>VBSM01001265.1:75293605-75348333 GCA_008086735.1 Cheirogaleus medius | reverse complement strand
TAACCCTAACAATATTTGTACCCACATTATATGATGAAATAAAAGGAAAAAAATAAATAAATTCATGGGAAAGTATTTATCCTGTATTTCCTGTATAAGCAATATTTTAGGGTAATCTAATAGTAAGGGAAAATTCTTCTTTATAAAATAATTCCACCTAATAAATACAGAGAAATGACTAAATTATAATGTCATCCTTTTGAACCCCTAATTAAATAAAGCATTTTGGTCATAAATGGCATGCAAAAACATTACATAAAAGCTTGATGGGAAACTTTATAATGAAGGAATCATGTTGACATCATCCCAACACCTTAAATAAACTTACAACCACAGTAAGTCAACCAGAAATTCACATCCTGATGTGATATAATGGGATGTACACAGCACCACCCATAAACTGTTCTTGCCAAACAATGACTATCAAACTGTAATTTTGTCAAGATTCTAGATGTATCAGTTTTCAGGAAATAGAGATAGAGGAACATGTTATACAACATCATGAAAATACAATTAGAAAATGGGCTGTTTTACTGGATATATGACCAAATTTATTTGGTCAAAAAATGGCAAAAGAAAAAGAGGGAGGAACTATTATAATATACAGAGACTTAAAATGACCTATCAACCAAAAGCCATATGAAGACCTTGACTGGATTTTGGTTCAAATAAACAAACTGTAAAAAGATCACTATAGGCCGGGCGCAGTGGCTCACGCCTGTATTCCTAGCACTCTGGGAGGCCGAGGCGGGTGGACTGCTCAAGGTCAGGAGTTCGAAACCAGCCTGAGCAAGATCCCATCTCTACTAAAAATAAAAGAAATTAATTGGCCAATTAAAAATATATACAAAAAATTAGCCGGGCATGGTGGCACATGCCTGTAGTCCCAGCTACTCAGGAGGCTGAGGCAGAAGGATCCCTTGAGCCCAGGAGTTTGAGGTTGCTGCGAGCTAGCCTGATGCCACGGCACTCTAGCCCAGGCAACACAGTAAGACTGTCTAAAAAAAAAAAAAAAAAGATCACTATAAGAAACAGAGAGGAGAAGCAGCACTAAATCAAAAGAGGAATATGAGAAAAACTCCCAAAAGCAGCCTATGTACTGCCGGAACAACAAGCTGAAGCCCTTTACAACCTGGAGTCAAGACTTTGTTTCTAAGATAACCTCTAGACATTTCATCCATAACACTTATATACCAGGTTACCCTAAAATTTTCACTGCTTTCCCAAAATATTATGCATTTTCACACCTTGGTGCCTTTGTTTATATTTAGAGTGCTGATAATTTGGAGCTAGGTAGAGGCAGATCACCTACAGCCTAGGTAAATTTGGCAAGTAAGTTAATTGCCAAACTGCCTTTAGCTTCAGTTTTTTCCTTTGTAAAGTTATAATAACAATAATACTACTTGATAAGGCTGTTTTGAGAATTGACTAAGATAAGGAATGTGAAACACCCAGTATATGGTATGTACACCCAATAAATGTTAGCTATTATAATTTTTTTCTTGAGCCCAAACTGAAATTTTCCATTAAAACCTTTAGCCAACCCAATCACAAGACTCCTATCACTGTCTCTCATTTAAAAAAAAAAATCCTCAAATTTTCCTTGCATGAGGAACTGAGTCACTGGACCTAAGTCTCAAAAGGTAGACTGAATGATGGCTTATACTGTGGCTGTCAAATCTGTCTTTAACTACAACCTTTAATAAAAGAGAAACTTCACATTGTTAACTAGCATATATCTGTGTATGTGTGTATATGACAAAATCACAAGAAGTAATGCCTCTTCTACATGCAAAGCACTCTTACTTCCTACTCTTTTTATAAAATATTGGTCACAACCCACTAAATTCATTTCATGATCCACAGCTACAAAAACAGTGGCTCAGATCACTTCCCTCAACATTTTTAAAGAGGGCAATCTATTTTTATTACTCTAATCATTATATACCACTTACAAAATATTGCTAAGTAACACTGAACTCAGCTTTTACATATTCATCTTATTATAGTGCTATACCATATTTAACTTAAAAAATATTTTATTATCATCTTCCTAACAAATACCCATGTTCATCTGGTAGTTTTTGGGTTAACCAAGAAAGTGCTGTTACTAAACCGGGGTTATTAACTGAAGTCTATCTAACAGGACTAAGGCTTTTCCTCTTTGTAATGGCAAAGTGCCCAATGATTCAAGACTGAGTCACTCTGACCACAAATGGAACACTAACATGCTCTTAAAGATATCAACAGTTGGTTTCTCCGTTCAGTAAGAAAACACCGGCATTATTAACTTCTCTACCCACAGACAAGATGCCTGCTGGGAAATTCCATCCTTGCAAAAGAAACAGTTGGCAAAGGATGTTCAAGGGAAAAAGCTCTGGAATTAGAAACTCATATATGACAGCATCCAGAATTTCTGTTCATCAAATTGGTATATTAAAGATGAAGATGATAAAAATTAAGAAATAAGACCACAGCTCTAATTCACATAACTGATAATCAAATCCAGAAAAGGACTGTAAGGAAGAATACGAGAAGATAAAGATTCAGAACACTTAATGCTTACATCTGCATTGTCACTACTGGGCCGAGAAGCATCTCCACTGCTACAGTCAGTTCTGCCCAGTCCATCTCCAGGATCTGCTTCTGCCTCGCTGACTGTCAGGGTGTCACCTAAAGGCCTGGAGGGTGTAACTACAGCTCCATCCTAAAACGGATTAAAGAAACACATACATAAAAGAAAACTTCATTAGTGACTACATAAAGAAATAGAGTGGCATTATGATCTACATGGACAATGCCAAAACTTGGACACTCTGATATGATGAAGAATGCTTAAATTTCTACCAGTAAAATCCATAAATAACTACTGATTCTATGATTCTAAAATGGCAAGGCCTTAAAGACAGGGAAAGTGATATTTTAGTAAAGAAAGTAAAAGCTCAAGCTTCCAAATACAGCAAAAAGATAAAACGGTTTGTTAATTTATATGATTTATACTACCTGCCCATTAGTAAAGATTATTACACTGCAACTTCTGGTTAACTGCATTCCAACGCATCAGAGTTTCAATAAATTGTCAATTCTGGGACACAATACTGTAACATAAATTATTATAAGCTTTTACATCAGGACACACTTGTACTGTTCAAACAGGGCAAGAATGTTGTCTTTGCTCAGTAATAATAACATAGAACTGTCAACATTACTGAGGCATAATACTCAATATGTGACATAGCTAGTGGGACTGAAAGTAATGAAAAAAATAATGTTTAATGAAAAGTACACTAAACAAGGATGTTAGAAGACCTTACATACTGCATGGCCTTGTATAAATCATTTAACCAGTTTAGGTCCTCGTTTTCTCAACCATAATATGATTTTTAAACTTGAAAATGAGCAGATTAGGCTAGATGATCCTTCAAAGAATCCTTTCAGTTCTATGAATACATGGCTTTCACTTCATACCTAACTCAGGAATAGTGACAAATCAACAGCTTTTACCTACTTTAAATGTATAGGCAGTTTGTCCATTTTGCTTTAAGATGAAGTAGAAAGAGCTTTACACATCTCAAATCTGAATATTATAAAATATAAGTCTGGTTGATATACAAATGCTGAGCCATTTTTTTCTAATGAGACTACTCCTTAGCTTATACCTATGAGGCAAATTCTATCGAAATCTATCAAAAATTACAAAAATATAGTCATTAAGAGTATAAATGTGCTTTAAAATCCTCAGACTAGATTTGAATTCCAGTTCTATCATTTTTGGGCTACATAACCTCAGACAAATCACTTAATCTCCCTAAATTTCTCTTAAGTGTATATGTAAAATGAGGGAAAACAACAGTACCTAACCTCAGAGGGTTGTTGTGCAAATTAAACAAGAAAATGCTTGTCCATGTATTTAGCATAATGCCTGCATTTTAAAATCTTATATCCCTATTAAAAACATATCAACTGCCATTCTATTTTAAGTTAGCAGATTGAACCACAAAAATGTAAATATATGTATCTAAATACATTTTACTAGCTAGCCACATCAAAGCAAAAGCACTCAATTCTTTTTTTACATTATTATGGAACAAAGAAACATTATAATCATGAGCAAGCAAACAATCAGACGCCCACATTTATTTCATTAAACATTACTTCTGTAGCATCCTATGCAGGACATACTGTTGTCCTACACTAGAAAAATTAATTTTAAAAAAGGCAACTGCAACATTCTCTGACACATTCCCAGAAGAATATTCTCCTGCAAAAAGTTGGGTAGCACTTTCAATAGTGATGCTACCTGAGCAGAGCCTGTGGCTTTGGATAACTGCTCTTGCAGCTGAGGAATGTGTTTCTTGGCCTCTTGGATCTCTTTTAGCAATCTTTGGGCAGGTGTTCGGTTGTAATCTTCCTGCAATAACTGAAAAGTTATAAAAATATTTTGAGAATTAATTACTTATGTCAAGAAAATATTTCAAAAGTCCATTCTTAATAAAATAGCTAATGGCATTGATTACAATACTGCTTGTGATGATGATAAGCACCACTCATTTTTTTTACTGGCCTATAAATAGCCTCGTGTCTAATTTAGTACCTGTAGCCGTTCCTGTTCTTTCTGTAACATTTTTCTCAGAATTTCTACTTTCTGGTTATGAACCACATTGTTTTCCTCCTAGAAAAAGATAAAAAAACAAACAACAACCAATACAAGGAAAGTGAAGCTAAAGTAAATAGAAAAAACAAGAAATACAATGTTGTGTCTCAGCTCCAAATATCAATTACCTATTAGGATTTTCTTTGTTACTGGGTTAAGAGGACAGGCTTTCAGACATGACAAAGATAAAAAGTTACAGGGAGATTTCTGCCCTCCTAGTTCACTTTTACTAAACAGGGTTCAAGAGAACATTAAATACTGATATTAGTTGGACAAATAAAGTTGTCATAGTATAAAAATAATATCTTATACTTTCCCTCATTTGAATCTTTACTATTAATCCCCATGCATGCCTCAAATTCTCAGTACCTCCTAGCTGAAATATAAAGACAGCTCCCTCCCTAATTTATCTCCTACCATCTCTCATTTCACAACCATGTAATATTTTACCCAAATTAGTCTTCCTATGATCCTACCATAATCATGTCACTCTTGCTCAAAAACATGTTTAATGGATTCTTCACTGCTTATCCAGTTACAGGCAAATCAGACTGGTAGTTGTGATTTTTCAAAATATATAGTCAATCTACCTTTTTAAAGCTCATCTCCCACTGCATACATCCTTGGAGGCACCAGCCAAACAAAAATCCTAGCTACTTCCCAAAAATACTTGATGTTTTCTTAGTTCTTTATCTCTGTTTATTCTATTTTCTCTACCTGGGTGAGCTTGCTCCCCCTATCACCACAACTTAAATGTTACCTGCTTTTTAAAGGCTCAATTCAAATAAAATCTTTCCATAAAGGCTTTCCTTATCACAACTGGATGTGCTTGCTTTCTTCTTTGACATCTCATAGAACTTAATATTTTTTCCCTAATAATGTCTACATCCTGCCTTTGTATTATACTTACTTGTATATGCTTGATTCAATTTCAATCAACAAAGGTTCATTAAGCACTTACTACATGCTAAGCAATATTTCAAGCACTGGGGACAAAACAGCAAACAAAATAAACAAAAAGCACCCCTGTCCTCCTAAAGTATACATTCTGACTAAGAACCTTGAACATAAGATTATATTTTTGAAGGTGACACGTTGATTTGTATATGATAGGTGTTTAGTATTTGTTGAAATAAACCTGCTATAGCAATACTCTGCAATCATTCCCAATTATTAAGTAATTTTTTTTTTTTTTTTTTTTATTAAGTAATTTTTATATTGGGAAGTCATTTTCTAGAACACTAAAATTAAACTATCAGCCCAATACTCCAAAACTCTTAAAATAAAGCAAAGGTACCCTAACTGAGCATTTACTAGGAAGTTTTCCTATTCTTACCCCCATGAGCACAGGACTAGTGATTCTCTCCATATTCCCAGATGCTCCAGGTGAATGAGGGGATGTCATGATGGGAGACATATGTCCAATGACTGATGGCTCTACTTCAGAATCGGCAAGTGGAATCTGGGGCGACCCAGGTGGGCGTCCCTGAACAGTGAGAGCTACATAGGAACCAGCTTGGATTGCGGAGATGGAAGAAAGGGAAGGGAAGGGAAAATAACATTGTTAAGAAACATTTTATAGCATTTAGTTACTTAATCTTTGAAAGTTCTAAAAGATCCAATTATATGAGAGTTCCATCATCTGCTAATCATGTCTCCAGAGAAAAACAATCCAATTTGTCATTTCTCTTTTATGACTACCCTAAATGTTAAAAATATGAAAGAACAAGGCCATTTTTAGATAGAAAATTACTATTCATGGGATTAGATATTACTTAAAAGCATATAAAATTTGTAATCCCAAGAATATATTTTTCTTAATTTAGAGAAGATCATTTATCAATTGCTACATTCAATTAATTTCTTAAATGTAAATTCTATAAATCTTTATATTTTAAGACAATACTAATTAGGCAGGGTTTAATATTCTAGAATGTAACATTGCAATTTTAAATTAACTTTAGAAAATGAATATGACCAAAAAATATTCCACCAAAACAGGAAAAAACAATAAATAATAAATTTTAATTTAAAAAATCTGGAGAAGTGGACAGAAATGCACTAGACATACTATAGGGGGGAAATCTAGACAGCAAAATTCATCATAATCAGAAAGACTTAACAGACATTCATTATCTAGCACTAAAAAGAAATGAGATGTTTCAAATAAATTACTTTTCTAGATAACTGACCTTTAAATGACAAAATCTTTTTCCTAGGCATTTTGATAAAACTTTTAAACATATTTCACACTGTCTCCCAACTTAATCCTCCCATGGAACTCATTATCAATTAATTTTCAGTGTTTTGGGGTTCTAAAAATTATTTTTGTTAAACTTAGTCACAAGTGCTACAATTTGGAGGAATTTTAAGTATAAACACTTTCTAAGGCTATCCAGTCTTATCAGTCTATATCAGAAAATCGTCTATTATATCTCACTTGCCCATGTGTGCTTGCCTGAATAACTTCCTAGCTCTTCTGCTCCCTTCTTTAGCTGTTTCTAAACTGCTCTGATTTGAAATACCTTTTATTGTATCTACAATATATGTATTAAAAAGTAGGACACACGAGAGCTCTACACAAGTATGGTACGTAGGTTTTAGACATGTCAAATTTATGTCCGTTTTGGATACTCAAAGTGTTTTATGATTAACTTTGTTTTCAGCTATACCCTTGCTATTGGATAAGTAATCTATTGTTACAATCCTAGGATTTAAATTGTTTAATAAAATTTTTATTGGAATAAGAAAAATAATAACCTAGACAGTTAAAGAAATAACCTTACTTTTTACTTCTATTATTTAAAAAAATTGTTTTAGAGACAAAGTCTCACTCTGTCACCCAGGCTGGAGCATAGTGGTATGATCATAGCTCACTGCAACCACACACTTCTGAGTTCAACTGATCCTCCCACCTTGGCCTCCTGATTTCCTGAAACTACAAGGATGTGCCACCAAGCCTGGCATAATATTATTTTTTATATTCTACAACAGACATTAGGCATATACTTATTAACAAAAACCATATGTATAGGGCACATAAAAATTTATAAACACAATCTCATTAAATAAGTAATCAAATTTATTCCAATATGGGGTTCTAATCACTGCATTTCTTTTAAAATACACTTAAGTTAAGAGCTATAATCAAAGTGACCATTTAGACCATGGTACTCTGATTCAAAGGTAAAAAAAAAATTCAGAGTTGCTTAACTTAAGCAATAAGGTCAAAAAAGAATTCAGTTTATTGATTTTATTCTAAAGATATCAAACCACTCAATGAAAGAAACAGAATTAAATAAAATAATAGCAATTTTATTTGGCCACAAACAACTATCTCTTATTTGTAATCTACATTATATGGAATAATCTGATGCAGAAAATCATAAATTCTTTTTTTTATTGTATTTATTTTAAGCTGTTTCATTTTTTTTTCCTTTAAGGGAGGGGTCCCCAACCTATGGTGAGTTGTATAATTATTTCATTACAATGTAATAATAATAGAAATAAAGTGCACAATAAATGTAATGCATTTGAACCATTCCAAAACCATCCCCCCAACCACCCCCAATCCGTGGAAAAACTGTCTTCCATGAAAACGGTCTCTGCTGCCAAAAAGGTTGGAGACCGCTGTTTTAAGAGATATAATAACAAATACATAAGGCCTAAACCGGGCTAGAACAAAGAAAAAGGAATTTATGTTTTAGATGGTGGGACTCTCACGTGACTTTTTTTTTGGGGGGGGGGGCATTTCTACTTTTTAAAAACATTTCAGACTATTACAGTGGTACAAATGTTTTGGTTACATGGATTGCTTTTGTACTGCTTGAGTCAAAGTTATATGTATGCTGATTGCCCAGATAGTGTACACTGTACCCATTAGGTGTGATTTCATCCATCTCCTTCTCCCTTCTGCCACCTGCATGATTTCCACTGAGTTTTACTTCCATCCCTGCACATAAGTGCTGATTGGTTAGTTCCAATTTAATAGTGAATACATGTGGTGTTTGTTTTTCCATTCTTGTGATATTTACTTAGGAGGATGGTCTCCTGTTCCATTTAGATTGTTGCAGAAGGTTTTATGGCTGAGTAGTACTCCATAGTGTACATATACCACATTTTATTAATCCGCTCATGAATTGATGGGCACTTGGGTTGATTCCACAGCTTTACGATTGTGAATTGTGCTGTAATAAACATTCTAGTGCAGCAATCTTTTTGATAAAATGACTTTTTCTCCTTTGGGTAAATACCCAGTAGTGGGATTGATGGATCACATGGTAGGTCTTTGAGGAATCTCCATATTATTTTCCATAGAGTTTGCACTAGTTTACACTCCCACCAACAGTGTATAAGTGTTCTTTTCTCTCCACATCCACATTAGCACCTACTGTTTTGGGACTTTTTGATAAAAGGCATTCTCAGTTGGGGTTAAGTGATATCTCACTGTGGTTTTGATTTACATTTCTCTGATGGTTAGTAATGTTCAGCATTTTTTCATGTTTCTTGGCCATTATTCTATCTTCTGTCAAAAAGCTTCTGCTCATGTCTTTTGCTTACTTTGTAATGAGGTTGTTTGATTTTTTTCTTGCTGATTTGCTTGAGTTCTTTGTGGATTCTGGTTATTAGCCCTTTATCGGATATATAGCATGCAAACATTTTCTCCCATTCTGTAGGTTATTTGCTCTATTGATTGTTTCCTTGGCTGTGCGGAAGCTTTTTGATTTAATCAAGTCCAATTTATTTTTGTTGTTGCTGTAATTGCCCTTAAGGTCTTCTTCATATATTCTTTGCCTAGGCCAATATCTAGAACAGTTTTTTCAACATTTTCTTCTAGAAGTCATATGTGGTTTCATGTCTTAGATTTAAGTCTGTTAGCCATCTTGAATTAATTTTTTTTTTTTTTAGAGATGGGGTCTCGCTCTTGGTCAGGAATTAATTTTTGAGAGTGGTGAGAGATATGGATCCTGTTTCAATGTTCTACATGTGGCTATCCAATTTTCCCAGCACCATTTATTGGATAGGGATTCTTTTCCACAGTGTATATTGTTGTTTACTTTGTCAAACATCAGATGGCAGAGTGTGGGAGGTTTTATACCTAGTTTCTCTATTCTGATCCATTGATCTATGTCTCTATTTTTGTGCCATTACCATGCTGTTTTGGTTACTATAGCCTTGTAGTATAGCTTAAAGTCTGGTAAAGTGATGCCTCCAGATATTTTCCTTTTGCTTAAGGCTGCTTTGGCTATTCAGCTCTTTTCTGGTTCCAAAAGAAGTGTAGAATTATTTTTTCTAGATTTGAAAAAAATTACATTGGTATTTTGATGGGGATAGCACTGTATCTGTAAACCACTTTTGGCAGTATGGATGTTTTAACAATGTTGATTTTGTCAATCCATGAGCATGATATGTTTTTCCATTTGTTTATATCATCTGCTATTTCCTTCCTCAGTGATTCGTAGTTCTCTTTGTAGAGATCTTTCACCTCCTTGGTTAAATATATTCCTAGGTATTTTCTTTCTTTGTTGCTACTGTGAAAGATATTGACTCTCTGATGTGATTCTCAGCTTGACTGTTGGTGGTAGTGTAGGAATGCTACTGATTTGTGTACATTGATTTTGTAGCCTAAGACTTTGCTGAATTTATTTATCAATCTCAGAAGTCTCTTGGCAGAATCTTTGGGGTTCTCTAGATGAAAGATCATCAGCAAAGAGCGATAGTTTGACCTCCTCTTTCCCCATTTGGATACCCTTAATTTCCTTCTCTTGCCTGATTGCTCTGGCTAGGACTTCCAGCACTAAGTTGAATAAAAGTGGTGACAGTGGGCATCCTTGTCTTTTTTCAGTTCTGAGTGGGAATGCTTTCAACTTTTCCCCATTCAGTATGATGTTGACTGAGGGTTTTGTCATATATGGCTTTGTATCCTGCAAAACTAAGTTTCTTATGAGGGAGAGATAAAGACTTTTTCAGACAAACACACACTGAGGGAGTCTGTCAGACTAGACCTGCTCTGCAGGAAGTACTCAGATCTGCATTACATATCGATCAGCATAATAGAAAACCTACCAGTGTAAAATCACCCAAAAGCTAAAATTCAGAGCCCACATAAAATAATGGCTCAAGTTATAAAACAAAGCAATAAGGTTCTGCCCAACAAGATGAACAGAAATGTATTCCACTTACCAATTCTTTTCAGAAACCTGAAAGGCTTGAATTCCTCACTCAAGAGACATAGGCTGGCTGAATGGATTAAAAAAATACAAGGCAAGTATCTGCTGTCTCAAGGAAACATATCTAACTCACAAGGACTCATTCAGACTCAAGGTGAAGGGGTGGAAAAAAATATTCTAAGTAAATGGAAATCAAAGGAAAGCAGGTGTAGCTATTCTTGTATCAGATAACACAGACTTCAAAAGAACAATAGTAAAGAAAGACAAATACAGTCATACAATGGTAAAAAGAGCAATTCATCAAAAAGACATAATTCTAAATATTTATGCACCCGACACAGGTGCACCCAGATTCATAAAGCAAACCCTACTAAATACAAAGTGATAAACAGCAACATCATAATTGCTGGGGATTTCAATATCCCAGTGACAGAAATGGACAGATCCTCCAAGCAGAAAATAAATAAACACTGAATTTAAATGGGACTCTAGAGCAAATAAGCCTAACAGACATTTACAGACCATTTTACTTCAAAACAACTGAATATACATTCTTCTCATAAGCACATGGGAAGATCTTAGATATATCTTAGATCAATCTCTAAGACTGATCACATCTTAGGCCACAAAACATATCTCAACAAATTCAAAAAATTAGAAATCATACCATGTTTCTTCTCAGATCATAGTGGAATAAAATTAAAAATCACTTCTAACAGAAATACTCAATTCTACACAAAGTCATGGAAATTAAACGACCTACTGCTGAATGATTATTGGGTCAAAGAGAAAATTAAGGTGGAAATCTAAAGATTCCTCAAACTATATGACAAAGGGGATATAAGTTATCAATCCCACATTTGTGGGATGCAGCAAAAGTAATCCTAAGAGGAAAATTCATAGCTGTAAATGCCAACATCAAAAAGACAGAAAGATCACAAATCAATAATCTAATGAATCATCTCAAGGAACCAGAAAAGGAAGAGCAAACCAATCCCAAACCCAGCAGAAGAAAAGAAATACCTAAGATCAGAATAGAGCTAAATGAAATCAAAACCAAAAAAATGATACAGAAGACGAATGAAACAAAGAGTTGGTTCTTTGAAAAGATAAACAAAATTGGTAGACCTCTCTCTAGATTAACCAGAAATAGAAAAGAAGGACCCAAATAAGATCAATCAGAAATGAAAAAGGAGATATTACAACTGATACCACAGAAATACAAAATATTATCTGTAAATAGTATGAAAATCTCTATGCACATAAACTTGAAAACATTAAGGAAATGGACAAATTCCTGGAAACACATAACCTCCCAAGGCTCAACCAGGTAGAAATACAACTCCTAAAGAGGCCAATTACAAGCAACAAAATTGAAGCAGCAATAAAAAATCTTCCAACAACAAAAAAAAACCCAGACCACATAGTTTGACAGCCAAATTTTATCACACCTACAAAGAATTGTTACCCATACTGCAGAAATTATTTTATAACATTAAGAAGGAAGGAATCCTCTCCAATTCATTCTTGATACCACAGCCAGGAAACAACACAACAAAAAAGAAAACTATAGACTAATATCCCTTATGAACATAGATGCAAAATCCTCAATAAAATTGTAGCAAACCAAATTCAGCAGCATATCAAAATAATCCACCATGACCAACTGGGCTTTATCCTAGGGATGCAAGGATGGTTCAACATACGTAAATCCATAAGTGTAATTCACTACACAAACAGAAGCAAAAACAAAGATCATATGACTATCTCGATAGATGCAGAAAAAGCATTCAACAAAATTCAGCACCTTCTTATGTTAAAAAAGTCTTAACAAGATGGGCATAGAGAGAACATACCTCAAAATTATAAAAGCCATATATGACAAATTCATGTGACTTCCTTTTTTCTTTACTTCTGCTATAATTGCCATGGTATTTTCCATTAAATAAATTAAGCAATTAGAAAATACAAAATCTCTTTTGGAAAGCAGGCATAGTTCAAGTGTAATAACAAAGCAAAACTGAGGCCTGGGGAGGGGAAGGTACAGTGTCTGGACTTTACTCAACTCAGAGATTCAGAAGACCTACCCCATCACCACTTGCAAGCAAAGCTCACAGAGCCACTGAATCCTCCCTTTTCCCTGTGCAGATAGGAAAACTGAGGCCCTGTGAGCAGCTAGGGTCTGGCCTGCCCATGTCTCATTGACAGCTTGGAGGAGCTGTGGCGACTTGTGGTGACAGGAGGTTAGTTGTGGACTACCATCATTCCAACCCTCAGTTTCTCCAAAGGGATCTGAACCCAAGTGGGCCACTCACCCAAACCTGAAGATCATAAATTCTTAACCCTAAAGATTTCTAAGAGAAGAATGCTACCCTCGATTATATAATCCTTTACTTATCTGAGAGAAAGTGATTGTGCTAGATGATTTTTAAAGTTCTATTGCAGTTCATTTAGCTATAGTGTCTGGTTTCTTAACCTGCTCCCTCTCAGGTGACTCATGCATTTCTTTCACATATAAATACGCACTATTACCAAGAATGACAAGGGTATTATAATCAACCATATAAAGGAAGTTGACAAAAGATAGTTATTAGCAAATTAAGAGTTTTCACCTCAGACTTTCCTTCACTGCTGGGGTCAGCAAACTCTAGCCATGGGGCTAAATCAGGCCCATAGACTGTTTTGGTAAATAACGTTTTCCTGAAACACAGCCATACCCACTCATTTACGTATTGTCTTAGGCTGCTTTTACATTACAATGACAGAGTCCAGTAGTAGACCACATGGCCCACAAAGCCTAAAATATTTCCTAATTGGCCTATTACAGAAAATATTGGCTGAACCTTGCTTTAAGGGTTTCAGGAAACAATTAAAACTGAGAATAACATTCACCTACATTTGATTAGCTTCACCACTTCTAAATGGTTTGAATGAGTCACCAGAGTCCCGTTCACCTGTAACAAAATGAAAATAGTATATGTCACATACATTTAGACAACAGATAAACTGACTTCTGGAATTATCATACATAATATAACCAATCATAATATAACAATAAACAGGACTATATTAAAAATATACATACGTACACACATATATTTATATATATTTGGTTTAATATTCACTTTTACCACTATTTTTTAAGGTATTTTCAGCAACAAAATGAACTTAAACACAAAACAAGTGCTTGACTTAAAAGACATTATAGCTTATTCACCAAGGCAAATAACAAAACATACTACAAGACACATTTATAAATCCTTCACAGTGAAAGCCCCTTGCAAACAGAAAAGATCCCTTTGCTTTTAATTACAAATTCACTCATTTGTCAAAATAATAAATCAAAAAAGATGAAAAAATATTTCCACAGTAATTCTCAATTTATTTTTAGTTTTTCAAACATGACCTAATCTCTACAAAGAAAATTAATTTTCAGACAAACTAAGTGCAGGAAATGTTATCCAAATTCTCCACCTAGCCAAACTAATGAAGGTAAAAATATCAAATGTGAATTCAACAATAATTTTATTTTTTTTTTCGATACAAGTAATACTATGTTAGAGTTCAAATACATCATGTATAAAACAGAAATAAAAGTATACTAACACATCATGGCCCCTGAGATAATCACTGTTAACTATGACGTTTAATGCTGGAGACACTTTTCTAATATACACACATGAGATAAACAGACACATTAACATATACATTGCAACTACCGTTTTTCCTGAAAAAGTACACGAACATTGTATTATGGGTATCTTTCAATATAGGTACACATAAGACCTAATCCATTCTTTGTTAAAGCTGCAGATGAAATGTAATTTATTTCTTTAGTCCCTAGTTTATGCACATTTAGATTGGTCACAAGTTTTCAATGTGATAAAGCCAAAACCAATTTCCCTGTACACATATCATTTTATATTTCTATACTTATTTCCTTAGATAAATTCCTAAAAGAAAAATTGCTGGTCAAAGTTTATATGCTTTCTTAAAGGCTTTTGATACATATTCACAAATTTACATCCAAATAGATTTTACCAATTTATACCCACAACAAACTTATGAGAATAGCCACTTTACCATACCCAAAGTATGCCAAATGTATATTACCTATCTTCAAATTTTCTGACAACCAAATATATTTTCACTTATCATTTTAATTTCTACTTCTTTGTTATCAGTGAGCTTGGACATATCCTCATTAATATTTATTTCAATTACTTTGGGGAAGTGCCTGATAAAATTCTTTGCCCATTTTTCTATTAAAATATTTTCTTTTCTTAGTAATTTAAAAGTACTCTTTACAATTAAGGATATTATTGTCTGTGATAAGTTTCAAATATTTCTTCCAAATTATTATTTGTAAAGTACATTCATGGTATCTTTTCCTATATAATAATTTGATTTTAAGTGATCAAATTAGTCAATTGTTTCAGGAATAGTTACTGACTAACCTTTCTACACTGATCAGAATTCAAGGCCTGTTTCTGGACTCTCTATTGTGTTCCACTTGGAAGTTTATATCCAGACTAGAGTTACATACTTTAAATTAATCCATACCATCTCCTCTTATACATACCCATATACATAACCCACTTTCTTCTTTAGCTATTTTTATACCTTTTAAAGTTCATCTGGAAGAATAGTAAGACTGACATTCACCACTCCAATTCCATTCATATACAGGTTGAGTATCCCTTATATGAATTTTGGAATACTTATGTATCTTGGAGATGAGACCAAAGTTTAAGCATAAATTCATTATGTTTCATATACACTTTATATACATAGGCTGAAGGCAATTTTATGTAATATTTTTCACAATTTTGTGCATGAAACAAAGTTTTTTATTTTTGTTTTTTAAGAATCAAGTTCTCATTATGTTGCCCAGGCTTGAGTAGCAGCGGCTATTTAGTCATGATCATAGTACACTACAGCCTCAAACTTCTCAAACTACAGCCTCAAGCGATTCTCCCACCTGAGCCTTTTGAATAGCTGTGACTATACACATGTACTACTGCATCCAATGTAACAAAGTTTTGACTATGATCCATCACATGAGGTCACATGTGAAATTTTCCATTTGCAGCATTATATCAATGCTAAAAAGTTTCAGATTTTGGAGCATTTCAAATTTCAGATTAAGGATGCTCAATCTGTACTTTGATGGGAATTTCTTGTTAACAGATTAATTTGGAAAGAAATGATCTTTATAACAGTGACTTATTCACCTACTCAAGAACACATATGACTCCTCCATTTTTTCTAGCCTTTTATTATGCCTTTCAGTAAAGGGTAATATTAATTTTAAAACAAATGAAATTTTTACAGTCAACAGATCACATGTAATATGCTTTTCATAAAAATCCTAAAATCCTACCATAAATTCCATAATAGCCCTTTGCTTACCTTGATGATTCGATCACCTGTCTGTACTCCAGCCCGCATGGCTGCTCCATCTATAAGAGAAATTAATTTCTTAAAATGTGATTCACTGGAATTTACTGATAATCTTCTTAAAAGAGAGGCAGTGTAACAAAGTGGTTAAAAACATGGACTATAAAGTCAGACAGATTTAGGTTCAAATTCTGCCTCTGCCACTCAATAACTGCATGACCTTGGACCGAATTTTATGTTTTGCTTTTTTGTTTTTTTTTTTTTACTGTAAATCTCAATATCACCTATAAAATGGGGATTAAAAAAACCTATCTCAAATTACAGCACCCAACTAAAGGAAGTATTCAGTACTTGCTTATAGCAATAGACAGTATTAGTGTTGTTTGGGGGAAAGAATTGATATTTTTGAGCCTATACCTATCTCTATAATCTGTCTTTACCAAAATATCACTGGTATCATGAAAAAATGAAATTCCAGAAACTTCTGTAAGTGATGATACATAAAAGGGTTATGAGGAGTCATATGACTTTGAAAACTATATTTAAAAAAAAACTGTTTTCTTTCTATAAAGTATCAAGAAAATCAATGGGGATAAGTTCATTCTTACAACTATGACACTACAAACAAATCTAGACAACAGTTCATATGATCTGTAATTATTCTGGGCAAAAGACATTATTTAATTTCTACTCTTACTCCTGAGTGCTCCATTTGCTCCTGAGTGACAAAACTGTTTTTAAAAATGCCTTGCCTTCTTTGACAGACTGTACGAAGACTGGATTGTCTCCACTGACCGTCAGCCCAAATCCATTGTCATCTTTCTGGATGATTACACAACGCTGAACAAGACCTGCACAAGAACCACAGGGTAGAGAGAGAAGGAAGAGAAAACAGAAAAAGTTATATACTAGTAATGAACAGCATGTAGTCTTTGAGGAGAAACACAAGGTAGCACATCAATCCCATATGTGAAATAAGAGCACTAACCCCCATAAACAAAACAAACACAAGAACATCAGAGTTACATATACTGGTTTATCACTGAGCAGGGAGAATGGAATTGCTCCAAGATTAAAAACAGCTATAGCAAACTGGAAAAAACGAAGTATTATAAATGAAACAGAAGAAAAGCCCACTATATCTGTACTATTTATTTGTAATATAAAATCCTTCCCCATGGCCTTGTGTTCTTAGTGCCCTAATTGGTGTTTAACCCAAGAAAATTAAATGTTTGGGACATTAGGGTAGGAGCATCCCAAGGAAAATTCTAGAGAAATCCAATCTTATTCTCGGGAAAACAGATTGCAAAAAGAAAGGAGGTACTTGCAGAGTACCTGTAACTATTCCCCTGAAAGGGAAAGAAAAAGGGAAGAGTTCAGTTCAGGGGCAAGAAAAACCCTGGCTCATAGGAGAAAATAAACAGAAAGGAGAAAAAGTAGAAAAAAGATAAAGGAAGAACCTGTGAGCTCAACCAATTCTTTTATCCTTTTCATACACTTACCTGATTCCTACAAGAGAATTTGTTTTCCATCTAGTTAAACAGCAAATGAAAATTGCCCAGGCAAGGTGAGAGAAAGAAGAACCAAAGGAATGAAATGACCCAAAGTAGAATCCTGATTAATACCCAGGACTGTTTTATTATAGAATAGATCTGAAGATCCTGAAACTCTGTGTCAGCCAGAGACTTATCACATACTTTCAGCTTTGCAGAATCTAAGCATTTCACTAAAATACTATATAAAACATATAACAATAATGCTTAGGGAATTTTTTTCTAAATGAAGATTTTTATACAAACAGCCACAATCTTTTAAATAAGTCTGATATACAAACCAAATTATATGTTAAAGATTGTATATTAATGAAAAAATATATATTGATACATATATGCTGTGTGTATGTATATATTCTTGCTGATAACAACACATCATGAAAATGTTAGCCTACTGCAGATGAAAGACTAGAATAATTGGATCCCCGTATAGAACACATGAACTCTGAACCTTGAACTCATACCCTATACAAAAATTAACTTAAAATAGATTGTGAGCCTAACCATAAAAACTAAAACTTTTCAGAAGAAAACATGGGAGAAAATCTTCAAGACCTTAGGGTAGGCACAGATCTCTTAGGGTATAAAACACATCAACCATTAAAGAAAAAAACTGGTAAACTGGACACAAATTTAAAACATTTGCTCTTCTAAAGATATATAAGAAAATGAAAAGGCAAGCCACAAACTGAGATAAAATATTCATGATACAAATCTCTGATAAAGAACTTTTATCCAGATTATATGTTTTTTTAAAACAACTCTACAATAACAGAAGACAAATTTTAAAGGGGCCAAAAGATTTAAATAAACACTTCACAAAGAAAGATATACCAATGGCCAATAAGCACATGCAAAGGTACTTAACATCTGCAGTCATCAGAAAAATGCAAATTAAAACCACAATGAGATACCATTATATACCAACTAGAATGGCTAGAAATTAAGACTGATGCTGATGGGTGTGTGTAAACAGTTTGGAATTCAGTTTGGGAATTTCTTATGAAGGTAAGCATACATTTACATACAACCCATGAATTTTACTCCCACAAAAATAAAAATTCATGTTCACATAAAGACTGTTACACAAATGTTAATAGCAGTTTTGTTCATAAAAGCCAAAACATAGAAACAATTCAAATGTCCATCAACATATGAATAGATAAACAAATTGTGATATATCCTTACAACGAAATACTACATAGGAAGAAAGGGAAAAAAAAGACTATTTCATACATACAACAAATATGGATGAATCATAAAAACACCATGCTAAGAAAAAGAAGCCAGATACAAATGATAGTATACACTGTATGATTCCAACAGAGAACAGGAAAAATGAAACTATAGCAACAAAAAGCAGAATAGTAATTGTGTAGGGGTAAAGTGGGAAAGAGGGGTTGGAACAACTGCAAAGAGAAATGAACAACTTTATGGGGTAACAGAAATGATCTATTCCTTAATTAAGTTAATAGTTACATGACTACATATGTTTATTTGTCAATACTCAATGACCTATATATTTAAAATTAGTACATCCTATTTTATGTAGATTTTACCTCAAAAAAGTTGATTTTCAACATTAAAAATGTGTTACCCCTCAATTCTAGTGATTTCTGAATACTAAACAGTATTTGAATTCACAAATTCACTACTTCCACAAAGCAGTAAGTTGTAATGGGGGCAGAAGAGAAATAACTCATTAAAACTCAACCTTTTCAATGTTGCTTCCTTCAAGTAATTAGGAAAACTATAAAATAGGACAGGTATAAACATAAAAAATCAAGTAAAAAAGCATTCTTTATAGATTTCTAGCACATAATTAAATAAATCAGAGAACCTCAAACTAGGATAAGAGCAGTATTTTACAGGAGTCTTTTAAATCCATGCTTGCTTTTGGAAACATAAATATTTCATGATCTCCTGTATAGTTATTTGAAATTTTAAAACACATTAGATATTGTAACTTTAAAATAAAAATCAAGGCAATTATAACACTGAATATATATTTTTTCATACTATACCCATGCTTCCCAGTTCTCCCACCCCACCTCACAGAAGCGGAAAATTAATCAATTAAAGGTTTCTAATATGGGTTGTTGCTATGCTAAACTACTGGGCTTCTCAAGCAGACTTTTTTAAGTGCCCGTAAAAGATGAAGGAAAAGTTGGAGTTAAAGAGTTTGCAATGTTTGCATATTTCACTTGAATAAGGGTTCATAAATGTTAATTATAATTTTATTATGCTTGGGGGAGGTCAACCTTGGATTTTCTCATCTATCCATGCCACCCATTAAAAATCAATTACAAGGCTTGGTGTGGTGGTTCATGCCTGTAATCCTACCACTCTGGGATGCCAAGAATGGAGGACTGCTTGAGCTCAGGAGTTCGAAAACAGCCTGAACAAGAGTATGACCCCATCTCTACTAAAACTAGAAAAATTTAGCTGGGTGTGGTGGCACATGCCTGTAGTCCCAGCTTCTCAGGAGGCTGAGGCAAGAAGATCACTTGAGCCTAGGAGTTTGAGGCTGCAGTGATCTGCACTCTAGCTGGGTCAAAAGAGCGAGACTCCATATCTCTCTCTCTCTCTCTCTCTCTCTCTCTCTCTCTTTCTCTCTCTCTCTCTCTTTCTCTCTCTCTCTCTCTCTCTCTCTCTATATATATATATATATATAAAATAAATATGCAAATCTCCATACCACACCCCACTTAAAAAAATCAATTACAAGTACTTTTATGTTAATAAATTCCTATCATTAACACAAATAAATGATCTTTAAGAGGATCAACCCCCATTTATGTCTAAGTTCTGTTTTAACAGACAAGGGAATTAGTTTTGGATGGGGAAGGAAAAAGAGAAGGGAAATTTTAAAGAGCAGGGCTTCTTGTTATAGGTAGCTTCAGCAGAGGAGAGACAAGAAATCCTTAAGAAATGAATCATGTCCTCTTATAAGCTCTTCCTAAATATTCAGACTAGGGTTAGGTGCCCCTCTTATAAGCTCCTACCACACCCTGTTTATTCCTATCCTAACATTATCAGTCACATTAATTTGCTTTTATTTTTATCCCCTCATTAAATTTTGTGCTCCAAGGATACAGAGGCTATATCTTGTTTATAATCTTATCCCAGAGTTTTGCATTTATTCTGACACAGAAGGACATTTTTAAAAATTGCTAATAAATTAATGAAATTCAGAAGAGTAGAAGAATCTAGAGATAGATAGAAACTTAGAAAGGGAGGTGACCAAGGGGAAAAAAAATACCATCATGTATAGTCAATTTTATTAATATGCCTAGGGTCCTCACAAATTGGATTAGGACAATATATTAGTATTACTCACGAATACTGCAAATCTGTTTTCTCCAATTCGTAACAGTTTCAGCCTGATAACCTTCCCTTTTAATTCTACATCAAAAATAAATGAGGAACAAAGGATAAAAAGGAAAAGGACACGTCCTATTCATTTTTCTCTTTTCCTCAATTCCACTATATTATCCACATTTATTATTCTAAATTTACCTGCTAATCTGAGACACTGATATACTTTAACATGTAAGAATTACCAGACCAATATAAAAAGAAAAAAACCTCACACATGCAGTCAATTCACAATCTATAAAATTCAAACTAATAATGCTATTCTGTCCTGTCAATCTGTGCTGTCTATATACATTCAGATACGTGGTAATAATTAACTGAAAACCAAGCCATCTTACCATTCAAAATTCAGAAATCTAGTCTCTCAACTGCTCAAATCTATTATCCTCCCTCTTATTCAAAATTAAATGAAATGTTTTTCCTTCTTCTTCAGAGAAATGTTCTACTTGTAGACCGGAAGTTGTTTTAACCTACTACAGAGGGTTAAATTCCATCCTCTATAACACTGGAAGCAGCAATACCTGCTAAATTATCACATCTTTGGAATGTCCTTTTTGACCAAAACAAAACCCTACTTCTTTTTGACCAAAACAAACCCTACAAATTTTAGCAAATTTGCACTGAATATCTACCTATACTAGTTATTTAACACTGGAGTCTGTAGGTGCTATAAAGAATACAAAACTACTAGGAGGGTGGGCGCGGTGGCTCACGCCTAAAATCCTAGCACTTCGGAGACAGAGGCAGGAGGACAGCTCAAGAGGTCAGGAGTTCGAGAATAGCCTGAGCAAGAGCGAGATCCTGTCTCTTCTAAAAAAAATAGAAAGAAATTTGCCAAACAACTAAAAATATACAGAAAAAATTAGCCAGGCATGGTGGCACATGCTGTAGTTCCAGCTACTTGGGAGGCTGAGGCAGAAGGATTGCTTGAGCCCAGGAGTTTGAGGTTGCTGTGAGCCAGGCCTACACCACAGCACTTTAGCCTGAGCAGCAGAGCAAGACTCTGTCTCAACTACAACAACAAAAAGAATACAAAACTACTAGGAGTCTGCTCTCAAAGAACATAAAATCTTAGCAGGGAGGGTCAATAGTAAAACAAATAGAGAAAGAATGACAATGTCTAAGAATCACAGTATGGTACAGATAATAGGCCCTATATGTTATGGAAGAAGGAAAAGAGAAAAATGTACTCCTAACTCCAAAATAGCCACATTCAAATTTAATTTAAAAAAATAGCTTTCATCATTTTTACCTTTGCTGGTTTTACAAAACATGTAAATCCATGGTTTTGTTGCTAAATCCCTTATTATCTGCTAATAATTATGATTATTAATCATAATTACAATACAAATGTGTATATCTCTGAATATGAGTTCCATCAGGTCACATAATCACTTTGATATGAGCTATATCCCTGCACTTTGTGTGGAGACAGACAGAGGCTTAAACTTCCTTGAAACTTAGATGCAGTAATACTTCTTCATTTCCATCATTCTTGGTGCCATATGAAGATTTTTTTCACAAGTATTTATTTTTAAGTGCATACAGAGTAATGGTAAACAAATGCATATCTCTATTACTGTACTTATCAAAATATATTACAAATTTTCTTTTGTACTGGACTGTTGAGTAACTAGAAAACAGGTACAGTCTCCTATTATCTTTGAATCCCTATCTGTTAGCATAGTGCCTAGCATACAATAGGTGCTCAAAAATTAGTTACTAAATAAATTTGAATTTATTTTACATAAGGAAAATTCTTTTTTTGAGACAGGGTCTTACTCTGTTGCCTAGGCTGAATTGCAATGGTGCGATCATAGCTCACTATTGCCTTGAACTTGTGGACTCAAGCAATTCTCTGGCCTCACCCTCCCAAGTAGCTAGGACTACAGGCCTACATCACCACACCCTGCTAATTTTTCACTTTTTGTATAGACAGGATTTTGCTGTGTTGCCTAGGGTGGACTTGAACTAAAGACTATGCAAAATAGAGAAATACTTCTATAAGAATGCTAATTAACTTTCTGCCCTGGCAAAATTCCAACTGCAATAGTTTGATTCTCCACCCACCCCAAAATAACTCCTCTACTTACGAAGAAATTTTTCTTTATTTCCTATCTTTTAAGGATCATGATAGTTCACTTGGAAGCTAACAAATCAATATCATGCTTCATCTCACCATATGATGTTCTATCAAATTTATGTAAATACTATCCTTCCCTAAATTTTATTTTCTCTTCATAACAAAGGTCATATTTTTTTGGTTACAACAATGTGGCATTTAAAGCTAACATAAAAAGATTGCTTCTTACTCAATAGACAATTAGCAATGATCATATTTTGAAAGTAAAAAAAATTAAGTCTTTGTAATACTTTGGATGAGTTGGGGAGGAAGTGACAAAAAAGTATTCTGAGAAAAGTGAGAAGGTACTCTCAAGTTTCACTATATATTCCTGAAAAAAGGCCACAACTATAGTACCAGATAGTATATTAATGAAAAAGTATTATATTCATTTAATATAATTAAAATTATTATAACATGTGTTATACATGAAAGGCAACATGCTAAACCTTTTATACTACATTTACTTTAGTGAAAACTTTAAGGTATGCAGAAAGCACATTAGTGAAAGCACATTAGTCTTTCTTTACCTTTTATTTCATGACCAAACTTCTCTTAAGTCGTACCTCTTAAGAATTAGCTTCAGGGAAGGGTGTGTAGAAAGACTATGTGCAACCTCATAAAAACAGCTCATTTTTAAGCTGGTGCCAGACATACATGTTTTATGAGTAAGACCTCAGATAATCCTTTGATTAAGAAGCTTCTCGATTCTAAATGCACAATCCTGCCAGCAAGAGGAGCCTTAAATTCCAAGGATGCTGATTTCATTCTTTTAGGCCACTATTAGAAATAAGTCTCTCTTTTAAGTTACCTTAAAGATTTTCAGAAGGGAAGAAAGATCTATTAAGATAAGTCAAGATCATCTTAGTCTATCAATTCTCACTACTAAAATACTTCATCTCAATCTCAACATTTAGTCATCAAAACTCACTTAAATGCCTCCAATGTGTCAGGCATGATGGGAGATACAAAGATGAATATAAATACAAGTAATTTGATACAAAACAAGATGTCAAAGTTTAAAAACAACAAATGTAGCTGGGCAAAACTAGGAAAGCCCTGTGAAGAAGGCAGTATTTGAATTGTGCCTTGGAAGATGAGTAGGATTCTAAGGTAGAGGAGGTAAACCATTCAAGACAACAGGAATGGCATGAGCAAAGGGGGAATACCAAGACACATTTGGGAAATGAAAATTTGGAAGGTAATCCGATACCTTTAAGTGAATAGATTAAGGTAGAATGATAAATTAGTAACAAATACTGGCATATCTTAATAACTATTTGTACTTTCCTAGCAAGTACATGACCAAATCCTTACTTTAGTAATATTAATCTGACAGGTCAAGGCAGAATATAGTAAAACAGAGAAAAGGAAATGAATCAATGTGAAATCGAAGTAAAAGAAAGTTATGAATCTATTAAAATAGTCTAATGAAATGATGAAAAACTGCACAAGGCAGTGGGGATGAAACCAAAGAGTGAAGGATGAAAAGTATTGTGATGGTATAATCAGGGGAACCTGACAAATAGCTGACTCTAGGAGATAAGGGAAATGGAGAAATTGAAGACGACTGTAAGGAAATAAGAGCAGGTAAATGGAAGAATGATACTGTCATTAAGCAAAAGAAGTAATCAACAGAGTAAATAGACAACCTAAGGAATGGGAGAAAATACTGACAAACTATACATCCAACAAAGGACTAATATCCAGAATCTACAAAGAATTCAAACAAATCAGCAAGAAAAAAACAACCCCATTAAAAAGTTGGCAAAAGAAAAAGGCCGGGCGTGGTGGCTCAGGCCTGTAATCCTAGCACTCTAGGAGGCAGAGGTGGGCAGATCACTCAAGGTCAGGAGTTCGAAACCATCCTGAGCAAGAGTGAGACCCCGTCTCTACTAAAAATAGAAAAAATTAATTGGTCAACTAAAAATACATAGAAAAAATTAGCCGGGCATGGTGGCGCATGCCTGTAGTACCAGCTACCTGAGAGGCTGAGGCAGAAGGATCGCTTGAGCCCAGGAGTCTGAGGTTGCTGTGAGCTAGGCTGACGTCAAAGCACTCTAGCTGGGGCAACAGAGTGAGACTCTGTATCAAAACAAACAAACAAACAAACAAACAAAAGACATGCACAGACATTTCCAAAAGAAGATGGACAAATGGCCAATAAGCATGTGAAAAAAGGCTCAACATCACTAATCATCAGAGAAATGCAAATTAAAACTACAATGAGATACCACCTTGCCTCTTTCAGAATGGCCATTACTAAAAAGTAAAAAATCAATAGATGTTGGCATTGTATTCGTAATACAATGAAAAGGGAACTCTTATACATTGTTGGTGGGAATATAAATTAGTACAGCCTCTGTGGAAAACACTATGGAGATTCCTCAAAGAACTAAAAGTAGACCTACCATCGATCCAGCAATCCAACTACTGGGTATCTATCCAGTAGAAAATAAGTCATTTTATCAAAAAGACACCTATGCTCATGTTTATCGAAACACAATTCATCACTGCAAAGATATGAATCAACCTAAGTGCCCATCAACTGATGAGTGGATAAAGAAGATGTTGTTAATAGAGATACCATGAAATACTATTCAGCCATAAAGAAGAACGAAATAATGTCTTTTGCAGCAATTTGGGTGGAAAATTGAGATATTATCCTAAGTGAAGTATCTCATGAATCAAAAAACAAATTCCACATGCTATCACTTATAAGTGGGAGCTAAACCATGGGTACACACGGTCATACAAATGGACACTGAAGACTGAGAAGAGGGAGTGGGGGGAGTGAGGGATAAAAAATTACCTATTGGGTACAATGTACACTATTCAGGTGGTAGTTACACCAAAGCCCCAATTTCACCACTATACATAATCATCTATGTAACAAAAATGCACCTGTACTCCCTAAATCTACTGAAATTAAAAATAATTAGGGAAATTGAGAGAAAGATCGATTTCTAGCTGTAGGGAACAATGATGAACTCCAGTCTGATCACTCTGAATTTGAGGAACACTTAGAAAGAAAGCAACCAGCAAACAGTTAAAAATATAAGACTGGAAACTAGAAGAAAGATTGGGGACAGAAACGTGGGTCATGCGTACAAGCATAAGACAAGAGGGGGAAAAGCAATCAAGTAAACAGAAACAAAATAGCTACAAAGAGAAAAGAACTAGGTTGATATAATATTATAGAAACCAAAGAAACACTTACATTACCAAATGGTTCAGAAGAAAGGCAAGAATTGAGAAAAAAAAAAGTTAATGGATTTTCAAATAGGATGTTTTAGTTCACCTTTGAGATAATATGAGTTCAAAAGTCAGATTATAAGAGGTTAAGAAGTGAACGGTTTATGAGGATACACAAGGTTCATGTGGAATGTTCTTTGCAAGGTTGAAAAAGAAAACAGAAACAGCAACTTGGTGGGGGCAAGAATCAAACCAAGAACTTTTCTTTTTAAAGATATGAGAAGACCGAATAAGAAAAAGATAGAAATTTTTAAAAATTACACTAAAGTATCCAAACCAGGATATTTTAGGTACTGTTTGCTTCTGTTATGGATTAAATGTCCCCTGTTCCCCATCCCATCTCCCAATTCATATATTGAAGCCCTAACCATCAATGTGATGGTATTGGGAGATGAGGCCTTTTTAGAGATAATTAGGGTTAGATGAAGTCATGAGGGTGGAACCCTCATGATGGCATTATAAAAGACACCAGAGAGCTTTCTGTCTCTCCCCCTACCCATGCACTAAGGAAAGACCATGTGAGAAGAAAGCAAGAAGGCAGTCATCTGCAACACAGCAACAGAACCTTCACCAGAACCCTACCACAATGACACCCTAAATCTTGGACTTCCAACCTCCAGAACTGTGAGAAAATAAATTTCTGTTGTTTAAAGCACACAGTCCATGGTATTTTGTTATGGCAGCCCAAGCATGCTAAAACAGCTTTAAGAAGACATGGCTTATTTTCCTGCACATAATACTATCAGTGGGAATCTCTTCATGACACCAAGATAAAAGTTAGGATTAAACTCAAAATTCCCTTGCTGAATCTCTTATTTCCCACAGTAATCCACAAAAGTTCTCCCTTACAATATTAGTAAGAGAAACAGAAAATGAAGTATTAAAATTGCAGCTCAGAAAACACATCCATACATGTTAATAGACTCCAAAAGATACAGAGGGGGAAAAGGGGGTAAATGAAATAAATATTGACTGACTGGCAAATTAAACAAAAAAAATCAATACAAAACAAACACTTGGTTTACTTTTAAAATGAGCAAAGTAAATCTATCTCACAAAGTAGCTCTAAAAAATGGCTAAGAAAGTTTAAAATAAATAATTTGTAAATGAATAACTAGCATTTGTGTTAAATACCCAGCTAATGAATTTTACCCCAAGAGAAGACAACATACAATCTCAAATACTTGAAGTGGGCTTGTAACAAGATTATACAATAAAGCAGAATGACACCAGTTGCTATGACTCTACTCAGTTATATTCCAGTATTTCCAAGCTTTCCTGGACTCTCTAGAGAGTCTTTTTTACCCATGCTAACTGCATACAGTCTAAAGAAGTCTATTCACACAGGTAATAAAATATTTGTAACGTCAAAGAGATTTATGTTAGCATGCTAACACTGTTCAATCAACTCATCCCTCTGAATGAGCACTTTTTAAGGATTTGTGGGCTCAGTTGCTTCCAAAAAAGATATTTCAAGAAACAAAAACACAGAGAAGCCACACCTTACTTCCCTATTACCACTCAAAATGTTTCTATTCCTACCAAGCCAATGGCATGTCTGAACTAGTGTTAATATTCCTATCGCTGGTAAAATAATAAAAAATTAGTATAATATTTCTGGTCATAGATTCCTAAATTAGCCTTCATCCAAAGCACACAGCAAGCAAGCTTCTGCATATATATATATATATATATATATATATATACCACAGATCTAGGAAAATGCTTAAGGAGATGAAATACAGCACTGCAAAGGCCACTGGAAAAGAAGGGAGCTATAAGGATAATGTTCACATTACTAAGGAGAGAATAAATTATACGAAGCTCTTTATATAGAACAGAAAGAGTCGCCAGAAATTAAGAAGGTATTTCTTACATATAAGGAGTAAAATACTTTGGAGAGAAGAAAAAAGCACAAACTTGAAATGCCACAAGCAACATTTCCTGTTGAACTACTATAAAAGGCATAACTACACAGAAAAAGTACTGGTCACAAAAACCAAGTAGAGAACTATGTGCATCTGTATAATACAGAAGCACTACATAGTTTAGAACCAAACACTGAGACTTCAGAATATTAAAAAGTATCTGAGGGCTGGACATGGTGGCCCACGCCTGTGAGCCTGTAATCCTAGCATTTTGGGAGGCTAGAGTGGGAGGATTGCTTGAGGCCAGGAGTCAAGACCAGCCTGGGAAACATAGCAAGACCCCATCTCTTAAAAAAAAAATAAGTATCTGATATTATGGGCTGAAGTACCAATAGATGTAAATTGTCAAATGTCTGAAAAGGTGGGAAGGGAAATTCCATATATTTTTTTCCCTCTCATGTATGTCAAGGTAGGAAACACTTGCACCTAGGAAAACATCCATTTGATAGACTTGTGACTCTATTAAAGAAAACTTGATTTTCCACTGAAGCCAAATTTGGAATCTTCCTGAAAAGAAATAACTTACTAGTCTTTCAAAGATTATTTTACAAGTCTTGGCTTCAGGCAGTGCTTTTCCTATTGTACTTTTTTTCAAAAAGCTAATTAGATGCCAAAAGATGGGAAGAGGGCAGGTAAAACTGCATAAGAAAAGACAAAATATGTATGAACTTCACAAACATAGTTTATTCTATCTTTGGAAGACAGAACACAGTCTAGAAATATTAGCATTTCAATCATCTGTTGCTAAACTTGACTACTAAGGTTGAACTTGCTCTTTGTGAAGATTATTTTTTAAAGATACCATTTAAAAATTTTCCCATTCAGAAAAAGTTTCAGGGAAATTTCTGAAAGACATAGACAAATTCTTCAACCTATGAAAATAAAATACTTAAGTATTTTTGCTATCATGGATAAATCATACAAGAATGACTTTTTCAAATGATGAGGCAATTAAAAATAAACAAAAAATAAAAATAAAATTCCAAAGAACTGCTAATATATATCTAAATTACACCAGTACTATACTTAAGAGGAAAAAACTTAATTGCTTAAATTCTACATAATCCAAACTGTGCATCAAATACATGGGAAGATGACAAGAATTTAAAGTCCATCCACGTTATTTGAAGGAACCTGACCCAAACATATTAGAGACAATCATTTTCCTGACATAAATAAGATGAAAGAGAAGATGGGTAATAACATGGCCTATTCTTAACAATGTTAGTTTCTAGCAACCTTAAGCTTCCGCATCACAGCCACATTAAAACCCCAGGCTCCCTTTCCCTGCAGTAGATCATGCCATGCATAGCAGACATAAGAAAGGTTGCAATTATTAAAAAAAAAGAAAGAAAGAAAGAAAAGAAACAGCATGAAGCAAGCTCCAAAGGGAAAGGCTGAATTAGCTACATTAGCTTACCATATATCTCGGATCTACTCTCCTCTGAACTAGACTTTGTCTTCTTGGAGGAGCTATCTGCACAAGAGCGGGAGAAAAGGAGAGAGATATAGAAAATATGGAGACCAATGGAAGGGGAAAAATTCATGGGGAAAAAAAGGATGAATCGTGATAAAGTTAAATCGTGCAAACACAAAGTATGAACATCACAGATGATAGCACTTAGAATAGTCATGAACAGCACAGGTAATGACATTTTAAAGATTTACTGAAGAAAAGACAGTGCAATAAAAATACATTCAAACAAAACAACACATGAATAGTATACAAAATAAATCATCTGATAATTGTAGAGATGACAAAAGCACTAAAAGCTATAAAATCTCATTATGAAGCACTGTATACCACTTTGCTACATCTGTCTTTGGAGATGGGCACATCACAGATGAACAGTACGAAATAAATCTAACAAGGCTATAGTATTTTTATGAATATAGGGCAGAAACTTGTAACTCTTATTAGCAAGACAATAACTAATCATATAAATAAAAGCCTCTGAACCCCATGGCTTCAATTTAAGGTGTGAGAATAGAGAATTCTCTCTCATGGAGATCCATAAGTGACACATTATGTACTTCCACCACTAAAGCCTCCTAAATTGATGATTGGGATTTCATTTTACCTACTACTCAAGATGCAGAAAATAATTAGCTATTTAATTGCTAGTTTTCCCTTCCTAGATAATATTTATAATATTGTTTCAAAATAAAAGAGCAATTTATACTAAAAGTATGAAACATCTTAATTACACACATAAGACATATTACTCTTCATTAAATATTTAAAATATTTCTAAATAAAAACATGTCAAAATAGATGCATCATGTTATATATTTTAGATTCCAGTATTTACTTACTTTATGTTTTGTCACAGGGACAACTTAATAAAACAGTATGTACCCAAAGAACATAGATCAGCCTCAAATGACAAAAGCAAAATTTCCAAGCAATTTTTATAAATTAAATACTAAGTGAGTTTACAAGGAGAAAGCAAAAGAAAAAAGCCTATATTTTATAAGAGGAATTTAATCTATATGCATAAAATTAAAAATATAAATAATTAAAAGTCTGCTAACACGGAACTCTAGGAAAGATCTACATTACTTAGGTTGAAAGATAGCCCTCTGAGTTTAGAATACTTTTTGACTGAAGAAAAGGGACTTCAAATACATTTTTTTACTCTAAAATGAGACAATCATTAATTTTTGAAGCTGCAATTTATCTAATTCTCCATGATCACAAATGAATTTTTAAATGACTACAGAAGTTTGTAGTTGTGATAGCCTTGATTTTATGACATACTACTGCTCATACCATGATTCATCTTAATACTAAGCTCCTGGTCTGATCAAAATCTCCAATTATCATATAATTATTTTAATTATCATTATTTTTAAATATAATATACTCTACAATGATGTTTCTATAGTGTAATATATAGTGTCGAAAGTTCAAAATGCTTGCACTCCTGCTGAATGCAAAGGCTTTATATGATATAACGGGAGGGGAGGGAGAGTCCTAAAACAGATCAAACAACTCCTGAGTGTTTCAGGTAGCTTAAGCTATATTATTCGGCACTTCACTACTCTTAGTATTCTTTGGAAGAATATATAGTGTTTTACCTGTGGGGTCAAAATCATGGGATGCAATGCGCTCAACTTTCTGCTTCTTATCTGTTGGTGACTCTCGGTTCAAAATACTTCCATGCCTAAATTAAATCAAAGCAATCAAACATTTATTACCAAAAAAACTCATGAGAATAAAAACTTAATTTAAAGATCCCAAAAATATGTCTTACCAGGAAATCAGTTTATCTTACATAGTGTCATAAACCTCTCTAATTTATATTTTTCAATAAGTTTTGGTGATCTTGTCTATTTATTTGATCATAAAAAGTACTTAAAAAATAAAAACAGTATTCAGTATTAAAGTCTATTTTATTCTTAGAAATAACTGCTTACATTTTTTTAGTGGTTTTCACAGGTCAATACTATTATTTCCATTTAACAGACAAGAAAACACTGCCTGAAAGGAATTAAACACATTTTCCAACCCTACATATACTACAGTCACGTTCAAAATACAGCATTATGAGAACAGTTTTAAAAAAAACAAAACAAAAACCTTATTAGGCAAGCCTCACTTTAAGCCTGCCCACATGGTTCTAGCCACAGAAGTCTTAGCCAACTACCTTCAGGCCCAATGACACTAGAATCATCATTTCTTCTCTGGCATAGCCAATTATATTGATCAGATAATGGCTGGACCACAACTATAATACACTACTTATCAATTGAAATGTCAAAGTTGGCACTGGTATCCTGGACTACGCTGTCACAAAAATGATAAAAGTACTATAATAATGAGGAATCACATACCACCTACATTTTAAATAACATTTGTGATAATTAAGATGAGAGAGAGGAGAAATGCTGAAGCACAAGTACTGAGGAAGAGGCATTTAACCCCTGGAAGTAAATATATAGATATGGATATAGACACAGACATATTTGAACATTTTGGATTTTTTTCTTTAGTAATTAAAACTAAACCAGTGTCAAAGTTCATTAACTAAAAGCAGTTACAGTCACATAAGTGATAAAGCACATCAAAACCTAGCAATCCATTTTTACCTCCCAAGATACTCACAATTCAAATCACAGATTATAAAATTAAATTTTTTCATAGGGAGTGATCGTAAGTATCAATTTGAACTATTAGAATGCTTATATTAAAAACTTTGAAAATATCAAAACAATGCTGTCTTTCAAGAAAAAAATATAGAACACCTTTCATACTTAAATTTATAAATCATTTTGAAATTCTGAACTACTTAAATGCATGTTCTCCAAAATCACAAAACCCACCATAATTTCAAAGAAATGTTTCTAATTAAAATTTAACCTAAACTTTAGTAAGAAGTGCAAATGAACAACTTACCTTATAGGTTTTTTGAGGGGAAACCTGAAACAAAGGGGGGGGGGAAGGACAGATGTAGTTATTTCACTTATAAGATTATTGTTAAATTTATTCATTCTACTAAACCAGAATAAAAGATGTAAATCTTATGCTAACTTTCCCAAAGCAAGATTTAACAAACAGGAAGAATAAGAAGTTGGACATCATTTCAAAATATCTTAACTACTTTATTAAATCTTAAATTATAGATACATTTATCATCAGCTGTCCCTGAGTATGGCTTCTCTTTTTAAAAATCCAAATAATGACAGCAACTGCTAAACTTGTTTAGGGCTTATTAAATGCTATGCACTATTCTAAACTTTTCACATATATTATCTTACTTAATTCTCAAAAAATAACTCTATGAAGAGATATTTTCATTTTACAGATTTTTAAAAACTAAGGCAACAAGAAATATTTTACCATTAAAATATTATACTTACTGTCTCCCTAGCAAGGAAAGTTCCTTCCCGCCCATTACTTTTCCCCACTTCTCCAAATATTTAGGTGTTGATTATTATACTATTGTGTCATCATAATGCTCAATTATTTATGTTTAGCTTTAATAACAAATCTATTCATGCCTTACCTAAGAATAACAAAGCAAAAGAAATCTAGAAAAAAAGTGCCATTGGAGTACTATCAGTTACCAAAAATATGTTCCAAAAGTAGAAAACAAAGGATATTTTTTTCTGTTTTGTTTTGTTTTGCTGGGGATTCTGTAATCTAAAAGAACTACAGGCATTTCTTCCTGGTCTTTCCATTAAAGAAATAATATTAGAAGATTCGTGGTAAGGGTTTGATGCTTTACATAAATGCTAATTTAAGTTTAGAAAAGTGGTCTCAAATATCCTCCTATTCTTCATTTGATATCCGTCCTTTTTAGATTATTTCAATCTATGGCATTTTATGTAAAGATTATTTAGTCTAGGTAATAAGAACAGTGCTTTATTAAGAATATCAGTAAAATTGGGGTTTTAAAATGGCTATTAGTAAATATAGTAAGAAATAAAACAATGATACTTGAATAACTATTAATATTTTATTTGTCATGGAGGTAGTTCAGTTCAAAAATATCTCTAAAATATAAGTGTAATTACAGCTCCCTTTTACTCCTATTTAAATCTAAATTAATCCACAGAAGAAAACAAAGAACCTAAAAACCTTCCTTAATAAGTGATGGCATGTTAACTCATAACAGTTAGTAATAACAAGTAAAGGGAGTTCTGGGACAAGAGGACACCGCTTTAGAGAACAAACTGATTTTACAAAAGACTACCAAATCTTCAGAAACAGGAGTTCCTAAACAGTCTGTCCAGACTTGTTGGGGTAAGAGTGGGAGGGAATAGGAATACAGTTTTTAAATTTACAAATAAATATAAAAGTTGTCAGAAAGGATTCCCAACTGAGTTTCTTTTTTTTTTTGAGACAGAGTCTCACTCTGTTGCCCAGGCTAGAGTGAGTGCCATGGCGTCAGCCTAGCTCACAGCAACCTCAAACTCCTGGGCTCAAGCGATCCTCCTGCCTCAGCCTCCAGAGTAGCTGGGACTACAGGCATGTGCCACCATGCCTGGCTAATTTTTTCTATATATTTTTAGTTGGCCAATTAATTTCTTTCTATTTTTAGTAGAGACGGGGTCTCACTCTTGATCAGGCTGGTTTTGAACTCCTGACCTTGAGCGATCCGCCCGCCTCAGCCTCCCAGAGTGCTAGGATTACAGGCGTGAGCCACCGCGCCCGACCCCAACTGAGTTTCTACAAAGGATAACAACTGCAATTATCAACCTTAGCCACTCTGCCTAGTAGGCATTATAAAAAGTCCTAACCCAAAACAATGCTGCTTGTATCAGGGACTGCAACATTCAGGAGGATTCTGGAGAAAAATCCTGGAAGTTTACTGACTACTGATTGTAAACCAGTTTCCTGAGCTCTTTTCTCTTACAAGGTAATGAAAAAGGAGAGGAAAGAGCAGGACAAAAATGGAACGAACAAGGATCACCCCCATAGTCAATTTGCTTATCATAATCTACGTACTACATTCATAAAGCACAGATGAAGTTCTCAAATAAAAATTAGAGTCATAATATTTTTTCTATAATCAATGAATTCCACTTTAAAGTATTTGCTAAATCAAATATGTAAGTACATATGTGTGCATGTGTGTATATATATTATATACATATATATAAAATATATATAAAAAATAATGTCAAGATCCTTCCTGGCTATTTCACTGGTTCCTTCTAATTTAGCTAAGAAAATTACCACAATAATCTCACAGTTTTGTAAAATCACTATCACATGCTGAATATTGAGATAGAAATACAATCAGAGAGTTAGAAATAGGAAGCCAAAACCCCAAAGAAAAGCCTGAGTTAGAGTTGTAGATTTGAGTCAACCTATTGATGGTGACTGAAATTTACAACAGCAAGTAAAAAAGAGAAAAGACTAAGGTTAAAATCCTGAGGAAAAACTAGTATCTGCATGATTGAGAATGGAGGTGGCAGCCAATGAAGGAGATTAAGATTGAGTCAGAAAGGACTGTCCCAGAGACCAAGGAAGAGAAGATAATCTACTATCAACTGCTGCAGAAAGGTCTGAAGGTAAAAAGGTAGTCATGTTCTAAGCAATAAATCAGTAGAATATTAGTCTGATGACACAAACTCTGGCGGACAAAAACCTTTATTTTCAAGTCTCTGTCCACTGTACAGTCTAATCATGAAATCATGACAATCTTCTTTGGTTAGATATTTATGTAGAACAGCTATATTTGCATGTTGACATATGTGAGAGGTACCTAATAAAACTTTGGCTTTTGAAAATATCATAGTGATGACTTGGACATTTAGCTAACAATGAATATATCTGTGTATATTTGTATTTGTATGTATTTTTCTAGATATCAGACAAAGTCAAAGTCCCAATATAAAGTTCCTTGATGAATAAAGGAAAGAGTTGTCAGGAATTTGAGTCACTGGGATAACGTGACTCGATGCCCTTATTTTTCATTTCCTATATTAAACACAATTGTATCCCAGAAATCCTAACCAAGGGTTTTTAATGTTCAGAATATACTTATTCACTTGACTCAGAATGCCTTTACCTTGGAGTTCTGAGTTCTAATATTTAAGCCCTATATAGCAATATTCAGAGGCCTCCACAAATTTTGTATTTTCATAACCCTCCCAATATGTTATTACAGTATAGAGGGTAAGATGACTTGGTAATTAAATAACCCTAACCAATAAATAATGTATATTAGAGTAGGACTTTCATTTTAGCCAGGTTTAGCTATTCTAATAAACATATACACATATACAAATAATCCTTTAGGATTGTTAAACAGAATTTCTTCTGGATTTAAAAAAAATCCAAAGGATCCCCAAAGTCTTGTATTATTGCATATTTGATTATAATAAATAATCTCCTAGAAATCATATTTTTTGTATTGATTTTGGTGAGGAAAGAGCTAGCCTTTGACAATATTCCAGTGAGAAGTGTTCTGAAACCATATGAGAAGAAATAGGGATATCACACTCAAACCTTAATTCTTACCCTTCTCTCTCTCCTCCAAGGCATTCGATTTTTTTCCTCTGGTTTTAATTATGACAGGAAATGTGATACTCTAAGTGGTTCTTCTCAATAAGGGATAATTAAAATGAAGGAGAGAAGGTTAAAGGAATTTTACCTTCATTGGATAGTAGTCAAGACTTTATTAACAGTCAAACAATGTTACTAAATTTAGAATTATCAAGAATCTCATTGGTAGACATACCCTCATTTTAGCGATGTTAAGATATGGGGGGAGGGAGTCCCTGCACATTGGAATCAACGAAATACAGCACCATTTTATTGGAATCCACTCCAGTGAGAAAAGTTACTAGACAAAGAATAAGAACACTGCAAATTAGGTAACAATTAAGAAAACTCTAAGGCTCAACCCTCATAAAATGATGATAAACATCAGTGCAGAAAATATACTATTCCAAATTAGAAATGGGTAGGGTGGGATGGGAATAGTATTATTGATTGTTATAGTTAATGATAAATTCCACATAATTTCAAGGCCTTGGAGGCAGGGGACTCCTCAGAAACAAATATAACTGTCTAGTTCATAGTCTAGTTTCACAATTTAACAGGTGTTTGAACTTGGGGGAAGTTGCTTACCCTCTCTTAAGCGTCATCTGTAAAACAGAGATAATACTAGTATCTACCTCACAAATTTGTTTTAAGTATTAAATTAGGAAATGAGAAGCACTGCCTAGCAAATAGTAACCACTTAATTATTATTAGCTATTAAGAAGAACAAAAATAAAATCTGAACATTAGTGGTGTGGATTCAAATTAAGTAGAAAAGAAAAAACAGGCTGGGCACCATAGCTAGTACTTTGGGAGGCTGAGGCAGGAAGATCACTTGAGGCCAGGAGTTTGAGACCAGCCTAGGCAATATAGTGAGACCACATCTCTACAAAAAAAAAAAAAAAATTAAACTGAAAAAAAAGTTAGCTGGGTGTGGTGGCACATGCTTGAGGTCCTAGCTACGGGAGAGGCTGAAGCAGGAGGATCATTCGAGCTCAGGAGTTCAAGGATGTAGTGAGCTATGACCAAACCACTGCACTCTAGCCTGGGCAAGGTAACAGCAAGATGTAGAGAAGAGAGGGGAGGAGGAGAAAGGGAGGAAGGGACAAGGGAGAGGGTGGAAGAGGAAATGAGAAAAATAAAAAGAAGAAAAAGATAAAAAGGATAAACTTAAAGACTAATAATATTCAAAGAGGTCTTTAGCTCAGTAAAATGCATAGAAATGCATAATTCAAAGTCAGTAATGAAACCACAGATTTAACTCACTAAGTTATATTATCTAAAATTAACATCAATACTCAAGCTAACAAACTTCTCAGATGCTACAGAGTAAGAAAAAAGATCAGGTTACAATATAAACTTTCAATTTTCCTAGCATGTAGGGCCAGTTATTTTTTTTCAAACCTAGTGAAAATGTGTTGACATTTCCACCACTTACTAGCAAAAAAGTCCATTATTTCCTCATCTCCTTAAAAATGTCAAGAGTGATTAAGGCAGTCTATGAGTTGGATATAAATCAAGTTTTTCATTTATCTATTTCCACAAAATAATTTAGATGGCCTAAAGAATAATATTTAAAATTTGAAACTAATATGAATCTGAATCAGCCTGCTCTAGTATTATATTATTTTTGACAAAATAATAATCAAAACAGCTACAAGGGCATTTGTCTGCAATACAAAACAGCTCTTAAGTATAGGGACTTAGCACATAGTGCTGACTCCAGATGAACTATTAATTGAATCTTTAGTTCTTTGGACAGTAAGATTCACAGAATCAAAAGTAGTAAATGATCCCAAAGGAAAAAAAAAATACCAGTCATAAATCCTTTCACCACTTAACAATTTATAACTGGTCTAGCTTAGAGTCATTAAAAGAACTAAAAATTAGGAATTGGCAAAAAAAAAAAAAAGAGTCTGAACATTATCTACAATAGCCTTAGTGATGTACTTTTTTATTAGCATATAGATCCAAAGCATGACAAGTGGTTAGCAGAGCTGGCAATAAAACATTAGTTGTATCATCAGGACTCTAGAGCAGAAGCTACAGCTGACAGAATGACTCATGGAGAATTTTTCATGGTGCTATTAGTTTTAAACCTCTGGACCTTGCAACACAAACCACAGAATGCCAAGGATCAAGGAGCTCAGTTCTGGTGTAAAATCCAAAAATGATTCACTAGAATGTAATGTAAGATCTCAATTTAACTTCTTAAATACAGCTTAGTACGCCACTCTTACTGAAGAACTTAAACATGCAACAGACCCTTAGTAAGGAAGGCTCAATCTTACTTCCTGGATACACTTTGACAAATCAAATAGTACATTTTTTCTAAATTACTTTCATTCCCTCTGCCAGAGCTATTATAAGACTGAATATTAATTGTTGCTGAACTGGGAAAAGTAGTTCACAATTAATATAACAGCTTAGGCTTTCATTTCATTATTGATAATCTGGAAAATTATCACCTTTGTGAATACTTCCTGGAAGGTTACTAAATAACTTTCCTTTGCAATCATGAGTGTCACTATTATCTTATAGTTTCTTTTTAGACTCAATTCCCCTCAGAAAACCAGGTAAAAAGAACTGCCAGAAAAAAGTATAAGACCCTCAAAATACTTAAGTATCTTCATCCCATTAAATACCACTCAAACCATTAAATCCATGCTTATGAAAGAGATATTACCATTAAACAAATGTAAGCAATAAACTGGACTCTACGAAATGATCTCATGACTTATAGAACAGAGATAATGCATGATTTTTGTTTGATAAAGATTTAAATCTTAATCTCATTTCACATCTACCTATTTAAGAATATGTTGGTAAAAATAAGAGAAAGGGAGAAAAAAGTCCTCCTAATCAGAGATGGGCATCTTTCCTACCAAGATTTTATACAAGATACAATATGATTCAAATGTCCAAATTTTATAAACTAAAGTGAGAAGAATAGTTGAGCAAAGTTTGTTGGGACAACCTGCTTTCTGCAAATTTGCCAAAGATACAATTGTGCTTCTGAAAAAGTAGAAAGTCTTAGTTAACTTTTACCTTTATCACTAAAGTTCCATTGAGATAAGTTCCAACATACAGCATTTACTTTTCAATCTGAGCTTGAGCATTTTATTAAAATGTAAAATTAAAATATAAAATGATGTCAAATATTTTAATCTTTCAAATAAATATAGAGCATTCCATGATATAAAAGAGTTCTCAAAATTTAAATTCTTATATACCACTTTAAATCATAAGTGTATTTGCAGTTTGATTATACTTTTATTAAAGAAAAAATCTAGTCCATCCATAAAAACAGCATTCTGTAGCAAAAAAGTAATTACTGTTACTAATATTTTTTATTTTTTATTATTTTAGAGATGAGGTCTTGCTATGTTGCCCAGGCTAGATTCAAACTCCTAGACTTAAGCAATCCTCCCACCTCAGCCTCCCGAGTACTTAGAACTATAGCACCTGGTTTATTTTTATAACATTTTCAAAATAAATTTTCTCTTTCAAGGGATTGAAGAATGAGACTATTATCTTTCTAAAATGTAAAGTTTCCTATAAACCAATGGTTCTCTCTACCTTTTTAATATGAAGTATGTCTCTTTTTCCAAAGAAACACATGTACAAAAAATTTCAAAAACTATAAAGACAAAATAGAAAAATTCACCCATAATCTCAATACCCAGCATTTTAATGCATATATTCCCCTATCTTTTCTCAATATAGATTTCTGTATATAATGTATAAAATTTCTTTTTATAAAATTTAAAACATACTGGACATACTGTTTGATAACTTCAGCTTAATAAACATCAATATAGTTTTACAACATTAAATATTTCACTACAGCACTGGTTGTAAACTGTGCTCCATAAAATCCTAGGAGTTCACAGAGCAAGAGTGGGTAGATGGGGCTCTAGACTTCCCATACATAAGAGCTGCTTGGTTTTTATTTATTTTATATTAATATATTGAACTTCCAAATAAGACAAAGATTTGTAAAACAGGGCTCTAAATAATTCTTAATTTAATTAATTTAACCAGTTCCTTTTTGTAAATATTTAGACTGGGTTCAGGTTTTCAGCATAATAAACAATGTTGTGACAAATATCCTTGTAACTCAAGTTCTACACTCCCCCTTGATTTTGTCCTTACGATGAATTCATTTATAGTAAGGAATCCAGATGGGAGTTTGAACTAGAGATAAGAGGAGTTTGTGTGGGGACTAGGTAAACAGAAAAGAGAGGATACACTGGTCTCCTAGCTTAATTCAATGGACTCATGTCTAACCTTTAGGGAAAGACAGCATCAGAAGCTGAAAGAGCTAAAACCTGTGGCCTTGAAGCCACATGTGGCCTTTTGACCAAATCTAAATTTTACAAAATATATCATTTTAATGAAGGGATTTGTTCTATGAAGTTTAGATTTGGTTGAGGGGCTGCACTTGGGGATCTGGAGGATCACATGTGGCTTAAGGCTGCAGGGTCTCCACCCCTGGTAGGGTAACATTACTTTAGTGCCCAAGTGACAAAATGCAAGAGAGATTCTCTCCCTATTTCTGTTAAAAGTAAAAAGTAAAAAAACAAAACAAAACTCAGGGATCTACATAACAGCAGTTATAGGTGTATTATCCAAAAATTGAATAAATGCCAAAAAGTTAATATGAATTCTTAATATTTTCAGATGAATTTGTGTTTTATTAATCACAGCATCAATACATTTGAAAAGAGTAAACATAAATGCAGAAGATACATTTCTTATGCACTATGTGAAAAGTACTAAGTGTATACAGAGATTCTCAGTTTTCCTGTATTAAACATGAAAGCAACCGTAAATTGGGAACCATTACATTTGTTGTGGGTTAAACTGTGTCCCTTCCAAATATATGTTGAAGTCCTAACCCCCAGTACCTGGGAATGCAACCTTATTTGCAAATTGGGTCTCTGCCCACATTTGTGGTGTCATACATAAGAAATTTTTGCCTCACCCAAAGTCACAAAGATTTTCCCATTTTATTGCAAAAGTTGAATAACTTTCTATTTTACTTTTAGATCTACAATATATTTTGTAATAATTTTTGTATAGTATATAAAATATGGATAGAAGTTAATTATTTTGCATGTGGATATCCAATTGTTCCAGCACCATTTGTTGAAAAAGCCATCCTTTCTCCACTAACTGCCTTTATACTTTTGTTGAAAATCAGTTGACCACGTATGTGTGGGTCTACTTTCAGAATACAACAGAGGTAAAGTTCCTTTTCATTAGCTATCATGAAGGTACATGTTATCAACATGATTTATCACTAGTAATGTTTTTTGTTTTTGTTTTTGTTTTTCTTTGAGACAGAGTCACACTCTGTAGCTTGGGCTACAGTGTTGTGGCGTCAACCTAACTCACAGCAACCTCAAACTCCTGGGCTCAAGCAATCCTCTTGTCTCAGCCTCCCGAGTAGCTCAGACTATAGGCACGTGCCACCATGCCCAGCTAATTGTTTGTACTTTTAGTAGTGACAGGGTCTCACTCTTGCTCAGGCTAGTCTCAAACTCCTGAGCTCAGGGATCCTCCCACCTCAGCCTCCCAGAGTGCTAGGATTACAGGCGTGAGCCACCACACCAGGCTAATCACTAGTAATGTTAACCTTAGTCATTTGGTTAACCACTTCAGTACAGCACTCACCGGCCGCGAAACCTTGCCCATAGCCGGCACTCATAGTCCGCTCGATAGTTTGTGCTGTGCATTGACGACGAACTCGTTTTGCTCTTGTGTGATGAGGAAAGCTTTAAAGCACTGAAAGCTTGTTTTACTTTACAGTCAGCTTTAGGGAAATAACTATAATAACTCCTACTAAGGACTTGTTAAAAGGTCACAGATTCGTAGTAACTTATTAGCTGAAGGTACACACTGCAACTACAGAGATAAAAGCTGTAAAAGTAAAAGCTTTTGGCTGTAGACTAAAGTCGACGCTTGGCTGTGCGCCTTCATATCACGTCTGTCGACTATATAGTCAACACTGGGCTATGTGCATTCATCTGTGGCTGACGACTATAGTCGATGCTGGTACCCAAGTGGTTTAAGACAGTGTTTGCCAGGCTTCTCCTTCCAGGGGTGGGAAACCTGTGGCCTCAAGGCCACATGTGACCCTCCAGATCGCTGAGTGCGGCCCCTCAACCAAATCCAAACTTCACCGAAAAAATCCCTTTATTAAAAGGATTTGTTCTATAAAATTTGTCAAAAGTATATGTACTCAAGGGTCCAAAAGGCCACGTGTGGCCCCAAGGCTGTAGGTTCCCCACCCCTGGGCCATATTTTATTCTTTAGAAGCAAGTCACAAAGTTCAACCCCCACTAGGAGTTGAGAGTATTAAGCTCCATTTCCTGCAGAAGGAGGAATCTACATATACTACTTGGAATTTTTCTGTAAGGAAGATTTATGTTTTCTTGCCCATGTATTTATACAATCTTTTATATCAGTATGGACTAATGTATGTTTATTTTATACTCTCAGTTATAATCCCATACTATATTATTTATTTTCTTGCTCAAATTGTTTCAGCTTAAGCCATTGACATGCCCCCACCCTTCTGGGGTTTTTTTTTTTTTTTTTTTTTTTTTTGAGCACTTCCTTGTTTCTGGCACTAGGTGCTCTAGGCTCATCTTGCATTTTCCATACTTCAGCTATAGAATCAATCATTTCTCCAAGGAGCCATTTTATTGGAGAATGGTATTTAGTAACCAAGATCCAGGGCTAGATGTGCTCACTGCTTGTGGGATGTCATCGCTTCTTCTAGGTCCTCTCAACAGTCAGAGCTAGGAAATTTATGTGTGTATACTAATACAAACTCGTGTATATGGACATATCTGTAATTGTTTCTGTAGCTATCTAGCTATCTATTTATATTAAGCTAAACAGGAGTTCATACTGGTATTTCTGATTCTATTCCAATACCACAGAGTTCATTCAGTTTTCATTCCCTGCTTGCTCAACTCCCCTATCTGACAGTGAGAAATCTACCTCCCACCATCTACCACCGTCCATTTACTTATATTGCTTGACTTTTCTATTTTAAAGCAACCTTGTACTCCTGGGATAAACCCTATCCTGTTGTTACATATACACAGTGTATATATTTTTATATATTTTCCTATTTTTGTATATATAACATTATATATTATATATAGTTGGAATTTATAAAATTTCTATCCATATTTCATCTAAATTATTGACATAAAACTGTTCATAATGTTCCTTTATTATCCTTTTAGTATCTGTAGAATCTATAATGATGTTATCTCTTTTGTTTCTGATATTGGTAATGTTTGCCTTCTTTTATTCCTCATCAGCCTGGCTAGAGGTTTAATAATTTTATTAATCTTCTCAAAAGATTCATATTTTGGGTTTTCTTTTGTTTTTCTGTTTTTCACTTCATTGACTCCTGCTCTGATCTTTATCTCTTTTCTTCTGCTTACTTTGGCTTTAATTTGCTCTTCTTTTTCTAATTTCTTAAAATGAAGTTGATATCATTGATTTTAGACCTTTCCTCTGTTCTAATAGGTGTTTAATGCTATAAATTTCTATGCAACACTTTAGTGGCATCCCACAATTCTGATATATTGTATTTTCATTCTCACTCAACACAAAACATATCCCTTTTGATTTCTACTTTGACCCACAGATTATTTAGAATTGTGTTGTTTAATTTCCAAATATTTAGAGATCTTCTTTAAGATATCTTTCTTTCAGATATCTTTCTTTACTGATTTCTAATTTATTTTCATCGTGATCAGAAAACATATTTTGTATGACCTGAATACTTGTACTTTACTGAAATTTATTTTATAGCCTAGAATATGGTCTATTTTGATAAACGTTTCATGTATTCTTACAAAAATAAAATGTATTGTGTTTATGTTCCAAAAATGCAATTCAATCAAATTGGTCAATAACATTAAGTATTCTACACTCTTGCTAATTATCTGCATCTATCAATTACTGAAAGAAGGACACCGATATCAATAACGATGACTGTGGATTGTTTGTTCTTGCAGTTAAGTCAGTTTTTGTCTTGTGAAGTTTGAAGCTCTGTTACTAGGTACATAAAAATTTAGAAATGTTATGTATTCTTTTTTCATTGACCCTTTTATCATTATGAAATGACCTTATTTATCCTTAGTAATAGTCTATGCTCTTAAATCTACTTTATCTGGTACCAGTGTAGTTACTCTACCTTTCCTTTGATTGGTGTTAACATGGCATATCTTTTTCCATTCTTTTACTTTTATACTAAGTGTGTCTTTAACTTCAAGGTGTGTTTCTTGGAGGCAGCATATAGTTGAGCTTTGCTGTTTCATCCAATCTGATAATCTCTTCCTTTTAATTGGGGTGCTCAGACCATTTACCTTTAATGTGATTACTAATGTGGTTAGGTTTAAATCTGTCAGTTTGCTTTTTGTCTCATCTGTTCTTTGTTTCTCCTTTTCTCTCTTTCTGCTTTCTTTTGGATTAAATTATTTTAATCGATTAATTGATTTTTTAAAATTTAAAAATTTTAATATTCTGTTAACTTGTCTGACTCTCTCACTAACCTTAATTATATGAAGGTAAGGATCATTTCTATTTCATTTTGTCTTCTGAATAACTAGTGCTGAACATATACCCAACAATACATGTAAACTGTATGAATTCAACAAATTTTTATTGAGAATTATAGAGGATATGTTATTCTCAATCCAGAAACCAAAGCCTTCCTTCTATGAGAACTCCAATTTTATTCAGCTATCTATTATTCCCATCAGAGCCCACATGACTCAGGGGAAGCTGACTCCATCTGCTGCAACAGTAAAGAGCCTGGCCTGTTGGTAATTCCAACCTTGGGTAAGTGACTGGTTCTGAAAGAGGTAACGAGAACAGAAACGAGGGACACTGGAGGCATCTATGAAAGTATTACCTCACTCTTAAGAGAGAACCACATGAAACTTCTTTCTCACCCTCCCACTGGACAGGAATGAAGAAGCAAGCAGCAGTTAACTGCTACTTAGCATTCATCCTCAAGGACTAGTTTAGGATGAAGTTGATATTGATGGCAAGAGTGGAAAGATGGAAAGCACCTGGGCCCTTGACACGTTAAGCCACTAAATCAAATCTATGAAGCCTACCTCTAGACTTCTTTTTTATGTGAGCCAGTAAATGTGTTACTGCTTAAATCAGTTTGACTTATGTTTCCTGTTATAGGGAGTCAAAGGTATACTAAATTACACAAACACCAACCTGTGCCCATGCTCTCTTCTAGACACTGGAGCTTACATCAGTGAATAGATTAAGGCCCCTGCCCTCAAGAAGCTTACATTCTACAGGAAGAAGATACCAACTACAAACAAATAATTACACCAAAGAATTTCAAATAGTGATAAGTGCTATGAGAAAAATAAAAGGGATGTGATTTGACTAAATGTGTTAATTTAGTTCCTCTGAGGCATTTGACCTGAGACATAAATAAGGTGAAGGAGCCAGCCATGAGACAATCTGGGGACTGAGAGTTCTAGACAAAGGAAACAGCTAGCAGAAGGGTCACAAGGGATACGCAGCTTAATATATTTAAGAAATACAAAGTCCACTGTGGCTGAAGCATAGAGAATGACCAAGACAGTAAGCACCTAGATGAGATCAACAGAAGTAGATGGGGGCCTGATAACATAAGAATGTAAGCCATGGTAACAAGTTTAGATTTTATTCATAATATAATGCATGATCTGATTTATACTCTAAAGGAACACTCTGATGAATGAATAAAGCTTCATACTGCACAATTTGAACACTAAGAAAGTCAAATTCAATCTATATTTATAGTAACTGTGTTTTGCCCTAAACATCAAATACTTAAGAAACATCTAATATGTAGAGAACATTATACAAAGTTTATAATGTTGATATATTTTCTCTCCCTCACCCCACAAGCAAAAATTCCACATTATCTTGAAGGTAGGTTTTATTTAGGAAAAACAAAAACAAATAAGGAGAAAATAGCAAAAAAAGGGAGGCAGCTGGTTAAGTTGTCCTTTCTACCCTATTTTCTGTATATCATGTCTGAAACTTAGGTGTGTTTTTGTTTTGTTTTGTTTTTTTAAAGCATAACATGACTGAGAGGCATTTGGTAAACTTACAGTTCAGCCATTAGTCTCTGCCCAGGCAAGTGTTTCAGCCCTGTTCTAACACAAGTATTTGGATTTTTCCAAGAGCTGATGTCAGGGATTTTCACAGAGACAGAACAGCATTGACAGGCCAGAGAAGGAAAAAGGGTTTCCCCAGCAGCTATGCTCAATGTGGCCTTTGTGCTGCTCCACTGCCAAAGGCAGGAAGACCCTACTAGATAGAGCTATTTAGTGTCTGAAAAAAATTCTACCCTGGGAGGGTGGAGGATGGTGAATGGACAGATTCCCCATTAAGGAAACCCAGCTTAATTTTCTATCAGTGCTTAAACCCAAATTTACATGGGCTCATCATCAGAACAAAGGTTTCTTAACTCTTTACAAGAAAAACCATTCTGCTGAACTTGTATATAAAGAAGAGATGAAGTGGCTAAAATAAACATAAATTATAGAGGTAGAGAACAACACAGTAACCCATGCCATATTTCCTAGGGCTAGCTTCTCTGAAAAATACTCATTTGGGAAGAATGGCTAGTTGAAGAACACTCAGAAGCTTCAAGTAACATTTGGTAGTCAAAAAAATAAGCTAAGCAGATTGTTCCAAACACATGTCATCCATTTTCCTTAAGAATAATAATAATTAAAATCATAACAATAATAGCTAAAACTTGAGTGGTTTTACTTGCATACTTAAAGTCTTTGCTTTAAGTACTTTATATGTATTAATTCATTTAATTCTAAAAATAGTTATATGAGACACATACATTTTTAGCCTTGTTTTATTGATAAGAAATGTGGGGTTCAGAGAGGTTAAGTAACTTAAATAAGCTATATAACTAGTAGATGAAAGAGCTTAGATTCAAAACCTCATGAGTCTAACTAGAACTCCTGCTCTCAACCTTCAGACTACTACATTACAACAAAAACATTACTATAATAACTTGCCTTTGTATAGTTTTATACAGTTAACCGAAAGCTTTCACATGAGTGAGACTCAGAAAACTAGATCTAGTATGACTATAAGATGTTTAGCTAGAAAGGAATTCAAACCCTTTTATATAGTTTCAGGAAAAGATAAGCCAATATAAATTGGTTAAGAAAGAATTCCCAATCCTACAGAATCTGCACCTCCAAATCCCAAAGCTCAGGGGAGAATTCAGTTAGTATCTTTTGCCATATGGGCAATTTGCCAGCTATACATCTAAAGAGAAACATGTTTCTACCTGAATGCATCGTTCTTTCAAACCACTTGTTCCTTCAATAAATGTGCGTTAAATTCCAGGTAAAGAAAGAAGAGAGCAAAAGTAATTCTACTCCACTAGCCTTTCTCAACACTAAAAACAAAAATAGAGGGAGGAAAATCCACTTTCCATGAAGGAAAGACACAATTATAACTTCAAACCACTAACTACAAAACATACTTCCCACATTTGTTAAATTCTGGATCTATACCAAGGAAGTTTTGGTAGACTTTGAACAGGAAACTGATTTCCCTAAACATAAGGATCACAGGCTTGAAATGCAGATTCAACTGTCCTTTGATTAGGAAGGAAATATCCAGGTGTGTGGATAGAACAAAGGAATAGGGGACTCTGTAGAGTTCCAGAACAGCAGGAGAAGGTAAAAATAAAGAAAAAATAACATGCTGACACATTTCCGGATTTTCGATACTACTGGAGGTAAAGTGGAGATGGTGATGGAAAGACAGAGCAACTACCACCAGATCACAACATAGGGAACCCAGTGACCTCAAGCTCTTTTTCCTGTGAGCCACACAGGCCTTTTAAACACTGACAGAAAAGAATAGTAACAGAAAAATGAAACAATAATAATAATACCTAACAGTCACTGTACACTTCCCATATGCCAATAATTCTTGTAGTTTCATTGCCTATATTAACTCATTTAATGCTAAGTACTATTATTATCCCTATTTTATAGTTGAAGAAACTAAGGCATAGAAAAATTAAGGAATTTGCCCAAAGTCAGTAGGAAAGGAAGCTAAGATGTGAACCCAGAACTTATATCTGTAGAGTCTTAAGCACTATGCATTACAGGAATAAAAAGAATATTCAAAAATACATTAGAGAAAAATTCCACAAAATTCATAATGATTTGAACCTGAAGAGTGCAAAGGCACCCTGTACCCTAGAAAACCATATACAAAATAATCAATACTAACACATACACTGCTAAATTTAAAATAAAGAGTTATGAGAACATGTAAATTTTTAAAAAATTTTTAAGTTATGTACAAGTGGGAACAATTAAGTTGGCCTTAAGATTTCTCCACAATAAGACTCCATATACCAGAAGATAATGGTACAATGTCTGAAATTTCTTTAATTTTTTTCTTTTTATTTTGCCTACTGGAAATAGAGAAGATACAAGAAATATTTTTTTTTATTTCAGAATATTATGGGGGTACAAACGTGTTGGTTACATATAATGCCTTATCCTCACCCAAACCAGGGCTTCAAGTGTGCCCTTCCACCATACAGTGCACTCCGCATCCATTTGTTATAAGTTTACCCACCCCCACGACTTCCCTCCCACCTGACCCCCACGACTTCCCTCCCACCTGACCGTCACACCCAGTGAATGTTACTACCATGTGAGCACCTTAGTGTTGATCAGTTAGTACCAATTTGATGGTGAATAAATGTGGTGCTTGTTTTTCCATTCTTGTGATACCTCACTTCAAAGGATGGGCTCGAGCTCTATCCAGGATAATATAAGAGATGCTAGATCACCATTGTTTTTTGTAGTTGAGTAGTATTCCATGGTATACATATACCACATTTTATTAATCCATTCATATATTGATGGACACTTGGGTTGTTTCCACATCTTTGCAATTGTGAATTGTGCTGCAGTAAACATTAGAGTGCAGATGTCTTTATTATAGAATGTCTTTTTTTCCTTTGGGTAGATGCCTAGTAGTGGAATTGCTGAATCAAATGGTATTTCTATTTTTAGCTCTTTAACACCTTTCGTACTGCATAGAAATCTCTAAGACATATGCCAGGGACCACACGTTTTTGGGCAAATTGCACGTTATTTAAATCATCTTAACTACAGTGAAAAACGAGAAAACTCATGAGCGGTCCTTAACAGATGACGTGCAAAACAGGAGAAAACTAGTGAGCGGTCCTTAAGGTGTTAAGATATCTCCAAATTACTTTCTACAGGGGTTGTACTAATTTGCAGTCCCACCAGCAGTGTAAGAGTGTTCCAATCTCTCCACATCCACACCAGCATTTGTTGTTTTGGGACTTTTTGGTAAAGGCCATTCTCACTGAAGTTAGGTGATATCTCATTGTGGTTTTGATTTGCATTTTCCTAATGATTAGAGATGTTGAACACTTTCTTATATGTTTGCCGGTCATTATTCTGTCTTCTTTTGAAAAGTTTCTGTTGATGTCCTTTGCCCCTTTTTTGATGGGGTTGTTTGATATTTTCTTGTTAATTTTCTTAAGTTCTATATAGATTCTTATTATCAGCCCTTTATCGGATGTATAGTATGCAAATAGTTTCTCCCATTTTGTAGGTTGTCTATTCACTCTAGTGATAGTTTCCATGGCTGTGCAGAAGCTTTTTAATTTGATCAGGTCCATTTATTTATTTTTGTTGCTGTTGTGATTGCTTTGGGGGTCTTCTTCATAAATTCTTTGCCTCTGCCAATGTCTATAAGAGTTTTCCCCACATTTTCTTCTAGAATTCTTAAGGTTTCACACCTTAAGCTTAAGTCTGCTACCCAGCATGAGCTGATTTTTGTGAGAAGTGAGAGGTGGGAATCCAGTTTCAATCTTCTGCAGTTTTCCCAGCACCATTTATTGAATAGAGATTCTTTTCCTCAATGTATATTTTTGTCTGCTTTGTCAAAGATCAGATGACAATATGAGGATGGTTTTATATCTGGGTTCTCGGTCCTGTTCCTAAGGTCTGTATCTCTGTTTTTGTGGCAGTACCATGCTGTTTTGTCTACTATACCCTTGTAGTAAAGCTTGAAGTCTGGTAGACTGATGCCTCCCAATTTGTTCTTTTTGCTTAAGATTGCTTTGGCTATACGAGGTCTTCTTTGGTTCCATACGAAGTGCAGAATTATTTTTTCTAGATCTGTAAAGAATGATGGTATTTTGATAGGGATTGCATTGATTCTGTAGATCACTTTAGATAGTATGGACATTTTAACAATATTGATTCTACCAATCTATGAGCATGGTAGGGTTTTCCATCTGTTTACATCTTCTACAATTTCTTTTCTCAGTGTTTCATAGTTCTCCCCATATAGGTCTCTCACCTCCTTCGTTAAATGTATTCCTAAATATTTCATTTTCTTTGATGCTATTGTGAAAGGTGTTGTGTCTTTGATGTGATTTTTGGCTTTACTGTTATTGGCATATATGAATGCCACTGACTTGTGTGCACTGATTTTGAGATATAAGAAATATTTAGAGAAATAAGGAGACAGAGCATCCATGAGCTCCTCTTAGAGAGAGAGAAAAAAAAACGACTTGAAGACAAAATCCAAACAATAAAAATATAATCAACATAAAGAACTCAGGAATGTAGACGCTAAGGTAAAAGGACTGAGGGTAAGCACTAGATTAACTTACAGAAACTAATAAAGAAGATAATTTTAACAAAAGCCACCCTCACACCATCCAACAGAACTTTCTCAATGGAGAATTTGTCTCAACTTTGTACCCTCACTATATATCCCATATGCTACTGCATACTCAACAAATATATTAGTACTCAATATTTTTTGTTTTATTTTGTTTTTTATAAAATAAGAATCTGATCTCTTCCCCCATTTCCATTCACCCTGTTAGAATATAAATTCTATGACAGCAGGGTCCTTTGGTTCACTGCTGTATCCAAGGACAGTGCTAGGCACAGAGTAAGTGTTCAATAAATATCTGTTTAATGAAAGAATAGATACCTGATACAGGCAGATGGACTTGCTCTATCTTCTGGGCTCCAACCAATAGCCTTCTGGGCATATCCATTTAGATATATTACTGGCATCTCAAATTCAATAAATCCAAAACCAAATTCTTACCCTGCTCCCAAAACCTGCTTTTTTATCTCAATAAATAGACTTCCATCCACCTAGCTGATATAATTAGAAATCTAGAAGTCATTAATGGCATCTTTCTCTCCCTCAGACCCACATCTAATACATCAAACTCTCCAGCTATCCAACAATATTTACTGAGTACCAGCTGTACATCAGGTACTCTCTGGAGTCTGAAGACACAACTATAAATAAAGTCCCTATTTTATTGGATTGAGTTTGCATCTGCCATCCCATTAAAATGATTTTACCTTCAATACATACCTCAAAATCGTCTATTTCTGACCTCCCCCATTACTAGCTTAGAGCCATGCACCTCATCAAGCCTAGACCACTGCAATAGTTTAATAGGTCTTGCCACTTCTATTCTTGCACACATCCTCCAATTTATTTTCCCATACAGCAGCCATATATATAATCTCAAAACACAAATCTTCCATCCCTCCCCTGCTTAAATTCCTTCAATAGCTTTCCATTGCATTTAGGAAAAAAATCCAAACACCAAACATGACATACCAGGGCTCTTGTAACCTTTCTAACCTCAACTCCTACAACTTTCCTGCTTATTCACTACACTTTAGCCATAGTTGCCTTCCTTCAGTGCCTCACATGCATTGTAGCCCTAAAAAGTGACATCTTGCATACTGTTCTATCCGAGACACTCTCCTTGCCAACTCAACTCCTGAGTATACTTAAGGAGTTGCTAACTCAGAAAGGCCTTTCCTGACCTCTGGTCCCCAATTTGTATTAGGGCCCTCCTGTATTATTTCCCATAATTACCCTGTTCTCTTTTTTAATATCATTTACCAAGTTTTATACCTATTTAATTATTTTGTGTTTAATTTTAGTCTATATCATCAGATAGCTCTGTGAATAAATGGTAAACCCAGCACATAGCACAACTCCTGAAAGAATTCTATAAATATCTGTTGAAAGAATTAATAACACAACTAAAGAAAAAAGAAAAGGAGAAATTCTAAGTGAAGGAAGAAGCACATGCTGACATGTTTGGAGTAAAAATAAGTAGCTCCATATGGCTAGAGTCAGGATTGGATGCAGGGGAGAATAAAGATGTCTGGAGAAATAAGGCAATAGCCAGATCAATACAGGTCTATAAACCATAGAGGAATTTAAACTTTTATAAGTAGAAACGTTCTTAACCTAGGGTTCATATTCTACGCGTACTGAAATTTTGGGGGTGAAGGAGTCTCTAGAATCTCAAAATAGGTCAATAGCATCCAAAGAACCAGTACTACAGACAATGCAAGAAAACTGACAGGCTTTTAAGTCAGGCGGTAATATGATCCAATTTGTATTTTAGAAATATTGCCTTGCAAACAATATTTTTTGGATATGGGTGGAAAAGGTAAGAAACTAATGGCCAATTAGAAAATTATAACAGTACAGATAAAAAAAAACTATAAGGCTCTAAATGAGAGCAATATCAAAGGCAAAGAAAAGGGGATAAATATCAAAAATATTATGAAAGTAAGCACTGCACCTCCAGCAGACTTAGAAAATGAAGGAGAGATGGGAACTCCCAGGATTTGGGTTTAGATGACAAAACATTTGATTATGCCACTCACCAAGAAAAAAAAATGCAAAAGCAGATTCGGGACAGAAGCAGTTTTACATTTGTCAAGGCGCCTGTAGGACACCATGGTAGAAAAGTCTACTAAGAACTTGAGTTCAGGAAAGAGGTCTGATCTGAAAATTCAGATTTTGATGACATGAACATGACAGCAGATGAGAAGCTGAGGCAAGAGGATTGCTTGAGCCCAGGAGTTCAAGGCTGTAGTGAGCTATGATGCACTCCAGCCTGGGCATCAGAGTAAGACCTTGTCTCTAAAAATAAGCTTGTTTTTTTTAAAAGACAGCAGAAATCAGGAAAGTAGACACACTTCATATTACCTGTAAAATACAAGGGTTAGACTAAATCTGAAATATGCTTTTAAAGTTATATGATTTTATTCTTTATTAAATTTTATGGAATCACAAAAATCCATAAACTTATGAAAACAAGTTTATTTTAAGGTACATATTATATATTTAGTTTCTACTTCCTCATCATGTTCTTATATTTTGAATTCATACATATGTCACAACTATTGAATGGCACAGAAAATATTTAAAATGTTTAGTTATGACATCTCTTGCAATGCTAGAAAACTGGCAGTGGGTGAATTCACCTATTTAAAAGAGTATTATCATACGGAAAAATATTCTAAGTGCCTTTCTTCTTAAAATATATAAATGTGATCCTCTCTTTTAAAAAAGTTTTCCTTTATTTGAACAGCATTATCTAGTTCTTATAGCAATGAACACTCACAAAAAGTCTAACCTGATAAATGGTATTAACAAAAAGCCTACAGCTAACATCATACTTAATGGTGAAAAACTGAATATTTTCCCCCCTAAGATCAGGAACAGGATAAGGACGTCTTCTTGCACCACTTTTACTCAATACTGTACTATTCTAGCCAGTGCAATAAGACATGAAAAATAAATATGGGCATTCAGATCAAAGGGGAATAAGTAAAACTGTCTTTATTCAAAGACTACACAAGGATTTATGTAGAAAACCCTACGGGAACATCAGAAAAGCTACTAGAACTAATTAAGGAGTTTAGCAAGGTTGCAGGAATTGAAATGAATAATCAGTTGTATTTCAACATTTTGTACTAGCAATAAACAATTAGCAATTGAAATTTAAAAGACAAGAACATTTACAATAGCATCAAAAATATTAAATACTTGGGGATAAATCTGACAAAAATGTGCAAGACCTATAAACTGAATATCAAAAAACATGCCTAAGAGAAATTAAGGCTGGCAGGGTGTGATGGCTCACGCCTGTAATCCAAGCTCTCTGGGAGGCCAAGGCCAGAGGATCCCTTGAGGTCAGGAGTCCAAGACCAGCCTGAGCAAGAGGAAGACCCTGTCTCTACTAAAAACAGAACAAAATTAGCCGGGCATGGTGGTGTGCACCTATAGTCCCACCTACTTGGGAGGCTGAGGCAGGAGGATCACTTGAGCCCAGG
>VBSM01001265.1:75225918-75293505 GCA_008086735.1 Cheirogaleus medius | reverse complement strand
CCCAGCTACTTGGGAGGCTAAGGCAGGAGGATCACTTGAGCCCAGGAGCTTGAGGTTGCAAGTGAGCTAGGATGACACCATTGTACTCTAGTGACAAAGTGAGACTCTGTCTCAAAAAAAAAGGAAATTGAACTCCCCTCCCCACTCCTCCCTTTCATATTTAAATCAACCAACCAATCCATCAATCAATTCCAAAGGGCTTTTTTCCCCCAGAAATCAACAAACTAATTCTAAAGTTCATATGAACCTAGAAGGGCCTAGAAGAGCCAACAATTTTAAAAAGGAAGTTAAAGGACTAACACTACTTGATTTCAAGACTTACAAAGCTACAGTAGTCAAGACAGTGTGGAATTTGGGTCAAGATAAACAAGTAGATCAACAGAATGAAATAAAGACTCCCACATATATGGACAACTGTTTTCCAACAAAGGTGCAGAAACAATTAAATGAAGAAAGAATAGCCTTTTAAACAAATGGTGCTGGAACATTAAGATATCCATATGAAAAAACCCATACTTCAATCTATACCTTATACCATATAAAAAGACTCCCTGAAAATGTATCACAGACATAAAAGTAAAACCTAAAACTACAAAACTTCTAGAAGCAAAGAGGAAAAAAACTTTATGACCCTGGGTTATGCAAATATTTCTTAGACATAGCAAAAGCAAAAGCACAATCTATAAAAGAAATAATGAGAAATTAGAATTCAAAGTTAAAAACCTCTAATCTTGGAAATGTGGATTATATTTCAATAAAGCTATTTAAAAAGAGAGAAAGAGAATACTAAGAAAATAAAAATACAAGCCACAGACTGGGAGAAAATATTTCTAAATCATATATCTAATAAAGGACTTATATCTAGAATATGTAAGGAACTCTTACAACCCAATAATAAAAAGCCCAATTAACAAGATTTAAACAGAGAATTTACAAAAGAAGACATATGGATAGTAAATAAGCACATGAAAAGATGTTCAACATCATTAGTCTTTAGACCAAATGCAAATAAAAACTACAACATGATACCATTATATGCCCAGTAAAATGGCTGAAATCATAAAGACTTATAATACCAAGTATCTATAAGGTTGTGGAGCAACTGGAACATTGTTGTAATGTAACACAACACAGCCACTTTGAAAGACCGTTTGGCAGTTTCTTAAAAAGTTACAATATACACCTACCACTTGATCCAGCCATTCCATTCCACCTAAGAGAAATGAAAGCTTACATACATACAAAGAACTTGTACATGAATGTCCAAAGCAAACTTATTCTTACTAGTCTAAAACTTGAACTGACTCAAATGTCCATCAACAGTTGAACAGATAAATTGTGGTATATCCATACAATCGAATACTATTCACCAATAAAAAGAAATGAACTGTTGACACATACAGCAACATGGACAAATCTCAAAATATGCAGAGTGAAAGAAGCCATTTATATAAAAGACATGCAAACTAATCTGTAATGACATAAAGCAGATCAGTGGATACCTGGGAATTGGTGAGGAGGGGTGAGAGGAATTATAAAAAGGTATAAGGAAACTTTAGAGATGAAGAATATGTTTATTTTCTTGATTATGGTGATCATTTCCCAGTTGTACACATACATGAAAAACTACCAAACTGTATGCTTTAAACATATGCGGTTTATTATATACCAATTATACCTCAAAATAAAACTACCAGTAAACATGTTATAATTCATGAGATATCTTTTAAGTAAAAGACTCAATGGTCTGAATATTTTCTACCCATTGTAAGTTAACAGCATTTGCAAGTATACATAAATCAACATATAAATGACCAAAAAGGGATTTTGCTGTTGTTTTTCTTTCTTTGCACATGTGGACACATGTAATAATACTTTAGTAAAGTATTTTCAAATAGAACACTGGGTAAATCTGGGATTATCAAGTTTTATATTATCAATAATTATGTATAGAGAAATTCCAGCAAACTTAAGATACTTTCTTCTTTTCAAGACACTTACACTTAATAGTTCCTTAAACTATCATTGTAATAGTAAGAGGAATAAGTTTAACCCCAAGAGAATCTTTTGATGTTAAAAAGTATGAAGTTACTTATATATTTTGCCAATGTACTGTACAAGTCCATTATTCACTCATTCAAAAGATGAATTTACAACTGCATACTATACAGCCAGGCACTAGGTCCTTTAGATATATTGGGGTACAGGAGAGGCGAGAGATAACAGATAATAATAATCTTAATAAATAGATGTATATATGCAATATGTTAGAAGATGATAAGCATTCTAGGTATCACCTGCACTGCCCTCCCCTCAAAAGCAGAGCACATTTGAAGGATCAGTAGTGGAAACTAAATACATTTATAATAAAAACTCCAAAGTAGTAAGACTTGTTTCCATAAGGCACACATGAAAATCTCTCACGCCGAATAGAGTCATATGTCAGAACTGAACATTAGGTTACCTAGTTCAACCCTCACACTTTATACAAATGATGTTAAATGATTTACCAATCACTCAGTTCTTGGCATAAATTAGGATATCTATTTCCTGTTCACTTCATTGGCATTACTCTTTGTGATGTCAAATAATTATGATAAAATGCTTTAATCCGCTCACATGGAAACAGTGGGAAGAGCTTTGGAGTCTGACTAGCCTGGGCTTCATCACTCATGGCTTTGTTACTTATAATAAATTACTTAACCTCTCAAAATGTAAATTTTCTCATCTATAAGAGAGGATGACAATAATTTTGTGGCTGGGTTGTTATGAGGATTAAATGCAGTAGCTTATGTAAAACACCTACATGTCAGTATATAAATATATAACCAATATTTATATAGTACCACCAAAAATGGTACACCATATGCATGATTTTTTATATCCTCTACTAGACTATAAACGTCATATATATCTGAAGTATCTAGCATAATGTAAATGTTCAATAAGCATTGGTTAATTTCTTACTACTGAGGAATCAATCAGCTTTCAAAATGTGGCAAACAGTATGATAACTCATATCACAGTGACAGAGATAATTAAATTAACTGAAAGCTTCATAGCATGCTTCAAAATGTTTCAGTCTATCTTTTCTAAACAGAGAGTCTACAGCATCACTTTTTAATGTCACAAATTATGGTCTTAAGTCTTTCTGTCCACAAGAAAATAATTTCCACCATCAAAAACACTCTTTAGCATTTTATATCATATATCACTTCTTTCCACATTCATGCCTCTGCTCTTGTATTCACAGCTATAATTGGAGGAAAAAGGCAGAATGCAATTCTAATGCCATCACAGCATTCAGCAGCTTCTTCAAATTTATACACAACATTTTAGCTGACAAGAGCAAAAATACCACAAACCAAATGAAGGATAAAAATAATTCAAATTGATAAGACTGTTTGGTGCCATAGATATCACCTTTTCCAAATAATTATATATTTAAATTTAGTTTCAAATGGGAAAAAAAATCAGGAAGATTACTCTGTAACAACACTCCCATCCCCCACTATAACATTAATCCCCCGCCCTCCATACCCTATCCATGGTCCCTTGGGCATCAAAGGGAAACAAACCATCCTGAAGCTTGAGATAATTAAATCACAATTCACAGAATAATGAGTCAATGTCCCTAGCTAAGATTCAAGAGAGGTTATGCCAATTCAGTTCTAAAAAGGTAACAGAAGGATGTTGCTTCCCATCCTTTTGAATAAAGATATCCCTGCAATGATGGATGTTAAAACCTTTGTTCTCAAGCTAAGCAATTAAGGCACAGGTTTTCAAAACTAGGAATTTTCTTCCTTTAGGTCAAATTAGGCGTTTTAAAATATGGAAGGAAAAAAAACCCTTAAACACTATTGTAAGAAATAATAATAAAGGATGTAAAATTATCCTTTTCCTTTTAAAATGCATTCCTGTTATATGTACATTCCTTTCACTGAAGCTATTTTTCTACCATTTTGCTCCATTTCACACACAGCCGAGAAAACAAAGACTGCTATAGATTACCTGGATCACCGGACAAATCAGCAGACAAGCAAAAGCTCAAAAGGCTCGTTTCCATGCAGTAGAGAAGAATGAAATCCTCACCAAAACACCACTCCCTTAGCAATCCTAGGCTTTTCCTTTATATATACATTCGACATCCTTGGAAAGGCATTTGTCAGATGATTTTACTGACCACAAGAGGGATGATAAGAAGAAACCCCACCTCTTCTCCCACCCCCAATCATCTACCATCATCATTCGAAGCCCAACACTGCGCTGCTAATGGAAAGACAGAGAACAGCATCCATGTACATTTCCCTAGAAGGTTACATTGGAAAATATATATAAAAATGATAAGGAAAGCAAAGATTTAGCTGACAATTTTTTAAGGGAGCAGGCCAAACAGCTCTCATAAAACTAAAAATACTTGTAAAAGATCCAATTTTAAAGCCGAAAAAAACACCTAATTTTCTTTCTGAATATAACATAATTTTTAAATTGGGAATTTTCTGTATACAATACTAAAAATGGAGTCTCTCAAATATCTTAAAATTTTTTTGTTGTTACTGCTCCTTTCCCTAAAGCCAAATAAACCAAATAAGTTAAGATCTACACATATACAAAAAGGTCTCCCTTTATTGGTAGTATTATCCCTTCAAAAAGAATCTGGGACAGGAGGTAGGAGTGGAGGAGGAACATAAAAAATGAGGGAGATGAAAAATATTTTCTGCCCCAATAAGCCTAATTAAGTTTGTGAGCAAGGCTGGGAGGATTGAAATTTCTTCATGCTACTCTGTCTGTTTGTGTTTGATTATTGTAAATCTTCCCAGGTCTCTAACTATGCCCCAGGCATGATGATGTCTGGCATTCTGTTAACTAGCCTCCTCGCCATTTACAGCAGAAAGGACAGGAGACACACTCATTCTATCTAATCCCTAGAAGCCATGTAATTTTGCTAAAACAGTAATGTGCCTCACTGTTCTCTAACAAATCCATTGCCATACTGAGGAGACTCAGTCTCTACTTTCCTTTTCTGAAGCATCAACCCAACTTGGCAATTTGCATGCACCTAATTTCTGGGATTGACATATTAGCAAAGAATGAAAAACATGTTCTTTGTTTTATAAAACATATTCCTTAAAATATCTGAATATATCTATTAATAATTTTAAGTTAAATCCCAGTAATCACTTTACCCACATAATCACTTTACCCACATAATTTATGAAGGAATTCACAGAACCTTAGGACCACAATTAGTGATCTATGAAGAATCAGCTTCCAAGGAACACATATGTTGGCAAATGTGGTTTGTAAAAAAATACATATATAAAATATTTTGTAGATCTTCTAAACTATAAACTAATGACTTCAATGCAATATTAAAGAACAAATTCATGGAACCAATGGTTTTTAAGTACTTAATAAAGAAGTAGTTAGTGATTAATGAAAATAACCTAGATTTGCTGAAAACAAGTCAGACTGGACTCCTGACTACTTATATCATTAGACTTGTTCCAATTATATTGGAATCTCATGTTTTCCTGATGCTTGGCACTTCCTGACCAGCCCATGTATCCTAAGAATCATGAAGCTCCTCACAGGTCAAAGCCTGAGTTGGCCTATACTGATGAAGCAATTTCACACCATTTGACAATTTACAACTTGAAGCTAACTAATTTCGTGTCTCAACATTTCCATCATCCTAGGTCACCAAACAAAATTTTAGTCATCTATTAATCATACAATACTTCTAACAAAATCTCTCACTGCTCCCCTCTCTACCAAACTTTTTCACGTATACTCTAGGACTCCCTTTCTATAACAAATCAACTCAACACCACTACACTCTCAACTTCTTCATAGAATGCACTCCAACTTCCTTGCCTTAACTAAAATTTGGCTCTCCCCTAAAGACACTTTTTCCCTCACTGCCTTTTCTAATGGACACCACTCCTTCTCTCAAACCCCAGTGCTTTCAGAGCCCAGAAGAAGTTTATAATTTTCTCAATTTCCTGAATATACAAATAACCAGTACACATACAAAAAGGTGCTCAACTTTAGGGAAATGTAAATTAAAACCACAGCAAGAGAAAGAAAGAATAAATATATACAGTACTCATGAAGATATGGAGCACCTGGAAACCCCACACACTGCTAGTGAGAATGAAATTTGTACAATTACTCCAAAACTGCTTGGCAGTATCAACTAAAGCAGAACCAGCAACTCCACACCTAGGCAGAAATGGATACATATGTTTACAGAAAGACATGTCCCATGAATATCCCTAAAAAGCATTATTACTAATAGTCCCAAATTACAAACTACCTGCTGTCCAACTGCAGTAGAAAGGATTTAAAAAAAACTTGTAGTATATTTGCGCATAATATTAATCAACAATGAGACTAAATTATGACCACTCACAGCAAATAAATGTCACAAGCAATTCAAGAGAAAGGAGCTAGATTTTTAAAAAAGAGTACATACTCCATATAAAGAACAAAAGCGGTCAAAAGATAAACACAGACTTAGCATAAAACCTGCAATTGTACTCTTAGGTATTTACCCAAATGATTTGAAAACTTATATTCACACAAAAACTTGCCCATGGACATTTACAGCTGCTTTACCCATAACTGCTAAAAACTGAAAACAACTAAGATGCCCTTTAATGGGGGAATGGAAAAACAAACTATGATTCATTCACACAATGGAATACTATTCAACAATTTAAAAAGAATGAACTATTAATTCACATAACATGGATGAATCTTAAGTGTATTTTACTACGTGAAAGAAGCCAGACGAAAAATCCAAAGATTGCATCATTCCATTCATATGACACTCTGGAAAATGCAGAAGTATAAAGACAGAAAACAGGCTGGGCACGATGGCTCAAGCCTGTAATCCTTGCACTCCGGGAGGCTGAGGCAGGAGGATTGATTGAGCTCAGGAGTTCAAGACCAGCCTGAGAAAGTGTGAGACTCCATCTCTACTAAAAATAGAAAAATTAGCTGGGTGTCATGGCGCACACCTATAGTCCCAGCTACTCAGGAGGCTGAGGCAGGAGGATCACTCGAGCCCAGGAGTTTGAGGTTGCAATGAGCTATGGTAACGCCATTGCACTCTACCTAGGGAGACAGAGACTCTTATCTCAAAAAAAAAGAAAAAGAGCAAAAAAGAAAACAGATTAGTAGTATCTAGGGACTGGAGGAGGGGAGAATAGCTGACTAGAAAAGAGATGTACAGGGGAACAAGGGGAAGATTTAGGGTGCAGGATCTGTTCTATATATTAGAGTGGTGAATATATGACTCTATGCATTTGTTGAACCCACAGAACTGCCCATTACAAAGAGTGAACTTCAACAAATGCTAACCAAACAACAACAATAAAATCAACCAGAATGTAAGAAGGTCCCAAAATGAAGTGTGGGCCAGGCGGGTGGCTCACACCTGTAATCCTAGCACTCTGGGAGGCCGAGGTGGGCAGATCGCTCAAGGTCAGGAGTTCAAAACCAAGATGAAGTGTGGATTCTAACAAATGAATCTAACTGCAAGAAGGGGTAGTAAAAAGGAGCTGACCAAACTAACTTTGGAAAATGGTGTTTTGACTTGAAACTATAAGGCTGATGACATAAAAAACTGTACAATACTGTACTTCAGTTGAAAAATTTCTCAGGATATGTGTTAACAATTTTAAAACTGCTTTTCATGTGTACTTGGGTTGAACAAATAAGTAAATGGATAATGGGTGGTTGGAACCAGGATTCTCACTGTCAAATAGGAAAGTCACAAATAAACAAGAAAGGAACACCACAGTTAACCCTGTAGTACTGGATTATAACCAGATATAGCACTATGAACTCATGCTTAACTTAATAAATATACATACAAATGGATAGATACAGAAACAATTATAGACGTGTGTGTATATATGGGTTAGTATGTGTACATATGAGCAAGAGCAAGATCCTGTCTTTACTGAAAGCAGAAAAATTAGCTGGGTCTCTGGGCATCTTTGGCATTTTGGCACCAATCTGAAAACCTTCCCAATAGTTAGTGTTGGAACAATGTAAGCAACAAAATAGAAACATAGTATTAGACTAGAACTCAAAGTATAAAATATTAATAAATGTACATGAGTCCATACTGATATAAATGACTGAATAAATAAAGGGGGAGAAAGACATAAATCTTCCTTACAAAAGAATTTCAAATGATATATGCAGATATTTCTCCCTTCCCACTGTTGGTTGGACTTAATGACTTTCCTCTAAAGAATAAAGTATGGAAAGAGAAAAAGAATAACTTCCAAGTGAAAAAACCTGGCAACACTACCTTAACCAAGTGGTCATGGTTAATAGCACCAGTGATAATCATGTGGATATGATGTACTCTTGATATGATGAGATGAAAAGGGCATCTCACCTCTATGACATTCTTTCCAAAACTGCATAACCTCCGTCTAATACTGAAAAATAGTAGCAAACACAGACTAGGGGACATTCTATAGACTACCTGGCCAGTACCCCTCAAGGCTGGCAAGGTCATAAAAAACAAGGAAACACTGAGAAACTGCCACAAACCAAAAGAGACCAGGGAAACATAAAAACAATGAAATGTGGTATCCTGGATTTAATCCCAGAACAGAAAGAGGCTTCTAATGGGAAAGCTGCTGAAATCCAAATAAAATTCTGGAATTTAGTTAACAGTAATGTATCAATGTCAGTTTCTTAGTTTTGACAGATGTACCACAGTAATGTAAGTAAGATGTTAACAATAAGAAAAACTAGGTGTGGGGTACTGGGGAACTCTCTGTACTATCTTTGCAGCTTTTCTGTAAATCAAAAATTATTCCAAAATAAAAAGTTTATTGAATAATTAGTCTATGGTGCTATAAGTCAGAATAGTGGTTGCTCTCAAGAGATCGTGAATTTAATTACTGGTTAAAAACATTTCCACAAAGAAAGTTCCACACTCAGATGACTTCACTGTTGTCTCTTCACAAGCATTTAAAGGAAGAGATAACAATACTATACATGACAGATGAAACTGAAAACAGATGACACTTCCCAAATAATTTTTTGAGGCCAACATTACCCTGTTATCAAAATGAGACAATGATATACAAGAAAACTAAACACCAATATTCTTCATGAACATGGATGTAAAAATCTTTATCAAAATATTAGCAAACAAAACCTATCAATTTATAAGAATAATACATAATGACCAAATGGGATCTATCCTAAGAAAGCAAGGATGGTTCAACATTCAAAATTCAATGTAATTCACCATATCATCAGTTTAAAAATGAAAAGCCATATGATCATCTCGATAGATGCAGAAACAGAATTTGCCAAAATTCAATACCTGTTAATTATAAAATTTCTTACAAACCAGGAATAGATGGTAAACTGATAAAGGGCATCTATAAAAACAAACACCGAACACCATACTGAATGATAAAATATTGAATGTTTTCCCATAAGATCAAGAACAAGGTAAGGATGTCTACATGTCAGCTGTCACCACTTCTTTTAACATTATAGCAAAATGAGTAAGACAACTAAAAAAAAAAATTTATCAAATGCTTACAGATTGAAAAGAAGTAAAATTGTCTTTAATAACAGATGACATTGTGTTAAAAAAAAAAAAACTATGTAAAAACTCCAAAAGGGTCTATTAAAAAAGTAGAACCATTACATAAGTTTAGCCAGAAAACAGTATACAAGATCAACACACAAAAATCAATTGTACTTATATATATTAGTAATAAACAATTAAAAATTACTTTTAAATACTATTTACAATAACATCAAAACATATGAAATACACAGAGATAAATTTAACAAACTATGCGCAAGACTTGTATACTTAAAAACTATAAAATCTTTTTAGAGAAATTAAAGATCAATTAAATGGAGAGAGACACTATGCCATGAATTGGAACACTCAATTTAGGATATCAATTCTCCCCAACCTGATCTAGATTCAACACAATCATAATGAAAATCCCAGCAGGTTTTCTTTAAATAGAAATTGACACGCTGACTCTAAAATTCATATGGAAATGCAAAGATCTAGAAGAGCCAAAACAATTTTTAGGAAAACAACCAAGTTGGAGGACTTATATACCTTATTTCAAAATTTAAGATAAAGCTAAGGTAATCAAGACATAAGGATAGGCATATTGATCAACAGAACATAGTAGAGAGCACATAAATAGAACTATGCAAAGATGGTTTATTGAGTTTTTAACAAAGATGCCAAAGTAATTCAATGGGAAAAGGATAGCCTTTTCTACAAATGCTGCTGGAACACATACCAAAACAAACACATGCCCAAAAAACACATACACAAACTTTAATCCTTACCTCACACCATATACAAATGTTAACTTGATATGAATCATCATAGGCCTAAACATAAGAGCTAAACTACAAAACTTCTAGAAAAAGTTAAGAAAACATTTTTGCAACCTTGGGTTAGGTCAAAAATTTTAGAGAGAATCCAAAAAGCATGAACATAAAAGTTGATATTAAACTTCACCAAAATGAATAACTTCTGGACTGTTTGGAAGACATTCTTAAAGAAATAAAATACAGCCCACAAACTGGGAGAAAAATTTTCAAACCATATACCTGATAAAGGACTTCTATCTTACATCTCAATAATACAACAAACCAACTTTTTTTTTTTTTTTTTTTGAGACAGAGTCTCACTCTGTTGCCCTGGCTAGAGTGCCATGGTGTCAGCCTAGCTCACAGCAACCTCAAACTCCTGGCTCAGGAGATCCTCCTGCTTCAGCCTCCCGAGTAATTAGGACTACAGGTATGCGCCACCATGCCTGGCTAATTTTTTCTACATATTTTTAGTTGTCTAGCTAATTTCTTTCTATTTTTTTAGTAGAGACAGGGTCTTGCTCTTGCTCAAGCTGGTCTTAAACTCCTGAGCTCAAACGATTCGCTTGCCTCGGCCTCCCAGAGTGCTAGGATTACAGGCGTGAGCCACCACTCCCGGCCTAACGAACCAACTTTTAAAAGATTTGAAACGGACACTTCACAAAAGAAAAAACAAGCACATGAAAAGTCCTCAACATCATTAGTCATTAAAAAAATACAAAGAGATGCCATTCACACTCACTACAATGAATAAAATTAAAAAGACTGATAATACCAAATGTTGAAGATGTAGAGTAATTGAAACTCTTCTACATTACCAGTAGGAATATAAAATGACAGAGGTTCTACAGAAAACAATTTGGCAATTTCTTATAAAGTTAATCATATACCTACCATACAACTCAGCACTCCTACTTCACGGTGTTTACCTTAAGAAGCTGGAAAGGAACACATACCCCATATTCACACTCAGATTCCCCTATTATAATATTAAGATATTGTATTATGGTACATTTGTTACAGTTAATGAGCCAGTATTAACATTAACTAAAGTCTGTAGCTTCAAAGAGAAATGAAAATGTATGCCATATAAAAACTCAAAGGCAAATGTTCAGATTTATTCAAAATAGCCAAAACGATCCAAATCCAACAGGTCAATGGATAAACAAATTGGTTTATTCGCACAATGGAATACTATATGGTAAGAAAAGGAACAAACTACCACCATATGGAGCAACTTAGATGAGTCTCAAAAATAGCAGGTCTAATGAAAGAGCAGACTGACACACAAAGATTACATACTATACATGATTTCATCTATATGAAGCAGAAAAGGCAAAACTATTGTGATAGAAAGCAGATTAGTGGTTGCAGGGCACTGAATGAAAAAGTGCAAGAGAGAACTTTTGGGGTGATGGAAATGTTATTTATCTTAATTATGGTGGTATGGTGGTTAAAAAGTATATACACTTGTAAGATCTCATCAAAGTACACTTAAAATGAATGAATTTTATTATATGTAAACTGTATCTCAAATAAAGCTTATTTTTAAGAGATAAAATAAAGGGAGTGTCTAGAATATAAGTAGTTGATAAATAGATCAGCTTCTTTAACTTCCTACTTAAATATTAAAACCTAACTTGTTCTTTTAGATAAATAAAATCTAGAATTCCACAGGAAAACAAACCTTCATTTCAAAAAAATTGAAAGACTGAACTTTTAAAAAATTTAATTCTCAGCTCTGATATTATTTGTAAAAATATTTAACATTTCAATGAGAGGTATACTGACCTCAATACCTAAAGCCCCAGCAATCACCAGAGCAATTCACTTCACTAAGATATTCCCAGCAGAACACTCCAATACTTTACATGGGAGAAACTTGATAAACACTACTTTAGCCAGGTGATCAAGGCCATCATCAATATCACAAATCATGTTGACAGTATGTACCCCTGTTTTGAGATGATGAAGATGACTCTTTACCTCTGTGAGCTTACTTCCAACAACCCATAACTCTGTCTAATCATAAGAAAAACATCAAATTCCAATACAGGAGCACCCTACAATAAACCTGATCAGTATTCCTCTGAACTGTCAAGACCATCAAAAACAAGGAAAGTCTGAGAAACTACTAATATCACAGCCAAAAGGTGTCTAAGGAGACATGACAACTAAGTATAATGTGGTATCCTAGAACAGAAAAAGAACAATAGGTAAAAACTAAATAAGTCTGAATAAGCTACAGACTTTAGTTAACATTAATGTTGATGCAGGTTCATTAACTGTAACATATGTACTATAATATGTTAATATTATAATAGGGGAATCTGTCAATATGGGATATATGTTCCTCTCTAGCTTCTCAATTTTTCTGTAACACTAACCCTGTTCTAAAAAACAAACCCTTTTTACAAAAAAAAAGCCCATGTCATCAGAAGAACTTAAAACACTACAGGCAAAGGAAAGTTGCAAAGAGGAAAGGAATCAAGAAAATACTTGTACAGGTGTTATCTTAAGAATATCATTATAACTTTGGTATAAAATGTGATAAAGCTTTTAACTATTTAATAGAAAAAAGGAAAGCATAAAAAAAGAGGTTAAAAAGATGATCTAACAAGGATGTTAAAAATACTCTTCTCACTGCTTATACAGCTGTACTGGTGTTTTGACGTCAATTTCAAGACTCCCATGGATTATAGCAACAATTCACTCTTTTGTGTTTGCTATATAAGTTTCAAAGTAAAACCAGTTGTTAATGAATGTTCAGTTTCCATGATGAAAATACTAACTTTGCTTAAAATCTGAGACATACAGTGGCTAACTATATGAGAGGAAGGGCAGAAAGAGATAGGGTCAGTCTGAGCATGCTTGAGTTTAAATTAAGTATTCTTTTAGCTATTTAGGCCATTATCTTTTCATTCTTAATCTTGATTGAGAAACTAAAGTGAAATACCATCTCCTTCATTTTTTTGACATATCTGAAAAAGATGTGGTGGGTAAAAGCAAATTATTAGTGTACTCTTTAAAACTGTGAGTTGATAACCAAAAATTTTTGAAATTTTAAAGTACAGAATATCTGTATGTGATATGGTGAGTTTAACTTAATAGAACTGTGTTAGTGATTTGAATCCCTGATACGTATACTGAATGTAATCAGTTAGTTATAAAAGCATATTCTTTGCTGTAACTATCATATTATTTTTCACATAAGTTTTAAGAAATACTTTTTTCCAAGTTTGCATCTACATGAAGATTGAAATTATTGAACTAAAATTCACTAAGTCAATTTTATATACTGGAAGTTAATTTGCGCTACGCTGTATTAGAGGAAAATCACCTTTGTCATAACACATATTTAAAATCCATATTTAGCTAACATAAGGCCATCCAATCAAGAGGAAATTGATCCTTAGCTTTGTAAACCAAGCAGAAAAATCAGCTAGAGATGTGTAGTAGCTCAATGAAGCTGTTTCTAGCAAGTGTCATAATGTTCATACACAGCAACCCAACCATATTTCTAGAAATACCTTCTCTTTACAAGTCACAAGATCAAAAGCAATGAATGTTTCCTCCCTATCCAAGGATAAAATACCCCCAGCAATGCAACTGTTAGATTTTTTTTTTTTTTGAAAGTTCTAACCAGGCAATTCCTTTTTATGAGAAAAAAACATATCTACATTTAACAATGGCTGCAATCTGAAATGATCATAGACAGGACATGCAGGAAGAACCATGAAGGAATTGGTTAATGAGAGCCACTAGATCATACTTAAAGGAAGTACAATAAAAACATTTAGCTATGTGTATCCCTAAAAACACATTTTTCATATTTTAGTTATTTTCTCTAAGTACTTTTTTTAAACTGCCACCATTATCAAAATAATAGTTGCTCAATGAAGAGAATATGGAGGGAAAAAAACCAAAGTCCTACCGCCTATCATTATTCTACTAGTTAAATAAATTATTATATAGCTATATAATTGCATAGCCAAAGAGCATAGGTACTCACAGAGAAATAAAACATTTAAAAAGTATACCTCTAAATGAAAATTTCAAATTACAAAACAGTACCTATGGGGGTCATTTCATTTGTGTGAAGAAACTTAATAGTGGCTACCTCTGATAAGTCAGACTAGACAAGTGGGAGAGAGGAAGGAACTTGTCACTTTTTATCTTGTATGGTTGAAAAAGATTAATCTAAAGTGAAGCTGGTAACAGGTTAGTGAAGGTTCATTATGCTTTTCTAATTTTTATGTATGTTTAACACATTAACTGCCATGTTCAGTTGTAGTTAACTCACGCTGGTTTTGAGCCCAGGGCCTCATGAAGCAAAATCTGGGCAAAACCCTGCAGTTGGTTCATGAAAATCTAACATGTTAATGTTCTTATTGTTGCAATTAATATTGACAATTTAATTCTAAAAATGTGGATAAAATGAATAGAAGTCAATAACAAATTTTCATTAAATTAGGAAGAATTGGGGTTTTTTTGAAGTTTTTATTCTATTTTCATAATAAAATACTGTGGCACCCAAGGAAAAAAAAATTTTTTCCAGTGTGGCAATGTGTTAAAATTTTACCTAACAGTTATTTTAAAATATTGTTATACTTTTTTAAAAAACTACTCAGGAAAAAATCTTGTTTGAGAGTAGATTAATCCTGAATAGCTTTTTTTATCTGCATTTACTTTTAATTCTAGGGGTAGCTCCCTCAGCTAGATCACCCTTAAACAAAAAATTACCAACAAGCTACAATATGATAACTAAAACCATCATTCAAAATCCCAGGAAGTAGATATTATAGTAGATATTGAAGATAAAGAGACAAAAGCTAAGTTAGAGAGGCTACGTAACTTTTTTAAGGTAACTCAGCTAACAAATGGTAGAGCTAGGATCTGAACGCAGGCCTATATGAAGGCAAATCATCCTGTCTGCTTACTACAAAAAGTTGGAAAATTTTGTGGGAAAAAGCCCCATAAAAATTGAGCACCTATCTTACCATCTAAAAAATAAGCTTCAGTCTTCCATAAATAAATCTTTCAAACACAGAGAGTTACCCAAGAAAGCATTCCTATACTCCACTGGTCATTTGCCTAGATGTGTGTGAGAGCAGACCTGAATCCTGCAAAGTAAACTGATTAAAAACACATTGATAGAAAGGCATGTCAGAAAGAACTTTATACTGGGCCAGTATATGACGCAGTGTGTAGTGAAGCACAAACTACAAGTCAGAGGCATTTAATAATTTCAAGCCAATGTTAAAGATAGTATATCTATTAGAACACATAAATATTTTGGTTCCTGAATACAAAAGAAAACATGATCAGAGCAGATTACAGAGTAAACAGTTCTACTCAAACTCAGATTGTAGCGCTACAAGTGACTAGCAAAACAGACTGCAGACTCATATATAACTATAACTATAAGACATTTTTAACTATAGTAGTGGTTACCTTGTAGTTACTACTACTTATCTAATGTTCCCTGGAAAGTTTTAGTGGCCTTAAGGGTTTCACCAAAAATTCTAATATTCAAAAGTTCCAACTCATTAACTTAAAAATGTTGAAAGCATCACTGCTCTAGGTTATAATCCAAGTTAGTGCCTTACATATTAGATCATAAGCTATCTAAGTAACATTAGCTTAGTTTTCCCAAATAACCAGTTTTGGTGAGTGATGCTTTACGTCAGCAGTCCCCAACCTTTTTGGCACTAGGGACCACTTTTATGGAAGACAATTTTTCCACGGACTGGGGAAGGAGAGGATGGTTTTGAGATGATTCAAGCGCATTATATTTATTGTGTACTTTATTTCTATTATTACTACACTGTAAACTATAATGAAATAATTACACAACTCAGCACAGGTCGGAGAACCCTACTTTATGTTATCCCTTCAGTTTTTTACTAACAGTCATTAGAAAAGCCTTAAAAAATTGCTCTTTCACTTATGAAACTGCTGTAACAGACACTGTCCCCAGTATTGTCTTAAACCCCATGTAAACAATATTTTTTTAATTTAATTGCAGTAAAATTAGGTTTATTTGTCACAAAAGAGTAAATACATCCACATGGAAAAAGAAAATGCCAATAGCAATGAAAATTTTGAAGAAGAAAAACTAGGTAAGAAGACTTTACTATGCTTATGGAGTTGAAGTAACTTCTACAGTTTGGTGTTGGTATAGAAACAGTCAAGCCAGTGGAATAGAAAGGTCAGAAACAAAGCCGTAAATTATGGAAACACCATCTATGACAAAGATGGCATTGCAAATCAACAGGAAGAAAATGGACTGTACAATGAATGGGGCAAGACAACTGATTATCCATATGGAAAAACAAAGCTCAATCCCTACCTCATACCATATTTGTAATATTCATCAATATTTATTATTAATAATTAGTAATACCTATAATTAGTAATATTTAATATCTTAATATTTTGTTAATAAAACAAGTTACAGAATATAACATGAATTCAAATTTTATAAAGTTTAAAAATGTGCTAAAAGGTCTATAATGTTTATAGATGCATAATTATGTGGCCAAAGTATAAAACATGCATGCAAACAATAAACATCAAATTTACCATATTGTTTACTTCTGGAGAGGAAGAGAAGAGATTAAAATCAGAGAAAAGTACCAAGGAAAGCCTGAACTTTTATCTGTAATTTTTATTCCTTTACCTCTCCCCACAAAAAGATGATGATGCTAGGTGGTGGGTACATGAATGTTCATCATATTATTTTCTTTTTTTGTCTTCTACTTGCCATATTTTACAATGAAGCAAAATGAGAGGAAAAAGAAAACTTAGATGTTGTAGCGAAATTGAGATTTCTGTTTAACACCACCCAGAAAGCACAGCTTTTCTGGTTTTTTTCCTTTTTTTAAATTTAGAATTAATTAGCTTAAAGTATAAAACATTCTTGTATACCCCCAGAATAAACTACTGTTGTTAAAACTGCATCACTCCAATTAATCTCTAGAAAATGATAAATGTAATGTTTAAATGGCTTATAGCACCAGTTCACTGGCTTAACTCTCTAAAATTTACTAATAAGCACCAGCTCTGAAATAGCTCTCCTTTCTCTCTGAAATTTATTACAAGTTTTCAATTAAAAATAAAAGATTTTAGCATATACTACTTTAGTCATTAGTCATGATATAAGATGATGCTGTTATGGAGATAGCTAGACACTAGGGACAAAACCAATTGTTTTTCAGCAGTTTAAAGAATAACCACCTATATTATAAATACTGGCAAACAAGAAGAATTTAAGGGCCAGGTGACAATTACTTATAAAACCTTTCTAAAAGGGAAACGTGTAGAAAAGAATGGGTTTTGGTATTGGTCAAAGTAAGGTAAAAACCTGGGACAACCATTCAGTAGTTTGTATAACCTGAGCAGCTTACTGAACTTCATTGTATCTCAATTTCCTCACAAGTGATTAAACTAAATACTTGCTTTACAGGAATGTTGTCAGGATTAAATGAGGTAAGCACACAGCCCAGTACTTAGAATGTACCAGGTAATAAACAAATGCTGATTTCCTTTAATAAAAAGCTACTCAAATATAAGAATACTATCTTAAATTCCATATAAGTTTTCTTCTCTATTCCACAATGGAATCTTTGGGTCTTATTTTACTGCTAAAAAAATACTCTAAAAGATTTTTATTATTGAAAGAATCTAAACAGCATCTAAACAAGCATCTAAAAAATATATTTTAATGCTATTCTATAATCACTGAGAAAACTCCCAATAGCAAATTTTTCCAAAAACTATAGGAAAGGTTTAAAAGCTATTCACATATCACAACATATGATGTTTCTGAGATGTGAACAGCACAATCACAGATTCTCTTTCCTTCCCATACTGTGTGATCCCTACTTGTGTAAGTAAGCACCAAAAGAATCAGATACAATAAGACTGTTGGACAGCAATTAAGCTTCTTAAAACTACTCAACTCTACTTTTCTATAGCGTAGCAGTGACTAGTAAAATATATTTTCCTTTCTATTTATTTCTATCCACCTATACTGGATAGAAAGAAGTATGTTATCATGTGACCTTGGAGAGGGAAAGATGGGCAAGTTCAGAATTAAGAAATTTGAGTCAGGTTTTTGGGGTCAGACTGTGGTCATATTACTTTGCCTATTGTTCACAGCCAGAAAAAGGAGATCAGCCAATACTTTCATGGAAAAATAAGGAACTCCATATTTGAACAGCAACAACAGAGCATTCACTGTATTATTTTATTTCCCACACCATGGCATGAATTTAAAGTAACTCTCCTAAAGCAGATAACGTATCTAAATTTAAATTAAACTTTGGGTCCTCAAAAGAAGATCCCTTTAGTATTGTATTCTGGTTTAAATTGAACCTTTCTCCAGAGTCTTTATGAAGGAATAATTGGCAGGATCATTTTTCCTGTATATTTATTTTGTTGTTGTTGGAAAGTGCTACCAGAGATACATGTAATTTCTATAATTTGACCTAAAAATTATCCTTCCCTACTTGGGAGGGGCCTTTTTCAACCAAGCTTATTGCTTCAGGAGGGGTGCACATAAATTGGTGAGTGAGTCAGCTAATACTTATGAAGTTAACCAGGTCCACCAACTGGCATCCATAAGGAGATAGATGTCAGAAACAATACCTTCATGGTCATATCATCTATTTATTCTTCATAACCTTAAAAAAATAGAAATAGAATCTCAGATGACATATAGGATTTAAAGAACTGAAGTATAAGGAAAGAGGAACTTAAAGTTGATAATGACCTCACTAAATTTAAATTTTCCCCAAATAAGAATTTTTTTAAGTCCAACTTTCATCTCAAATTCGTTACAATTATATTAAACATCCAGAAACTTGGGAGTCATCCTAGATCCCTCTTCTTCCTTTATTCCTATGTCTTAGTGGTCACACAGGCCTCTCCAATCCTATCACCACTGCCCTAATGGTAATATCTCCCAGTACAGTCCATCCATCTGCCCGCTTAGTCTCAAGAATTACTTCCCTCCAATTATCTGTCAGGTTACTATCAAAGCTACCTTTTCATTAAAATAAAGATCAAATAAAAACTAAACACACTATCCACTTAAAAACAAAAATGCTGGCTGGGCGCTGTGGCTCACGCCTATAATCTTAGCACTCTGGGAGGCCGATACAGGTGGATCATTTGAGTTCAGGATTTTCGAGACCAGCCTGAGCAAGAGTGAGACCCCGTCTCTACTAAAAATAGAAAGAAAATGAGCAGGACAACTAAAAACATATAGAGAAAAAATTAGCCGGGCATGGTGGAGCATGCCTGTAGTCCCAGCTACCTGGGAGGCTGAGGCAGGAGGATCGCTTGAGCCCAGGAGTTTGAGGTTGCTGTGAGCTAGGCTGATGCCATGGCACTCTAGCCAGGACAACAGAGTGAGACTCTGTCTCAAAAAAAAAAAAAATCTTTCATTATAAAAGCAATATATATATATATATTCATTGTTGAAAGCCAAGAAAATATAGATAAGTATGAAGAATAAAATATTCCTAGCTAGGGCTCAAACAAAAAAAAAATAAAAGTAAAACAAAAATCATCTATAAGCTCACAACCCAGAAACACTGTTAAACATGTCCTAAAAGTCTTTTTTTTAAAGCATTGTATGTTTTTAAAAACATAACTGGCATTATATTGAAGTTTTATCTCATACTTTTCACATACCATGAACACTTCTCCATTAAGGTTTACTTAAAAATGTCTTTAATGCTAACATATATTTTATCAAACATATAGTAATTTATTAACAGCAGTCCTCTAGGAGCTTCCTGCCATCACAGTTTCTATGGCTACCTCTTCAGAGGCACCTGACTTAGATTGGTTCCTCTTTTCCCTGCTTAAATAATGGTGTGGTTGATACCGTTGTACAAAAATTGACAGCTACACCTGTATTTCCGTAATGTCTTGAGATATACCAAAACTGGCATTACTAGATCAAAAGGTTCAAATTTTTCTTAGGCTTTTGAGCTGTATTGTCTTATTATTTTCTATAAATCTTAAAACAATTTATATGCTCACATGAAGAGTATAAGAAACACTGCTTTACCACAACTCTCTCTAGCATTAAGTATTTGTTTAAATTGCAATTAAAAAAAAAAAATGAAGTTCCCAGCAAAACATGGCATGACTTTAGGGGTTTTTCAGAAATATTTTTGCTTGGTGCCCAAGATAGATATATGTAGTGCCTTATGTTATGACTCTTTACATTTATTTGTTCACTCATTCGTCTATTCAAATTTTTATTGAGTGTCTATTTCTTCCAGGTATTAGGAACAAAAAAGTGAAGAAGAGCCAGGTGTGGTGGCAAGCACCTGTGGTTCCCGCTACTCAGGAGGCTGAGGCAGGAAGATCACTTGAGCCCAGGAGTTCAAGGCCACAGTGTGCTATGATTGTGCCTTTGCATAGTCACTGTACTCCAACCTGAGCCATATAACAAGACTCAATTTCTTTAAAAAAAAAAAAAAAAAAAGTGAATAAAACAGTAAAGTTCAATAAAGCTGGAAAAAATAAGTTCCATGATATTCCTCCATCCAAAGCACTGTCCTCAGAGCTATCAAATCCCCTACCCATCATCCATTTTCTGACTCTGGTTTGGGGGTCTCTCTTTGACAAAAGGCAGTCCCTACTTGGTCAACATCAAGTCTGTGATAAGGGAAAGTGGTGAAACATAAGGCTAGAAAAGTTAGAGAAAGGCCAAGAAGTGAGTTCATGTTAAGGAACTTGTCTTTATCCTGTTGGCTATTGTTTCCCATACTTAAAATATAATACTATGTTAATGATTAGCCACAGTCACATAAGCCCTGAACTATTAGTTACTTAATGTTTTTCTTTAAAAGTAACATTATTTTACTTTCCAAAGGAAACCTTATCTCACTATTATCAATAGAAAACCAGTACTATTTGCCACAAACAGAAGGCAACAATTGGGAGAAAAATGTAAACTATTATTAAATTTTAAAATATTAAGAATGAAATGTAAGTAAAACATTCCTAGGAACAGGTGCACCAAATCGAGACATCTGTCACCTGGTCATTATAGCAGCCTCAAAAAGGAGGCATTTCCTGTTTCCTTATCTTCAAATCTCCTAAAGCCATGACACACCTTGACCTGCACAGTAAAAACTGTCTTAACCAATCCATTGGTACCAGTGGTTGGTCATTTAATGGAAAAGAGCAGTTAAAGCAGGAAATCATTAAAAATATATACCTTAAAGTTTATTTCAATTAAAAATATATAAATGTACATTTATTTTCCAATTTTAAGATGTAGGATCAAGGCCTTTTTCTTTAAGTAAAGGTTTGTTGACTGAAGTGTCCCATTACCTTTCTTGTATAAACTATACTATTATCAGCTATGATTTATTTCCTATTTCAGTTTCCTTACAGTGGAGCAAGAAACTAAAGACACTCATAATAATCTAACTATACTTCCCAAATAGCTAATAATTGTTTTTTATCAACATCTAATTTGACAGCCATTTCTTCAGGGACCTGTCTCTATTCCTGTTTCCAAAGCACACACTTAGTTTTCACAGAAATAACTTTCTTTTGTGCTATTTCATCAGTTTTAATAATATTTAACAAAAATGCCTAATTCCAATACAACAGATTAAGATTATACAGTTCAACTGGAAGGAGTAGAAGTATTCAAACATACTACAAAATAGCCTACTAACACAAGCATTTAACTCATTGTGCTCTAAAGAGGAAATGGAGTCCATTAAGTTGAGGTTAGCTAAGTGATTTCAACTATTGCTTCTCCCCCTTCTTTTTCCTAAATATATTGGTCACTTCTAAGACTTGACAGTGTCTAGCTTCCCTTGATGTTATATGAATTCCTAAATGACCAAACACCTCTTTACCACATACTTCCTGCAATCACTCCTTAAATGTACTGAGCCGACTTTAGACACTTCAAAACTTTTAACTTTGCGCACTATACTCTTTCCTGGCACTTTAGCAGCATTTCTAACATTATTATTCACATGCCTTTTGTCAGCCATTATAGCTCAGAACCATTTATTAAAAATCTTATAAAAGTATTTCCCATTTAACTAAATTGGAGCTACATATAGAGTTTGGCAGAAAGAGTGGAAAACTCTTCACACAACCATCTGAGCTGCAGGAAGAATTTCAAGTATTTCTAGAAGAAATCTTCAATTTGTGAGATCATATGCATGACTGAGACAAGCTTTGAAAATAAGCCTATCTTGACAAATATATCTGCTCATGTGAACAACTTAAATTTATCCTGACAAGTTTAAGTATTCCATGTATAAAACAAAGTAGACAACATAACTGCAAAACTAAAGTATGAGGTACATAGGTGAGTTGGATTCTTTTCCCTCTCTGAAAGGAGTGCTAAGGATTCCTCTGAAAAACTCACTGGAAATACTCTGAATATTATAAAAGATGCTTGAAAGATTTCATGATTTTCACAAGAATTTTCCCAAACTGGATGGCAGCAAAGAGTAACAAGAAACCCCTTTCTCTATGTCATGGATGTCTAATAAATAACTTGACATACTCAGAAGAACAGATTCTACAGATTTCTTTAGATGGCTTCTTGGAACAAAATACCTAATTTTTATTAGTGTTTGTACACTAAAGTTGACCATTAACTGTATTATGCTCTTTCCAAGCATGAGTACTTCAGAGTTGGGATTCTTGGTGCCTGTTAACATCAAAAGTTAAAAATGCCCTAATGACCTTAAATCACATCTTAGTCATAAATCAAACAATACCCAAACAAAAAACCCTTTATTGCTAACTCACCAAAAATAGCCTTCTTAGTAAGGAACTTATTTTCAGGTAGGCATTTCTGCACATCGAAGGATGCACTGCTATATTTCATGCTTAATTTTTAAAATAAAATAATAGTTTGTGTTTTTTAATTTAATAATAGTTTGTATTTTTTTCTGGTGCTTTTTATATGTAGCAAACTACTGATTTTCTATTCATAATAATGAAATGAAGTTTCCTTTGGAAATGGATTTAAAGTTTAAAAAGTAATGTTACTTAAAGAAAAACATTAAGTAACTTCAGGGATTGTAAGACTATGGCAAATACTTAAGGTAGTATCCAAATAATTTGATTATCGGAAACAGTCTACGGGATAAAGGTAAGTTCCTTAACATGCATTTGAAGCCATTCTAATTCGACCTCAGCCTCTTTTCTCACCACTTTCCCTCATCACAAACTTCATGACCTAGCAATATCCTACACATAGCACAGACTAAAATGTCCATTTTATTAATAGTATCCATATCACCGCCACCCCATACATACCCCTAAAATACCCAACTCAATTCCTTCTTACCCTTTAAAGAAGCTCTATATTATATTACATTCCTTCAAGAAACTTTCCCAAACATGTCTCCTCAGGTTGTATTATGTGTTATTAGAGACTTTGTCTTTTTCATCTATGACGCTTTCTCTGGTTCCCAGCATAGGCATTCAAGAAATACTTTTTGGAAGAATGAATCTCATGACTGCTTAGCAACATTAATTACATTCTACTTTCAACTTTTATCCCTTCATGTTTCCTTTATAGTCTGTTCTCCTGGTTCTCCTCCTACTTCTCTGTAACTGTTCCTCAGCTTTTGAGAGCACTTCTGTCCTCCCCCAAACATGTAACCCAAGATATCGTATTAACTGTCTTTCTGGTGCGACCTCATATTTGTTGATCTTTCCTATTCAAATTACTTCAACTACCATCACAAATATAATAGTGGTAGCCAAGACTTCACTCCTACATACCTAGTTGTCCGTTAGACATTTGCACTTGGATATTCCAGAAGTATCTGTGGTGGGTAGCCTCCAAAATGACCCCCAATGACTCCTGCCTCCTGGTACTCATGCCCTTTTATAGTTCCCTCCCACAGTGAATAGAGCTGACCTGTGTAACCAATAGAATATTACAGAAATGATGGTGTATGACTTCTGAGATCAGCTCACAAACGTTATTACAGCTTCCACCTCTCTCTCTGTCTACAATCACTCTTGACAAAGCCAGCTGCCTCAAACATCCCTATAGAGAGGTCCACCTACCAACAGAGGAACCAAGGCCTCCTAACCAGCACTCACTTGCCCAACATGAGTGAGTCACCTTGGAAGTGGACCTGCCAGCTGCAGTTGAGCCTTCAGATGACTGAAGTCCTTGCTTCTAGTAGCAGATACCTTTACTGCAACCTCATGAGAAACTCTGAATCAGAACCACCCAGCTAAGTTGCTCCCAGATTCCTGATCATACTAAACTTTATGAAATAATAAATGTTTGACAGCACTATTCGAAGGAACTTTTTGCAATAATTAAAATGTTCTATGATCAACAACCAGTACAGTAACCACAGGAGACACATGGCTACTAAACACTTGAAATGTGACTAGTGTGACTGAGGAACTGAATTTTTAATTTTATTTCATTTTAACTAATTTTAATTTAAATAGCCACATTTATCTTGTGGCTACTGTACTTGATAGTGCAAGTTTATTGTTTGGAGATAATCTATTAAACATCAATAGGTAACTAATATAATACTTTAAACTAAATCTGTCCCCTACCACATCTGTTCTCTCCTCCATTCTCCATCTAATATATCAACCAAATAAAAACAACAACAACAACAAAACAAAACCCTTCCTCCTCCCTTTTTTATTCCCCATCTTGGTGAATGGAACCAACATCCACTCAAGCACAAAAGCCAGAAAGACCCACACTTTCACCACCCACCTTTTCATCCTACTGGTATTCTTAATATCTTCTTAATAAGTCTATTTGTCTCTTTCCTTTTAAATGTATTATTACAACTTCAATTTAGGACTTCATCATTTTTCATTTGGATTACTGAAAAATGTCTCCTTACTGGTCTCTCTGCCCTTGAAACTGCTTCTCAAGACTAATTCACTCTTCACACTGCCACTTAAATGATCTTTCTATAACATAACACTGATCTTCTTATCTTCCTGACTAAAGGCCTTCAGTGGCTCTCCACAATCCAGAGGTTAAAACCCAAACTCCTTAAAATGATATAAAAGGCCCTCCATAATCTGGTACCACCTATCACTCCAACTTTGCCAACTGCTGAGCCCATCAACAACTTCCATGCCATAGCCACACTGAACTACATGCAGTTCCTAGAAAATATTTCGGCTCTATGCCTTTATTCATATTGCTCTTTTTACCCGAAATGTCCTTGAATCCTTCACCTGTCTGGTAACTACATCCCACCTTCCAGGATTCAGTAGAAGTATTCATCTGTATGGAGCTGTTTCTGACCTGTCCAAAAAGTAATAATTTTTCTCCTTTGAGCCCTCCCTGTATCCTGTACACTCAGCTGTCTCCCTCCCTCTATTAAACTAGAAGTTCCTAGAAGGCAGCAACAATGCCTACCTACTGACTATATCTGGCAAAATAGCATAGTGTTTAAGAGTACAGGTTGGGAAGTCAGACAGACTCAGAATAAAACCTAAGTTTTATCACTCACTAGGCATGCTACTTAAACTTTTTTAAGTTTCTGTTTCTTCACCTGTAAATGATTATATAATAAAACCCATTACTCTCACAGAGTCATTGTGAGGGTTAAGTAAAATAATATATGTAAAACATTACAGAGTTAGCACATAATTTTTATTCAATACATGTATTTTGAATGGAGAGATTAATAGTTGGGTTACTACCTCCTAGTAAAGAAAAGGTGAAAAAGGTCAAAATAGATGGTACCATCTTTGAAATACCTTTTGCTAGGCTACTCTAAAGAAAAATAATAAGCAATCCAAGAAGCCTATTGGGTATCTACTACAGGTCAGAAAATTGCAGGGAATGGCAAAAGGATTCAACCAGAAAAAATAAAAGGCTGAGGAGAAGCAAAAGACCTAGATGGGGTAAGACAGTAGAGATAGAAGCCTAGTAATGACAATGAAGGCAAAGAGTACATGCAAAAGGGTATGGGGAGGAAGAGAAGTAGAAGGCAAGAGAGAGACAAACAACAAAAATTTGAAATTAGAATCCTCCAAGTAATGACAAGATCTAAGATACAGTTACACTGATAGATTGCTCCCAGGTTGAATCATATGAAATTGCAAAAACTGGACTGTTTTCAACTAATAAAATAGATCAGACCTGTTTAAATAATAAATTGGATTTTTCTTTTTTTACTAACAATATCAAAGTCTGGTGGTTACACATTACTTCCATTTTACATTCTACCTTTTGCTTTGAATGCCTGAATGTAGGGCTCATAAAACAAAAAAATCACTCTTACTAAAGTGTCCTAGATGTTCCCTAGAACACAATTCAGAAGTTGCTGCTGTAATTTATATTAAAAGAGACTAAAGAAATAATGGTTGAATCTTCTCATTTGAATTTTAAACTTTCCATTTGAATTCTCACTTCGGAAAAAAAAAAAAACCTACCTAAACTTGGGTACAGTCAAATACAATGAACCAAAAGGCAAAAGACCTGCATTTTAAACCTGGTTCCAAAATTTGTCTAGCTGGGAAATAGTGAACTAGCCAATGAATGTCTTTGAATGTAACTTTTTTTCTCATCTGTAAAAATAGGAATAATATCTGCCTTGTACAGTTACTGTATCTATTAAATATAATTTCTATAAAGCATCCAGAATGCTTTATATGTGAAAGCTGGTTATTATTACTAAATGAGGGAACAGTTGTAAAGGTATAGTGAACGCAAATGCAAACTACTACCATTATCATACAAACAAATATATAAAAGCAACAAGACTAAAGTGAATTATGCTGCTTGTGTACTAAAAACTTCATTTAAAAAACATAAAAATTAAGCATGGGAAAATATTTCTGTAATAACCAAATTATTTATCGACTGTGAATTGGTTGTTTATTCTCTCATTATTTTTTCCAACCTAACTTTTTAACTTCATCAACCCTCAAAGATGACAGAACATTCTCCAGATTAGTCATATTGATAACAGTAAATTTTTCAAGCTGGATAAGCAAAGGTCTCATTGCTAACAGTGTGAGGAAGCAATGCTAGCTAAAATGAGATATGGTAAATATTTATGCAAAACTCACAGACCTTTACCCCACAGAGAGGCTGCAAGCATGGGAAAAAGCAGCTTCCCAGCTCTCAGCATAGCGGATGTCTGTAGATCTCCCTAAGGGCTATAAAGTCTCTACATCTATAAGAATGCTTGGAAGAGCAATGCCTTTTGCATGTAGCCTCTTTGCAAATCTTAAACGTAGTAATATTCTCAAATTACAATTCTCTAGTCTTTCTCTCCTAGAATAGAACTTATTCAATAAAAGATTTAGTTTGTGGGCTTTTTTTTTTAAACCATCAACTATTGTCCTACCTCTATTCTAGATTTTCTGGGGTTGCTAAGACAATGTAAGAAAAAACAATATATAGCCAGAAAGGGTGAGATTAAAACATCACACTTAAATATCTCTTACGCAAATTTTCTCTCCATGTTACAGCATAAAAAGTGACTAGGCTAAAATGATTCGTGTCACAGAAAGTCAGTAACAGAAAAAAAGATCATTTACAAAGAAGAAATAACAATGAAAAGCAACAATGTTTTGTGGCTCAAAAGATGAATCTATAGCTATAATAAATGGGATTGCTTTTTTCTTTAAATGGTAGAAAATATAAACCGAATGATAAAGAAGGAAAGATCAGTACTATAACAAGGCAAAAGAAAATATTATCTCCATTGACACTTAAACAAACAAATTCTTGCTAAGAAAAAGTTGCAGCCCAGTTTACGTACATTATTTATGCTTGACTGACTGCCTACTGTTAGAAAGCATTTGCTGCCCTTTTTTCCCTTACATATTCAGTATAACAATTTTGGGAAGTCACTTCTTACTGCACTGTGCTCTTATAATACCAGAAAATATATAACTTAGGCCTTAAATTTCTTAGAAGAATTTTTAAACAATTAGGATGGAAAATGATTTATAGGAATACAGATGAGACATCAAAAAAGTCTAACATTTACATATGTGTGTATATTTAAAGTAATGAATAACAAACCTAAACGTAATGTAGTTGTTTTTTAAAGGAAATGAAACAACAATCCCTCTTGTCAGAAAGGTGGAAAATGAAACAGGTAAATAGGTGATTAAGAGTAGAAAGAATATGGCCGGGCGCGGTGGCTCACGCCTGTAATCCTAGCACTCTGGGAGGCCGAGGCGGGTGGATAGCTCAAGGTCAGGAGTTCGAAACCAGCCTGACCAAGAGCGAGACCCCGTCTCTAAAAAAAAAAAAAAAAAAAAAAAAAAAACAAAGAGTAGAAAGAATAGGATATAAAATTATAATCTGAAGACAACACTTCAATGGTGTTGCTGAAGACAAAGTCCACTTTCTGGCTTTCATCCAATTGATTCAATAGATCAACTGACTGATCTAGATCAGCCAGTCAGTATAGGCAGGACTGAGACCAGTAGTTCCCAGAAGAAAAAAAAAAAGGCATTAGAGTCATAACACCAACAACTCTTCTGTTTTGAAACATTTTTCTCAGTGTTAAAATGAGGATAACACAGGAGTTCAAGGCTGCAGTAAGCTATAATCTTGCCAATGCACTCCAGCCTGGATGACAGAGCAAGACCTTGGCTCGAAAAATAAAACAAAATAAAATAATGACAATATTTAATTTACAGAGAAGATTAAAAAAGACAATGCACAGAAAAGTACCTAGGACAGTGCCCAATAGTTAATATGTACTCAATAAAGATAAGATCCTTTCCTACACCCCAAGTTTCTTTATAGAACTAAATTTCATCTATTTTTTTAAATGCTCATTTTCACCTACATCACATCCTGTCACCTTTCAAAGTCTAAAATATTAGAGCAACAAGTCATGTTAAACACTGTCTTGCTAATCAAACTACTGTAGTTTCCAGAGTCCTTCCCTAACCAAATCATCACCATACTTACCACATTTTGACTGGATGCACAAAGTATAGGCTTAACCAGTTGCTCTCTTCAAAGAAGCTGATAATGAGCACAGAGGTTCTCCTTCAAATAGTGACTAAAACAATGCCTAATCCATAAAATGTGACTTCCTCTATTCAAAAGCAATGAACATCTAAAGCTTCTTAAACTTCAACTTACACCAATGCCTTTTTCATTTCAGTCTAGGTAACTCATTAAAATATAATTTAACTGAAAAATAAAATAAAAAGGAAAACAAAAGGGCAGTATGTGATTAGAAGTAGCCACATTAATTTTTTTAACTTGGAAAATAAGATCAATTTAATCATTAATTATGATTTCATACCACAATTTCCCCATAATACATGACTTCTTACCTTAATCTTCAGCACTGATCAATAAATATCACTTTGCCAGGTAAATTTCTTAATTTTTAAATATAATTCAGCAGGTAGCAAGAGCTCAAAATAACTGCCAAGATAGTGACGTACACAGAGCAGGCATTCACTATTTACTGAATAAATAAACAAATCAACTAATGTTGATAAATATAGAACTGGACAAATTCTAAGTAATCAAGTGCAGAGTTAAAAGTTTACTGCCAATTCTAAATATCTTACCCATTTTGTGACTACAGATGTTATTGTTCCACAGTCTGAACTGAAAAACTGTCTCTTTCAAATCTATTCCTCACTACCAAACATATCTTAATTCTAAAAATAGCCTATAACTTGAAATACAAAAGATAAGCAATATTATCACAGCAAGAGAAAGAAAAAAACTATCTTAACATCAGCAGCAGCTGAAAATATTATACATATAAATTCAAAATCATTTTCAAACACAGATAAAAATTTTAGAAAAACCTAGCTAATTTGTGAGGTTTTAACAATAGCAGCTACCATAACTAACTGACCCCTCTTACTATGTGCTAGGTATTTAAATTTATTCTCATGTAATCTTCACAACTCTGCAAATTATATATTATTCCCATTTTTACAGATGAGAATAATAAATTGCTATTCAGAGAGATAAATTTGCCTAAGCTCTCCCAGCTATTAAGTATTAATACAAGTCTGACACACAAACCCAGGCTCTTTTCCCTATATTATCCTCCTTCAGTTCCCTTCTACTGCTCGTCTCTTACAAATGCAAAAATATAAATAAATTTATATACACACACACACAAAGGGCTGAAGTATCTTTTCCCTTAAAAGTTACTTTTCACCTCTGACAAAAAAGATAGTCTCAAAAAAAAAGTCTACCAAAAGAGTCAAAATCAATATAATTATTAATATTTATCCAAAATATATTTGACTTAATTCCTATTTTTGGAAACAGAATTGTACTTGTATCCTTTTAAGCTATTATATAATTGCATGGTAAGAAGCTTCTCTTTTTTTACTGTTCACATCCAGGCAACACATCCAATTTACCACACTGTCTCAAGAATTCTAATCACGTAGGGCTTCTGGGTAAATACAGTAACTAGAAAACTGCAACCAAAGTACATTATCCTGACAAAGGTACAGGTTGTGTATCCCTTATCTGAAACGCTTGGAACCAGAAGCATTTTGGATTCTGGGTTTTTTTCAGATTTTGGAATACCTGCATATACATAACGCGATATCTTGGGGATGGGGCCCAAGTCTAAACATGAAAAATTATTTATGTTTCATATACTTCATATATACATAGCCTGAAGGTAATTGTATACAATATTTTAAATAATTTTGTGCATGAAACAAAGTTTGTGTGAAGTACTTATGTGTAGAATTCTCCACTTGTGATGCATGTTGGTGCCCAAAAAGTTGTGGATTTTGGAGCATTCTATTTCTGGATTAGGAATGCTCAACCTGTATGACAAACTATTATCTCTGAAAACTAATATTTTCAACTATGATACAACAATAGGAAAATCATATAACTAATGACAAGTCAAAGAGTTATTCTCCATGGGGAAAATGTATTTATTTATATTTTAAATAGACTATACTGTCCCAAGCAATCAACTACATTTTCCCAATCAATTCAATGCCAAGAAAAACCCAAATTTAAATAATTTTATTTACAAGCCAATGATAGCCAATTTTTTTTTAATTTTGAAGAGATAGCCATTTTTCTACTGTAGTTCCTACATGGATTCTGAAGTAAGAGCAGTAATATAATGTAATTAAAGAAAAACAAAGCCATTTGGACTAAAGCTATAAAGACTACTTTAAGTGTCTCTGTACACAGTGAAAAAAAGCCAGTTAAGGAACTAAAATTAATTTGATAGTGATACTATACTAAAAATTTTCCATCATATTTTATACAATTATTTATTCACTAAACTGTATAAATTCTCTTTGACCACCTCATTGTCACCTGCCAATCTACAAACTGAAGGAAGAGATATCAGTTTAATTTGCTTACCACTGTTTATTACCTAACACCCCTTCCCCAAAAAGAATACCTTGTGAAACTGATGCTCCTGGATCCCTACCAATGCCTAATACTCCCAACCATGGAAATGACAAACTTACTGACTACATTGAATGCTAATAAAATCCATGACATTTTGAGTCAAAACAGAGCCTTTAAGGCCCTCAAGATGAACTAACCTGAGCAGCTGAAAGTGGCTCTAACGATTTCAAAACTAAAATTAGATTCATTTGTTTACTTTTATATCAACTTAGAGATCATCATAAAGATATAATAGATCCTTTCTCTACACAACAAATAGCGTGAGTGAACACAGGATTGTTATAAATGATTCTGATGTTCTTCTCCAGAGTAAATAACATCACTGACTGAGAGCTCCCAGAAGTCAGGGAGCCATTAAGAGCTGGGATTCCTTTCAATTGGCATCATTCCAACAGAGGCTCAGTGAGAAATGAAACCTCCTACAAATCAAATCTGTTGCAATGTTATTTTTTCCGAAGGTTAATTACCTGCTTCTGCTATACACACTTACACACACACACACAAAAATAAATAAATAAAGGAAAGGAGAGGCTGGAAAAGCAGGTGACATTCTGTTGTAAGCCTCCTCCAGAAATACTCAAAATGAAATCAAAACAAATTATAGCTGTCAAATTCTAGAGACATGCCGTGAACATCCTCTCCTACTTGACACCTGTAGTCCCTAGTACCTTACCTCAAACTAGTAGACGGTTATGTTATACTGTTTAAAAAAATCACACTTTCAGACTTCATCTTTTAGGATACTTAGTGAAATATTTATGCATAAAATTATGATATCCAGAAACTGCTTCAAAATAATCCAGTGGGGGTGGTGAGTGGGGGAAGGAAACAGATGAATCAATATTGTACATACAGAGGCCGAGACGGGTGGATTGCTCAAGGTCAGGAGTTCGAGACCAGCCTGAGCAAGAGTGAGACCCTGTCTCTACTAAAAAGTAGAAAGAAATTAATTGGCCAACTAATATGTATGGAAAAAATTAGCGGGGCATGGTGGCGCATGCCTGTAGTCCCAGCTACTTGGGAGGCTGAGGCAGGAGGATCACCTGAGCTCAGAAGTTTGAGGTTGCTGTGAGCTAGGTTGATGCCACGGCACTTACTCTAGCCTGGGCAACAAAGTGAGACTTTGTCTCAAAAAAAAAAAAAAAACAACTTTCACAGACTCAAAACAACCCATTTAATAAGCATTTATTGAGCACCTCCTGTAGTAGACTATTTACTCTTGCAAATTATTCAACCTCCCCTTTCCTTCCTTAAGAGGACTGATTATACAGCCTTTCCTATTACCATTTGACAGGCACTGCCACCTGTGGGAGTATACGTCCCTATCCTACTGACAATGAGCTTGACCATATGACTTGTTTTGGCCAATGATATGTGAGCTGATATGATGTACACCATGACTGAGTGAAAGCTTTAAGAGCCATTGCATGTTTGCCATCAATTTTCTTACTCTTTCCCTCTTCCATGACAATGGCATATACCAGACAAGAGATGCTCCTCCAGCCAGGGTTCCAAAATAAGACATGTGAAGCAATGCTACAAAGTCAAGCCACAGCTCACAAAGTGTAACATAAGGAAGAAACAAACCAGTGCTGTAAGCCACTGAAATTTGATGATGTTATTATGGCAGTATAACATAGCAAGAGCTGACAGATACCCCTACTATGGGGTAGGTGCAAGGAATATTAAAATTATACGCTAGCATATTTAAAAATTGTTTTGGAAGATAAATCAAAAAAAGTTAACTATGGTTACCTCTGAGAGAAGGTCTGAGAACTAATGGGTTTATGGGGATAGGGGTAAAATAGGGGTAAGGTACTTTTTTATACCATTATATATGATTTGAAGTGTGTGTGTTTAACCTGAGCAGCAACAGCTGGGTAGTTGGATCATTTGGGCCATTTTTTTTCTTCTTTATGCTCTTTGGTATTAAAAATTAAAAATAATAATTACTTAAAAATGAATAAGACCTATTCTCTTACCATTGAGGAACTCAAATATTAGTTGACAATTTAGTTTTAAAGAAATCCTCTCCCCCCAAAATATTCATTGTTAATTTTTTTAAATGTCAAAGGCTAAATACAAGAAAAGGGGGGGCGTTATGACATGCAATTCTATCAGTTTGTTCATTTCAGCTTTCAGCAAAGCAAACATAGGATTTTATGTATGGATGGTGCGGCTACTGATCTCAAAAGGAAATTCTCTCAATTTCATTATTTTAGTATGCCAGTGAAATTGGCAAAGCAGCTTGCTCTAAAGTGTTGTTTTGTGAACAAGCTTTAACCAGTACTAGAGACAAGGTAGCTACTCCATTAAGTTAACCCATGTAGAGTAAATTTATATAGGAGAGTTGAAAGAAGAGAAAAAAAGAAAAAATTTTAACCATGATTCTTGTGGTGATTAAAAAAAAACACCACCACTTGAATGGCTACAGAAATAAACTTCAACAGAGTAACACTTCACTATATGAACATGTTTTTACTTCAAGTGAGCAATATCTGAACACAGTAATAACCTGCAAATGATTAGAAACATGTCCCCACTTTTCATCTTAGGATCTCAAAGCACTTTATAAACATTCATTAACCCTCATATCACCTAAGAGGCAGATATACAGCATTTTAGCCACCTATCCCGATGGTACGAAATAGTTAAATAACCCTTCAGCATTACTTGCCCTGAGAAGGTCTTGCCCAAACAGCCAATAAAACAGGAAATAAGCTGACAGTGCATGTGCCACCAACAATCTCCAAAAAGATCAGATCTTCACCCACAAGAACCACTTCCTTTGAATAAACCACAGACTGTACTGGGCAAACCACAATGTATCAGCTTGTATTAGGAACACAGGCAGATAGCCCATCTAAAATCTATGGAAGGATATGTCTAAGCACCTTCATAGGATTTCCTACGTGTACTAAGTATATTTGGGGGATCTGTTACTCTTTCGAACAACATAACCACTTTCTGCATTACATGGTCAATCTCAGCATAATTCTTTCAGATGCTGGTGAAGTCTCCAATTTTTCTACAATAGAATAATCGACATTTTTGAAGCCATGAAATATCTGCAAAATCCTCTTTGATCTTTTGAGTATGTGAACCTAAAATCAGCATTTATATGTAATACTTGACCAAAACTATAGTCTCAGAACAGTATATATACATGACCATAACATGCTATATGATGCAAAAGAAAATGCAGTGTGACAACTGGCTAATTGTAAGCACTAACTAAATCATGTTTTCTTATATATTTCTAATTTCTCCATGAATTGTTGTTACTCACAGTCCCAAGACAGCAAACCTAATTTTTCATAGGACATTAAATTTGCTTGTCCCTAGACACTGGGAAGCTACCCAGGCCAGTCATGTGACTATGATCTCAAAAACCAGGACTCAGCACTTGAATTAGTAAAAGATTCTATTTTGATACGAATCTAAACTGTCAGCAGCACTGGTGCATGCTAATTTCAATAAGGTAAACTTAGTGCATTTCTTCTTTAACTAAAAGTCAACAACATGCGCTTATGCAATTCAGGCACAGCCTCTGACCTTCGGCACCATTATGTATTGCCTCTACAGAATCAAAAAGCTGAAAATTATTCCAGGTACCTAGCTTCACAGGCTTCTCTTGGAGTTAGAAGCTGTCTTATAAGCAACTTTCATATATGGCTATCTTGATACTTCCAGATACGCTAAGTTGAAAAAGTAAAATGCTCTAAATTTGGCATGTTTCCAAAATTATATTACTAGCAAAATACAAATGAGCAAGGATATCTACTTAAATAATTTTAAACTAAATTAGTACCAAAGAAAAAGGTCTACTAATAGTCAAGAGCTTACAATCTTATGTATTTTATATAACTTAAATATGCACTTATTCTATTATTGTCATTAGTAACAATTAGCTTGTAAAAACACTAGCAAAAAAAGTAAAATATTATCTCAATTTTAACAGTAGTCCATTTTACTGGAAAAAATACTGCTAAGCATTGCAGTGCATTTCACTAGCATGTGGAAATAAGAAGAAACCAAAAAAATAAGGTAAAATTTAATAAACAAAAAAATGGAAAAAATGACATACAATTTAAGGTAACACAGTCTGAAAAACCACTGGGAAAAAAATAACTTCCAGATGCACTTTACAATATTACAACAGATATTTTACTTTAAGGTTACAATCACATCTTTTCACTTACTTTAGAGATATTTTATCTTCACTTCTGACTTATTTTTAATCAACAATGGTTTCTAACACTTAGTATTTCTGGGCCCTACCCTTTTGTCACATAACGGTAATATCTGTTACATTAGGGGTATTCATATTTGAAAGAATCACTTTGTAAAGAAGTCTTTTAACATGATTAACTACTTAATTAGTTGACTTGGTAATTATGCTGTTTGTATAAATTTGTTTCATCTGACTGTGACATTTCTTACACCATTCTGCAAACTATCTAAAAGAAAAGTGAAGGTTAAGATAAAATGCAGAATACCACATTTTGTACTAGGAAGGCAACTAAAAAGGAAAAAAAAAGTTTTTTCACTAGGAGAGCAACTAGGGAAAAGCTTATAAAATATTAAGAGGGACAGGTTGATTTTTAGACAATAGATAACAGAAAACATACAACTTGGCTAAGCAAAGAGTAAGTAAGGTTAAGGGAATGGAAAAGGTGGAAGATAACCATCTGATCCTTTTACAATCATAACCATAAAATGGGAGGAGAGCATTATTTGGCCTGGTACAGCAAGTATATACAAGAAACAACTTAAAAGAAAAGTTTGAGCTAAAAATCAGGAAAAACTTCCTGACTATAAGATCAGATTGTTGTTCAGTCTCCTGAGGAAGTGACAGAAGCTTTATCCTCCAGAGATATTTAAAATTAGAATGGATGAGGTACTAGAAGGTATCCTGTAAGAGAAAAAAAAATCCAACTCTGACTTGGTCAAGTTGGAAAGTTACCAAACAAAAGTAGGACAGAAAAATAATATACAGAAATAATATACAGTACATAGAAAGATAATAATTTAAAGTGAAAAAAAAAACAAAAACGGGGGACTTGAGAGCCAGAAAATCTAGGTTAAAATCTTGGGTCTGTCCGTTCCAGTTTAATAATCTTGACTTAAACTCTATGAGTTACCTTAAAGTGTAAAGGATGGCAATATGATCTGCCCTACACTAAATTGGAAATATTGTAAATGTTAAAGAATTACACTACCATAAGATATCATTACATACATGACGGTATTTTACTCAAGAAGCAAAATAGTTTTACTCTTGCTGATTTTAGACTTCTAATTCAAATAGCATTATTTTGAAAACTCCTAATTATTAAAAGGGAAGGGTGCATGTCTTCAAATAAAGCTTTAAAACATCATCAAAACCAAGTTTTTGCAGATAAGACCAAATGAAGCTTCCTGTTCCTAAAAAATGTGGCATGGTCAATTTCTAGGAAATAAGCAATTATAAGATAAGAAACATTTCTAACAATGTCAGACAACCATGATGCAAAAGAGTACTTCAATTACCTCTAGAGAACCATTATGATATTCTGCTATTTCTGTAACCTGTATCAGTCAGCAGGCAATCCATACCCATTTCTGGATGACTTTTAGAAGAGGCAACCACATATATACACTCAAATATTTTCCAACTGTTTTTCCCTGAAATCACTATGCTCTGCAAAAAAATATGTAAAATTCACCATTTATGGGTTCCAAAATTTGCCTCAAATTTCATTTTTTAAACTTAAAACTCAAACGTAATTAAAAAAACCTACATGTCAACTCGATGTTATACACTACATGTTAGCAAACTGGAAACTACCAATGTGTTAAGTGGTATCACCAGATCAACATATCTTTGTAAAGATTTCAAATAAACCTTCTCTTGTCATCTCACTAAACAAATATGAACATATTATAAACGTACCATTAGTCAGGAAGACTATAGCTTTGTGCTTTTTAAAAAATTTACACTGTACATGTTGACTCATGTAAAACTGTACAAATGAATGTACTACTGCATATCTACATGAATCAAGATTTTACACTGAAAGAAAAGACAAAGATAATACTTAATTTTGCTAGCACTGTAATCCTTAGCCCCAATTTCAATTTTGTATTTATTAATTGACTGACTTCACAAGAAAATGTTACAAATAATTCCACCCTGCAAATAGATGACTCATACAACCTTGAAAGTAGCACATAAACATGAGTTCTTTTTTTTTAATCAAAAGCAGTATATAGCAATTTTGGCAGAAAAAGTATCAGGAATGAAAATGCTAATTACTGGGTATAGGCATACAAAGTCACAGGTTTCCACGCTCATTTTAAGTTTGCTTAAACAGCCTGAAGCTGAATTCAGTGCTAAGACACTTTTATTATATCAAAAACTGTATTTATCTATAAATCTAAAACAACAACAAAATCTATACAGCCCAGGAAAAACAAAACTCCATTTATTTAAAGAAAGACCCTTATAACTTTCCTGCCTATATTGTCCCAGAAAATTCACTATTATAGAATCTGTACTGAAATCATTTACTGAGTCCATTGGAAGAGCATTCTCTCCTCTCTACCTCTCAGAAGAAATTCCAATTGCCATACGGTCCCTAAAGTCTCAGGGACAGAAGACATCTAGGATTGGTAACAACTGGGGCATATTTAGGACTGAATGTAGCAATCAATGCAGACTGAAAAGCAGCTATCAGACATTTCTACCATTTTTGAAGTGCTCATTCTAAACACTGAAAACTAGTCTCACAGAAGTTACAAAGCAAGAGACTAGAAGGTATTCAAAAACTGCTTAGATTTTTTAAAAGATGTTCAGATATATTACACAAAAACAATACCAACCATAAACATAGTTTGAGTTTTAAGTTTTAAATGCCACAGAAAGGCTGAAGTTAAAAATAAAAAAATTTAAAGGTTTAAATTTTCAGTTTTAAGAAAAGGGGAAGAGGCTGAGGAGTGGAAAAGAAAGAGAAAGAGAGCTAGTGAATATGTTGATTTAACTGCAAAATAATAACAGGATATAAGAGAGTTCTGAGTATCCAAAGTGGCCAATCAGAGCCTAAACATAGTTGAATTCCATCCCAGCCCCAGCACGTCCCTAACACAAGAATAAAACCCTTCTTATCTTGTTCAGCCATGTGTCGCCTGCCACAAACTGCAAAACAGAACAACGCCCAAAACCAGCTAGTCTGATTTCAACTGAGGACAGACTCTGTAGTCAGAAGCACCACAATGAAAGAACTCTCCTCACAGCTGGCCTGGTGATTCTGCACACTCTACAAAACAAAGCTATATCACATACAGTACTTCAAACTTGAAAAGATCTCTAAAAAGCTATGCTGGCACTGTTAATTTGCCAATAGTTCTACAATCAGCAAAATATACCTAGAGTACACTCGAGTTAGTGAGGAAAGAAGATGAGGTATGTAGGGCTGAGAGAACGCTAGAAACTATTCTATACTCATAAATTTGTTAAGGCACCCTGGCACAGAAATACTACTAAACCAGTGCTTCCAGATTTCACCCTAACATATAATCAAATCAGGAACAACTACTCTATTAAAGAGCAAATGGATGCTTTATATCTACAGAATAAAATATACTTAAAGAAAAAGTAGTGATCAAATAAGAATAATTCTCATTAAAAAAAGAACCTATTAATAAATTCCTAAGAAACAAGTCTCAGTAGTGCTTATTAAATTAAGGAGCTAAGTTTTTTTCTTTCTAAAAAACTATGTAAAATTAGGCAGCATTTGAACCAGTTCAAAAATCCAATGTGCAAACCAATTTGTACATTTGTACTTTAATCTTAAAGTACTCATCTTTTAATCTTTTGTGTCCAGTACAGTGCCTGGCAAGGAACAGACCTTCAATAATTGCATGCTTATTGAATGTTTACATGCCATCTAATTTATGAAAAAGACACATCCCAAGATTTTATTTCCAAGATAATGGAAAGAAGAAGAAAACCTCTGAGAATCAATGCTAAACAGAAATCATTACTTGAGGGCTTTCAAGTGATTTTTGTGTGCAATGAGTTCATGATCCTAAGTTCTGTTTCTACAAATCAAACAGACCCAGTATAGCAATGAAAACCAACACTGCATTAGTTCCAAGTAAGACTTCTTGTCTACAGGCTCAACAGAAAGGGCAAGAATTGAATGAACCAGGAAAACAAATTATCCACACACTTGTGAAAGTGATTTCTCAGAAGCAGAACACCCTCAAAGGAAAGGAATGGGGATAACTAGACAAAAACAAGATAACCACTTTTGCTACTCATACCTGTACTCTTGGAAAAATTAAAAATTATCTTATTGAAAGTGAAAACCCATTTTTTTAAAAACATGCAAGAATATAAATAGTTTAAATACTTAATGGAATCTTCTATGTGAACATTCATGTGACACTGGAAAGCATCAACAGGAAGAGGAAGTTCTGTTTCTGGAGTAGCTGTTATGGTATGATAATGGAATTTGGCCCTTTTAAAATCAACAAATGAGTCTTACAATTGGATGAAACTCTTATTAGGAAATTATTACTTTCTGCAGGAGCACTACTGTCGCACTTTTCATCAGTGTCAGCCCTCTAAATTCAGTTATTTGATCTATTTCTTATGATGTAATAGTTTGAAGGTTGACTTAAAAATAAAGCAAGCTGACTAAAATTTGGGACTAGTACAGTGTCACAATTAAATTATGAAATGAAATGTGGTAAATGAACGAATATGCTCTCATTGCTTAACCTATTCAAAAGAATAGCTCTTAGGAGTAAGGGAACCACATATTAAGATCTAGCTTAATTCACCACACACCACCATGCAACATTGATAAGTACTGTAAGGGACAAACACAGCACTAAAGAAATCCACCTGCCACACTTATACTATGCTGAGATCTCATATCCCTTAAACACCAAGTATTTCTGGAAAATGAAATATTAAAATACAATAATTAAAAGCAAACCCCATGATTTTCCCTCATTTCTTTCAGCTCCTGGATATTGCCTCCAGCAAGAGCCTGTGATTTGCTGGTACTGTCAACATTCTGGAAAATTATTAGATATTAATTAAACACTGTGCAGGGTAACACCTAAAAGATATCAAGTTCACAAATCACCATGCAGCAGGCTCAAAATTAAGTTCACAGAGAGAAATTCTTAAAATGCAACTGTCTAAAGTACTACTTGTAGGACAGGACTAAAACTGACAGATAACACCAATACCCAGCCGTCTTCAGGCACTGACCTTCACCCAAAATGACCTTCCTCTGGTTCCAAGATGAGTACAGAATAGTAATGAACACTACACACAGAAAACCACAATCATGGTTTTACCTAACCCTTCTCTGAAAATCTGGGGTAAAGTTTCTCTCCAGGCAAGTACATTTCCAAATTCAATCAAATGGATAACTTGGCAGCAACCCTAGACTAATTGCATAGCTCCGAAACAACCCTCTTTCCTATGCCTGTCAACTAACTTCACCGGCCAAATGCAATCTACAGTCACCGACTCTCCTGCGAGGTCGGGCCAAATCCAGGGAGGCTAAGCGAAGAAGGAACTTCATACCAACCTGTCGGTGATAGTAGACTGTGTGCCACTCATTGGGGCCCTTGGCGAGAGGTCCTCCTTTTATCCAACTTGCATTTTACAGTAACACCTCCACCCCACCCCGAGCGCTCTGGGATCAGGCCCAACTCCGTCAGGGACACAAAAGTCCAACTCAAAACTCCATTCAGTCATCTAGAACATCCGATTGGAAGGGGTCAAGGGATGCGGGTTGGAGCAAAACAACTGATCTCCCAAAACAAACTGAGAAAGTCAGCCAGAAAGCGAGTCCCAGGGCTAATGATAAATCCTCCGGAAAGCACAAGGAGAAAACTTCCTCAGAGAGTGAAGGCTGCGAGCCGTGGGAAGGGGACCCGGGAAACCCTCCGGGGCTGGGGCAGGATCAGCTCAGGGACGGGTGTCGGCTCCTCCTGTGGAGTCTCCCCGCGCGACAGGACCGGGGCCCTCTCGTCCCCGCTCTCTATCTGGGGCTGCCGGCTGCTCGTGGCCGCAACCTCAGCCGCGTCTCGGGCCGTCCCGCGCCGGGCCCGCGCGGTTCCATGTCCCCGGGCCCTGGGACCCCTCTCGTCTTCCTCGTCGCCCCCACCAGGCTCCGCGCGCCGCGACGAGCTGCGGCCGCCGGGGGAGGGGGTCCCGCAGCCTGAGGTGACAGGGACCCGGCTCTCTCAGCGCCGCGGGCTGCTCCCCATCCCTTTGAGGCCCGGACTCTTCCGCAGTCGGCAGAGGCGGCAGCGGCTCCTCCCCGACGCTCCGGTAGGCGGCAGTTCTGCGAGGGGCGGGAGATTCCAGTCCAACCCGGCCTGGAAGCCTCGGCCCCGGAGGCGGCGGCGGCGGTGACTCCCTGCGCGGGGCCGGCTCGCCGGGTCCTGGGGGCCCTCGCGGGAGCGCGCGTGGACGGCGGAGGAGGCCGCCGGCGGTGGGGGCCGTGCGACCACTGCGGGCGCGCGCACGGGTTCCGGTTCCGGTTCTGCCTTCCCGGCCCCGGCCGCGTCCAGCGCGAGCTCGCTCTTCCCCTCCCCCGCCGACTTTTTTGGCCTCCTCCCCTCTGACTTCGGGAAGCCGCCTCACCCGGGATCCCTCCGCCGCCCTGCGCCCGCTGTCCCGCGCGCCGCCCTCGGGTGCGCGCCGCCCCCGCGCGGACGCCTCCGCTGAGCCGCGGTTGGGGGAGCGAAAAAGTAGTTCTGCGGGGCAGAGGGAGGTGGGAACCGGCCGCCGAGGGACTCCCACCCACCAACCTCCAGGGCCGCGTGAGTGCTGGAGTTGTGCACTCAGGCGTGTAGCTCGTATTAAGCTTTCGCCAGAGACCGCCAGAGAGCACCCCCAGATCCCGAGGAGTTGTTGGTGATGAGAGAGAGGCTCTTTGGGAATTACGCGCCCCCCTTGTCCTGGAAACTTTCATTCTTTCAGGGAATGTACTTGTTCTCCGTATTTTCCAATAACACGTATCGAGTGCTTCTGACCCGGGGACGCGAGCTCAGGTCCAGATGCCCGGCCAGCGTCCCGGTAGAAGCAGACCCCAGCACAGAGAGGTTTTGGCGTTGGTCGCTCACCTGGGGCACCTGCTGGCCTTGTCCCGGGAGAGGACGAGGGTGGGCTGGAGCTGGGAGGCGTGTAAGGCTGGAGAGAAAGAGGATCTGGGAACCAGAGCCAGGATTTCTTGGTACAAATATTGCTTTTAGGCTGCCTTGGCAAAATGAAATGTATTATTTGCCAAATTGAGAAAGTATGGTGCTTTCCATAGAGACTTCACAAGCTCGTTGTGGAAAGAAATGGGAGAAGAAAATAAAGTGTATTTATCCAGTAAATAGCATTACGGTTCTCTCTGAAGAGTTCCCAAATATTTTTTCGGCTTTTGTTTTTCTACTGGGTAGAGAGATTTAGATATCTATCTAGTTTTATGATTGAATAATTCAGTATTGTGGCAATTTAAGTACCACAGACAATGTCGTTCTCCAATTCTGCCTGCAAACGGCTATCCCTTTTATCCAACTATTTTCAGACTTTGGAGCTTAAACCTGTGTGGGTGGCAAGGGATTTCAGCCATTTTGTGGAAATCAAGTAGCAAATCAAATCTAATAAACAGTGGATGTGGAGAGAGGAAACAATTACCTCTTAACAATGCTGTTTCTAAAAGTCATTCCACAACAGTTAATGAAAGGATCATTATCCCTAAATAGATGCATGAGCTAAGGCTGACGTTAGGACGGGGTAAAAAAAAAAAAAAAAGGAAAAGATAAACAGAGGCCAAAGATGACTCTTTATTGCTTGATTTTTTAAGTTCGGGGCACAGCCAGCTAATTTTGTAATGTTTATTTTTGGAAAGAATAGAAGTGGTTTAGGGTTCCAAGCCACTTTCCTAATGATCAGACCAGGACATATTGCCACCTGCTGGTGTATCCTAGCATGACGATTCTATACTGAAGACTCTCCCAGTTAAATTGTTGTCTGTGTATAACCGGAACGCATTCCACTCATCTGTATACAACGATCAAAATGCAAGCCTTATCCCCAAGCTTAGTAAATCTTTCTTAAACGTACTAAATCATCTTATTTTCCCCTATTCTAGTAATGTTACAGTGTATTAAATTAATTGGACCCATTGACTCATCAAATCATGCATCTTAAAAATGACTTCCCCTCTTTCCTTCAAGAATGCCTCAACACTTAAGCTTCAGGAATAAAACAAACTGGGAACGTTTCCTAATTCACCTTCTCTTCCTTGCATACAAAACCTCTTGGCAAGCTGCTTTCAAGATCCTTCCAAACTTAAACAGACACAAGGTTCTAACTGTGAGCAAAGAAGGCATTTTGCTGTGGGAAAAGCTTCTGAAGATGGTAAGCAAAGGATTGAATTAATCCAGTGGTTATTCATTCCAGAACCAATTTTTTTTAATGATGAAAATCTTTATAGTCACCCACAAAGCATTAATGATTAAAACAAAGAAATCTCCTGAAAGCCTCCTTACAGTTGCCGGTAGCTAAATTGTTCTAAAGGCTCAATCTATAGAGTGCCTTCAAAAGAATTAAGCCAATCTAGGTAAAACACCCTCCCCAGCAGCACTTGCCCTAGAAAAGTGACATTGGTGACCCAATCCACTGGACATGCTCTTTCAGTAGGTTTTCCAGTGGAGGTTAATTCTAAACCACATTCTCATCATCTCATCCATGCTTATTAAATACCTACGATGTGTTCCAGACTGTTTTAAGTGCTGGAAGTATAGTTCTGAATACAGGAACTCTGGCTGTCTTCAGATAATGTCTCTAATGTCAACTTGCTCCAAATCATCATTTTCAAGGCAACTGCCCAAACAGGTGGCAGAACAAAAAAAAATTAAGTTCTTTCCCTCTCTTTTGGCAAGCTGTTTTCTGTATGTCAACTGTTAGCCCCAAAATAAAAAATAGGAATGACTGATGATAAACAGCAGATTAGAGATATTTCACTGGTACATATCAATATGGGTTAACATTTCTACAAGCCAAAATGGTTTTTGTTTTTTTAACTTATTGGCAAAATCCCAATAAAGATATAAAGACAGACTCTGGACTTATAAAAAGTTGTTTTACTTTTATAAAATTTAGTACAAATCTTATTGAAATACAAATCCTTCTTGAACAGCGTTAGTTATTATTACATAGTAATCCAAGTGCAAATAAGTACTTCATTTTGTCTGAGCAGACCACACATTAATTAGCCCTTCATTTACCTGTGGTGTAAAGACTCAGCATCTTAACTGCTGAGTCATCTTCAGTTCATAGTTTTCTCTCAGATGTTTCTTCATAGCTATGAGTTACAACATCAAGAAAAACTGAAATGAGGGATTCCCTTCCCCTTATCAATTATTCAGGTTTCTCATCATTCAAAAAAACCTATGTACATTCCCATGAGAGTGCCCTAAAACAGCAAGATCTGCAATCCCTTCACTTCTGAGGGGTAAGGGAGAATAGAATTGGTACCAGATTAAGCTTATTCATTTGTCTGGTATGGAACAGGTTGCACTGTGCCAAAATTCAAGAGCCAGCTTTTTCTTTTTTTAAGCTCATGCGCCAAGCCACTCTTTTCTGCTAGGCTTTTGCTAAAATCAGCATTCCCCAGCATCCTACTTTGATCACAATTTTGTTGGAAAGCAGCTCACCGGTATTTTAGGGATACTGATCATAGAAAGAAAAGACGTAGAGATGCTGCTGTCAGATTATTTCAATGCCCAGCAAAAGTTTTTAAACAAATGACACTCATTTTAAAAGACCCATTGGTAAAATGCCTTTAAAGTTTCTTATCCCTTAGCAGTGATGACTTTACACAGTTCCAACCACTCCCTCATGCCTGGTTTCTGTGGCTAATGACATCCATTTTCAAGGCCACTCATTAGGTTAATATTACCTGTGACCAAAGAAAGTCCTGACACTTCCTACTGACCTTCAGCCTTGACTTCAATAGCACCACACCCTTGCTCACCAACTGAGCTAATCAATCACTATTGGTCTAAATAACATGGTAAAAATAAATAAATAAACAAACAATAAATACATAAATAATCATTTTTTTCATTAAAGCCCTAAAGACTTCCATTAATAAAATGCCACATAGTATCTCTTTGTAATACACAGCAGGGTATTTCATTCATTCACAACAGGTTTAAACTGAGGCAGAGAATAAACAACTTACCCAAATGATCTGGCAAGTGAGTAACAAAATTAACTAAAAGAACTCAAGAATTCTTGATTCTTAACCCCTTATTCTAAGCTTCTATTCTTGCTTATCCTACTTGGGACTAGATATTATCACACTAAGAATTCTTTTTTTTCCTTCCAAGACTGGCCTTATCATATTAGTTTGTCCATGGAGTGGCACCTTTTTAAGAGAAAGAAGAAAAACTAAAACGGAATGTATCTGAAATGAAAAGAGAAAGAAAAACAAAAAAATTAGCCTTATCATACTGAGGCCAGTACACACTTTAAAGTCTTTGGCTCTAGTTTGCAATATGTACAACAGAGCTGAAACCTGAACTGCCATCTCAAACCCAGTGGAATCCACATGGTAAATCCCTATGGAATTTAGTCATAGCCTCAAATGCCTAGGAGATTAATGCACAAAAGCCCTGAGAACTGGCACAGTTTTCCTGGTAGGGCAAAACCCGTATAGCAGGACTCAGTAAATCTACCCACACCTCATTTATCTGGAATCCAAACCCCTAGCTCTATGGTTTTTGTACAGAAAAGAGTTAACACAGCAGGCCTGAACTACTATCCTTGGAAAGGCCTGCTTGCAAGGTTGGCCCTTAGCTGGCATCTGTGAAGTTATATTTTGGGAGAGTTCCCACCATTAACTGATAAGACTGGCTCACTGTGCCTAAACTGTTTGTGCAAACAGTATGGTTTATGCTTAATACCTGCTTTCCTTTTGAGAGTCTTGAATTTTGCTATGTGCTCAGCAGAGTCTGTCTACATGACCTGTCGCCAGTAAAAACCTTAGGAACCAAGTCTATAATGACCTTCCCCAGTAGACAACCATTTCACACATTGTCACAAATCATTGCTGGAGGAACTAAGCACATCCTCCTGTGTGATTCCACTGGGAGAGGACTCTGGAAGCTTGTACCTGGTTTCCCCCAGACTTTGTCTCAGGTGGCTTTTCCTTTTGCTGATTTTTCTTTGTATCCTTTCACTATCATAAACCAAACTATTCATGACTATATGCTGAGTCCTTTAGTGAATCACAAAACCTGGGTGTAGTCTTGGGGACCTCCAACAGAGTTGGTATAGGAAGGTTCAGTAAGTGACCCCCCACCACTGCCACAGTTTGAACTCTCATCCTTTTCTATTCTCCTTCGTCTAAGCAGACCCAATCCCTCTTCTTTGCCAAAGGCATGTGTCTTCCTGACAGTCCCTCATTTTATAGTAAATGGAATGGATTTACATAAATGGCTACACGGAAAGCAGGAATAAGTGTTTGTGGAAGCAATTACTTCTTGAAGGAACAAGAAATAGCACTAATCTTTTTCGAGTTCCTTTCTGTCTGAACATCAAAGTTCTCAGGGACAAGAGGACCCAGGATTACCACGAATGAAAAAAAGTGCCAGTAGTTCTCACTTCACAGTTGACTTATTCCCAACTACCACTGAGTGTTCTTACTTTTTACAACTGTGCCACTGTAGAAGTTAGTGTTTTAATACTGGTAATACGCTTGGCTTGAAGACTGATCAAATTGATCAATAAATTTAGCCCTTTTTTGAAACCTAAGGTTAAGTGTAATTCCATAACAGCCATATTTCCAACCTGGTTCCCATGGCTGACTTAACCCAATCCATTATCTGAAGCAAGTCGTGGCTAGTGTGTCTTGAGATGTCCATTATGTTTTAGCTGCCGTTCCTCACTCCGCCTGCTTCTCCAAGCATGGTACTTCTTGATGCTTTTCTTCCATGCAAAGCGCCAGATGTTAAACATAAAACACCAAGACACAGCATACATGGCTACTCCCCCAACCTTCACAAACCACTTGGGCGTGGGTGAGATCATTTCACAGAAAAGGAGGCGAGCTCCTACACCAATCCTCACTCCAGTGAACAGAGCCACAAAGAGAAAGTCCACTACATCTCCAGTGAAACTATGATAGTGCCCTGTTTCACGGAGAAACCAGCGCATCTGTAGCAAGGGATTGGTAATCTCACTCCCAAAAAGGACTGCATTAACTTCTGTGCCTGACTCCCCAAGCACCAGGGCCATGATAATGCCCAAGATACTCAATGTGTGGTGAGCCAGCATCAGGGCACCCTCAGACCGGAAGTAGATGCACCATCCCAAGTCAAAGATGAAGTAGCCCAAGGTGAGACACAGAACGTGAACTTGGAGGGGTGTATTAGGTGAGCCTGAAATAAACCAAGACAGAAGTGAATTGAGTGACTGGGAATAGTGCTACCTTACATAGGGATCCTAAGTTGTTGTCTTTCAAATGTTATTGAATCAGTGAAGAAGACAAAAACAATGGCAGGCACATGCTTTTTAAACCAGCTAAAGATCTGTTTCTAGACTCTTGAATCATTCTGTCCTGAACATCAGATTAATTTCTTAGCTTAATGGGTCAAGTTATTGGACACTAGTGGCACTAACCTATTCTGAAAGTAGACTCTAGAAAGAACCCCAAAAGTGTGTTCCCATGTCTAAGAACACAGGTTGCAAGGAACCAGGTTTGGAACCATTAAGAATCTTCATATAAAACACAAAGCTTAAGAGTTGATTTCATCTCAGTTCGACAGTTTTGGGGAAAAGCCTGAAGTTCAATATGTGAATCTAAGGAAGTCTTTTTTTAAAAAAATGTGACTGTATTTGGAAAAAGGGCCTTTAAAGAGGTAATTAAGTTAAAATGGGATCATTAGGGTGGGCTCTAATCCAGTATGACTGGTGTCCTTTTAAGAAGAGATTAGGACATAGACACACACACACACACACACACACACACACAGAGGCGACCATGTGAGGACACAGTGGAAGGGTGGCCATCTGCAAGCCAAGGAGAGAGGCCTCAGAAGAAATCAAATCTACCAGCACCTTCTCAGTCTTAGACTTCTAGCCTCCAGAATTGTGAGAAAATAAATTTCTGTTTTTTAGGCCACCCCATATGTGGTATTTTGTGATGGCAGCCAACATTTGTACCCAGGGGGTGCAATTTTTGCATACTCAAGGAAGTAACACTCCCACATCTAGTGATTTAAAAATTAATATAGCTACCCAAAATAATGAGGCATTGGTTAAATCAGTGATAGCAAATGCATACAACACAATAACATGGAACAATTAAAAAGGACAAAGAAGATCTTATCTTTTTACATAGACATGGAAAGATCATGTCCTTCGAATTACAACTGAGTAAAAATTATAGTTTACCAAAAGAATTTATAAAATACAGTTCTATTTGTACCTATTTGGGGGTTGGTAGTGGGAAGATGTTGATATTGGCTATATGTTTTGTACATTTCTGATTGACTAAATTGTATTAAAAACAAGCAATTTAAAATTTGTTTTAAGGCTGGGCATGGTGGCTTATGCCTATAATCCTAATACTTTGGGAGGCTGAGATAGGAGGATTGCTTGAGGCCAGGAGTTTAAGAAGAGCCTGAGCAACATAATGAGACCCATCTCTACAAAAAATAGAAAAATTAGCCAAGTATGGCAGCACATGCCTGTAGTTTCCAAGCTACATGGAGGCTGAGACTGGAGGTTTGCTTGGGAGTTTGAGGTTGCAGTAAGCTATGATGACACCACTGCACTCTATCCTAGGCAAGAGAGCAAGACCCTGTCTCAAAAAAAAAAAAAATGTTTTAAAAGTAGAGTTATGAAAAATAGAAACAAAAGGTGACATATGCAATATCAGAGTTAACAACGAAGAATGAAGACTATAATACAAATTATAATGGGAATTATTCTTCAATATTGTACAAATTCTGTTTAAAAGTTCCATCCTTCTAAGACTACCCCCAAATCATAAATACCTAAGAAATAATCCCCTACCATCTCCTACCTACCTGGGTGGGTAAAAGGCCATGGGCCATCAATGAAGCCAATATAAGCCGAGAGGCCTATGGAGAGGACTCCATGGGTGAAAGTAACCAGCCGGCAGCTCCACTCATAGCTTCGGTGCTTATTCAGGCGGCAGAAAGAAATATAGAGCGAGAGCCAGCCACACAGGCTGCACAGCACCTGCAGACACAGAGCTAATGCCATCCTAGGATAAAAAGACCAAAACCAGAGAAACAAAGGATGCACCATAAGAAAACAGCATTGGGTCACTACGTGTTTATGTCCTCATTTCTAATATAGAATAGCACAAAAACATTGCTTTTACTGAAATACTTTCTCCTTATCTGGACAGCCAAGCATCTTGTATCTAAGTATAGCTGTATTTATAACTCCATGTTCCTTAGAGATAACATGTTGGCAACTGGTAGAAGCTGTACACTGGAAACTAGGGACTGCATTCTGAGTTGGTAGGCTGTCTAACATCACATTTTATGATGAGTAAATGTCAATAACAACCCTCCAGTGATGACTGACCTTGGACAATAATACATGGATAATAAAGCAGTGTATTAGATAATGTCTTCAAATTGCAAAAATCCCAATGAGAAGCTCTCATGAAAAAACAGAATACTGCCACTTTGGTTTCTGCTAAAGGTCACATGACACACCGCAGTTTAATGTGGTTTTAAGCCATACTAAATTCAGCTGAGGTTTGGATTTGAGTCACAGGTTTATCAGTCAAAATTGAAACTTGGGGTAAATCTAAATATAGAACTAAACAAAGAGTCCAGACTTCCTGGAAGGGGGAAAAAAATCCTAGTCCTATTCGGTTCTGAAATCCAACTCAAAGATTTACCAAGGGGGAAAGCAGAAGGATTTTGAGGCATAATAGGGGAGTTTTTGTTGAAATATAAAAATAGCTTTAAGGCAATTATTCAGTTAAAAATGAAACAAAGTCAGAAAGCTACACTTTGGAATTTTTACTAGTGACAACTACATTAGGACAAGAACAAGTATAACTGAGTCAATTTAGTCATACAGGATTAAAATCTAAAAATGACCCATAGTGATTAATATTCATTAGCTCCTCTATTGAAAGTACAAAAAAAAGTCAAAAACATTTCAGATATCTGTCTCATCTCAGCAGGAATTTTCCGCATGGCTACACTTATTGCTTAACCCTATTCCGACAAGTGAAATAGTATCTGTGGACCAACACACTTCAATACACAAGCCACTCCTGAGAATGCTATCCACAAAGGGATTTATGAAGGTCAAGTTCTGTACAGCTTTCATCTGAAATCAGATTTCCATTCAAGAAAATAGTAGGTGTTCAAAACAGACCTGAGTACCAATTCTGTCTCTGCCCCTATCTAGCTGTAGGAGTGGGGGCCAATCACTTTAACCTCTAGAGCCTTGGTTTTCTCAAAAAATAAAAAAATAAAAAAAAAGAGGGAGGAGGAGGAGTGACAGGGGAGGACGACGGAGAGGAAGGAAGAAAGAGAAAGGAAAGAAAAGAAAAAAGGATTTAAGAACTCTATAGTCTGGTCCAGTTTTGACATGGAGTTCTGAGATAAATTTTGGAAAACATCTAGGCCAATTTTCAGAGTGAGGGACAGAAATACAAAGTACCTAGAGTGAAAAGAACTGTCCTCCCTTATTTCTTTTTAAATGCCAGGGTCACTGGCCAGTAATGCGGATCAGGTCATTTGGATATGCCGATTAGTATTTTTAGAGTCCTCTTCTCTGAATCCTAATTCCCTGGCAGCATGGAGGAAACAGTGGCCCATTTAAAAACAAATAAAAGAACAGACATTTGTAAATGGCAGCTACAACTCTGTGACCTTGGGAACTCCGTGTCTGGGTTTCGGCTTTTTGCTCTCGGTTTTGTCAAAGCACGGACGGGGATTTAGATGGCCATCGCAGCTCAAAAGTCTAGGGCGGGCTCCTCTCCCGGCTTCTCCCGTCCCAGGGCCAGACCGGCAGGCAGGAGCCCCGGGCCGGCCCACCTGGCTCCCGGCCTCGGAGCAGGCGTGGCCCGCGGCGAGTGGCAGCCTCTGGCGTCTCGCAGGGCTGCGATCGCACCTCGGCGCGGACGTGCCTGCGACTGCCGGCCGCGAGCCCGGAGCCAGGCAGACCGTTATCCCGGCCCCGGCGGCCTGGCGCGGGGAGGCCGCGGCGCCCGGAGGCCAGAGGAGGCCCCTTGCGCTGCGGGGCCAGGCCGCCGTCTGCCCGCCTCCTTCCCCCGCAGGGGCCGGCCGGTCCGCGCCCACCCGCCCACTCCGCTGTTACCTAGCGGAGCGCACCGGCAAGCCTCGGGCGCCCGGGCGCCCACAGCTCTGGGCCCGGGTCGCGGCAACAGGAAGCGGCGCAGCGAGGGGGAGAGGACGAGGCGGTGCCGGCAGCGGCGGCGGCGGAGGAGCAGGGGTCTAGGGGCACCTGCTGGCCGGGAGGACGGAGCGCAGAGCCGGAGCTGGGCGCTGGACGTTCCTTCTTCTGGCGGGGTGGGGGGCGGGTGAGAAGGGATCTAGTGGTGACGTGGGACCTACAGGCCGTTGCTCTTGTTCATCTGTTGTTGTCTGTTGGTTTAAATTAATACCCATTCCTCCTCTCCCCATGATGGGACAGCCCATCCAATAACCATTTATTGAGCACCTACTAAGTGCTTGCACCCTAACTAGGCACTGTGGGAGATGTAAAACAACGTCCCTTGCCCTCATACTTGAATCTGAATTGTGAAACAAGCACACAAATAACTGATAACCAGGAAAGTGCTCAGGCCTGAGAATTAGAAGTTACAATATTCTAAATTTCAGCCCTGTTACCAACTTAGCAGGAAAGCATAGGGTAAACCTTGCCTGGTATGCCTTTGGGCAAGTTACTTAACTTTTTTGTTTCTCCCTTTTCTCATCCTCAGAATGGGGATAATAATAAAACTCAGTTCCTAAGGGTATTGTGAGAATTTTAAAAGATTACATATATAAAGCGCTTAGAACAATGGTTGGCACATACAAGTCACTGTATAAATGTCAACTATTGTTTCACTTTGGGTAAGTCCTTTCTCCTCCTCTGGGTCTATTTTAATTTCAAGCAGAGTAAGTTTGAAGAGAGAAGTACGGAGTCTCAAATGGGATAAAGAGGGTCTGGCTTGGTTGATGAGCACAGGCAATGATAGGGTGCTGAGGGACACAGGCATTCTCAAAAGAAGGCCTTTAGCAGAGGTATGAGTGTTTAGACCATGTGTGGGAAATAGTACATATTCTCGTTTTGGTCATTTATCTTGCCAACTCCTCAAAGGTGAGGATGACACTGTTTTCATCTTTGTTTCCCTAGGACCTGGTATGAAACAGGTGCAATAATGTTTTTTGGTTGAATTAATGGAAAATGAGCCTGGAAAACTATATTGCAAGCGTGTTGTAGTTCCTAAAGCTTGTCAATCATCTATACCACTGGGAACGTGTTTTCAAAATACACTGTGCAAGCTGCACCTTGAATATTGTGATTTAGTAGGTCTGGTGTGGGGCCCAGGAATATGTATTTTTTGAAAACCTACCCAAGAGTCATTCAGATGATCAATCACATTTGAAAACCACTGCTGTTAGAGGGCCATAAATGCTTCTGTTGCCAGTCTAAGATGCCAGGATGAGGCATTTTATTATGTAGATAAAAGAAATTCCATGATGTTATAGAGCTAGGGAATCATATTATCATGCTCTCCAAGCCCTTGAACTCAGGGTATGGTCTATGGACCAGCAAAATCGGTATCACCTGGGAGTCTGTTAGAAACACAGATTCAGACCCTACCCCTAGACCTACTAAGCCAGTATCTGCATTTTAACAAGATCCCCAATGATTTGTGTACACATTTGGGTAATGGTCCTTAACCTTGATAGCACAGCAGAATCACTTGAGGAGCTTTTGAAATCCCAATGCCAGGTGGGCACAGTGGCTCATGCCTGTAATCCTAGCACTTTGGGAGGCCAGCGTGGGAGGATCGCTTGAGCTCAGCAGTTCAAGAACAGCCTGGGCAACATAGTGAGACCATGCCTCTACAAAAAAAAAAAAAAAAAATTAGCTGGGCATTGTGTCACATGCCTGTAGCCCCACTACTCAGGATTTTGAGGCAGGAGTGTCACTAGAGCTCAGGAATTTGAGGTTGCAATGAGCTCTGGTCATACCACTGCACTCCAGCCTGGGCAACAGGGTAAGACCCTGTCTCTAAAAAAAAAAAAAAAAAAAAACTAATATTCAGACCACGTCCCAAACAAAATACATCAGAATCTTTGTGTGGATATCAGTCATTTTTAAAGGTCCCTGCGTGATTCCAGTGTGTAGCCAAAGTTGAGGACCCCAGTTCTAGGGCCACTCAACTAAAATCAGTATAAGATGAATCGGAGAAGACCTGTTACACTTGTGTTGAGATAGACCAGATAAGAGGTAATGATAGTCTAAAGGAAGGATCCGTTTCAGTAAGTGGATAGTATGCAAATCTCAACCTTTTCCCCATTTGTTTTTGTTGCAGTATTTTTTTTCCCTTCTAGTATCTGAATCTGTGACTTTCCCCTTGCTGCCATCATTTCCACAAAAGAACAGAGTATTTGGCTTCAGGAGTCTAAAGGCTGAGGGGATAAGGGAAGGTTTGCCAGTTCTTCCTAGGATATTAGGCCTTTATCCGAGGGTGATTGGGATTCCAGGTTCAAGCTTTATTAGTTGGGATTAAATTTTATTAATGTATACATCTTTGGCCACAATCCCTGTTCCACCAAATCAGATCCTTGTCAACAATGGCATCCCCCAGAAAAGCTCTGGGCTGCTGGGGGACAGCAGGGAACAGGAAACTCTCCACCAGTTTACTTTAATAACAATGACAATAATAATATCAACGATCACAAATAATAGCTATATTACACCATTGTTCCAAGAGGCATTGTTCGAAGCACTCTATGTGTGTGTGCATATATATATAAACTCATTTAATCCTAACAATTCTATGAATGAGACCTATTATCCTATTTTACAGGTGAGAAACTGAGGCACAGAGCAGTTAAGACATTCCTCAGGTGACACAGTTAGTAGGAGGCAGAGCTGGGTACGAACCCAGGCAGTACGACTCTGGAGGTCATGCCCTTAATCCCCAAGATATGCTGCCTCCATGAAACTAAAATTTCCCTAAGATGTGTAATGTATTCTCATGTACTCACAGCTCCTACCTCAGTAAAGGGTGTTAGAAGTTGTTTAGAGGGGGGGGGGAAGGAATTCCATTTTTTAAAAAAAGTTTCCTTTTGAGACAGGATCTCTTTTGCATGGGCTAGCGTGTGGTACCTCATCATAGCTCACTGCAAACTCAAACTCCTGGACTCACGCGATCCTCCTGCCTCAGCCTTCTGAGTAGCTGGGACTACAGGTGTGCACTGCCACGCCAGGCTAACTTTTCATACTTTTTGTAGAGACGGGGTCTCACTTTTGCCCAGGTTGGTCTCAAACTCCTGGCCTCAAGCGGTCCTCCTGCCTCAGCCTCCCAAAGTGCTAGGATTACAGATGTGAGCCAGCACACCTGGCCCATTTTTAAACATTTTAATTGCTTATTTGTGCTAGTCACAATGTTAGGCATGGGATACAGAAAAAAAAAAAGTGTCCATTTCAAAGAGGTCCCCCCCTACACAGGGAGGAAGCAGAAGAGGCAGTGTGACATGACAGGAGCAGGCAGGGTGCACGTGGAGGAAGGACACTGCCCTGAAAACCCGGGGCTCAGAGCAGGGTTCCTGATTTGAGTCCTGCAATTAATAAACTCATTCTCTAAATCAGACCAAAAGTCTTTACTTTGTCTTAAGAACCCACAGCTGGGCCCACCAGGTTTGCATCAACTAAGCATCAGAGTACAAAAGAAAATTTGAAAAGCAGCAGCAAGGATCTTTTTTCCCTTTTCTTCTTCCCTTGGCAATGACTGGTTATTGCCTTTAGATGCTCTTTCTTGTCCCTAATTAGATGCTGGAACAGCTAATCAAGCTACCAGTAAACTTCCCTGAAACTATGGATTTTACAGAATCATGCAAACATAAAGGTGAATCTGTGCTCACTTTCAGGTTTGACTCTGTTCAGCAACTGTCCAAGTTAATGGGCAAGGGATGCTACTGGAAGCTGTGCAATTAGGCTACAATTCTATTTCTTTCACAAAGACCATAGGCGAATGTATGAAAACCAGAGTTTTGGACAGGGCAGGGGATCAATTTTCACCACTCACCTGAGCAGGATGTCGAGGTAGCCAGGATTGCTGTAGGACAGGGTCAGCTCTGGCATCCGTGAGTACACGAGGGGGAATGCACACCCGTGTGCGCGTGTGCAGACATATGCACAGATGGGCCCATGGGTGGTGGAGTAGTCCCTTTGCATACTTGAATTACTGCTGAAGGCTCTACTTTCTATCTCTGCTACACATCAAGCCCCTTTTAACTAGATCTTGAGAAAGTAACCACTACCAACAGGCCTTCTTCCACGTCATGACATGAAATAAGAGACTGATTATAAGCCCCATTCAAGCATCAGGAACAGTTAACTCTTATTTGTGTATAGGTTGCCCATATGGATATTATTATTTGAAATAAATGTTTAATCCCAATTTTAGTTTTTCCCCATCAGCCATTACATGCCTGAAGGACCTCTGTTTCCCACAGGTCAATGTTAACTCAGCAATGGTAACTTTTTAAATTTGTATTAATCTAAGAAAAACCACCAGGATAGCTTCCCTGCCCCTGAACCTACTTGCCAAAAGTCAAAACACATTCTGAAGCCAAATATATAGGATTGTTAAATTATCCTTTGCCTCAAATATTTATTGCTTTCCATTGTAAATGATGAATAATTGACATTTGAGACATCTGAGCTATGAGGTATCAGCCTCAGCCTCCAACTCTGAAATCTCCAAATGACTTCATCTTAAACATTCACCATTTTCTCCCTTCCAAAATGAGGAAACCAATCTCTTGCCTATTCTGCCCTCAAGGTCGTTCCGTCACAAAGAGTAAGAACTCTGAACTCTTCAGGGTCCTATATCAGCATCAGTGTGGGGAGTAATCCACTTAATGAACCAATCTGAAGCATTTTTCCATATCCCATCTCATTATATGCACTCACATCCCCTCCGTAACAAAAAGGCACAAAACAATAATCTAAACCTCTTATCAACAGTGGAATAGTTTTTATAATCACTATACAAATTTCTTCAGGAACACAGAGATTCCTTTGAATCTCACCAGTTTCCTGCATATGTAGTCTTTTTTTTTTTAAAAAAAGCAACCATTTCTGGAATGGCTTCTTGTTACATCTCTACACACTGGCCCACAAAGAAGGAGACTCTATTGATAACATTCCCAAAAAAGTGAACAAAGATTCCCAGCCCACGTGGGAACTCTGTGGAAGCTAACACAGTATTTCACACTTTGGTATTTTTTCCTTTCTTTTTTTTTTTTTTAAAAAAAGAAGATAAAATATTACTGAGATGTCTTCAAAATTCACACCTGAGTTAAACATTTTGCTGGAAAATTCCACATTAAGGAGAGAAGAACATAATGCAAAAATAGGAAAGGGCTATATACAGGTATTTTGCCAGCATAATTGTTGTGTGTTTGCTCTTGTGTTCTTCCTTTCCTGCAGCCAAGAGAAAAGAGAGAAGATGGGTAAGGAGAAACACAGACAGGGAGAAAAAAAAGCGCTCCTAAACTCTGAGCAGACAGAAGACCCCGGTGGGCAGAGCAACTTGCCTGGGGACGAGGACGAGGATGCATTTGGTTGCAGAAAAGAGTGTGAAGTTAAAAAGAAAATGGGGTAAAATGAAGATTCAGTCAGAAAACTTTGCTGAACAGAGAAAACATTGAGGCTTTGGTGGAGATATCAGATTCAAATGTTTTCACAGATTTAGGGATCAGTTCAGGGATTGTGGAGTCAAAACCATTATCTCGCCTTCTGGTAGTTTGGTACGCCAGGCAAATGGCTGTCCCCAGAAGCCCACAGATGAATTGGAGAATAATAGCAAGAAGTCCTTTCTCTGAAAGACTGTTGCCACAGTGAAGCAGTCTAAAGTACGTGAAACCAGAAGGTAAGGTCACAGGCAAGGAAGGTGAAAATGGTAAACTCCTACGAGGGGGTTATGTGTTTCAAGAGCAATTAGAAGTCGGATCATGGTTCAGTCACAGTTTGGATCTCTGGAGGCCCTTGCTCCTGCAGAAGGTAATAGTTTGGGTTCATTGACAATGGGTATTTTCTTTCACTCTTCTGAAAGTAATCTGTCCATAGAGAGCAGGCATGACTCCCTTCTAGTGGGCAATACAGGGCAGGATGGAGTAGGGGAAACTTTTTGGTCTCAGTGGAGGTAGGTGGGATGATTCCATCGGTACCAAGATCTGGAAGGAAGAAAGAAACAAGTCAGTCATAAAGCTATTAATACAATGTGGGAAGAGAGGAGTTGGGAGTGACTGCCAACAGATGTAGGGGTTGTTTTTGGGGTGATGAAAATGTTCCAGAATTAGATAACAAGGATAGTTGTACAACCTTGTGATTATAGTGATATTAAAAATTACTGAACAGGCTGTGTGCAGTGGCTCACGCCTATAATCCTAGCACTTTGAGAGGCCGAGGCGGGAGGATCACTTGAGGCCAGGAGTTTGAGACCAGCTTGAGCAAGAGTGAGACCCTGTCTCTACATAAAATAGAAAAATTAGCCAGATGTGGTAGTGTGCACCTGTAGTCCCAGCTACCTGGGAGGCTGAGGCAGGAGAATTGTTTGAGCCCAGGAGTTTGAGGTTACAGTGAGCTATGATGATGCCACTGTACTCTAGCCAGGGTGACACAGTGAGACTCTGTCTCAAAAAAAAAACCAAAAAACTACTGAATTGTACACTTCAAAATGATGAATGTTGTGGTATGTGAATGTTTCAAAACAATTTTTTAAAGCTACCAATATATAATATATATTATATTATATTATATTATATTATATTATATTTCTCTCTCTCTCCCCCTCCATGAACCTCCTTCCATTTCTATCTCTCCCCGTGGGGGTAGGTGAGGAGCTCCAACTCTTTGGGCTATTCAACAATTGGCCAACAAGAGCTACTGCTTTGCTGAACTGCCTGGATTTGGACAAGTGGATTTATCTCTTCCGACAAGCTTAGGTCAATAACCTATCGCCTAACTTTCCAATCTCTGTTTTGTTTTGAATCAGGACAGAATCTCTCTCTCAAGGCATCAGTTCTCAAAATACTTTTTAGAGTAGATTCTTTGGTTCATGAACTAAGGCCCAGGAGGCTGCTGTCCCCACTGCATGGCAGGTGGGGGAAGAAGGCAGGAGGTGGCACAACTTCCCTCTTGCCCTGTGTCAGCCACGCTTGAAGCCCGGGCTTTTCTTTGTGCCTAAGCTCTAGACTCGCATCAGAACACCCTGAGAACTGGGTCCCTGGCATGAAGCGGAGCACTCCTAAGCCCAGCAAAGGACCTGGCCCTTTCTGACAAGAGCGTTTGGAAATTTCCACCCTTCAAAGTGAGGATGGAAATTTTGGCTTTGTTGACATCAGCTCCTTGCCAGGACTGCTCACTAGCTGAAGCTTCTTTTTAAAATCCCTACTCCCTAGGGATAAAGTCCAGTGTGGCTCTCCACTCTGTCCTCTCCTACCCCACGTTCCCTTTCTCCAACCCTGTGACAAGCTTTCTTTCCCAAGGCATTGACCCAACTTCTCACGTGTCCGTTGGCCCTGCTGGGATGTCTCTGCACTCTCCCCTCCATCTTACCCTGAAGAGTTAAAGCTGGAGGAGGAGTTCACTGCCGCTTTGGAGTTATTTTGAGATGCAGTGGGGCTGCTGGCATGGAGTCCTGAGCCAGGAGACGAAGGCCTGCTGCTGTTCCCAGGGGAACAGGATGACGTTACTGAGGACAAGGAGAGGCAAAAACAAGGGGAAAATAATGCTGCTAGGTCCTGGGACCTCGTGACATGGCCCTTCAGACACTTGATTTCCTGGTGTAGCCCCAGAGGTACCTCACCCTCTTCCTACCCCCCACCCATCTGCCCACCTCCTACCACATTAGGATCAACCTCTGCCTGTCCCCAGAGGGGCTCTCATGGCAAATGCTCTCTGCAGCCCAGGCCCTCGGGAGTGGTGTGGCTGGTTCTGCAAGTCCAAGACTTGCCAAATGCAAGAAGGACAGATGCCAAAATCATCCTACTCCAGGACACACCCTGGGCTGGGCATATGCAGCGCCAGACCAAGAGGCGGGAGGAGGAAAAGAACAAGGAGGAGAGGAGGAAAGAAAGGAAAGTGCACAGGGGAGGAGGAGAAGCTAGGAGCACAATTAGAGATTGCCAGCCTCCTCTAGTTCCTCCATCTCCACAAAGGAAAGGTGCATGGTCTTCTAGAAAGAGCACTGAACCAGGAGTGAAGGGACCCGAGTCTTGTCTCGGTTCCAGGTCATTCCCTAAACAGCTCTGTGGCCTGTGCTGACTTGTTTTACTTCCCTGAAACTCATTTCCATCCTCTGTACAATGGCAGGTTTGGATTAATTCTTGTGTTTATATCTCCCGAACTGTGTTCTGTGGATAGGGTGACATATATATTTTACCATCCAACTAAGACACTGTGAAAAGTAGAAGGAAATGCCATTGATAATTATGTCAGGACACGAGGCAGACACTAGGACTGTCCTGGGCACACTTGGATGTATAGTCACCAGAACTAGTTTCTTTGAAATTGTATAGGAACTTTGTGAAACAGAGAGAAATTCAGTTTGTAGAAAATTAGTCTGGCAAGCCCTGCCTTCCTTCAGCCTTCCATACAGCTCCTGTTGGAATGTCCTATGCACTTGAGTGCTGGGAAGTGCTGCAATTAAAACAAAACAAAAACAAACACACACTTGTCTGAACTTTGCTTACATCAGCATTTCCCAGACTTAAATGAGCACGGAAACTTTTTTTCCAAGCACAGATTTTAATATCCTTAGAAATACTTTTAGGAAAGGCTGACTCAGGTGCCTTTCAGTTCTAATATCCCATATTTAAAGGAATTCTGATGTTATTCAGAAACTTCGTTTTAAAGCTCACCTGTTCCAGGCATGGTGCTGTGGACAGGAGGGACAGAGAGGGGGCCCAGAGACCCTGAGGGAGAGACCTGAAAAACAACAGCAGCTTGTAAATGTTCATTCCTGCCTCCTTCTCCAACTCGGGGTCCTTCTCCAAGGACCCTGGGCCCAGACTCTGCAGGGACCAGGGCTTGGATTCCTTGATGATTTTTTAGTCCCAAACCTCCGCTCCATCCTCCTTTTTACAGGAAGGCCTCTGGACCACATACAGGCATCCAGCTCCAGCTCCAGCCTTCTCCGGAAGCTCCCTGGTGCCGATGCCAAGCCCTCCCCTCCCTTCTGTGTGTCCCCTGGCAAGGTTTCTTTGGCACTGCCAGGCAGAAGGCTGCCTTGCCGGGTGCCCTGGCAGTGAGAAGAGCAAGGCTCTTAGACCGTGCTGTGGCAGGTACTGCTAGCCACCTGCCTCTTTTCTGGTCCCCATTTCTTCCTTCCTAAAATAAACCCTGCTCTTGCTCAGAGCAGCAGAGTGCCCAGCCCCAGAAACTCTGTTTTAGACTTTCCCACCTTGATGAATGAATGGACCATGAACTCTACAGAGATCACTGGAGGAGATGAACTTTGCTCTCGGAAGCTTTTCATTTTTCCTTGGAAACCTCCCAGCATCATCTGCTCTGAGATTAGATTAGAAAGGGACCTATGATAATTTAACCTCCCCTTAGGAACCTCCCCTCGCTATTACTATCCTGGAACAACCCAGAATAAGATAGAATAGAAAGAATGGACGTTGGAACCCAACAGATCTGGGATTAAGACTTGGTTCCACCACTTACTATCCATGTGACTTTGGGCAAGTTACCTAACCCCACTGAGACTTGGTTTTCTCATCCATAAAACAGCAGCAATACCTCCTTTATATTTTCTTCTACTTCAGATCTAATGAGATCATGTCCATAAAGCTTCCAACCTAATGGCTGGCAACAAGTGCCAGCTCGTTAAATGTGAGTTCCCTTCCTTCCTAAAGGAAGAAGCTGTCAACTGCTGTATTATCTCTAGATGTTATTCAACTCTTCTTTTGAGCTGTAATCTGGATACTGTCACTACCCCTCATTCTCTTGCTGCCAGGGGAAGCTCAGACCAGTGTTTTCAGAGGATATTGAAAGGCAATTCTGCTCAGGGACCTGTGATTTGATATTCCTCCCCTTCCAGATTTGGAAGATCCCATACAAACAGGACGCAGCATGTACTCATCTCCTCCTTAATCAGCAAGCATTCTCACTGCATGCATTTACCTTTCCTTAGACAATGAGCCTCCTCAGGAGGATGGGGGTGAGACTGGTGAAGGGTGGAGACGGGTGTGGGGCATGGTTTGGGAGGGTGGCAGAGAAGTAAGAGATGTTATCAGCAATCTCCCTCCCTCTTCCCCTCCTCCCTCCCTGCTGCCACACCCAAGAAAGTTGTTGTTTTTAAATAAATAATAATGTATTGAGTCACTGTGACCAGCTTCTTCTGTTTCCTTCTGGAGACAGACTATGCATATGCATATTCAAACATAATATATACTTGTATATGGTTCCCCCTTTTTAATTTTATACACACACACACACACACACACACACATGTATGTATATGGTAGTATTCTGCCCACACTGGTCTGCACCACTTTGCCTTTTTTTGTTCCTAAATTAACTATATATCTTAGAGATCATTTTATACCAGAAGCAGAAGAAACTATCACTGTCTCAATGAGACCTGAGAAGACAGGACCAGGACGTTTTCTCTGTCCTCTTCTTTGATGGCATCACGAGTATTAGTGTAACTATTTATTTAATGTCTTTCTCCCCCATTTGGCTGCGGACTTCATGACGGCAGGATAACGCCAGTGCGGCTCATGGCTACATCCCCAGTGCTCGATAAACGTGCGCTGAATGAATGCTGGTAACACGTGAGGCCCTTTCACCGCTCCTCTAGGCCTCCCGCTGTTTCCCTCCACGTTGGTGTCCTGGGTTGGAACTGAACCCAGGTGAGGACCTACTTCCCATCTGCTCTCAACAAAGCCCTGTCTTTTAAGATTCCAAGGCTCCTATGATCTGGCCCAAGTTCCTTAAGGTGGCCTACAGTGCCTACATAATCCAGCCCCTCTCTGCCACCCCGGCCGCCTCGCCTCCTTCGCACTTTCTTTCACTCCCTGGCTTCCAGCCCATTCCAGCGTCTATGCTTCCTCTTCCACCCCACCCCACCCCACCACCAGCCTCAGTGCCTTTGCACACACCATTTCCTCTGCCTAGAACATTCTTCTCCACCCTCCCTCTCCCCACCCCACCCCCAACTCAGACATTTTCCTCACAAATGTCAATGGTGACATTCATTTTCCTGGTGTCAGTTTAAACATCATTCTTCAGAGAAGCCCCTGACACCCTGGACTAGGTCAGGTCTCCCAAATATCTGCTCATCTCCTCTGAAGCCTTCATCACAAATAGCATTTGTTTAGCATCCATTTGCACACCACTCTATCCCCAGTACCAAACAGATAGCGCATGCTTGGTGAATAGTTAAGGAAGGAATGATGAATAAATATCACGTTGCCTCCAGCCTGAAATGTTCAATGGCTCCTACCAGCTTTTTGGTGATTTAGCATCCCTGGCCCACCAGGTTCCAGCCCTCATCAACCTCCCTAATTTTTAATCCCAAATCCCTGGCTCCAGCCAGACTGAAATGCTTGTGATTCTCAAATAAATCATGTTGTTTTACAATTCTGTGCCTTCTCACAGCTGTTCCTCCTGCCTGGTATGCTACTCTTGCTAATTCTTAATCTGTTCTCAAAAAAACTAGGCATCTGCCCTCCTGGACCCCATTCAGATTTGGGTGCCTTTCATCTGGGTCCCTATAGCACTCCTGTAGGGCTCAGCCCTGTGCAACACTCCTCACACCTACTCCGTCGCAGTTTCCTCCCTGATCCTCTTCCTTTGCCCAAGGTGTTCTTCGGGGTTGGGACATAGTCCTTCCTCTTTGCTTCCTCCGTACAAACTCCGTGGGTGAGTCCCTTCTCACCCAGGCTTTCCGCCACTGCCTGTATGCTCGCGCCTCCCCATCCACGGCCCCGTCCCAGCCTTCCCTCCTGACCTCCAGATCTGTAATTCAGGTGCCCAGGGACGTTCCTACCTGGATGCCCTGCAGGCCTCACTGTACATCATAGTGACATAGAAAACTGAAATCATCACTTCTCCCCACTTCCAAACCAGCTCCTCCCGGTCTGCTTGCTCCATAAATGGCACCACCATCGCCCCACTTGGCCCAGCCTGAATGCTGGGAGTCATCTCAGAGGATTCTCTTTTCATTACCGCTCTTCCTGCTCCGCCTAACTTTCAATTTATTAACCAAGACCTAATTATTTCATGAATCTCTCCCATCCTCCTCATCCTTACCATGTGGGTTTGCTTTGCCTTCGTTATTTCCATACTGGATAGCTGCAGTCACATCCTAACTGGTCTCCCTGCAATCAAATGTGTGCCTCTCAAGCCCCCCTTTATTCTGCAGTCAGAGTGATCATCCGAAAAAGCAAATCTGATCATGCCAATGCCCTCCTTGAAATCCTCTAGAGATTCTCCCAAACCCTGGGCTCCTCGGTGCTGCACACGATCCCTTCCCAGTTGGGCCTCTGCCAATCTGTCCAGCCTCACCTTTCCACATTCCTCCACGGGGACCACATGCAGTCCCGGGAAGGCACCTCACATTCTCTGCTCCACACCACTGTGTTCATGCTTTCTCCTGGTGAGAGCTCTGCCCCACACTTATCTGCCTCTCGCTCCTTCTTGTCCTTTTAGACTCAGCACAGCCATTAATTATCACCTTGGGGAAGCTTGCCCTAAGCGCCACCTCCCAAGGTTTGTTGGCTGCTGCTCCTAAGTTCTCCTAGAGAGATGATCATGTTGTTTATCATTCATTTATTTGTCTGCTCCTCTGCTAGGCAGGGAGGTCCTCTGGGACAGGGAACAAATAGTATTTATATTTGTATCCCCAGCCATTAGCACAAAGACCAATATATAGATGGTCGATGGATGATGAAAGAATGGTATAGTTTGTATGGGACAGTTATGTCCCACCCTGACAGCGCTGAATTTCACCCAAGCACATCATTATCCCCAACTCCTTTAACCTTCAATCATCATCACACCCATAGAAGGAGAACCTTCTACCCCTACCTTCCAGGTACCAACTCACCGTGGATGGAGAAGAGATTTCCTACTCCCCAAACTTCCATGTCTGCTTGGGACTCCAAATTATTCCCAGCCCTGGCCTCTTCCCTCCACACCAGAGTCACAGATATAACTCCTTGATACTTCCTCTTGGATGCCTAGTAGGCATGTCCAACTTAACATGACCAGCCTCAAATTTTCCTCAAACCTGCTCTTCCTGCAGTTTTCATCATTTCAGAACATGGCGGTGCCTTCCAACCTGTTGCTTAGACCAAAACCCTTATAGTCGTGTTTGCCTTATTTCTCATAGTCCCTACCTGAGCACATCTTGTGGCTCCATGGTCAAAGTATACCCAGCATGCAACTCCCCCCCTCACCACCATGGCTCCCAGCCTGGGCCAAGCCTCCACCACTGATTACGGTAACCCTCCTAGCTGGTCTCCTGCTTACACACAGGTTCTTCTCAGCACAGCAGCCTGTGTCACCTGCTCAGGCTTCTCTGCCTGCAGCTCTCCAGTGGCTTCTCCTTTTACCTAAACTAAAAGCCAGGGTCCTTTCCGTGGCCCCTAAGACCTTGGGTGGGCTGCTCCCTATGTCTCCCCTGGCATCCTCTCCTGCTTCTCGTCCCGCCTTGCTCTGCCCTGGCTGCACTGGCTTCCTTGCTGCTCCTCATACATGCTGGGTATTTTCACCTGCTGGTCCTCCACCTGGAACATTCTTCCCCCAGATAGTAGCCATGTATTTCATTCCTTTACAACTCTAGGTCTCCGCTCAAATGCCACCTTCTCAAGGAGGTTCCTCTCTGACCTCCCTTTTAAAAGAGCATCTCCCCACTATCACTTTCTATCCCCCATCCTGCTCTAGTCTGCACAGCATATATATTTTACATACAGCTTCTCTTTGCTTATTTATTTGCTGCACGCCCTGTCCCCTTTGTCCCCCAACCACCACCTCTCCCAGGATGGGGAAGACTCTTTGCCCTCCAGGCATCTTGTCCCCCAGTGCTTGGCAGGCAGCTTGGCCACTCACCAGCCGGGAATTGTAGACGGGTGACTTGATGGGTGTGGCCACGGGGCAGTTGATTCGCTTCTCCTTTTGCCGTCGGTTGCAGAACCAGACCCTGACCACCTCCTTCTCCATGGACAACTGCTCTGCAATCATGGAGATTTCCTCTGAGCTGGGTTTGGGGTTCTACAGGGACCGAAGGGACAGAGTGTGGTCAAGAGAAGGGAACCGGGGCTGGGGGACAGTGTTCCAAAGAAGCAGGATAAAACAACAAATGGATCGAAAGCTTTAGAGTCAGACCTAGGATGGAATATTGGCTTTATCACTTACTGTGTGTCCTTAGGGAACTTTCTTAACCTCTCTGAGCCTCAGTTTTATCAACTATAAAATGAGAATAATAATGTCTACCATATAGGATTATTATAAGGATTAAATGAAACAATGTGTGTATACTGCCAAGCACAGGGCCCAGCACAGAGTAGAGGCTGTCTGTTTTCACCCACTTCTTCCTTCAGGAGCAGTTCTGAGGAGACGAGCCCGTGGATGAGTTCTGTAGGGCAGGCAGAGTCCCCAGAACCCATGCTCCCCTCTGTGCTCCTTCCTCATGACCTGCTACCCTTCTCCCTTGTCATTTCTTCCTCCTTTCCTACCCCAAAATGGGGAATGAAAGAGCAGAAACACGTGGCCCCGTCAGGACGTGGGCCAGACACACATAAGGTCGCTATTCCTTGTTCTGTGCCTCCTGCTCAGCCTTTGATTTTGGCCCCTTTCCCCTGACTCCTGCACCCTCCCTTAACCTTGCCACTCTGAGAAGCCCCAAAAGAAGGAAAAACCAGTTCCTGTCTTCTGGCCAGCAGGATGTGGCCACCAAAGCCTCAAGCCAGGTGCACTGGGGGATCTGCCTGGGCCTTTAGACACAAATGCTACCTACGGAGGCTGTGGAGGCTGGGACCGAAGGGATCCTGACTAGAAGCTGTGCAGAGCACACCTGTTTCTCCTTCTTCTTCCCCGGCTCCCATGGGGCTCACAGCTTCTGCATGCTGGCTCAAGAATATGCCTTCGCTACAAGTTGAAAAAAATGTGCATGTACAAAAGGATCACAGTTATTTAAATGTACATGCAAAAAAGGAATAGAAGAAAATGCATTCAGATGGCACTTGGTGGTAGATTTTTTTCTACTTCCTTGTACTTTCCAAATTGTTTACAATGAGCATTTATTACATTTATAATCAGAAAAATACAAAATGTAGAAATAGAAAATTTATATACAGTGCTCTGGCTTTGCTCCCTTTACATCAACTGGATACAGAGATATTCTGTCTCCCGGGACCCCGTATGCCATTCTTTAAATCTCTCAGTGGCCGGGTGCGGTGGCTCACACCTGTAATCCTAGCACTCTGGGAGGCCGAGG
>VBSM01001265.1:75154067-75225818 GCA_008086735.1 Cheirogaleus medius | reverse complement strand
CCCCTCCACAGTAGCCACTAACCCACAGGTATCCACTGGACAGAGCTCAGCCACGGGAACTGGCTCACTCCCGCCCTCTCCACCTAGGCTGGTGGTTCTCGACCAGGGGTGACTCTACACCACCACCACTCCCCATGGGGACATTTTTGGGTGTTTCAACTGGGGGCAGGTGCTGCTGGCAGCTAGTGGATAGAGACCAGGGACGCTGCCCAACATCCTGCAATAGGTAAGCCAGTTCCCCACAAGAATTATATGGCCCCCAAATATCCATAATGCCAAGGTTGAAAAACCCCATCCTAACACCAAACTCATCTATGCATTATTACAAATGCTTTGTCCCCTGGTTTATAGCCTTGACCTCTGGGCATGCCCCCCAGCCACACCGCACTAAATCCTCCTGCAAAGCCCACTCCTGCCGTGAGGCTTTCCTGGCCAGTCTGGATCCCAGCAACTCCCTGGCCACCGAACACCTACTCAGGAATTAGTAGTAAATTGTTAGTAAAGACCTTGTGTTGTGCCTGTGGTTTCCCCCTCCCCGTGAGACTCCAGAGGGTCCCCTGCCTTATCTCTTTGACCTAGACCTATTCCAGACAGTAATTTAGGTTAAGTGTGTCTGCTCTGCAGATCCAAGCATGGGCTCTGAGCAGTGCTAAAGTCTATGCTGGGCTTGGAATGGAGGCAAGTCTTCATGGCCATGTCCTCCAAAGGGCTTTCTCGGTCATAAAGCTCACATTTTCATTTCCACCTGTCCATCTCCTGTGAATTATTTCTTACTTGGTTCCAGGCTCAGGAGAAGAAAGGGGTATCATCTATCAACCCCCTAAAGACCCGACACAGACCAGTCACTTATAGGGTCCCCCAGGGCTCCTTCCATCCTCGTTTCCCCGAGACCTACCTGCATCATTCAGCCACTTCTCCAGCAGCGGCTTGAGTTTGCACATGTTCTTGAAACTCAGATTGAGGGCCTCAAATCGTGAGATGGTAGTCTGGCTGAAGTCATTGCCATACAGCTTTCCCATCGCCAGCCCTACATCTCCCTGTGTGTGGGGACCAGGAAGGAGGGATGTGAGAGACAGCTTCCTCTTCTTTGCCCACATCCCCCCACCATTCTAGCACCTATCACACCCCAGCCAGAACCTTCAAGCACTCATCCATGCCCTCAGCTCCTTTTCAAGTCTTCTCCCTCTGAGATGAAGAATTGGTTTAGACTCCAAGTGGACCATGCCCATATGCTCAGGAGAGCCGGTCCCCTGCCTGACTCTCAGTCCTCTCACCTCCACCAGCAATGTCCTCAGTTTCCTTACCAACGGCAACTGTGCCCTATCCTTGGGGAACTCAGGGGCATGATAATCTTGTCCCAAATACATTGAGACTAAGGTTGCTCTTAAAACCTGTACTTGGGAAGCCCATTCCCTACTCACTCAACTCAATTTCTTCTATCCCTTCCCCCAAAACCAAACCTGTGTGAAGCCCAGCTTAATGCGCCTCTGCTTGAAGGTCTTGGCAAACTTCTCCAGCTCCTCGAGGTCTCTGGGCTCATCAGCCCCTCCAGAGTTGGGTAGGTGCTTGGGCACTGGGAGATGCTGGGATGCTTCCAGGTGGGGTTCTAAAGAGGATCCTGGCAGCCCAGGGCACCCAACTGCCTAATAGGGAGCACATGCCAAGCAGATGCACAAAGATCAACAGATTGAATGACATTTTCTGATTTTTTTTTACTAATAGACACACTTAGAGGATGACAGATCCCTGGGTACATTTGAGTCCTATATTTTCAATATGGAGGTGGAAGTTGGAGTTACTATGAAGGTATAGCAGATAACTGAAATATCTGGAGTAGAAACAGTACTCGTGCAGGAGAGGGAGGTGGCCCCTCTGGGTTTTAGGCTATGACTCACTGTTTAATGCTGAGCAGGTTACTTCCTCCTTTCAGGTTTCCACCATAAAAGGAGTGAGTAGGGTTGTTTACAATGATTGCAAAAACAAATCACAGAATCGGACAAGGAAAAGGTTGTTTACTTTGTCTGTTCTTTTCCAAGCAAGGTAACTGAGGTGTCCAACAGGCATTAACTAACTAAAGATAACGGAGGACATCCAAGAACTCATGGCATTAGTAGAGGTTCCCTAAAATTTCGAAATCTTATGAGTGCCATTTTATTTTCTAAACCACCATGAAAGTGCTTTATCTTTAATCAAAGGTATTTTAAACCGTGCTATCTAAATGTAACTTGATCGCACTTGTAGTTGATAAGACATATTCTTTCTTGAGTTTATTTTCATAGGAAAATGTACCCTTAAACCTAGAACCATGTTATGCCCATTGGGGTCAGGAATGAATCCAATCTTGAAGACATCGACCATTCCATAAAGACAGAGTGGAATCCATGCCTAGGGGTCCAGGCACGGTGTCCAACTCAGAGGCTACTGCCTATGTGGATAACTTGGGCTAAATTCACCCTCTTCCCTCCTCCCTGGTTTATTCTTTTCCTAGACTAGGGTTAATGTTACTCCTTTTCTCTTCTAAGATATGCAGGCTTACTACTCAGATAGGCATTCTTATGATGAAGAAGGTAAAAGGACCAGACAGACGTCAAGGACTCTTTTCCCCATTGAAGGGCCTTTTAGAACAGAATAGTTTGAAGCCATCATAAATTTAGTTTTGTTTTATATGGGGCGGGGGGGTGGCATAGACCAGACCATCAGGACAAAGCTTTAGTCCTCTTTGAAACTTCCTTTCCATTAACTCGTTTGTTATTGAGTTCTCTGCCAGACCCTCTCCCTCCCCTCTTCACATCCAATCAGTGGCCAAATTGCATTGATGCAACTTTCCAAAACATCTCCTCATTCATTCCCTATTCTTAGTGCCAACACCCTAAGCCAATCCCTTCTTACCCCTCCCCAGGATGATCTTAATCATCTTTTAAGCGGTCTCTCTGATACCAGTTTCTCCATGCTCAAATATTACAAAATATGAGCACTGATCTAGAATATTAACATCTCTTCCAGCTTTAAGGCTATGATTATGAGATTCTGGGGAGGGCCTCCAGAAGGAGGTGGAAGAGAAGCTCATGACTCTAGTTCCCTATTTCTTTTAACCACTAGATGGCGCCCTCCCCTTCCAGGTGTTTTCAGTGGACTCTCCAGCCCTCTCTAAAGCCAGGGCCCTTAGTGAGCAAGCCCTGGGGATCTTAGGACAGAGAAGGGACAGTACAACTTCTGTAGTCATTCCCAACCATTCCACACATCCATCTGCGCAGAGCCATCTCATGCAACTGTGCAGGTTGTTAACTGCACAAGGTCACACAGATCTGGGGAGGAGTGGCAGCTAAGTTCATGCTTCTGTTGCTAAGTCATGCACCCTGGCAAAAAGGTGCTCTGCAAATAGCCCCTCCCCCAGACCTCAGCCCACCTAACCCACACACATGCTTCCTGCAGGAGGTGGTCTAGAATAGTGGCCCAGAGGTGAGAGACACTGGCTTTGTGGTCTGGATGTCAGGCCTATGATGTTCTAGTCTTCCCCTTGGATCTTGAGAGCACCTAGGCAGCGCTGGTGGTCACTCTGGTTTGTCTGGAAGGCTAGCTGTCCCCTGGTTCTCAGAGCAGTGATGCTAGGGCCTGTGCCGGGCTGGAGTTCAGTATCTGCAGTATGGAGGAGGCTAGCCTGGAATTGGGATCTCTGGGTTCAAATTCTGGCCCCACCAGTATTACTGGGTAAATGGTGTCCCCTGGCTGTAGCTTGGCTTTCCCCCTGCGCCAACAGGGATGGTCCACTGCTGTTCCCTCTCCCCAGAGGGGTTAGTGCCCTGTTAAAGGGGTGGAGAAAAACCAGTGGGCTAAACTCTTGAGACAAGACATTCCTAAAGGAAACAGGATGGTTGTTTACCTGGGACGCGAGGCCAGGCCCCGTCTGTGGGAGGAGGAGACTGCCTTGTTGCTGTGGAAAGGGGAGGAGATTTGGCTGCAGACCTGAGTGAGAGGGGAGGGACAAAGGAACAGAGGAATAAAATCCAGGCCATCTGGAAGACACGCTCTGCAACTCTGGAACCACAATAACCGTCCCCACCCCCTGCTACCTACGGACCCCTCAACCCAGCCCAAGCCCCGTGGAGGGGCCACCGTGGCACTGCCAGGCGTTTCCACATACAGGTGGAGGTGAACCAGACACAGGGATAAACAGAGATGTAAACAGCAGTCCCCAAACCAGTCCTCCGGCCTGCCCGCCTGCCTGGAGAGGAGCAAAGGCTAAGGAGGGTCAAGACTGTCTGCTGGGATCTTATCGCCAGGGCTGAAGAAACCCAGGAGGGGAGGGCACAGGGGTGACTGCTGGGAACTGAAGCAGGAGCAGGAGCTGGGATGGCTCCAAAGGCCCAGTCAAGTCTGCAAGGAAGTCAGATCGAGCACGTGGGGCCATACGGCTCTAAAGGGCAGGGAGCCATCGGCCAGAGGCTCATGGCCAACCAGGACACTTTACACTTGGAAGGAAGGGTTGAGAGAGAAGGGAAGACCAAGGACTGAGCCTCTGGGAACCCAAATGAGTGGTATGGACTGCACATGCTTGTTGCACTGTTTGGGGGCCTCCTTCTACTTCCCCTCCAGGAAAACTGTACATGAAGGGTTCTGCCTGGTTGGTGGCCATGATAAGGGGGCTCCCTCTTGGGAGGGCCACAGCCAGGACCTCCCATCTCTCAGCAGAGGTGGAGCCATCAAACCACCAAAGCAGACAATGGGGCAGGCCACCCTAATCACTCAGCACAGAGGAGCACCTTGGGGCCTCTGTTGTCCCCAGGCTGTTCTGGGGTCACTGATGTACAGCATCTGCTGATGTTGACCTTTATGCTCTTTGGTCTCAAAAAGTTGGGGCTAGCTAGGCACGGGGGCCCACGCCTGTAATCCTAGCACTCTGGAAGGCTGAGGCAGGAGGATCACTTGAAGACAGGAGTCCAAGACCAGCCTGAGCAAAAGCGAGACCCCATTTCTATCAAAAATAGAAAAAAATTAGCTGGGCGTGGTGGCACACACCTGTAGTCCCAGCTGCTCCGGAGGCTGAGACAGGAGGATCGCTTGAGCCCAGGAATTTGAGGTTGCTGTGAGCTACAACAATGCCACTACACTCTACCCAGGGAGACAGAGTGAAAGTTGGGGCTTAATTGTTCATTGTTAAGTAGGCAAGAAAGCTGTTACAAGGAACTCTGGACTAGGAGTTCAGAGGCTTGAGTACTAATAGCAATTCTAACACTTTATTGCATTTTGAAATGCACAAAGCCTTTTCACATACATTATTTCAAGTAATCCTCAATAATGTTGTGAGGTAGAGTTTCATTATTATTTCATTTTAATGGAGGAGGAAATGCAAGCTCAGAGAGGTTAGGTATGTTTCTCAAGGACACACAGTGATTTTTTTTTTTAACCAATGAGTTTTTCTGACTCCAAATTTTGAATTATTTTTTACCTTGCATCATATACTGATCTCATTGGTTATATGCTTGAGCCATCTTCACTTCACTCTCCAGTCTTCCAAAAACAAATTGAATGAATTGTTACCTTCTCTTCCCTATTCCAGGAGTGTGATGTGTGTTGTTTAGACAAAATATTATAAACACTCAATGCTTCAAATATATTCTCATTCATCCTAATAATATTCTGAGATACCTTGGAAACTAAATATAAAAACCATAATTTGGGTAGGTACTAGGATGGAAAGAAGAGTCGTGTTTTGTTTGGAATCTGTATTTCCAAAGCTTCTAGTAGAAACTTCTAGTAGAAGCTTTGGGATTTGTACAGCAGAGGAGAGTTTATACTTTCTCCATCACTTTCGGCCCTAGTTAGTGGAGATGGGAGTGGGAGAAACAGCATAGTGTGATGGCCAAGAGCATGGTTCCCAAACTGTTCTGGGACTTTCTAGTAGGTCACCAGAGGCATAATATGACTACCTACCGCACAGGGTTATTTTGAGGAATGTCAAGAAAATTATTCAGCAGAGCTCCGGGCACATCGTGTTCAAGAAATACTACCTATTATTATTAATAGTTTAATCTGTTTGCTCTTGGCCAGGAAGTAACTTCCCTGCCAAAGAAAACCTGAAAACCTTTTTTACAACCTGTGGGTGGCACTGCTGCTCTATCCAAACAGTCAGGCTTCCAGGAGGTGAGTCTGAATCCCTGTCCAGGAGGGATTTCCAAGGAATTGGGACTTGTGTACGCTGCCTTTGCCAGGGTGCTTCTCCGTCCTTGTACCGCTCAGCCCTCCACCACTCCCGCACCTTCCGTCTCAATTCTCCATGAGATTGAGCAGGAGGCTGGGAACGGGAAGCAGAGAAGGAGGCAGAGCCTGGAGGAGCACTGCTGGGGTCCCTTCCTTAGACCCTGAGGTGGACAAGCTGGGCTAAATACCAGAGGGGTGGGCGACTCACCTGTGCTCTGCAGGTAGGCTCCCCAACCCAGCAGGCAGCAGCAGCAGCACTTTATTAGACTTGCTCTATGTGGAACCTCCCCCCACCATCCACCCCACCCCACCCCACCCCACCCCAGGGTTCTTACCTTGCTGCCCAGGCTGGGTTTGAGATAGCAGGAACTGGGATACCGACTGTAAGTGGCCAGGAACCAGCACAAGCTGCTGGAGGGGATGGAGGGAAGCCATGTCCTACACATGGAGAGATATACACACATCACAGAATTTACAAGCTGGGGACAGTGGCTCCATCTGCCTGCTGCCCATCTGTCCCATGGGTCTCCAGACTATGACAGTTTTTGAGCAGTGACCTTGCCTTATGCCACTGTGTGTTCCCAGCATCTGGCATATGGTAGCAACTCCATCAGTGCTGGTGTTACAGCTTCTGCACTCAGGCCGTCCTTGCAACATATTGTTACTTAACCGTTGCCTTATGACTTAATTTTTGTGTGTGTTAGTCTTGTCTCCCAACCAGACTGTAAATGCCCTGAGGGCAGAGACTGGGTATTTCCTATCTTTCAAAGGTTTATCCTATAAATGACATGTAATCTCAGTTGTCCAGTGTTTCTTTTAAATTTCATGCCACCGGATTATGCTAAAAGCCATGCCTTGGCCACTTCCTATGCCTGAATCTTTCCTGGAGGGTATTGGGGTGGGAGTTGGAGGATGGGGTAAACTATTACTTCTTAATAAAACCAACTTGGTGAAACAGAAAGTCTATCTGCCCCAGGTTTCTTCCACCAGCCCGGGACACGGGAATAATAATCCCAATGCTGGGGGATTTGGGAGTCCTCCGTAATCCAGACACCCAGAGCTCTGTGCCCCTGTGGGCCTGAGCTCAGGTCTGTGCACACAGAGAAGACTCGGTAAACCTTGCTGAATGAAGGACTGAAGGAACAGATGCACATTCTAGTCTTAAGTATTTCTGGAGGAGGGGTGGCTCTTTCTTCCCCAGAAGGGGGCTCCCCACCTGAACGCATTCTCAGCTCTTTGCTGTTACTTACTGTCTCAGGACAAATCTCTTTCCCACATTGCCTGCAGGGGGTTCTTTAGACCAATATGCATTCACAGAGTGCCAAGTGTGGAGGTCTAGCATTTTGCAGAGAGACTGAATTAAATTCATTGGCCCACTGAGAATATCAGCATTCCTTGACATGGGCTGGCATTTACCCCAGGCATTTGGTTTCCGGATATCATGGTGGGTCCTTGACTCAGGTGGCATGGCCGATGGGAGAGGGTCTGCTGCAGGGAGTCACTGAGGTCCTCTGTTTTAATCTGCAAGTGGAGGCAGGAGGAGAGTGTCAATTCTGGACCTCCCCAGGCAGACAGAAATGGAAGCTGAAGATCGAGGCAGGAGATAAGTGGCAGGCCAGGAGGGGAAAGAGCTAGCCCAGTGCCTACTGGGCTGCAGCTGACTCTCCTGCCTGTGCCGGCCCTTTGGGCCAGGGCCACTGGTCATAAACATACGTGAGTGGCACCGTGGAGTGCTGATCTGCAACACGGGGAGCCCACTTAGACTGATCGTCCCAAATGCCATTCTGGGGCCTGTGCTGACACCTAGTATGGTTTTTGTTTTCCTCATTGAAATAAGAAAATTACAGATAGAGACTTTTAAAAATAAAGCTTAATGGGCTGGGCATGGTGGCTCATGCCTGAAATCCTAGCATTCTGGGAGGCCGAGGCAGGCTGATCATTTGAGGTCAGGAGTCCGAGACCAGCTTGAACAAGAGCGAGACCCTGTCTCTACTAAAAATAGAAAAAATTAGCTGGGCATGGTAGTGTGCACCTGTAGTCCCAGCTACTCAGGAGGCTGAGGCAGGAGAATCACTTGAGCCCAGGAGTTTGAGGTCGCTGTGAGCTATGGTGATGCCAATGCACTCTAGCCCAGGTGACAGAGTGAGACCCTGTCTCAAAAAACAAAAACAAAAACAAAAAACTTAATGGATTAAGTTCTTTGAAATTCTAAGATGATGTTCTTTTTTTCTTAGGAGGAAAAGATATTAGAATTTCCTTTAGGAAATAATGGTGATCCTAAAGAGTATTTTTAAAAACTCTCTACCTCGCAGAGTAAAAAGTTAACAACACTTTACTGATTCCCCCCAAATTCTGTTTTTTACTTTCCTGCATGGAATCCCCTCTGTGAAGCCCCAAAGTCTCGGAACCACTGAGCTGGAGGACTACTTTTCCCTCCCCACGCCCTCGTTCCCCACACCGCTCCATCTTCTGTGCCAGAATGCCTCTGCAGCTGGCCTTCTTTGCCTGTGTGGCTTTGGTGACAGTCATTGCCTATCTTCCTGCAGGTGAGGACATGTCTCCCTCACAATCAGTGCTGTAGTTGCAGCCTGAGGGGCCTGAGAGTATGGTGGTTTCCAAACTCTCTCCAGTCTCTACCACCCTGCAGTGACAGCACAAACCACCCCCTCATGGGCTTCCCAGGTGTCCAAGGGCAGGGCAGGAAGTACTATTCGTGCCCACCCCTCAGTCCACCCGAGGATGACTACCCTCTTGAAGCTTTGCAGGAAGTCCATTGGGAGGAGAAGCCAGGTGACTTCGAATTCACATAATCTGGCAAGGAACATAGGATCTAGATCACACCTTACAAAAGGCATTGGTGAGTCCCTCTGATTAGGACATCTGGTTGTTTTCTGCCCAGGTGGAAACTCACAGCCATAGACATGCTAGTTTAAACAACTTGCTTGCCCTACACTGGGAATGTCACTGACATCCTGCAATCTCTCCTGTCTGTATTAGTTTAACCTGAGTCAACAGTTCAGATTAACAGCTATATCTGTGCTTAATCCCTATGGAAAAAACAGTGCTTTGGGTCATTAAAGAAAGAATTTGCTTTGGTTGGACAGTTAGGAAGATCCTATTGAGTGACATTAGAGAGGAGAGAGCTGATATTTAGGATGTGTGCCTTGCATAGTGGGAACCCAATGAATGTTAATTGATTAAAAGACAATAAACAAAACCTATCTCTCTAGGCCAGGTGCGGTGGCTCACGCCTCTAATCCTAGCACTCTGGGAGGCCAAGGTGGGAGGATTGCTTGAGTTGAGGAGTTCGAGACCAGCCTGAGCAAGGGCAAGACCTCGTCTTTATTATTTAAAAAAAATTTTTTTTCTTTTTTTACATTTTTATTTTATTTCAAGATAATATGAAAATACGAACATTTTGATTGCATTTTATATCTTTGCCTCTCCCTAGCAAGGGTTAGAGGTATACCCTTCCCCTCCACAATGCTCACCACATCCCTCAGATGTGTATTTTAAAAAAATACTAAAAAAACACAAAAAACCTCTCTCTTCACAGTCTCCAATGAGGTACAGGAAGGAAGACATTGAACAGCAATTTATGCTGACCTTGTTTCTAGCCCTAACTCTGACTCTAACTCACTATGTAGTCTTAATCACTCAGCCTCAGTGGGACTCAGTTTCCCCATACGTTGTATGATACATGGGTTTTCTTCCTATTAGTCCTAAAATTGAATTATGAATTCCAATTCCCTAGTGCATTTGGTGGTGCATTTGGTCCGTCCAGGTTGCTGCAGCGCTGTTAGGTAAAGCAGACCTGCGTAACACCAAGAAGCCCCGTTGCACAGAAATTGGTAAGATGATGGTTCCTTCGGGAATAGTCTTTACAAATCATTCTTCTCACTTACAGAGACTATTCTGTAGCCTTGGAAGCAACGAGGAGAAAAGGAGAGAGATGGGAAGTAGCCCTCGGGCGCACAGAGCGAAGGCATGACCACCTGGGAGAGGTCTCCAGAGAGCTCCCTTTCCTTGCCTAGACCCTTTGGCTCCGCCTTTCCACACTTAATACCTCTAAGCAGCTCTGGTATCCTAGTTCTGCCCCAGAAATGAGAGTTTCCGCATCCTGGATTCCAGGGAAACATTTGTTAGCAGGTTTTTAAAAAGTAGAAATAGATAATAAACTGATTTCAAAACCACCACCACCACAGCTTTAAGGTTTGCTCTGGCAGGAGATTTTACTTAAGCACAGCCTTTCTGGACAGCCTTCCCGACCCCAGCTCTCCCCCTTCTCTGTCCCCCTCCTGCCCCCAGGCATGCACCATCCCAGAAAGAGGGATGGGCGGCAGGGTGGAGGAAGGGGGACAGAGGGAGAACACGGAAAACTGGCTGGTGCACCAACTCTGGTGGCTTGGCCCCGCTCCAGCGCAGAGGCGAGTGGCAGGGCTCCTTCACAGACTCATTATGCGCAATGCGGAGATAAGGAGACGCAGCTATGACAGAGTTCCAAAGCATGCGCTTTGCCTCCAACCTGGCTGCTATCTGTTAGAATCCATGCCAGGTCTTCCTGCAACACTTAATTTCAGAAACCAGTGCCATCATAAAAGAAAACTCACCCTTTCATCTGCTTCCTGGATCAATTGCCCTCCAAATTCTTTGGGGGGCACTCGAGACCTCCCACTTGTGAACATGAAGTGCCTGATAGCAGAAAAGTCCTTTGGGTGTTAGTCCAGGGCTTTCTGACAACTGTATGTATTATTCTTCTGATTGTCTGTTGGTTTGGTTTTGCTTCACCAACGTTTTACTCTTTCATTTTTCATAATTCATCACCCCTGGGTGTAAGGGACTGACAGTAACCCCAAAAGAAGAGAATCCTAAACGAACCAAATTGAAAGACAGTAAAGGAGACTTCTTTCTCGATGACAAGTTCTAAAATCTCAGGTTGGGTCAGTGGTCTCAGAAAGAGCTGAGCTAGGCAGGAAGGAGGGAAGACACACTGATAACTCCTAAGGCCTCCAGCAGACTTCTTCAGTACTCTTGGGGGTTCAGAAACTAGGAAATTAAGATATAAAGTCTTCCCAAACCCAAAAAGTCCCTTTCCCCGCTGTGGAAGGCAAAAGGCTGGAAGCTTTCCAGGCAACTGGGTGTTGGCCGTGGATCTAGGAGATGAGATAGAGAGACTTCTGTTGGATCTCATTGACTTCTAATGTGAGAACCGGAGGCAAATTGGACAAAAACCCAATTTCCCCCGTACTTGTGAAAACCCAACCAAACCCCAGCCTGCCTGGAATCATGAAGATCATCCCCAGGGTTTCTTTGGCAGTTCTTCTCACGCAAGTGGAATATTTCTCCAGACTTTATTTGGGATGGACTAATCCCTGGGGACACGGGCCACCACAGTGCTCTGCCTTGTCACAGCCATTGGACATCCTGCCCACCTATTGGACAAGGTTTGTTAGTTTAGGATCTTCTCCACCCACTGTGCTGTGCAAAGGTATTAGACTGAGTCTTGGGCAGTGACCAGGGAGGTAAAAGGGTATCACGGGCGATTATCTTTTCTAATCCCAGTGAACTCTCTGACATTACCTAGTTTAGATAGCAGCAGCCTCATTCTGGAAGGAGAGAGCCTTTTGGAGGAGGTGGAAGCCCTTTGTACATCCTTTCTTGGCTTTACCTCCCAGCCAGGAGGTGTGAGGACAGAAGCCCAGAGAGCTTCAGAGACAGGTATAAAGTTATACAGCAAGACACTGGCAAAACTCTGACAAGAGAATGGTCTCCTGACCTTCCCCTGGTGCTCTCTCTACCAAACAATACTACAAATGTCCCAGGGGTAGGAGAATAGACCACAGATCATAGAAAATGTGGTGTTATGGGCTGGCGTATGCTTGGACCTTACTGACCATCTGTTTTGGGGTCATGGTGGGGCTGGGGTACTCGTCTTTAGCCCCCTCCCTATGACATTTTCACATGGCCCCCTCTAGGGGAAAACAGTCCAACACTAATGAATATATCACTGGTGATGAAAATGATCAAAGCTGTTGTCCCAGTTGCATAACTCGTTTGTGGAAAGTGTTTCATAAACATTTCACAAGAAGGAGCGTTTCAAAGCGTGAACATCTCCCAACCTGCCTTCAATTACAGGCAAGATTTTTTTTTTCTTTCTCCCCCCCTTCAACTCTTCTCCCTAGCAGTGAGGAAGAGTTTCTGTTTTGTAACTGATCTATACAGGATTGGCAGATGCATTCCTCATGAAAACATTCTAAAAATAAATTCCAAGTGGTGGAATGGGGCAGGGAGGGAACTCATCCCAGGTGAACAGGGCTGAGGGCTGAAAGTATCCCAAGAGATGTTGGCTGTGATTTTGCTTGGGGGACTGTCCTCTCTCCAGGGCTCCTGGCTATTCCTTAAGAGCTCAAGGGTCCTGCCTCCTTGGATGCCTCCGACAAGTGCGTTGGGAGATGACCTCATCCAGTCCTTGGTCTCCAGTCCAACCTATGGTAGACGAGCACAGATGTGCCTTTGCCCATGTAAACCGGGACCATCACCCTGATAGCATCAAACTTCCATGCAAAGGAGGGATGGAAGAGGGGACACTCGTGGCTCCTTAGGAGGCTGGAGCTACTTGGAGTTGCCACCCCTGAAGAGCAGCTTTCCAAAGAGACATCCTTGTTTTTCCTGGTTGCATCTGCTCTGGAAATGCAACAAGCTTATCAGTCATGTTGTTTAATGCTTTGGCTTCAGTACTTAGGGCATACATAGCATTGCTAGCGTTGACACATGTGTGAAAAACCCCTTCATTATAAACCCGTAAAAGTTTTCTTCTCCCTCTGGGATATAAGTCCTGAATTCAGGGTTTAAAATGCTGGGAGGGGACGGTGCCCTCATGGCAGACTCACTGTCACTTGGTGCCCAGGACTTGAACTATTTTAACCAGTGCACTGTGGCAGAGCTCTCCTGAGACATCCCCTCTGGTGGGGAGATGCATCGATGGGAGTTTTCTTTGACCCTGACCCCCTTTGAGCCAGTCTTCTGGTTCCCTGGTGGCGTACCTGGTAGACAAGAGGACACAGCTACCCTCTCTGGTTCTTTGGACAGGGAGAAGTACCACACAGAGCTTTTGATTTGCCCACACAGTGGGCTGTTCTGCACTCAAATAAGTGGAATGGCAGGAGGAGGGGCTGGGGTGGGGTGACTTGCTAAGCGTCAAACTCTGAGAACTGTTTCCAAGCGCAGTGACTGTTCTCGGGAGGTGTCTGGTGTGTGAATGCGGTTCATCATCACACAGGTCCTTTTACATATGGCTTTGCTGTCCCCAGCAGAGGATGGTAAAAAGACATCTAGGAAATAAGCACAAGGCTCAGAATCAATCAGGAAGCCTGGCTTTGGGTCCCATCCCTGCCTCTAATTAGTTGCATGATCTAATATTAAGTTACTTAACTCACCTCTCTAGGCCTAGATTATTCCTCTACAAAAGAGAAATAAACCTAGGTGGAATCTACTTAAGAAATTTATAATGCATAAAAGAGAGAGTGGGAGTAGACTTATAAGCATTTAACTATGCTTATTATATTACTAGACCCATTTTACAGATGAAAAGACTGAGGCTTAGAGATGTTAAGAAACTTGCTTAGAGTCACACTGCTGGTAAATAATAGAGCTGAGTGAGATTCTATCTAAGTCTGTCTGACTCCATAGCTCTTCTACATGCTCCTGACTCACTATGTGTGACGAGGTCATGGAATTATAGACTCTTCACGGTAGCTTGGTGTAGGTAGTGCCAGGTGCACAGAAGATATTTAAAAAAAAGTGTTGATTCCCTTCCTTCTCCATTGGAACAGGAAGGAAATGTAGACATCACCTGGCTCACTTTACAGATGTGACTTCCGAAGCCTGGAGAGAGGAAGTAAGTTGCTCAGGGAAACACAACTAGAGTTGCAGTCAAGCTAGGCCTGGAGACCAAGCCAGGGGCTGACTCAGACAGGTCTCCTAGCTCTCTATCTCATATTAAGTTCCACTGCACTGTGGCATGGCTCTTTCATCGATTTCTATCTCTCTGATGTTGTTGCCTACTCTGGCTCCTGTAGTAACTCAGTAGTAGCCCTAAGCCTGCTGCCCTAATGAGATTTAGTCTCAGTCAAAAGAAAGGTCCCCACTCAGAGTTCTCAATTACTTTGCAGGGTAAGGTTCAAATACAGAAAAAGCATACATCTGCTTGATAGGGAAACAACCCACTTGGCTTTGGAGCTAGCACTCTGTATTTCCTTGACTCTCACGTATACAGATTGACTGCAGGGGTTTGATATTTGCTCTTTCAGAGGTGAACAGCAGAAAGAGAAGGCTCATGCATTTCAGTGTGTATTTTACTATGGGGTTCCAAATGAAGTCAATAAAAGGAAGTACAGGTGCCCTGTCTCTTCTAGACACACACACATACACACACGAGTGCAACACCAACTTGTGGTTGTGAAGCACTGCACAGATTACTTTCATGAGCATAAGCTCAAGAAAAACAGAAAATGTTATTTAAAGCACTTTAGAGGGCTAGGCGTGGTTGCTCACGCCTGCAATCCTAGCTCTCTGGGAGGCTGAGGTGGGAGGATTGCTTGAGGCCAAGAGTTCGAGACCAGCCTGAGCAAGAGCAAGACCCCATCTCTATTAAAAATTAAAAAATTAGGTGGCTGTGGTGGTGCACGCCTGTAATCTCAGCTACTCAGGAGGCTGAGGCAGAAGGATTGCTTGAGCCCAGGAGTTTGAGGTTGCTGTGAGCTATGATGACGTCACCACACTCTATCCCAAGCGACAGAGTGAGACTGTCTCAAAAAAAAAAAAAAAAAAAATTTTAGAGATTAAAAAGCACTTTCTAATGTACTGTCATTTATTCTTCATGACAATTTAGTGAGGGAAGTAATCTTACCAAACCATTTTTACAGATGTGGGAACCCAGGCTCAGAGAACTTAAGCAACATTCCCAATGTCACGCAGCTAGAAAGAGGAGAGCCTGACTGTCTACTTGGATCTTTGGCCTCCAGACCCCTCCCTTCTATCCATGCCACGCTGTGAAGCAGCTCCACGGGGTCTCCCACCCAGAATTTCTGAACTCCTGGAAGCTACTAAGATGTGCTTGTTGACCCCTGCCTCGTCTGTGTACTGTATTGTTTTTATGCACGGTACACAGCTGGGGTAAACACCTCCTCAAGCGTAGCCTGGGACCTTTGCATGTATTTGTGGCCTAAATAGTTATTGAAAGTGAAGCTTCAACAGCTCTGAATGGGATTCTCTTTGGCATTTTCTGGGTGAGCCTGTGACTTGGAAGCTTGCCCCTGTGAGTCTGAGCATTGGATAAATGAAGCAAATGGTTTTCTGAGGTGATTTTCGTCTTTTAGAGTAGTCTTCCAGGAAAGGTGAGGTCCTTGTCTGTCGTATTCTTGTGGCACCCTAGGTAAAGTGAGGCACCCCTTGGTCTGCTCCAACAGCACTGGGGCAGATGTCTTCTGCGTGGCATGCATTAAACACAGGTTTCCTGCCCCATAAAAGTCCCTTTCTCAGTTCGATTTAGTTCAACATTTATTAAGTATCTATGGTATACCAAGAGGCACTAGGGACACAAAGATGAATAGGGAGTTCCCAGACTAATTAGGAGACGGCGCGAGTCAAAAAGTCACCTACAGCGTGATACTTGTAGTGATCAGAAGGAGGTACGGGGTGGCACGGGAAAGGTTGTGACTCAGGTTGTCAGGGAGGAGGATGAAGAGTTCACCAGGCAGAAAAAGCAAAGAAAGGCATCCAAAGAAGCAGAAGCAGCTTGCTCAAAGTCACAGAGTGAGAGAGAGCACTTCCTGTTCGGGAGCTACACGCCATCCAGGACCTCTGCTGGGTGGCGGGGAGAGGCACCCCCACACAGGCGGGGGCCGAGGAGGGAGGACGTGTGTGGCGTGCAGAGGGGTGCAGACTGGACTCTGAGGACAGGGTGTAACTGGAGCAAAGGGGAGTGGCGTGGTGAGATTTTCGTTTTAGTTCAACTACCCGAACAGCCGTGTGGAGCATGGATTTGAACAGAGGGCAGATGTAAGCAAAACTACTCATTGCAATAGCCTAAGTAAGATCTCACAGGGACATGGCGAAAGCCACAGCAGCAGGAATGGAGTGGAGGAGACAGAATGGAGAGCTTTTAGGACATAAAATGTGTTTCCACCCCTAAAGGCCTATCTTGTACAACAAAAGACTGTTTATTTCAGGAATTCGCTGTTGAGTGCCTGCAGGACTAAAAGAACCAGCACAGAAAATAATCCGAAGGCCCCTAAACCAAACTGCTAATCGCAGTTGGAGTGGAGAGTTTTGGGTTCCAGAAGACAGTCCCTTTCTAAGCCATATATTTTTGCAATGTTTGATTTTTAAAAGCTAATTATTAATTTTAAATTAGAAAAAAATTAAGATTAAAATCAGCAAGTGTTCACAATTTTACATATCTATATATAACACTATAGTTTACAAGATGTTGTAGAATTTCTGCCTTGGCCTGGTGAAAAGGATGTCTTGAGACATTTAAAGGCACATTATTTAAATAAACAGACATATACACATACATGCAAATATGCACATATGTATATATAATACACACACGTATTAAAAGCAACAACTGGGAATCCACCTTCTCGTCTCACCACACCTTGTGTCACTGTCTCCCAGCAGGCAACACCTGGGAGGTGGCCCACAGGCCTCACCTGTAAATTTCCATGATGTTCTATAGTTTACAAAGCACTTTCTTTTTTTTTTTTTTAATTCTAGATGAAGAGCTTTTAATTATGGGAATGGTGAATAAAGAACTTTTGTTCCCGAGAGCTCTGTACTTGTCCTCAAGTCCTCATCAGAAGAACAGGAACAAGTGGTTTGAGGAGAAGGAAAGAGAAGTTGATCATAAAACTTTGCCGGCAAAGGAGGAAAACTGGTAGACTTTCTCTTCTCAAAATCCAAATTTCCTGAACATGAGCAGAGATACAGAGTTTTTAAAGGGAGTGCCCTCAGTTCTAGGATACTGTGGTTAATTAGTCTAATGGTCCCATCTACAAAGCACTTTCAAACACATCACTTCCACCGATTATCAGAATACTGCCATGAGATTGAAAAGTAATGTTATTTCTACTTGAGGAAAACCCAGTTCATGAAACGCAAGAAATGTCACCAAGGGACATAGCTGGCTAGCAGGAGAGCTGTGATTTGAACCCAAGTCATTTGATTTAAAACTTAGCATGACTTTCAAATGCCTAGGATTTTCTGAGTAGCCTTCCCAAATAAGTAGTTTTTAAAGTCACTGAAATCTATCCCTGGAAACTCCAAAGCCTTTTATCTCAGTTTTGGATAGATATTTATTGGTTTCTTTCTGAATAAAGATCTTGCTAAAAGGTATTATATACATCCCTATTTTCCTTTAAAGAGTACCTGAAAGATAATTTAGTCAATGACTCAGAGTTATAATTTCAAACGCCTTTTAAAAGCAACCATGCCCTTGGGGATACTGAAGTGTCTAGCCTCTGTTGATGTGCGCACTATATGGCCCCAGACTACTTTTTTTTTTTACAGCACTCAGCTCTGATTTTTCCAGGATTTTTTTAACCTCCTTTCTCACCATCAGGTTTTTCTCTGCTTTTGTTAGTACACTTGCTTCTAGCAGCCCCTATTCCAGCTCGAATTTGCAGCTTTTATTTGCTAAGGGCTGGAAAAACCAGATCAGATCATTAAGCTCAATACAGCACTGTCTCCAAAATAAAAGTTTAAGGCTCTGAGAAAGAGCCTGGCTTGAGGTCTTGTTTGCTTCCTTCTTATTCTCAGCTGGGTTCTGAAGAGGTGAGGCTGCTAGCTCTTCGGATAAGTGAGGCAGTGTAGCACTGCTATGAAGCTCGCTTTAACATTGGGTTTGCCCTTTGGTTTAATTTTTCCTGAGTACATGCCTATCCTAGCACCCTTATTAGCCTGGGAGAGGGCTCTAGGCACAATGGTTGACACACAATTGACAGTTTAAGCTAAACTCTCTAAGGCTGGGCTGCAGCTACCAAATTTATTACCAAAAGGCTAAGTGAATTTGAGCCAAGGGACTCTCTAATGGTATATCTCAGTTTGCCTACTTATAAAAGGGAAATAATATCCGATACTTGCCCAGGTCTTAAGGGTTAGGGCTAAATGTCTATATAACCTATTCCAGGGAGGTCTTTCATTTCTGTCACCAAAATTATGCAAAGATAATAATTCTGCACACTTATTCGACTTACTATGGCCTGGCCAGCAGAGAGTATAATGCTTGTCACTTAGCAAGTGCTATTAAATATATGTGGAGTTAATCTGTAAATACTTTCAACAATATTAAAATATAGGAAACTGGGTTTCAGAGAAGTCAAATGATTTCCCAAAAGCCATACAGCTAGGAAGTGGCAGAGCTAAAATTTGAACCTAGATCTGGCAGAACTAGAATTTGAATTTGAATCCAAAATCAACTCTCTTTCCACCATATCACATGACTTAAAAAGTCATGCCAGGCTAGGCTTATTTCCTTTCATATAGTGTCTCTCAGAATGGGGCATCGGGCAGATCCTGTAATTTTAGTATGTGTATATGTATTTAGGTACCATCCCTGGAGATGAAGATGGGGTCATATGGGCTGAGTTAGGGCTGATTAACAATAAGTCACTGTCATCCAGGGGGCATGTCTCCAATGGCATGCCACAGGACCCCACTTGTGGCCCAGTCTTGCGAAGAATGTTATTAGTAACTTGAAGATGTAGCATGCATACTTATTACATCTCTGCATGAGGAGCAGGGCCAGCCAGTACTTTACACAAAGACATCGAGATTCAAAAGAAAGCCTGAAGATATGGTAGGAAGGGAAGAAAGTCACAAGATAAAACACAGAAGCAAATGTAACAATCCTTTACTTAGAATATGAAAATTAACTGCACAAGTTGAGACAACAGTTTATATTAAAAAAGACCTGTGAGGCATTAACTGAGTTGAAGAGTAAGTTGACCGTGTGACATAATTATCTTTAAAAAAAAAAACCTGTGGGACAGGCTGTATTAACAGAAGTAGAGTATCTAAATCGAGGGAGGTTCCCCTACCTGACCACATTCATTCCATGAGGGCAGATCCTGTTACTGCCTTTTGCAGTTGGCACGACAGCGCCACAATAAAGAAACAGTACCTGCTCAATAAAGATGTGTTGAATGAGTCAGTGGATGAATGGATGAACAAATCGTCACACTGTACTCTGGCCCAGCCAGATCTCACCTGAGTATTGAGTGTTACATGTACACTTGTGGATGTTCTTACTTAGGGTAACTGGCAGACTGAAGCATGTGCATACAAAGGCAAAAAGGCACAATTTCAAGAAGTTTATCACAGTATTGTTTAAAAAACATATTTCAAGCTACCCAATATCCATCAATAGGGGAATGAAGAAGTAAAATTATGTGAAAGCAATAGAATATTATGTGGTCATTAACAAAAGTCATGTAACTCTGTATGTATTACCATGAAACAATCTATAAATATTAAACTCTAAAAGAAAGCTATAAAAGAATACATACAATGTAATTCATACATATGTATGTATTTTTTAAACTCCACAGAAATGTATACATTTCCATTTGTATTGTATATCCAGAGAAAAAGTCTTCTAGACATATATAATATACACTACACTGATTAGAGGTGCTACCTCTGGGAAGAGGACTGAGACTGAATAGGGATAAACAGTCTTCCTTTTTATCTCTATTAGTAAATTTTGTACAAGAAAGTATTCATGTATCATAATTGTTTTAAGGAAGGCAATCAGAAGTACATGTGGAATTATGTATGGAATTCAGGATATTTACACAGAAAAGGGAAGATTTTGGGGTGATGACTCCTCTCAAATACTGAATGAAAGGGGTAGACCCAGCCCTGAAGCAGAGGCAGGCAGAGTGACCGCAGGAGGGACGGGGCCTCACATCACAACCTGCGTAACCTGAGGCTTGCTGCCTTCTAGGTAGTGAGTTTGAAATTCCAGGAAGAGCTCTGGCAGAGATATGGGGCCACAGACCATCTGACAGGGGTGTCAGCAGTAGCATTTGTGTACCAGGGATAGATTATACTGAAGTCACCGGTTCCTGGGCTTTTGAGGTTCATGACAAGTAAATTTTTTTCTTTTTGAGAGTTCAGAAAGTGTTGTTTTATTTTGCCAAATAAGAATATTAAAGCAACTAATATCATCTACGCTGTCATTTCATTACATACAATAAATATTTTAACACTAAGAAATGCAAAATTCTTGAATTATAAAATAATTAGCTTTATAAAAATTCACTACATTTTCTCCTTTTTTAAATTCCACTGCAGACAGTGAAGACTGAGTCATGAGACACTGTATCATGAATATGTAATGCGCCCACACACAGATAATAGGGAGAAGCAGCAAGCCCCTGTGCCACAGCCATGGGGGTCTGGGGACACTGCTGATAGCAGCAGACAGATGGCCTCGGGGACCCGTTAGCCCTGCGTCTGTGTGTGTCAGGCTCACCTCAGGGTTAGAGGCTCAAGCCAAATTTGTCTCCACAGCTTACGAAGAATAAAGTCACAGGGATATCAGGATCACTGGATGTCTCCTACCACGCTGTTTCCATTAAGATGGCCAGGAGAAGGCCGCCCCAGGACAGCCACGTTACTTCCTGAGGACCCCCGTTCTGGCTTCTGGGATAGTTGGCTAAACGACCTACCTACCAAGCTCAAACTGGGTCGGTCAGAGTCCTGTACACAGACGCTGGGGCCCGAGACGCCAGGCCTAGCACCCAGCAACCACCAAGCCAAGGCCGAGGTGCCTCTGCAAATAGCTCCCAGGCCTAGCCAGCAAGTGGCGGAGTTGAGAAATATTTACCAGAGCCCACTCCACACTTCATTTGCATAAAGCCAACAAGCTCACCTTTCTGGGAAAGGCATGAGTTTTTGTGGATCACTGGGTACAAGAAAATATGGCAGGGATCAGAGAGAAGCACAAAGAACAGAGGAGATGGGAGTTGGTAGCCCCGAGCGTGGAGGGGTGAGTGGGTAGGTGGGTAGAGGTTCAGCCCAACTATCCATCCACATGTCTATTTAGGAAATACTCACTGAATGTCTGCTGTGTGCTGGGCACAGTTCACTATAATATGCACAATTTAGGCCCTTTCCTCAAATAGTGCATTGCCTGGTAGGGAAAGTGCGCTGATGTGTGCGTACACACACACGCATAGAAACCTGTCAAGGTACAGAAGGAGGAGGAGGGGGTCCTGGAGGCCACCTGAGAATGAGGCATTTGAACTGAGTCTGGAAAGATGAACGGGCGCTTGACAGGGAGATGGGGAGGCGCAGGGTGGAGGCCAGGGTCAGAGCTCATGCAAAGCAGAGTCAAGATGCTACAGTTCTGTTCCTCTCTGCCTTCAGGACCCTCCATCATTCCAAAGAGGATTTTCAATGGTTCTTGAGAGCACCCAGGTAGTACTTGGAAGTCCTCAGAACCAGGGGAAAGAGGGGAACTGGAGGCCTCTTGTGAAGTTGGGCTCCCCGTATCCTAGGACTTCGGGGGCAGGACGAGGTCCTGAGCGGGATGGGACAGCCCACTGTAGGGACATTGGGCTCGTGCTGCCGAGTTGCCACATCCTGGGCAAAGCCATGAACCACAGGCTCTGCTGTTCCCCACCGTGCTTTATGCCAGAAAAGTACCCATCCCTCCCAGGCCACGTGGGCAACGTCAGGCTCTGGGAGTGTCCTTTCAACCAGGAAGCTGCCCTCTTCCCAGGCTGCTAGGCCATCTGAAAGGGGAAGCACCAAATCCTCAGAAAGGAAGTTGGTTCTAGTTCATGTCAGAGTCCAACTCTTTGCCTTCAGGCAGCTTCACTGCTTCCCCCTCCCAGGCAGAGTAGTGCTAACCCTTTCTGGCCTGGCGGCTCTTGCCTTAGAGTCCAAGTTCAGCTCAATCACTCCTTTCAACCACGCTTGTGAAGGGCCCAGCCCAGAGCTAGGAACACAGAAGCAGTCCACCATGGGCATCTGCAGGAACCAACGTTTACCCCCTGTGACTCAGCATCCAAATCTTTCTAGGCCTCAGTCACCAGCTACATAAGCAGTCTGCAAAACCTACTTTTAAGCCCTTGATGAGCCCATCCACAGCAATGGCTTCGGTTAAGTTTAAAAATTTCCTTGTTAGGATCACACGCTTTGAGATGTCATCGAGGGGGAAAACATATAAACGTAAAAAGATGAACATATAACTTACTTTAAGCAGACCCTATAGATAATGTTTGGTTCTAACTGCCCATAAAAAGGCATTCTTTGTTCTCTGAAAAGATTCAGCCTTGTATTTCTTTAAATGAAGGCTCTTTTGATGAAGAGAAATAAGATTTCATTTATGAAACTTTGATTTATATACAACATTTCAAAACCACCCTGTTAGGTAGAGCGAGGCATGCCTGTGCTTCCCTGGCACTGAGCTAGTCTGGCATGTCTTTCTTATTATTACTCTAGTAACTGGCTGAGTCAAGCACAGAGCACAGGTAAGAAAACTCAGAGGAAGGCCAGCAGGGAGGGGAATCTGAGCAGAGCTGTCATCTGGAAAAGAAGGAACCAGAGGTCTCCAGAGCCTCCAAAAGGCAAAGCTAAGAAGAAGGGACAAACTGGAGCTGGATGGACGTGAAATGGGGCAACAGGACCCAATAGTGCTGCAAAATTGTCACAACAGCAACAGAGATGACTCACATTTACTGAGTGTTGACTATGTCCCAGACACTTAACACTCAACATCTCATTTAACCTTCCTCATAACAGCATTATAAGTACGGTTCATGCTATTTTTCCTCCCATTTTAAAGAGGTGAAACCTGGTCACTTATGTTTGCTTGGCAAACATAAGTGACCAGGTTACATAGATCCTGTTGGTGAAGCCAAGACTCAAATCTCAGTCTGTGCGGTGCCAGAGTTAGACCTACAACCGCCACACTGTCCTCTGCAGGGCTGGAAGCAGGGACATCCTGAGCAGTCCGTGTTAACAAAGTCTATGGGAGGAAGTATTAGAAGATGCCAGCACAGGGGAAGGGCTGCCAAGAAAGAAAAGCAAAGCAGGATGTGAACTAAGGATCTTCAGAAGTTGAGAGCCAAGAGGGATTTGGTGGCCATGCATGGGAAAGGGAAGGAAGTCTCAACACTTGATCTGAACACAAGCAGCAGAGGTCTAGGGGCTACAGGGACAATGAGGGCAAGCGGTGATAAGCGGAACAGGCCAGCTTTGGAGACAGCAGACCAGCAGTGGGCACAGAGCCTGTGATCAAGCAGGCACTGATGAAGATGAGTGGAGTAAGCCCCAGCTCTACCACTGATTCGCAAGTCACTTTACCATTCTGAGCCTCAGTTCCCTTATTTGTCAAAGGAGAATAGTAACACCCCCTGCACACAGTTCTTGGGAGGGGGGAAAACCTTAAAGAAGTGTAATACTCTGTTAAGTTATCAAGCAGAGAGGGACATAAAATCAAATGTGACCTGGTATTAGGTAGGGAACCGTACAGCACCTGAGTCTTGAGGGTGGCCTCCTAAGCCACTTGAGGACTGGAGTAGGAGGAAGGAATTTTGAGGTGGAAAAAGTTTATTTTCAGCTGAAGCTGTGATTCTAAGAGAAGTTGACTCTCTGGTTGCTAGAGCTGCCTTGACAGCCCTCTCTGACTGTGGGGCAAAGAGAAAGCCAGTCCCGCCCCTGCCCTGCAGGCACACACAGACACACACTCTCTCTTCCCTGACCCTGCTCATGCACATGGCCAGGGGAATCCTCTTTGGGGGGGAGCCCTTTTCTACCCGACCCTTCACCTGGCAACTCTCCCGGAGCTGGCTGACGTATCTCTGCCGTCCCAGGCTGCAAGCCCCAGCGACGAGAGGTCTGCAGGAGTTGGTATGTGTGAGAGGGCTTTGGAAACCTGGGAAAATACTGGACACGTATCGAATGTGGGGCTCTAGGTCATGTGAGGTCATATCGCACTTGCAGGAGCTCTTGTGCGTGCTCTTTCTCCTTTTTCTCAAAAGCAGCCTTGTACAGTGGAAAGTCAGACACTCCTGTCTCACATCTGAGCTCCACCTTGGACTAGTTACTTAACCTCTCTGAGCTATAGTTTCCCCAGCTATAAAATGCAAAGAAGAATGCTTACCTCACCTGGCTGTTGTAAGGATTAAGTAATCTCAAATAGGATATAACCTATGTAAAGTACCTGGCACATCGCATCAGCCTTGGTTTGAATCTTGGCTCTAAGCAAGTCACTTGACCTCTCTGGCCTCACTTTCCCCGTCTGTAAAATGGGAATTATAAAATCTACTGCTCTGGGTACTGTAAGGTTTAAATGAGATACTGCTTGTAAAACATTCAACCCAGTGGCTGGCATAAACTAAAGACTCAATGAATGGCATTAACTTTTTCTGATATTATTTGGAGCCAAATCTGGCTTCCGTGCTCCAAAGAGACTCCTGCGTGAGAAGGGGACAAGCTGACCTGATTTTAGCCTCACCAGTGTCTGCATCTGCCAAAGGTAACTCACTGGAATCTCCAAAGAGAAGCTACTTTTGGACCTTTGCAGAATCAGGGAAAGGACTGGGACACCTCCCTCTCTCCCTTCTTCGTCCTTACCGCTCTCCACCCCACACCTGGGCCAAGAGGAACATTCCGTCTCCAGTCCCCGTCCAGAATGCATGCATGGGCTCGTGCCAGTGCTGGAGCCAGAACCAGCTAGGCCCCAGATCCCGAACAATGGAGGGGCTCTTTGGTAACGTTTGGGGCTGTCTGGTAAACTAGCAAGTGCTGGGGAAGGGCTTGTGGAGAACCAGACAGCTGCTCCGTTCCTCCCTGCTGTTCACCATCCAGCTCTCCACGAGGCTTGATCCACCCAGTACTGGGGCTGCTGCCCAGGCTACAAACAGGAAACAGTTGACACCTGAGCCTCAGGCCAAAGCACCAAGTATAGCTGGCAAGGGAGGACAAATTCCCACCTTTCCAAAAACAAATACAATTTACCAAATGCTTCCCCGCCCGAGCTTGTGGAGGGTGCTGGGACTTGGATCAGAAGATGATGGATCCCCAGAAAAAATTGTCTTTCTAGTAGCATCCGCGGCCCTCTAACCTGGTGCAAGTTCAGCTGGGTAGCCACACAGGGAGAGGAGAAGTAGAGAAAATTATGGGTTCCCATTCATCAGAAAATAATAAGAGCTAATGTTTATTGGTTGGTTACTATATGCCAGACACTAATCCAATTACTTTATAGATCTTAACTATATTAATTCTTGCAACATCCCTAGGAAGTAGATACTATTATTGTTCTCATCTTCAGAGGAGGAACCTGAGGCACAGAGGAGTTGGCCAATACCAGGATTCTGGCTCAACCACTACACCACACGGCCTCCTCCCAGGACAAGCAGGGCGGTGGAGTGGGGTACGGCAGGCCTGGCTTTAAATCCAGACTTCTCTGTTTATGAACAGTGTGATTATGGGAAAAGTCCTTAACCTCTCAGTGCCTCAGTTTGCTCTTCCGTAGAATGGGCAGGATACCAGCTACCTCATAGGGGTGCTATGAGTATTAAATGAAATAACGTATGTGAAACATTTTACGCTCAGTGCCTGGCATGCAGTCATAGTTCAGTAAATACTATTATTATTGCATTGACTGCAATGGGGAAGTCCTTTAATCTTGCCAATTATCCCCCGCCTGAAAATTCTGCTCCACATCCTCCTAGGCAACTCCATCAGCCCCGCATGTTCCCTGTGGAGGTGGCACTGGTTTGCACACCCCCTGCTCTGGCATGTGAAGGAACTTTTCAGACCTGGCTCCTTCATTGGATAGTCAGTAAGGTCTCTGAGGGCAGAGGCTGCTTATGTCTTTTCCTGCTGCCAGGGTGAGCCTCCATTTTCCACCATCTCGTATTTCTATATGGAAGGTCTCCAGCCTGGCTCTCTGCCTCCTGATAGAAGTGACGTAGCTCCTGAGTGGGTCGAGGTCAGCTGTTCTCACTGGGGATGACAGCCACCCTGGGAGACATTTTCTAAAATCTGCATGGGGGTTTCCTGGCTGTCTTAGTAATTAGAAGGCTTGGCTTGCATTTATTGGGCAGAGAGCAGGTATTCTAGACACCTTGCACTGCAGAAGACAGTACCAAATAACAAGCACTTGTTCATGCCTCTTGTAACTCTTATACGACTTTCAAATGCTCCGTGGGACATCTGTGTTGGTGAATAGCTTGCCTATAATCATATAAGCCCCAAAGCCACTTCCATTTGTATGTAAACACAAAATATCTTTTGCATACTCTTAATATGCACTTTACCCAGGAATGCCATTTTCTGTGTTAATTGAGGAAAGACTACATTTTGTTTGGAGCCTTACCAAGAGTTGTTTAACATTTTGGAAAATCATGGCTTTTGAGCTGCCAATATAGCGTACCAATATCCGTCTGTGTTTGTGTCTGTCTCGTTCACAGAGGCTTAAGCATCTCACTATCTCATCAAACCTTTTAGGGGAGTAGGTCCAAGGATTTACTTGCTGAAATGCATATTATTTTATTATAAATTACTTTGCTTTCCCCTTTTTTATCCAAATCAGGGCATTGTACTGATTTTTACTTATGTTTTCTATAAACTTCATTTTAGGATATTAAAGGAGCTTTACAGAATCCTTGTTATAAGAGACAGTGGCTGAGAACAACAGGTTTAGAAGGAAGTGAGGGGGGTGTGGCTTGGCCCTTTCTGGGCCTTCTTTGCAGACCTGCCTGTTGACTATGAAGGTACTTTTAGGTGTGTTCTCTGCCAGCTCTATCTGTGTCTGGTGGATGCATGTTTAATTCTGCATTGAGGTCTTAGAAAGCCCATTGTGGGCATACATGAAAACCGTATCTTCAACATAGCACTATCTGTCAGGCTCCTGTATCTGTTTTTCAATTGCTTTGGTACCTTGGAAGGAAAAAAAAAAGAGGGCTGTTACGGACTGACACCCTAAAACCCAACTGTACCGTTTAAGGTTTAGTGAAGCGTTGTTTGTTGGCTTCTTTTCCTCCTCTTTCTCTTAGCATGCCCCTCCACTCCACAAATCCTGCCTCCACCCAAAAAGTACAGGACCGAAAGCTGGGCCCTGCAGCAGAAGGAAACAGTCCTCAGGGGAATGAGAGTCTTGTGGTCCTTACTGCTTGCGTTCCCGGGTCTCTCACAGGGAGGTCTCAGAGTCTCTCTCCGGCATACTGGACCCACTACCCGAGGCTCTTCTTGCCTTCACGGCTCCCTTAGACCCCTGACCCAGCCCCACTGACATTAGTACAGTCAGGGGCCTGCTTCTCCTCTGCGGCAGGGACCGTGGCATGTTCTTCTCTGACTTCCCAGTACCCAGCTAAGAACAAGCACGGTCTATTAACTCCCTCCCTTGCTCTCTCAGGCTCAGCTGCTTCGGTGCCTGCTCCCCTGACGCTGCTTCTGGGGACCCCTGGAGGAGGGGGTTTCTGGGCTGTCACTGCAGACCCTCGCTTGCCAGCTTGAGAGCCTGGTGCTGCCACCCCTGCGTCTCCCCCATGGGCCTCCCTGGAGAAGCCTCGCTGCCATTCTGCATGCGCAGAGACCTTTCCTAGGCTGGATCCTGTTGATTCTAGAGAAGAAGCCCCATCAAGTTTATTCAATACAACAAATCAATGCATAATAGGAGCAGCCAGACACCATGGTAGCTGCTCTGTCACATTCAAGAAAACAATGAAGGAAAATCCCAAGCAGCTTACAACTAAATGTGATTCCAGGGGCACAGGGGCAACTGCTCTGGCTGAGCTGGTGTGGATCAGGGAGAGGTGTGGGAGAGCCATGCTTGGGTACAGGTGAGCTCGGAATGCTGGCGAGCCTAGGACAGAGGGAAAACCTCAGGCCACTGACTCTCAGCTCCCGGGGGCAGAAAACTTAGGGATAAGGACACCTTCTTCTGGCCTCACAGAACTTGGGGGGATCTTCAAGCAAGAGAACATTCAGCAACACACATGAAACACTGCCCTGATATGTCTGGTGGAAACCCATGATCCTAGATGACGACAGATCTAGAAGTCACCAGAACAGAGTGGGTGCGAGGCTGCCCAGGTGTGCACTTGTCACTGTGGACTCCTCAATCCCCTTTAAACCAATCCTACCTCCCCATGTTCTGAAGGTAGCTGTCGGCCCACAGAGCAGGACATGCAGTGGAGAAACTTCATGACCAATGGAGCTACCCTTGGGCACCTGCACTCATCGGCAGGGCACTTGGTCCTCGTTCCCTCTCGTAAGAGCCTTCCTCCTGTTCAGGCTGAACCCTCCACTGGGTCCCTCTCACTGCCACCACCATGTCCTCTTTCTTTTCTCCCACACTGCATCTCCTGTCTCTCCCAGGCCCATGCTGACTCAAGTCTCCCTCACCCCAAAAGCCTTCTCTTCCAACTTTCTCCATCTTCGGCCCCCAACCCATCCCTTTGCCATTCTATTCCTTGGACGGGAATTCTACCACCAAGTCTCCATCATTTCCTTAACTCCTACTTACCTTGCAACTGCAGCAACCTGGCATCTACCCTCACCATGGACATTACAGACACTGTAAGAAGGCATTGCTGCTGCCTCACTGCCAAATCCACTAACCCACTCTTAGGCTTCAGACTCTACCATATCTCTGTGCACTTGGATGCTGTTGGCTAACCCCACCTCCATGAAAATCTCTCCTTTGTGGATGTGATTCTCCTCATGCCCCTTTAACTGGTCCTGCTTATTCTATAGACACCCACTTCTCAGCCTGTCCCTTAAGTGTTCCTTCTCCTCCAGGTCTGTCCTTGGTTGTCTTCCCACTGTGCACAACCTCCCTAGGTGACCTCATTCTTCCTCATCATTTCATGTAATATGATTCAGTGATGACTCCCCAGTATGTGTCTTCAGTCCTGACCTGTCTCCTGGGCTCCTGATCTGAGTTTCTTATCATGCACTGGGCACCTATAGCTCGTTACCTGCCCTTGTTTCTCCTCCCATCATCTGGACAAGTTTGCTTGGTCTCTGGTTGAGGTCCCACTAATGTTCAGCCTCCCAAGCTAGAAATCTCAGAATCATGTTTGACTCATACCTCTCTTCTGCTGTCCATGTCCAACCTATTGCCAAAATCCTCCTGATCTTATCTTGGAAACCTCTCTTAGAGCTGGGTCTCTCCATGCCCGCTGACACAGTAATAATAATAGCAAATATAGTGTATCTGTTCTATACACTTGTCTAAGAGGCACATACACATATACACACTCTCATCGGACCCACACAACCACCCTGTGAGATGCATGCCATTATTCTCCCCACTTCACAGATGAGATTGAGGCACACAGAAGTTGAAGAGCTTGCCCAGGGTCCCATAGTCAGATAGTGCAGAAGCCAGGATCCAAACCCAGCAGTCTGGCTCTCAGTTTGGTGCATAACTTCTTTGCCACATCCCTGTCCTTAGCACTGCCCGCACCTGCCCACCACCACAGCATTTCATCGGGCCTCCCTTGCGTTCCTTCACTCACCTTCCCCTCCTTCCTCACCCACACCCTCTCCAGTGCTCCATTAAATGAAGCGAGTCATGCTCGGAAACGCCTAGTGGCTCCTTACTGCCCATAGGATAAACTCCAAACTTCTTTGCTCAGTGTTCAAAGTTCTTTATCATTTGGCCCAACCCACAGCCCTAGCCTCACAGTCCACCAACTCACGCTACGCTATTCTTGTCACATTTCCCCCAGAGCCGTGCCCTTTCACAACAGTGAGCCTTCATGCTCGCTGTCTCCTAGGCCTGGGATATTCTCGCCAACCCTCTCTGTCAGTCAAAGCCCTACTCTTCCCTTGCCACACGCTTCAGACACCATCCCTTCTGTGATGTCCTTGAGCAGTATCCCAGAACTCGGCATTCTTCCAGCTCTTACAGAACTCACTATGCAGTGTCGCAATTTATGTTCTTCCAAGCGATGCCCCTATATCCGGCACTTAAGAGTGACTAAACATTCAAAGCATGGATGGATGGCCCCAAATCTCGCCTGCTGGGTCCTTCTGTGTCTGCCCCTATATGTCAAATGATTCTTTTCACTGGATCATACAAGATCATAAAGGCTGGAAAGATTCCGTGTGACACAGTTCCCCTCACTTCCTACAGTGCAGGGTGACTCTCTTCCTCATTTCTGAACAAAGAAAAAAAAAAAAAGAGAGAAAGTGGAGTCAGAGTCCAACCAACCAGTCAAAATATGGCATGAGAAGAGTGAAGGCGCCCTACCTACCACACAGAGTGTATGGGGCCTTGGAGACCATCTCATCCAAACTTCTTCATTTCATGCATGAGGAAAGGGAGGCCCAGAAAGAAGAGGCTTGCACAAGGACGGCAACTAGTGAGGGGCAGATGGCGCTGGAACCCAGGACTCTGAGTCCCAGTCCAGGGATTTGGCCTTAGCCTGTTGCCTCTCAACTCTGCCTCATCTGTCCCAGGGACTGAAAGTCCCTTGCTCTTCCCACAGTGATCCCTCACACAGGCTCAGGCTGCCTTCCTGGGACTAGGAAGTTACCAGGCCCGGCATGGAAATTTCCTGATGAGCCAGAATTCCTTGCTCACGCAACTTTAAAACTGCAGTTTACCCAGCCAGCACCTGGCTGCAACTCCCAATCGCAGCACTGGCTTGGGGCCTCCCAACACAAGCTTCACCAGGGCAGGGGCTCTTCCTTTGCCCCCTGCGTCTGCCAACCCCTTGTCTGTGTCAGACACAGAGACTGCTCCTAAGCGACCATTCTTTCTTCCCCTCTCCACTCCCTCCACCTCCCATTTCCTCCCAGTTAGTCACGGTGAGGTCACACTCAGGCTCTGGCTCCCAGGCCTCTCCCAAGGATGGTGTGCACATACAGGGAAAGGGGAAGGTGCAGCAAGGCATCATGGGAAAATGGGCTCTAGAGTCAAAGAGGTGTGAGTTCAAATCCTGTCTAAGGGCAGGGCCTGGTGGCTTGTGACTGTAATCTTAGCACTCTGGGAGGCCAAGGCGGGAGGATCGCGTGAGCTCAGGAGTTCAAGACCAGCCTAACCAAGAGTGAGACCCTGTCTCTACTAAAAATAGAAAAAATTAGCTGGGCATGATGGCATACGCCTGTAGTCCCAGCTACCAAGGAGGCTGAGGCAGGAGGATCGCTTGAGTCCAGGAGTTTGAGGTTGCAGTGAGCTAGGCTGACGTCATGGCACTCTATCCCAGGCAACAGAGTGAGACTCTGTCTCAAAAAAAAAAAAAAAAAAAAAAAAAAAAAAAAAAAAAAAAGAGTCAAATCCTGGCTCAGCCAGCTGAACAACTGTGTGATCTTTGTTAAGTTATTTAATCTCTCAAATCCCTCACCGAAAAAGGCAGGGCTGCCTGAGAGGCAGTTTCCTCACCTGTAAAATGGGAATAACAACCTTTCCCTTGCTGGTTTACAGTGAGCATTAAATGAGATACAGTGCTGAAAGCACTCTGCCCAGCGCCTGGCAGCCAGCCAGCATCGGTTCGCTCCCCTTGCCGAGGAGTGTGAGGGCACGATGTCAAGCCGGGGCCTGAGAAGTCCTGGGTGCCCACCTGCAGGTGAGCTGGTACAAACGTGAGCAGGGCAGAGCTCTGGGATAAGTGTGTAAATGAGTGTGACTGGGCTGAGTGTCTCTTCCTCCAAAATTCCCCCCACCCTCTTGAAAGGAAAGACCTGTCGTGTCTGTTCTTGTCGGTGATGAGAGCTCCAAACCCCTCCCAGGGGAGGGAGGGAACGACCCACCCCACGAGGCTCATCCAAGGGAAACAAACTCAAGTGAGGCCCACTCCCAGCAGAAGGCAATCTGTGCAGAAACCACACCCCAAAAGATGTTCAAAGGGTCGGGGGCCTCCCTGCAGGCTGCCCTTGGCTTTGTCTCCAGCACAAGGGTTTCTCAAGCAGCCTCAGACAGATCACACAGGTAGCCAAACCCACGAGGCCTATGGAGCTGGCCACCTCCTGGCTGGGCTGTCCTGGCGTGGGACACCCTGTAGCCATGGTGTGGGACAGGCTCCTCCCCATGCACCTTGTCCAAGGGCCTGGCGCAAGTGGAGGTGGGCCCTGGCCTGGGGAATCCTGAGTCCTCGGGGCAGAAAGCACAGGGTACAGGCCACACCCCAACCTGCTTAGGATCAGATCACAGAATCCTTCAGGATCACAGAATCCTTGGGAATCTTCATTCGCCTGCCCTTGAAGCATACCGGGCCAAATTACCTCTTAGATAAGAATCTGTCTCACATTTAAAGACCTTGAGTGAGAAGCTGATTCTAGAGCTTCCCTCCCTTGGTAGTTGTTCCAGTGTCTAATAAACTGCATTGACTGGAAGTCCTTCCCCATAGCTAATCCGGATCTCTCTTTAACTAAAGCCTATCTCTGTTTTAGGTCTCAAGTGGAGAGGGAGAGTAGTGGCCTTCATTTGTTAGCAAATTCCTCAGCCTTCCTGATGAACAAAATTGCAGAATTTGCCTGCCTGAGAGCTTTTGGCTTAGGACTCAAGATCATTCCTCTGACTGTGAAGGATACACCCAGAATTAACAGCCTTTTAGGAAATGCTGACTTCAAATCACCCTACAGATAAAGAGGAGAACATACCTCTGCCTTTGATCTCCAGCCCATCCTAGACTCCCATCTACATGTGGATTCAGAATATCAGAATCTAGGGGAGGGGCCCCAGTGACTACCCAGTGCACCCCTACATTGGCATTTTCTTCCCTCCTCTCTTGCTGTCTCCCTCTCCCCTTCTCCGCCCCACTCTTCTCTGCCTAACAAATTCCTACTCATCCTTCAAAGTTAGAGTCAAATATTCTCTCCTCCATGAAGCCTGCTCTGAGCTCCCAGGAAGAATGAACTGTTCCCATTTCTGTCTGATTCCATGCTCTTTACACATCTCTAGTAAAGCATAAATGAGATCGTATTATAACCATTCACCTAAGAGTCTCTCTCTCTCCACCCCCTCCCTCTCTGTCTGTACACCCTCCCATCTCCTCACACTAGACTTTCAGCCCTTCAGGGCACAGACTGTGTCTTAATTTTCTTTCTGTTCCCACATCTGGCATAGTATAGGTCCCCCCGCCGCCAAATTTATGGAATAAATTAATTTTTCAGCTGGGAAAACTCAGACCAAAATTATTAAATAACTTGATCAAGGTTATATAGCTAGTTAGTGGCAGAAATAAGACCAAAATCCAGGCTTTCTGACTCTAATTCTTGCCCCTCTGCCTCACTCTAGGATCTCCCATGATTGCTTCCTGCGTGGCCCCAGCTTCGACTTTCTCCTCCCAACAAACTCTCCTACTCCTCCGTCTGCTTCAGACACCATCCCCTGTCCCACTTCCCACGCCCTGCTCTTCCCATCAGCCTCTAACCTCAGGAGCAAGTCTTCTCGCTCAGCTGCACCCTCCTCTCTCCACATCCACATCCATCCATCCATCCAGCAATCTTTCCAACACCACCTTTCCCTGCCCTTAGCCCTCCCTAGCTAAGCCTAACTTCACCCGACTCGGTTTCCTTTCAAAGCTCCAAGCTTGTGTCCACGTTGTCCTCCTGAGCCTGATTACATGCTTCCTTCTGAGCTCTTTCTGCTTGTTCCTGTTTTTCCTGTTATGTTCCTTATCTTCTTCCTTTAAATCGGGAATTCCCTGAGGAAACCCAGGCACTTCACCATTTGTGGCTCCATAAATTCTTCTGCACACAGTCCACGCAGGCTAAGCTTCGACGGGAAAAGAGCTGTCGTCTTAGATTTCTGCATCCCATCTGGCACGCAGCTCACCCTAAACAGGTGTCCATGTATCAAAACTCTTTTGAGGCGGATACTGAAGAGACATTGGATCATGGGTTGGGGTGAGAGGTTGGACTCAGGGTCCTTTAATTCTGAAAGCTTGGAGTTTATGAATGAACACCCCACACTGTACTTAATCTTTGTATCCTGAGCACCTGACTTACTACAGGCAACTCCCAAAATTTATAGAAGAAACATTTTCTTCTGACCCAAGTTCTTACCTGCCTGTTGAAATCTAGGCCATTTCGATCATTTCCTGGAAGAGATTAGAAAAGAAAAAATTAGTTGCTAGCAGGATTGGAACAGGCTGAAGGTTAGAGAAAAAATAGGATGTCGAGAGGAGTGTGTCTTTATTTCGAAAAAGAGCATCAACTTCCCCTGTAGCCAGGATCCTCCTCCTCTTGTTTCCTGGAAATGTGCTTTAAAAATCTCCTCCAAGGAGGTGGGCAGCCAGGGAAAGAGTTGCTTTGGAGGGCAGGCTGACTCATCCAAGGTCAGAGCAATCAGAGCCCAGTGGGAGCAGGGCTTGCCGTACCAACCAGAGCGCTTGTTCTGCCCTTGCCTTTGTTCCCGGGCTGCACCCCACAGACAGCAGCTGCTACATCTCTCCGTGGACCAAGAGACCAAGAAGCGACCAGCCATGGAGCCTGCAGGAATTGCCCTGCAGCAAGAAATCCCCCACTAGCCCAGCCCTCCAGGGGTGATGACGCCTAAATCACATCAGGTAGACAAGTGTCTGTTCTGTTTTTCCCCTCTCTCAATGTTTATTTCTTATTTTTTTCACCTTTATTCTTTTATAATAAATGTAGGGCTGAGAAAGTAAATCTGTGCTTAACAGAAAAGCTTTTTGGTACAAAAAAAGTCTAAAGTAGTAAAAAAAAAAAATTGCTCTGCTGAGAGGCAGCCATAGTTAAACTTTTGTATATTTTATGGTCTTTTTTATAATTGTATTTCTTCATGGATGTATACCACTCTGTATACACTTTAACCCTGCTTTTTCCAGTAAGCAACATTTAAGTATTTCTGCTATGCTACTAAGGAACATCATGAATATTAACATTCCTCCTATGCTTATAAACCTTTTTTGTTTGTTTGTTTTAAAGACAGAGTCTCACTCTGTTACCCAGGCTAGAGGGCAGTGGCATGATCATAGCTCACTGCAACCTCAAATTCCTGGGATCAAGTGATCCTCCTATCTTAGCCTCCGAAGTAGCTGGGACCACAAGCATGTGCCACCACGCCTGGCTAATTTTTTTAGTTTCAGTAGAGACAGGGTCTCATTCTTGCTCAAGCTGGTCTTGAACTCCTGGCCTCAAGCAATCCTCCCACCTCAGGCTCCCAGAGTGCTAGGATTACAGACATGAGCCACTGCACCCAGCCATATAAGCATCATTTTTAATGGCTACATAATATTTCTATTACATGAGTATTCCATGATTTGCTTAAATATATGCCTATTGTTGGTAGAATCATTTCCACTCTTTGCTATGATAAAGTTTCCTATTCATATAGCTGTCCAAGGCAGAAGCTGCCACACAACCTTCCTTTGAATCCCACGGATTACTGTCTCTATGATAGCAAGGACAATGATTATTTATTAAATACTGTATGCTCAGAGCCCAGCATTGTGCTTAGCATCTACTAGAAGCCCAAAATCTATTGACTAAATGTATAAATGAATGAGTAAACAAATTCGGAACTCTCATAATAGCTTTTGCATAAAGTCCAAATTCCTTAGCACCACATATAATTCCCCATATGTCCTATTTTCTGCCTACCTTTCCTGCTTTGTCTTATGCTGCTCATGATCCTACCTTACTCCCTCCCAGGTACCCCACGCTCTGGCCACACAGAATATGTACTCATGTCGAAACACGCCACGCCAGTCACATTTAACCATGCTTCCCTGCACTGTTTCCTTGCACAAAGTTAGTCCCTCTCCCCTCTGGAATCTGAGAGCTCTCTCTACTGGTCACATGGCACTCATTGGCCAACTGAGTTTCTCTCTCCCACTAGTCTGAATTCCTTGAGAACTGGATGGTGACATCCATTTTTGTGTCCCCAATGGCCACAAAATGACCACAGTTGCCAACACGGATCAGAGGCTCAAGAAACACCTGAAAGGTGAATGAATGGGGTCTAAGAGAATCCTCTGAATCTTTGACCCTTTTTCTTCTGCTCTGTTCTAAACAATGATAGGGTGACACAGCCCTTTCCTATAGGGTCGTGCAGCATCTCTGAGAGCAAGTGGCCTGGCAGGATAAGCGCAGAGGATGAAGAGCTACAGGATCCCGGCAAAGAGGACCACAGTCAGATACCAAGTGATCTCTGAGTAGAAGCCTGATTTTGGGATTAGCTGAGATGATATATAAAACCCGTGAGGGCAGCTAAAGATGGGAAGGGACCACATACTACAATACTCATGCTTAAAGGGGTAGACCAAAAGGCAAAATTACTTTTATCTTTTAAAAAAATCCATTTGTGACATTGTGAAGTTGGACTAACAAGGAGTGATTCTCAAAGACTTGACAAAAGAGCAAATCCATTAATTCAACAAGCGTTTACTAAGCACATTCTCTGTGCCAGGCACTGATCCAGGCACTGGGGATGCAATATTGGAGAAGACGAAGAAGTCTCTGGCCTCATGGAGCTTCTTTTTTCATTGAAGAGACATAAAAGGAGTAAGTGATCAAATATGTAATTTAATTTCATTTAGAGATAATTGTCGTGGAGAACAGCAAGGCATGGTAGGAGGACAGGGAGTGTCTGAGGCTGTTTACGAGCAAGATGGTCTGGAAAGGTCACCCAGGGAGGTGAGGTTTTCACTGAACAAAGCGAGGACCCAACCTTTCCAAGGTCTGGGGGAAGATCATTCCAGATGGAAGGACTGGGTCCTGAGCCAAGACCAGGCTAGGCTGCAGAGGAGCAGTAATGAGGTCAGGGTGGCTAAGTGGGTGACTGGGGGTGAGAGGATGTGGGATGTGGTGGTCGGGTCATGGTGAAGACCATGGCTTTCATGCTGAGGAAGATGGGAGTGATTTGAGGGTTTTGAGCAGAGGAGTAACATGGTCTGACTTAAGTCTTTAAACCTGTGGGGGTAAGAGAGAAGGAAGGGAGATGAATTGGGGTGCTGTGGCAATGGCCCATGTGAGAGGGCAGTGGACTGGATGGAGTGGGTGCAGTGGAGGCAGTGAGAAGGACGTGATTCAGGATCCACTTGAACTGACAGGACTGGCTGATGGAGGGACGTGGAGGGCAAAGGGAAGAGGAGTCAAGGAAGATCCCTGGGGCTTGGGCTTCCTCAATGGTGTGTGTGGTTGTGCCATTCACTGAGATGGAGCTGACTCAGGGAGGAGCAGGCTGGTGGGAGAAAATGTTTGGGACCTGTTAAGTTTGAGATGGCAATTAGATATCCCAGTGGAGGTGGGGACATGAGTTTGGACTCAGTAGAAGTGTGAGGTCAGGAGGTATAAATTGGGTAGCTATCAGCTTATAGGTGATGTTTAAAGCCACAGGACTCAGGTTACAAAGGAACTAAATTCAGATGAAGATGAAAAGGGTCATGGTTGGGACAATGTGGAGGAGCTGGCAAGGGAGGCTGAGAAAGAGCTGGTGCTCGAGTGGGAGGGAGACGGGGCAGGCAGGTGTCCTGGAAGGTGAGAGGGGAAGGTGCTTCCAGGAGGAGGTGATAAAATAATACACAAGTGAACGAGACCCAGAAAGTAAGAGAAACATTGGGAGGCCAAAAAAGCCAGTTTGACATGGAGGAGGTCATCAGTTTGTGGACCATTAAGAAATGTCTTCACCTCTCATTTCTGTGAATGCTGTTATGATGTTGTTTGTGATATCCACACAATGAAAAAGGTGAGCAAGCAGAATTCAGAGATTAATTTTGAAACTCATCAGCCAAGAAAATCAACAATTTCTCTTGCCCAGAAGTTTTTCCACAGCCCTTCTCAAGAGGCCCCTCTGCAGGAGGATGCACCTGCCATGCTTGGAAACTGGTGATGGAGTTTCCCTGTCTCATCGAATTCATTCTTACCTGCAGCAGCATCAGTGTCTAACTTTCCTTGTTCCCCAGGCTTACTGAAGGGCTGGACGTGCTGGGACCAGCCAGGGCCTGCCAGGGCCTGCCAGGAGACTGGCCCCCGATGCTCCGGGAGAGCAGAGAGTAGTGCGTGGCTCGGCCTGTGGCACTTAGTAAGGGCTGCGTTTCCTGAGCTATTCCTACCTCGTTCTAGTTCCGCTACTAAGCAGGTAAGAGTGTGCTGAGGACACGCGGCTTCCCCCACGGCTCCCAGCTCCGCAGAGCATCTGGGGGTCTGGGTCAAGACGCGGTGATGTCGTCTAATAGAGGCATTATGTTATCTGATGACACTGCTGATTCTCCCTCCAGATCTGGCTGAGGGAAAAACACCTCAGACCTTGTTTTCCTGCCGCGCTTGTGCTTGCTTCTCTCCCATGGTCCTCTGGACTTGTTCCACCGGGCACCTCTTCCCACCTAGCCTACAGGAAGGCCTTGGCACCTGTGCTGTGGCTCCCCGGGGTTCCCTGTTGCCCCAAGTGCTCAGATTTCCCAGAACACTTAAATTCGTTCACCTGGAAACTGTGAGGAATGTGCTCCTCTTTCCCAGAGAGGAATGATGATCACATGGTGTTAAATACTGGTCCATGGTCACCAGAAACTTCTGTTCTACACCTTTAAGATGTCATGTAGAGAAGCAGTAAGCCATGCTTAGAAAGAGTCCTGGACTTGAAATCAGAGGACTAGGGTTGAAGCCTGAGCTCCCTCACCCCCAAGCTATGTGACTTTGGTCAATGCAGGGACCTCCTAAAGCCTCAGGCTTCTCAATGGTAAAAAATGATCATAATTCCACTTCATTCTCTTCCCAAGAATACAATGAGAATTGAGTGAGATAAAGCTGCCACCATAGTTTTTAAACTGGAAAGCTCTGTGCAACTGCAGAGCTGACTTCCAGACATCCTAGTCATTTCCCAAAAGGTAGAGCCTGGTCCTGTGTTAGTGCCTTTGCATACGCTGTTCTCTCTAACTAGGATGCTCTTCTCTCCCCTTCTCTACCTAGAAAATATATACTCATCTTTCAAGACCCAACTAAACTGTCACATTCTCCATGAAGTTCAGCCAAGGCAAAATAAAGGATTTCCTCCTCTGTGTTTCCTCGTCTCTTATTTATATCTCTCATAGCACATACTATATTTTTTAGGGTCAGTGGTTTATCTATTTCCCTTATGATATTGTGAGCTACCAGAGGCCAGGGTTATTAAATCTTATTCATCTTTGTACCCCGAGTGTCTGAAACAGTGTCTGGGGCCAGGTGCAATGGCTCACATCTGTAATCCTAGCACTTTGGGAGTCCGAGGTGGGAGGATCACCTGAGGCCAGGAGTTAAGACTAGCGTGAGCAACACAGCGAGACTTTGTCTACACAAAATTGAAAAAATTAGCCAAGTGTGGTGCACACATCTGTAGTCCCAACTACTCAGAAGGCTGAGGCAGGAGGATCACTTGAGCCCAGGAGTTTGAGGTTGCTGTGAGCTATGATGATACACTACACTCTAGCCTGGGCAACAGAGCAAGCCCTTGTCTCAAAAAAATAAAAATAAAAAAACAAAAACAGTGTCTGGCATGTAGTAGATGCTGAATATGTGTTTAACTGATCCAAATCACTGAGAAATTGCTACAAAAACTAACCTATTCAGAACTAAGAAACCACAGACATCACCATCTGCGGAAACTTGAACACATTCTATTTCCAAGCTCTGGCTCCCTCTTTGGAAGACGGCTGCCACTTGCAGAAAAAACAGAAGAGTACAGAGCACATATGGCCAGGAGCATTATTTTCAGAGTTCAACACTAAAGTCCAGCCTCAGAGGGGAAAACTGCTTTCCGAGGTTACATAGCTTCAGAGAACCTGAACCAGGACAAGAACTCGGATTTCTCGACTACTGAACTCACACAGTTTTTCCAATAAATCCACTGCATCAAGTGTCTGACAAAGAAAAAACCAATTATGCTTTTAGAGTTTAATCAACAGCTTAGGCTAATAAATAGGATAGATGCTGATCAAATTTGGAAGGGATTCAGAGCAGAGAGCAGGAAGCAATACGTACAAGTGGATGACAGAGTCAGGATTAGAAATGTTTTGGTAGACTCTCACAGGAGGCCAAAACCAACAAAACCAAATGTAACAGGAATAAATGTAAAGCCCTGCATTTAGGTTAAAAAATCAGCTATAGAAATCAAAGATAGGTGAGGCAGAACTGTATGCTTAGAAATGGTTAAGATGGAAAATTTTATGTCGTGCATTTTTACCACGATAAAAAACGTTTTAAAAAGTAAACCAAAGATTTATTTTTATTAGGGAATTCTATTTTGACAAATAATATAAAATATAAATCTGCTTTTCTACTTCATGTTAGCTAATCAGCTAAAGTAGTCAAATTGCACAGATATGCTCCACTTTTAAGACCATCTGCTACAACGTAAAACCTAATAAAGACTTTCTTCAGCGATAACAATAACCAATCTCAAACTGGAACCAAGAATAGAAAAAAATCATAGTCGATACAGAAGGTAATTAAAAATTCGTGTGCATATTTTAAGATAGCTTACCATCAAAATTGCCATGAGTATTAAACGAGTGATTCGTTTTGTTAAGTGTGATAATGATATTGTGCTCAAGAAGGAAAACGTCCTTATGTTCTAGAGATGCATACACCCATGTGTATCCATCTGAAATGTTATAATGTTAATATAATGTCTACAATTTACAAGACAATATTCCAGCAACAAGAATGGCAGAAATGTGATGGTTGCTGAGAGCAGGTGCCAAGTACATGGAGGCTCATTGTATCAGCTTCCACTTTTGTGTGCATCCCTAATAAAAAGTTATCTAAAAAATAAAGTTATAAATCAAATAAAATACTTCCGAAAAATGAACGAAGCAAATGTGGCACGATGTTAAGATTAAATCATTACATAGCTATCCGTGGGTAGACGTGGCTGTTTCATTAAAGTGTTTTTTCTATGTTCTGTATGTCTCAAATTTTTCAAAGTAAAAGTTTAAGAAATTCACGAGGGAACATTTGAAAGCACCTGGCACTGTGCCTTGTGCATAGTCAGTACTGAAATGAACGTCAATGGACTCCTCCTTCTGCCCCAAATTCTGGCGTAGAAGTAAAGTAGGCTTAACCTGTAGCTCCAAAAAGCGGAACAAGGGCCCATGGTGGAAGCAGGCTTCGTCGCAGTATAAGGAAGAATTCTGTAAAAATTGGAATTGTCCTGCAGTGAAACCTGCAGTTCCACATCGACAGAGCTCCCCATTCCTGGGAACACTCCGGCAGAGGCTGCTTATTTCAGGGCTCTTACAGAGGGGGGTTTTGAATTGATGGGGCAATTTGACAGCATCAAAGGGGGAATCTCAAGTGACCTCTAAAATTCTTGCTGCCCGCCCCCCAAAGTTTTAGGATTCAAAGCAGTTGATTGAAACGTACCAGGGCTTTTTCTTCCCCTCCCAGAATCTGGTCACTATCTGCAGCAACTGCAAAGAGAGGCACAAGAGGACCAGCGCACTCTGCCCACCATTTCCCTCTGCCTTGTTTGCTCTGCACACATATAAAAAGATTAAGTACACAGAAGGGAGGGGCAGGGCAGAAAGGGCTCACAAAGGATGCATCAAATTCTCCTATTTGGAGGTCTAGGAGCAAATGAGTGAGATCCATGCCAAACTGGAAGGGCCACCAGCGGGGATCTCTCCAGGCCTCTTTGGTTATTACAGACCGCTAGGAATCTCTGGATCATGAGGCCTCCATGGCAAGAAAGCAGGAGAGGGCACAAATACCTTGGACCCCTGGCTCATGGGGCTGGAAGGGACCTTAGCCGATCATCCAGGCAAGTTCTCGGCCTTTGGGAAGATGAGGTATTATTATTCACCCCATTTTACAGGTGAGAAACCTGAGTCTCAACAAGGGTAGGTGATTGTACAAAGCTACAGAGCTTTTAAAGTATGGGTGTGTGTCGTGAATGACCCCTGGGGGAGACAAAAACCCACGTCTCCAACCCTAACATAGTGTGTTCTTCCCACTCTAGCATGACTCCACCCTTGGCATCTCTTAAACCTGGAGAAGGTCTGAGGACGTATGCAAGGCCTAACTTAGCTTCCCAACTCCAGCATTTCCCTGGTCCCACACAGTACTCAGGACTGCTCATCTCCACCAAAGATCTCCCAGCAAGAAGCAGAGCTGCGGTTGGAGGGATTTGGGTTAATTATGAAGACAGCATCCCAGCCCATAGAATTTGGATTAAGTCATCAAAAAAGGCTAAAAGGCAGATTGAATTTGGGGGGAGCCCCAGGATTCTGATACAATCTCTTTAGGCCAGGATGGCCATAATACCCAATGGAGTCCCAAGGAGAGAGTCCAAGGATCACCTCGCAGGAGGTGCCCAGTGTCAAAAGCAGCCTCCATTTCCACCTCTTTTCCCCTGAGCACCCTGTGGTCACCGAACCCCAGAAGCTGGGCGTGGGCCCCCTAGGAGGGCAGCCTGCTTTCTCACCTCTGCGCTGGGCCCGCAGCCCAGCCTCGCAGGCCTGGCTGATTTACATAGCTTTGGCAGCCCTGGGATGTGAGTTTGCCTGGGGAGCAATTCTCTGGGTGAGGGAGGTGGAAGCACCAGAACTAGAACTGTTCGAGCAGGACTGTTCACTTCTGCCTGGTAAACAACGCAGAGAACCCTCGGCCATGGCGCTGAGCCTCTCCCACTTCTGGACCGCTCTCTCCTCACCAGCTCTGACTTCCCGTATAACCCACTAAGACTTCCAGTGACACTTTATGACCACTTGGCAACTTGCTGGCACTTCCTGGGAGAGCAGTCACGAAGATACCAGGACCTCAGAAACGCCTGTGAGCGGCCAGCCACCAGAGCAGACCCAGAGACTTCCCGCGTGGCCATTCAAACCAGTCAAAACGTGTTTTTCCAGGACCCCACGGGCACGGCGCCTACCTTTTTTGGTACTTGAGATTCCTCCAAGGAACTAGGGAGTGTTGCCTAATGGTCAGAGTTCTGTCCAGAGAACACCTAGGCTCTCTAGGCTCACCTCAAAGACTGCGCTACGCTGAACTCTGGGCAAGTGGCTTCGTTTCCATAGCCTTCGTTTTCTTCAAATACTTAAAAAGTTTCTGTGTCCATTCCTCCATTTCCTTCTTAGGAGTGAGGAAATGCCCTGGAGGAAACCCTGAGGACAACCCTGAAGCCACTTGCAGAACAGGACCCAGGTGCACCCACGAGGGACTGTGGGAAGAGCACTGGTTTAGGAGCTGGGAGGTCTGAGTCTCAGTTCCCCACTAGCAGAGGGTCAGGCTGTGGACAGCAGATGCAAGGATGTTGCCACGCCCAGGGCAGACATCACCAGTGGATCACGGCACTTTTTCCTTTCCCTTAAAACTCAGGGCTTGGCGACCACCACTGGTGATCAGAATTAGCTCTCCTGGCCAGGTGCGGTGGCTCATGCCTATAATCCTAGCACTCGGGGAGGCTGAGACTGGAGGATTGCTTGAGCTCAGGAGTTCAAGACCAGCCTGAGCAAGAGCAAGACCCCATCTCTACCAAAAATAGAAAAAATTAGCCGGGCATAGTGGCACATGCCTGTAGTCCCAGCTACTTGGGAGGCTGAAGCAGGAGGATGCCTTAAGCCCAGGAGTTTGAGGTTGCTGTGACCTAGGCTGATGCCATGGCACTCTAGCCCGGGCAATAGCGTAAGACTCTGTCTCAAAAAAAAATAATAAAATAAAAAGAATTAGCTCTCCTCTTGAAGACACCCACTTGCTACCCCAGGACTGGGTGCTTTCTCAGGTACCCTCTACCTCTGACAGTCTGTGGATTTGGGGACTTTCATGATTTAAAGCTTCTACTTCTCTACCCCAGGGGAGAGTCAACATGACCAACTTCAGGGCTTCCTTGTGACATGGCCTACTGAGTGTCCTGATGACTTTCTTCCACATGCATGGTCATGAAGTTGAACCCCAAAGCCTGCTCTCCAGTCCGTTCCCACAGATACCAGGAGCCTGGGGCCATGCCCAGGAGGACAGAGGAGCTGTGCCGCACCCTCTGTTAAAGAGAAGCCCAGCACCCTCCCATCCCACTGCAATTTTTCATGTTGTTCTTTGATAAGGCCCCTCACTAAGGTCTCTTAATTTTTTTGAAATACAATACAATTTCTTCTCCATCCGAGCTATAGATGGGGTTCTCTATGCATTGCCCCTTCATCTCCTGTTGGCCACACACTGATGCCGCAGTCTCCACCACAGGGGCAAAAGTGGGCAGCTTGGTCAGGGGCTAAGTGGAAGGAGCACCCTGGGCAGATGGCACCAGGTTCCAGAAAAAGAGTCCAGGGACTCAGGCTACTGCGGCAAGGAATGGGGAAGATCCAAGTTCCCCATCAAAATCTCGACTCATAGTCCCCTGACCCTGGAAAAACAATAAAAATCCAACTTCAAAGGAAGTTAAACAAGCTCTGTTAAATAAGAGCTCTGTTCTGGTTGCAGCCACTAAGCACATCTCAGAGAAGAACCCCACCCAGTTGCTATTTTTCTTTTTCTTTTCTTTTCTTCTTCCTTTTTTTAAGAGACGAGGGCTTGCTATGTTGCCTCGGCTGGACTTGAACTTCTGGCCTCGAGTGATCCTCCCACCTCACCCTCCTGAGTATCGGGGACTACAGGCATCCCACTGCACCTGGAAGCTGCTATTTTTCTATCAGAACTTTTCATGTGCTAGAGGAGAACCACAGAGACTGGCCCTGCCATTTACAGGTGAGGAAACTGAGTCCCAGAGAGGACAAGTGACAAGCAAAAGGCCATGTGGCCAACAAATGGCAAAGCAGGAACAAAATCCCAGAGCTCCAATGCCTGGACTTTCCTCTCTCCATGACTGCCCATGGGTTCTTTCAAAGTTCATTCCAGCCCAGCACTGCTCCAGCCCTACCTAGCCCTGTGAGGGCAAGAGGTTCCGAGAGGTTTAAGATCGGTAAGAGACTGGGGGACTCCATCCTGGCCCTCATCCCAGGGCTGAGGAAGTGGGGGTGAGAGGGATGGGGAGAGAAAGGGTAGGAGGAGCTACCTGGGGCGGGGAGAGGCAGTTGGGCTCTGGCTCTCACGTGGGCACAAAGATGTCCTTTGTGCAGCTCAGAGGGGCACGTGTGGAGCGAGAAAGCTTAGACGGGAGATGCTATCTCACATTTGTAGAACAACTCACACTTTCAAAAGCTGCTACAGATAGGCTCTCATCTCATTCATTCTTCACAACTCAATCTTACAGATAAGGAAACTGAGGCTGGGAGAGGTTAGGTAAATTACCCAAGGTCATTTGTGCCAGAGCTGGAAGGAAAGAACTCAGATCTCGAAGTTCTGGCTCCAAGGTCAGGGCGTTTGCCACCAACACGCACAGCTTACAGCGACATGCACTGCAGTTGTTCCTTTACTTTGCAGCACACTGTCTCGTCATTTCCTACTGGATCCTCCCAGCCTTGAGGTCTGCAGGGCTGCAGGTGCAGAGCTCCGATGTTACCAGTGAGTTAACTGAGGCTCGGGGCGGGGGGGGGGGGGGGGGGGGGGGGGGTTGGGGCACCTCAGATGTCCCACAGCTGCCTTCCAAGTTGAGACTCCGTGTCTTTTCCATCACATGGTATAATGCTGCTGGGGTCACCCCTTGCCCTCCTTGCTGGAGCTGGTGTTCCCAGGGCTGGGGACGCAGGTGGGGCATTCGCTCAGGGGCCTGGAGAGGACAGAGCAGAAGCCCTTGTGGAGGAGTGAATGCCCCTCTACTGAGAAGCCCAGAGCCATGGAACCCCAGGCCAGGGTCACAAAGCCCCCCAAAAGTGAGAGTTGAAGAGTATGGGGACCCCTCAGATGTGGTAGCAGCAGGTGGCCTGGTGCTGGGCCTCTTCTGAGGGGAGGCTGGTGGGGAGAGGGGAGGCTTTGTCCAAGGAAACAACAAAATGGCAAAAAACACACAACAAAAACAAAGGACGGAGGACATGCTTCTGGGGCAGGGAAAGGGCTCCTGAAGAAACACAGGTCTTGAACTCTCGCTGTGACCTTGGGAAAATCATCCCCCTTCTCTGACCCCTGTCTCCTCCCCCATAAAATAGGAGAATAGGGCGAGATCAGAGAATTTTCAAACATTTTGGCAGCAGAACACTGTTTTCAAATAATAAGGATTAATTAGTAGCTGACATTTATTGAGCATTTATTACGCACCAAGCTTTGCAGTAAACATTTTATATACGTGACAGCATTTAATCCTCACAACCACCCTATGAGTAGGTGTTATTATCCCCATTTTACAGATGAGGAAACTTGAGCCTCAGAGTGGTTAATTACCTTGCCCAAGGTTACTGATTAATAAACCACTGAGCAGAAACTCAAACCCACATCTGTCTACCAGCAAAGGCTGTCCACACTACACCACGTTATCTCCAAATGAAACCTCATATGGAGTTGCCGCAGAAACTTAAGGGGGAAAAAAGGAACTTTTGATTTTCTGCAACTATAAATATCATCCAGTCTTGGCGAATCTGTCCCATCTCTTAGCACTGGGGCCTGGGAGGAGGGGCCTTTCCACCAGCTCCCTCTCCTTCTTCCTGCCGTGTCCCTACTTTCTGAGAAGTGAAGACAAACTTGAGTTGGGATCAACACAAGCAGCCTGCGGTGGGTTGACAGATGCATCTACCTGGGAGGCTACCCCATGGGGTGTCCATGCAGCTTTGGCAGCTGCTCTCGGGGCCCCTCACTGAAGCACACTTTCAACTCAGGCATCCTGGATACGTGTGGACACAACAGCGTGCTGAACATGAGTGAATTCACAGGCAATCCTGCTCAGGAAACAGGCCACTGTCCTCACCGAGGCTCCCTGGAATGGCTGGTGGGTCATTGTACCCACCATGTGTGGACACTTTGTCCTCCTGATACTAACAACAGCAAATAGCACTATTATCTGGCAGGCACTGTTCTAAGTGCTTTCCAAAGTTTGACTCCTTTAATCCTCACAGCAGCCCTCTGAGGTGGGTACTATTGGCACCCCTGTTTTATAAATGGGGAAACTGACCAGAAAGCCTTTAAGTGACTACCCCAAGGTTAGAGCAGGCTGGAGGAACAGGGGAACACTTCTTAATACATTAGAGAATCTCAGGGGTGCAGCAATTCACATCACCCCAAGAGCCTTGCAAATACTAACTGGTATGTAAAAAGGGTTAGAGTGTGTTCACAGATGCCAGCACCTTAGAGCTGGAAATGGTCTTAGAAACCCTCAGCTTCAGACCCTTCATCTGATGCACAAACTCAGCCCCAAAGAGGGAAAGTGACTTGTGTTAAGGTCCCAGATTGTTGGTAAATCCATCTGTCATCACACTTCCTCAGCCAAACAAGAAAGTGCAATTTCACTGACAGACACCTATGATATGACCAGTCCTCAGTCTCCAGAGGGAGGTAAGCTGGGTGCAGGACCAGAATTCACTCAATGGTCCTTCCCATGAGCTCAGCTGTATCCTCAGGACACTGAGGGGTAAACTGAGCCCAGGTGCAGGAGGGGATAAAGACCCAGAGGCTCTCCTGTGAGGCAGGAGTCATAACACCGGCAGGTCTCCAGGGGCCCTCTGAGATGAGTGGGAGGGGAGCCAGCCAACTGCGTGCCTCCCTTTGATAGCTTTGAGCCCTGGAGCCCACATTTGCCAGCCGGCTTAACCCCTTTTGTCCACGCTTTCCTCCTTAAGAAAACCTTAATCATCCTCATTTGAATTTCAAATGACCTCCTCCCTCTCTCCCTCCCCACCCCAACAGGCTTTGAGGCAGGGATATGGAAATTCACCCTGCAGTATGGAAATCATCACCCTATGCAAATTGGGCACCAAGACCCCATCGTCATAGCAACCACCCAGTTTCCTTTCCTCTCTGCACCTCTCTGGGCTCCCTGGCTTAGATTTTTCATTCTTTTCCCCAGCCAGAGCAGCTGAGAGGTGGGCAAGCCCCCTGCTAGGGCAGGCTAGGTGTCCCCAGCTGAGGTGTCAATTGGGACCCAGACCTGCTGGGCTACCTACCTGCGCCTCTTGTACAAACCTGGATGGGGCACACCCAGGCAAGGCCAGTCGCTGGTTTTCCCAGCTGGGTAAGCCAAGGATGGGCCAGGTAATAGCAGGGAAGACCTGGAGTCTGGGGGACACAACAAAGACCCCAGAGGTGGTGGCAGGAGAGAGGAGACCTGGGGGACTTTGGTGGTGCCAGTGGCAGGAGAGGAGATGAAAGGTGCTATATGGAGCCTGTATGTAAAACGCCATGCAAATGAACACCTATTATTTTTTGAGTCAACAACAGCACTGGTGCTTTTAGGAGATGCCTGCAGCTGTTTCCCATGCTCATGGCTTGGCAGAAAGGCCTGCCCTCCCGAGCCTCCCAGGCCCCTGCTGTTACCTGAGGAGCGCCCACCAGCGAGCCCACCAGTTTGAGCCCACCAGTCCACGAAGAACCTAGGCGGGAACTTTGAACTGTTGGTGGCTAAAGCCCCTAGAAATGAAATTTGGCCACTTTTGAGAGCTCCCGTCATACTCTAACCCTGCCCTATCCTGCCAGACCCTCAGGCTCCAGTGAGGGCGAATGTAGCCCCAGCCCGGATGACCTCATGCAACTTCCTTTTAAAGCTTCCTTCTGACTCTGCCCCTTCCCCCAAAACAAAGGCTGTGGGGAGTGGGGATGAAAGGGAAGCTGGGCCTCCTCCTCGCCCTCTTTCCACTCTCCTCCCTGTCATCTCCTAGGGGCGGGTTGTCCTGGACAAGCCCTTCCAGGGAGAAGCTCTTCTGGAGGCCCACCAGCAAACGCTGGCCCCAAACTCCAACTTCCCACCACCCTGCCCCTCCTGCCAAGCCTGCCTGGAAAGAACCACCTCCACCGGAGAGGGAGACAGCCCGGAGGTGCGCTCCCCCCTTGTCCCACTGTGTGCTGGGGGGACCACGGGGCGGGACAGACAGTAACTGCGGCTCAGTTGTCTGGGTTCTGGCTGCTCTTCAAGCCCCTAAGACTTATCCTAATTTGGTTGCACATTACTTTTTAAATTCCTTTTCCACTTGTTCAGCACTTTTCCACATCAGGTGTTCATTGCCCTAATTGCTTTTTGAGGAGGAGGGTGGGCCCAAGAGACCAAAACTGTTTACTCCCAGCCTGGGGGTGGGGGAACCTGTAGTTTGGGGTGCCTTAGTGAGGGGCTGAAGCTCAGAAAGCTGCAGCAGCCTGAGTCTCCGGACACTGCTCAGTGCCAGTCTCCCAGGCTGCACTGTGTGTGGGGACCGTTCCACCCCTGCCAGCAAAGGATGGCGCCTTCCTCTCCTGCGGGGACCCCTGTTATCACCCCCAACTCCAGAGCAGGAGTGAGAGGAATGCCAAGGAGGTCATAGAAGATGTTCCCAGGGTCAGATGTATCCATTGCTCACAGGATGCCAAAGGAAAGGGACATTTTTTTTTTTGTCTCACTCTGTCACTCCGGCTGGAGTGCAGTGACGTCATCATAGCTCACAGCAACCTCAAACTCCTGGGCTCCAGTGATCCTCCTGCCTCAGCCTCTCAAGTAGCTCGGATTATAGGCATGCACCACCACGCCTGGCTAATTTTTCTATTTTTTTGTAGAGACAGGGTCTCGCTCTTGCTCAGGCTGGTCTCGAAAATCTTGACCTCAAGCGATCCTCCCGCCTCGGCCTCCCAGAGTGGTAGGATTACAGGCGTGAGCCACTGTGCCCGGCCAGGAAAGGGACATTCTTATGCATGATGCAAACTCCTCTAAGGTAATACACCTCAAAGTGAGGTCCAACAATGAAGGCTGGTCTGTATGCTGTTTGTTAAGGTTCGAGGCCAGATATGTACAAACAGTGAGCATACGAATTTAGAAATGTTAATAGCATATCCAAGCACTCCATCAGCGGGATCTTCCTGTTGAATTGGGCACCGCTAAATGTGCGTGGTGGGTACACGCTGCCTACTGTCAAGCACAGGACCGGGTACTAGTCTTTGATAGATGAAATAAAGACACTGGTCCTCCACCCGAGACTGGTTGAGAAGCGGTGCTCTAAGGAAGGACCACTGATGAACTAAGGGAAACTCTGGGCAGTAAAAGATGGCTTGTGGGTGACTTCTGCACCAGGCTCCTTATTTTTGTACCCTCTTAGGTCACAGAGAAAGGGAGTCTATGTTCTTCTGGGGGCTGCAGAGGTGGCAGCTGGGGCCAAGGGAGCCATTTCCTTAAAGAGAGTGGATGGCATCAGGCATGACTGGCCTGGCTTCTCATGGCCCATCCGAGCAGCATGATCCTGCCCTGCCTACTCTGGGAATCTGCAGATGAGAAAGCATCTGTAGTGGTAAGTCATGGGACGGGTCCGAGCTGCTGTGGTGGCTGCTTTGTTAGCTAAGGTGCTCTGGGCGCCGGGGGCAGATAGGCGATTCCTGGCACCATCGGCCACTCTCCCGAGATCTCTAGCACATGGAGCCACAGTCAGGAGCCTGGGTGGTGAATCGGTGCCTTCTAATTTCCCTGTCACAGAAGGCAGAAACAGGTGGGATGTGAGGAGGTTTGAGAAGGCCAGAACAAGAGGCAATGCACTAATGCTGCAGCATGAGTGTCTTAGGTCAGAGATAAGAAAGGACTTCCAGACACTAAGGACAGTGTCCTATAAGAATAGGTAGCCAAGAGAAATTATGTGTGTGTGGGGGCTTTTCTTAGAGATGGAAAATAGATGAGGAAAAGTCTCTAAGAACAGTAGATTCTTTCATTTTCCAGGGATGGTTTTGAAATGTCTCTAAAGGAAGAAAGAGGCATGGATAAGATATCATCTCTGAATCCTTATATCCTCAGGAATTCCTATCAGTTCCCCCTCAATGTCTGGACTATGGTTTCATCCTTCTCTTCCAGGGAGGTGAGGGATGGAGCAGGTACAAATTGAGGCACAGACCCTAGAGACCAACTAGCCCTTCCCTTCGCTGTATTCCTGCGGCACCCTCCTCCCCCTGGTACAACGAGGAAACTCAAGTCCTGGAAACAAGTCGACTTGTCCTGCATCTCTTCACCTTGCCCCCTGAATGTTTCGAGTAATTATCAGCCTCATGATGGATTATATGCATATGGTCATGTACACTTTTCAAAGTGCTTTCACACCTGCTGTGTCATTCAGTCATAAAGAGGGAGGGGTATGTGTATGTGTGCATGTGTGTGCTTACACACGCGCTTCATTTAGAGAGAGTCATCAAGTACTTCTGAGATTTCTCCTGTCCTCTCTGCCAGTTAAAGAATAGTTTTGTTAATATTTGAACTGAAAACCACACTCTAAGTATGAGACCTTGGGAAAAGCAGCAAACATTCTCATCACCAGCCTCGATTTCCTCATCTGCAAAGTGGGATAATAACACCTACTCTGATGGAGTTGCCGTGAAGGCCAAATGCACAAAGCGAGAGTGCTTTTACTGACACAAGTTGTCACTGTTATCCACACAACCAGGACTTGCCACATAAAAGGAAAGCTCCTGAGGACAGGGACTCTTTCTTCATCTTTCTGAGCCCAGGGTCTGACACAAAGTGGTCCTCCATAGATGCTGGGTGTGCGGCTACCGGTGAAGTCAGAGAAGAGGATTGGAGCCCAGACAGAGCAAGACAGCTGGAAGGGTTGGAGGACAGAGGACTGAAAGGGAAATGGGATAAAAGGGATGGGGAGGGCCCAGGGGAAAGGGTGGGGAGAGAGCGAGCTTGGTGCTGAGGAAGCCTGCACAAAACTGCAGGATGTGGAACAGATGGAGAGACTTTTGAAAAGCAGAACTGTGCACACATCCTTTAAAATTCAGCCCTAGAGATGATCTAGTCCAACCTCCCCTTTATAGGGAGGAAGCACAAAGGTCCATGGGGGGAACACTTGCCACAATAATATACAGGGAGTTCGTGGCAGGCCCAAGATAAAAACCTGGCGCAGTTAGACAGGCCTGAGTTTGATTCCTGGTTATAAGCTGTGTGATTTGGGGCAAGTTAGTTTTTCACTCTGAGCCGCCATTTCCTCATCTGTAAAAATAGGGACAATAATGTCTCTATCTCATAGGCTTACTGTAAGAATTGAATGAGGTCATGTAGATAAAGCTGCGGGAGGAGGCTCTGTAAATGCTACTGGTCTTCCCTTCCTTCTTCCTGAGCGCTCTATTGTTCGTCCCCTGTGATGGAGGCTGCCACGTGACCGACGTGGACAGAAGTCATAGGTCAGCTCCACTGGAACGTGGGGTGGTCCAGTACAGACCTGGGGGCATTTAAAATGTGGGTAAGGCTGTATTTTCATCCGCCGCTTAATTGAGAAGAGAAAAAAATTGTCGTCAGCCTCAAGAGTGGGCGAAAAGTAACAACAGGTAAGGAAGACAGAAAAGCTGATAGTTCAGAAATCTAGAAAGAGTTTGGCTTCAGTCCTGGGAGGGGGAGTGTGGAAAGAGCACTGGACAAGGGCCCCGAGCCTTGCCTGGTCCCTAGCGCTGCCACAAGGACACTGAGGTCTTGGGCAGTTTATTCTCTGTGCCATAGCTTCCTCACTGGCCACGGCCAGGGCCAGGGACGGGTGAGCTGCCGGCCAGGTCTCCAGCAACCAGGAGGTCTGTCTGAGCCTGACGCCCCTCCCTCCTTTGCATTCCAGGCTAGTGTGGTTGGGGAAAGTCACTTCCCTTTCCCAGTGCCCGCCCCCCCTCTTGTGCCCCTGGGGATTTTACACAGCGCAGAGGGTACTCTGGGGAGCTGGGGCTTTCTAAGTCACCTTTGTTTCTAGTTCCTTTAAAACCCAGAGACAAACCACCTCTTACTGCAGGTGCTGCTGGGAAGGCCAATCTGTCTTTTAAAAATCCAAAGGAAGCCATTAAATCACGCTGGTAACCATTGTGACTCATAACAAGCTTTCCTCTGTAAAAAATGAGTCAGAACGACTTTCCAGGAAGTTTGGTTACTTTAATTAGCTACTTCTTTTTTCTTGCCCTTAAAAACATGCAGTAATTTGAGGATCACCTAAGTATCGATGCTACCAGCCACAGAGCCCCGGTGTGAAAGATCTAGTGGTGGTGGAGAGCCAGGCAGCGTGGAAGTTCCAGATAGCACTGTCTCCTGGGAGCTCAGGGGGACCCACATGGAATCTTTTCCTGAATGGCAAAGGGACAAAACCAATCCAGGGCTGACCCATCTGGCCTGAATGAAGGGGAGCCTTCCCTAGCTACCTGTGGCCCAGAAGTGCTCAGAGGTGATGGCCACTCCACACAATTACAGAACCACAGAATTCTAATGATGCCATTAGAGATGATGATGATCACAGTTGCCATGTGCCAAACACTGTGCTAAGGGCTTTAGACATCATCTCTAGAGTAACTCTCAACCTATTCTCTAAGTTGGGCATTAAATTTCCCCCTTTACAAAAGAGATGAGAATAAATTATCAGGTCACACAGCCAGTAAGCAGTAGAGCTATGAATTGTATCCCAGGTCTGTTTGATTCTAAATCTATACTTTTCAGCCAGGCGTGGTGGCTCACGCCTGTAATCCTAGCACTCTGGGAGGCCTGAGGTGGGAGGATTGCTTGAGCTCAGGAGTTCAAGACCAGCCTGAGCAAGAGAGAGACCCTGTCTCTACTAAACTAAAAATGGAAAGAAAAAAAAAATTAGCCGGGCATGGTGGCGCATGCCTGTAGTCCCAGCTACTTGGGAGGCTGAGACAAGAGGATCCTTGAGCCCAAAACTTTGAGGTTGCTGTGAGCTAGGCACTCTAGCCCAGGCAACAGAGTGAGACTGTGTCTCAAAAACAAACAAACAAAATAAATAAATTTATACTTTTCAAAGGTCATCTGTTCCTGCCTTCTGGGAAGGCAAAGTGGCTAATCTAAGGCCACATACTGAATTGGTAGTAACCCTACATGAGTGACAGATTCCAAAGGTCCAAGTTTATGTCTGGATCCTTTCTCCCTTAACCTACTCAATACGTAACTTCCACAGTCTCCAAATAGGAGGCCAGAATTTGCTTGGACTGTCTATAGCACACTCACCTTCCTAACCCTGCCAAGATCTGAACTCTCTCCCTTTCCTGGCCCACCTTGCAGTGTTCCATGCAGCTCACTCTCACTCCCTGCACTGTTGCCCTGACTTGGTCGTGGTAACTAACAACAGAGCACCAGTGCAAACTGGTTAAGTGTGGTCTTCTGCCCATGTGGACACTCTCTTGGCTGTGTCCCCACACACCTGGGGCAATAGGGCCCAGGTGAACAGAGTTGGCTCCAGCTCACTCCAAGAAAGGGCAACCCAACTTCTTTGGACTGTGGCTCCTGGACTCTGATTTTTCTCTAGGGAAGAATGTCAGTGTGGGGGACTGTGCCCATTACTCTCCAGCTGAACTGATTTTAAAGCCTTGCTTAGGTTTTTGAAATTAAAAGAAATTTTCTTCTCAGCTGGGAAGGACAGGTACCCCCTTTCACAGACCCTTAATAAAACATACTCAGTTAATAAATCAAGTGAAACATGGATGTCACTGGCCCACAGTCTCCCCAGTCCGCTGTCTCTACACACAAAGCAAAATACAGACTGTAGCTCTATGCATATTGCTACCTGTGCAAGTTGATGCTGTTTTAATATTAAATTGGAAAGCAGAATAATTTGTGGTAAACGCATTCTGCAGAAGCCTCCCCTCCCAAGACCCCCAATTATCTTGTTCCTGACCCTGAATGTTTTGGCTTCCAGAATGGAACTAGGTGGTGGCTCACACCTATTAATCCCAGCACTTTGGGAGGCTGAGGCAAGAGGATTGTTTGAGCCCAGGAGTTCGAAGTTTCAGTGAGCTATAATCTCGCCACTGAACTCCAGCCTGGGTGGAAAAGTGACACCCTTAAAAAAAAAAAAAGAATGGAACTAGACTGCTCTAGAAGACTTGAAAAAGATTTTAGCTCTGGGGGACATCGATTCTCTTCCACTTCTAATTTCTACGTCTCTAATGATCCAGATGAAAGACTAATTGAGGTCTAGTTGGGATGCTATTAAAGTTATTTGGTGGTGTTACAATTTATACTCATCTTTCTTTAAGTTCTTTTTAATTATATGGAGCTTTCAAAGCAAGGCTTAGACTATAGAGGTCAAAATAAAGAGCTATGAAACTTTCTTCTCAATTCTTTTCTAACCCCTTTCTCTCCTTTACAAAGCAAAGTCATCTCCAGGCACCAATCCTTCTATGAACCTACATACCACCCACCCACACATTATTTGGAAGGGGAACCTTTGCACACAGTCCTCTTTGGTTAGTTCCTTGAGTAGGACTGTTGAGATATCTTGGGCTCAAAGACCCTTGTCCCCGTCTACTAAAGAAATCTCTGCCTCTGTCAATTCAGAGAAGCTGGCAACACGGCTGCTCTTGAACTTTATTTTTGGTTTTCTTTTTAAGGATCTGGCCCCTTCCTAGCCTAGTTCCAGAGGTTTTGTTTTGCTGTAGACCAATATCTACTGTTCGAATGTTCCAGGGTCATGTCCCACATCTCCAGGGAATTCCCTTAGTTCCTAACACCCAGCTTTTGGGTCTGACTGACTGAAAGACCAAGCAAGAAGAGGTACCACATTGTTCAACAATTTCCAACAACTCTCTCCCATCCCTGCTTTCCTGTTCCGTTTTCCAGAAGAGAAGACCCTTACCTGGCTCCACCTGGCCAAGAGTGCCGCGAGCATCCGTGGAATCTGCTACATCCCCACTCATCTTGATATCTGCAGGGAAAACACAACTGATTTTAATAACAGGTCACAATTTTTCTTGCTATGACATATGTGGCTTTAACTAAACAGCAAAGATGAATGTGTAATTACAACAACCATCAGACTTTCAAATTCCTGATTCCCGAACATACAACCATTAGAATATTCATAAGCGTGGGGGCATGTATCCCCTCCTCCTGCGCTTGCTGCTCTCCTCGTCTTTCTTTCCCCCTTTCTCCAGTGCCACTGCAGGGTCTCTCATCTTCTGCATCATTCATTGCCACTTCCTTCTATCACCAGGACTCAGCTGGTAAAAATTTAACAAGGGGAGGGGTGGGGGGACACCTACCATTCCCAACCCTCATTTCCTTTGGGGTTTGGGGATTTATTTTTTAAAAGACTAGGAGAAGAATTATCCCTCGTCTCCTCCCCAACTCTGTGCCCCATAACAACCCTGTCCTGGAAGGCAAGAGGACCCTTAAACCAAGGCTTGCTCTTCTCACCTTTCTTCCCCAGTTCCTGCCTCTGCTCTGTCTGGTTCTCAGAGGTCAGTCCCCTGGCTGAGGGTCAAACCCTAGCTCCAGTGTCGCCCTCCTTGGAGATCCTGGCCTTTGGGGATCCTTACCTTCTCTCCCACTCCTTCAACTTGCTCAGTGAGAAAGGGATGGCAGCGGGTCAGTGCACCACAGAAAGAGAATCCCTACCCCAGGCCCCAGTCTCAGCCCCCAAGTGCAGCTGGGCTGGCCTCCACTCTGCCCTGCTTCATTTCAATAAATTAAACATTTACCCTTAACAGACAGCTGCCACCACCTATAAGGCCCCTAAGTTTCCTCCGGGGTCAGCCAAGGGAAGGAAAGAGGCAACTTTGAACTAACTCTCTCTCTCTCTCAGCTTCTCTCCTTATTAAATCACCCGAAGACTGAAATGTTAAAGACAGAAGAATATTTTATTCAAATTGTGTTGACCCCCCTCACAAACCCTCCCTTCTCTGGGGCAGCACTTTAACTCTTTCAGACCAGATAAAGTCTTGGTGAGCCAATTTGCATGCTTGGCTCCCCAGCCAATCGCAGTCAAGCAGGCAGTCTTAATTTGCATCAGGTAATCAGGCAGTTGGCAGCCTGGACGCCGAGGTGTAGAGATGATCAGGATGCAGGAATGGGTGGACCTCCTCTGCCCCAGGAAAAGAGGGGGGAAAACTTTTTTTTAAGAAAAATTTTTAGGGCAATGATTTGTGTGGCTCCAGCAGAGATTTACTTCTCTTGGGTACAGTGGCTGCAGTGCCAAGCAAGACAGAGATGGGGAGTCCAAAGACTTAGAAGTAGGGGAGGGTGTAAAGCAACCTTAGGAGTCATTGTGGTTTGAGGGATTTTTTGAGACCAGCCAAATGGAAGGAAGACTCCTCTGTAAATGTTTGGAGGTCCATGGACCTCCAAACAATTCATGCTGCACAATTCATGCTTCACCATGTGGTCACAGAGCCCTAGGGGAGACCTTGCAACCCTTTCCTGCCACCCCTCCCAGTGCACTGCGTTTAGAAAAGCATCTCTTGAGCCTAACCTCAGTCATTTCTGCTGCAGTTTCAAACTTTCTGTATAGTCTACCGTGCATGAATGTACCGAATTTACTAGTGTGGCCACCTGCACACATTTGCAAAGGGGCTCTGCCCCTGCTGGCCTTCTGCTCCCATGGAGAAATGGGCTCCCCTTCGTCCCACCCAAGAAGTACTACCTCTGGAGCCAGGCATTGCCTAACGCAGACTTGCTCGTCTGCTCTGCTCACGATGCACCACATCGATTCTCCAACCGTGCTGAGAAAAGCACTCAGACAGAGACTGCCGGCACGGTGCAGAGGAAGTTCTCCCCTCTGGTGGTTTTAACCTGCTTCACTAGCACTGGAATTCAGAGAATGGGTTTTGGCGTCAGACAAACCAGGATTTAATCTCAGTGCCATCGCTAACTAGCTGGGGAACGCTAGCTACATATTTGAATATGAATGTTTTACCTAAAAAAATAGGAATAATGATACATACTTCCCAGGGTTATTGTGAGGATTAAATGAAATACTAAATGGAAACTGTCTGGCACAGTTCCAGGCACAAAGCAAGCACCTGATAAACGAACTAATTAAACAGACACTTAGGCTTAGATGCCGGTCCCTTCCTCTCCTGTCCCCTTCTCATGCCCCTCCTTTAACCCCTTCCCCCATTATAAGGGATAGCTTTGGTCTCAGCACCATTGTAATTCGCCCTTTTCCTGGGAAGCCATTAGCAGTCTCCAAATTCTGATTCCATAGGAAAAGTGTCCATGGGGACAGGAAGAGGTTAAGAGGCAGTGAGACTAGGATGATGATCAGGCTCCGAGTCAACTCATTTTAAACTCCCAACATTTCAGAAGGTAACTCTTTAGCTAAACTGTGATTTTATGCCTGGGCCCCAAACTCTCCTTCAACACCCATTTCCTACATTATCTTTAAATACACCCAGAAGTCATGTCATTCGTCCTTTAAATTAGCTTGAAATTTAGTCTCAATCATGTCTAAAAATAACTTTTGAAAGAGCCAAAGGTCCCCCACTGTGCCACAACATCTACTCATTTGATGTACCCATTATGGGAGCAACATAGAGACACTTTAGGATTGGACAGGGATTTGAGCCTACATGGAGGGGCAGGGTGAGATGACCTGTAAAACTTCTTGAGTCCCACAGGATGCTAAGACACCAAGAACCTGTTCCTGTTGGGTAGGAGGCTGAGACTGATGGGTGGGACGAGCTCTTGGGTCTCAGCCTAAAAATGGGCCAACACCGAAACTCCCCAAGACGCTGTAACCCTTCACCTGTCGGACAGCACTTGCCAGGGGTGAGTGAGAGAGGTATGGGGTGGGGCCGGGCTTCTCTGTGTTCTTATCTCAGCCAGTGACTGAGTAGGCTTCCTGCCATCACTCCCTTCCCTGGGGAGGCTCAGCTGCTCTGTGTAAGAGCCCAGACACCAGATGCAGACCTTCATCTGCCTCACTTGGCACCATCAAACCCTGAAGCTGGCCTTGTCCTCCTTGGGCTTTGGCATGACCAGGAGCAGCCCTCCCTAAACGTCTGCAATCTGCCGGGAGAAAGCCCACGAGGCAGCACTTCCCCCAGGCTGCAGGCTGAGTGTTCACAGTGTCCCGGACCCCTGGGGTCCAGGCTACTCTGGGAAAGCAGAGGCCCCACCCCTCTCTCTCCTAGTGTCCATCTTCATGTCCTGGAAGGGACTGGAGCTTCCTCTTGGGTCCTCCCTCACATACCTGCTGATGGGAGCACTTCTACCAAGGGACTTCAAGGAACCCACCAGTCCCACTTCTGAGCTAGCCAAGGCTCCAGCTCTCCCCCAGAGGAGACTCTCTCATCTCTTCTTTTCCCTCTCACAATCAGGTCTTGCAAACCAATGGCATTCCTGAGCTCTGACTGGCATCCGTCTGTGAGACTCAACCCTTCTTTCCTAACCCTGGCGGGGAATAGCTCAGACTAAGGAGAAGGGCAGAGAAAGAGACACCCTGGAGCAAACCAGGTGTTCCCCCCTCCAGCTAGCTTCCTACTGCTCTCCTTGGGCTCTTCTCTCCTTCGCTGGCCAGCTGACTCTTGTCTGCCCCTCTGCCCGTCCTTAGCCTGGGAGCGAGGAGCCCCTCCTTGGCTGGGGAGTCCCCGTGTCTGGTGACCTGCTCAGATCTTCGTGCTCCCGTGTGAGCTGAGCGATGCTCTATAAAGTACAAAGCGCTGGGGCTCCAGGCAGACCTGAATCATGGTCTGCACCCAGGTTATCAGAGCAAAAAGATGGGGCTGACTCAGGGGACGCAGTGCTAGTGGAGCCCTCTGAATGGGGGACCGGGAGCCAGCCTGTGCCCTAGTTTGTGTGCACCTATTCCGCCTCCTTCCCCCACCCGAACTGTTCCAGCAAATCAATTGAGGAGGAGTCCCGAAGGGCCCAGGACTGGGAACTCACAGGAGAAGTGCTATTTATCAAGAATCAGCAGGATATAGGATTACTATTGGGGGTGGGGGGAATAAGACTTGAAAAAGACCAAGTTTCTGCAAAGAGCATCCTGGACTAAAGGATCCTAGAAAGGGGCCCATGATAAAACATTCTATCGAGGGAAGAGGGACCCTCCCTCACAGACCCCACAGCACGGCCCCACACTGAAAGACCCCACAAAAATGACCTCAAACTGAAAAGTCCAGCAAGAGGACCCAGCAAAGAGAGCCCTTTAACAGAGACCCAGTCAGAGAGACTCCACAGAAAATCTCGAACTGGGAGACCCTTTGGATGTACCACTGAAGGGGAACCAGACACCATAGATGGCCCAGCCATCCCTGAGGAGGGAGACAGACTCAAGAGATCGGCTGGGGAGGGGCAGCAGGCAGATGCAGAGAGAGGAATCAGGAATCCACCCCAAGGTAGATGGAGTCCCCACCCTCAGGAGTAACCCCACCTGGGGTTTAGCTCAGTCTCCCGCTGCCCACACAATGGGGTGGAGGAGGTGTCTGAGCTGCTGAGAAGCACCAGCCAGGGGCTCACTCCAGGGGAATGCATGGAGGCTTGGCCCTCCCTCCTCAACCCATCCCCTCCTGCTCTCTGCTACATCCTCCAAGCCCCTAGGGCTTAGGCTGCTTCCCTGCCAGGCCCCAACAGTCCCACCTCCTCCCACTTCCCCCAGAGCAGGAGGCTCCAGTAGACAAGGAGGTGGAAAACCCCCAGGAAGTCTCTGATCTTGGTCTTAAAGAACTTTCCACCCACTGCCAGGGTCCATCTCTCTGAAGAGTCTTTCTCCCGTTTGAACTCTGACCTCTTTGGTGGGAGTGAAGGAAGGGGAGCACCTGCAGCACCTGCCCACCATGCTCTGAGCCTACTGCACCTCCAAGACCCACAGAGCATGTGGATGGGCACACCTCCCACATGTACAGACACACCTGGAACACACGTGCAGATATCTTTAGTCCCCACAACATGCCACCTCTGGGGTCTGCTCCACCACCTCTCCCAACGCACATGGGCACAGGCAGACACGCCTCTCACACATAGGGATGCATGCATGCACAAGCCCTAATCAATACATGGCACGGCACCTGCCCAGGTGTGCCTCTGTAATTGCCCCACCCCACCCGCTTCTGCTAAGCCCCCTCCCCTGACATAAATGCCCACTTCGCCTCCATTTCACACATTTGCCTGGACACCAAACACATAACATGTGGATACACGTATTTTCCTCACTTACGCACTCCCAGGTCCACACCCCTGCTGAGTGAGTGAACCACCCATCTCCTGCAGCCTCCTGAGACTACAGCAGTTCAGCACACCCGGGTCCTACACAACTGCTGCTCCCCAGATCAGGGGTTTTAGAATCCCTCCCCCTCACATCAGCCCTCACCCTCATTCTTTTCCGAGGTTTCTTATACCAGACTGCGTCCCTTTAGTCCCCCAAACACCCATGCCCGCCCAGGACGACCCGCTATCCACACCGCCCTCTCCTGGCCGCTGGGAAAAAAGTCCCCCTCCCCTCCAAGAACCGTGTCCCTCTCCTTCGCCCCTTCCCGCGCTCAGTGACACCTGTCAGAGCTCATTCCCTCCGCCCCTCACCTGTGTGCATGGGCTCCAGATTCACCATCCTGCCCCAGGCGGGGCCAAAGCCAGCGCCCCCCCAGGTCCCGCGCGTCTGCCCCAGCCGGGCCCCCTGGGAAGCCAGGGTCTCCTTCCTCCCGGCCCCGGCCGCCGCCGCTGCGGGAGCCGCTGCCGGAGCCGTCGCCGCCGCCGTCGCGCGCTCCGCCGCTGCGGCCCGGGCAGCACTCGGCGCGGCCGGGATTGCCACACTCCCCAGGTGAGCACGCGGCGCGGGGCGGGGGCCGCCGGCCACGCCCCCTGGCAGGGCCCCCGCGCCTGGCCCCGGGCCCATGCAAAGCAGAGATTTGCATACAGGGAGCTGGGGGCCTGGGGAGGGGGCCGGGGGTGCAACCGGGGCGGGTCCCGACCCCGCGGAACACCTGTCTGCCCCAACCCTGCGGGGCGGCTCCTCCCCATGGCACCCGCAGTGGCCCGGACTCTTGGTCCAGCTTCCCCTTTTTAGGAACCCCCTGCAGGATATCCAGACTCAGCCTGAGCTTCCGTCTAAACAGACTCCTAAAGTGTGAGAGCTGCAAGGAATCTGGGATGTTTGGAGAAGTCGAGGGGGTGTGCAGGAGAGAATTCGGTTTTGCAATCTTACCTCTCTCTCAACCACTTACCAGCTGTGCGGCATGGGACAAGGCTCTTCACCTCCCTGAGTTCATTTTACTCATCTGTAAAACGGGACAGGTGCTAATCATAACTGGCATCCTATGGGGCTAAGCAGGCGGCCACGCTCACCTAGTCCCCATGGCGTCCTCACAGCTTTGGGGGATCTAGACAGGTCCCAGTTTATTGGCACATTTTCCAGATGAGGACAACTGCTTCTTGCCTGTGCCCCCATCCCCATCCCAGATTGTTGTGAGGTTCTATGAAAGGATGGATGTGGACATTACTTACCAGTGCCCATGGGACAGCCACCTTCCAGAGCTGGGCAATGACTTGTTCAAAGGCATACAATTCCCTAGTGGCAGGGCCTGGCTAGAATCAGGTATCTGGACTCCCACTCCAGTGCTCTTTGCAGCACCCATCATAGACTCATCATCTGAGCCCTTGCTCACCCCTTCCTCCTCCTCTCTTCAGGTCTCAGTAAGTGGTCTGGAGCCCAAGAGACCACCTACATGGAAGTCCAGAAAGTCATGTGCAGCCAAGAAGGCAGGGCCTGACCTTCCTTTCCAGATAGGACTCCTTTCAATTTGGTCCCAAGGACCATGTTCTGCTGACAGAACAGGTCCTTTGCTTTTCTGCCTGTACGCCTTGCTTACACTATTCTTTCCGCCTAGTATGTCCATTCCACTATCCACCCCAATATTATATCACCCAGAATTTATTGAGTTTTCACTATTTTCCAGGCTCTGTGCTAACACTTTAAAAGCATCTTTAGTGCTTTTAGGTCTCAATTCGCCCTCATAACAACCTGTACATTGTACTATTATTATTTCCATTTTATAGATGGGGAAAATGAGGCTTAAAGAGTTTAACTTGCCCATGTTACATAGCCAGTAAATATCAGGGCTCGTGTTCTAAAGCACTGCGCTCTACCCCCTCTATGCACAATTCAAATGCCCCCTCCTTTCTGAAGTTAGAAGTAATCTTTTACTAAATTGCCATGACACTTCAATGTTCTCAACAGCCTGTGTGGCAGGTTATGTGGGCCTTTTCTTGGGCTACCTCCTGGCTGTTAACCTTTGCCACAGGCACCTAGAACAGTTCTGGGCACACAACAGGTATCAGAAAGGGTTCAGTGTGTGCCACAGTGGCCCTGGAGGAATAAGAAGTGTTTAGGACTTCTACAGGTTCATACAAATCACGCTCCCCAGTCACATTGACCTCTCCTCCTCTCATGCCTGGCAAGAAGGGAGGAGGGGACCTTCTTGTTTGGCTGGCTGGGGGAAGAGATCAGCAAAGGCTTCTTGGAAGACCAGTGACCCCAGGTGTCGCTCTCAGGATGCTCTCAGCCTCTGTCCCTTACTTCTTTGCCTTTCTTTCTCTTCCCTCCCCTACTTCAGGTTTGGCCTCTTCCCCAAGGTCCATTTTTTATCTCCAACTGCACTCACCTGCCATCATTCTAGAAAAATGCCTACACACAGTTTATATACCCCTGTGTGCATGTGATTTCCATATCTCTATTTGCATATCATTTGCATAGCTGTATGTACAGAGGGTCTGATTTTCTGACCACCATATCTGGGACCTGTTGCTCTTTCCTATGTGCAAAGTCACATTTCTTCTCTGGGCTTTAGTTTTCCAAAAGCCAGAAAATCTGTATTTGATGATTTCCAAAGGCCTTCTGGCCCCAGCAGCCTAGGATTCTGAGGTCCCCAGGGGAAAGGAGGAGATGGAGTTCTTGGAGGGGGGGAGGATACTGAGGCACAGAAAAGACCTTGGAAGTTCACAGTTGGAAAACACAGCTTTGGATTCCAAACATGGAGTGAGGAGGTAGGAGGACAAAAGGGTGGGAGGGGTGGCAGTGGGGAGAGGGTGGCAGATACTACCTCATTCATTTACTCATTCAATAAATATTGATTGAGTGCTTTCTATGTGCCAAGAACTGTGCTACCTGCTAAACACACACCATCTTATTTAGTTAGCACAACTTTAGATGGAAGGTACAATTATTAGCCCCCTTTTACAGAAGAGGAAACCGAGGTTCAGGGAGGCTAATGGGGATTTAGACCAAGTCTGCCAGATCCCAAAGCCTTGTAACCTTGCCCTCCAGTTTCTGAATCTGGCAATCACCTCCCCTTCTCCTTCCTTCTTTATCAGATAACTTGAGGTAGAAGAACCTAGATATAATTTTGACCCCCTCATATGAGGGACCTGAGGCACACAGAAAGGGGCACTTGCCCCAGGTCCCAGAGCAAGTAAATTGTTCAGTACAGAGACCCTTTTACTCTTCTCCACTCCTCCTTCAAATGCCCATCCTGAGTCTTAGAAGGGGGGTTATTAGAAGGCTGGATGGGCTCATGGCATGTGAGTATGGAGACAGAGAAGGGTTAGCAACTTTCATTTCTTCCACCTCTGACTTGTTTGCTGGTCAACTTCAATTAGCTAAACTGGAATAAGAGTATAAAAGGTCCCCCCCACTCCACCAGGGCTCATGATCTCCACGAAACCAGCTTTTTGAGTTCTAGACTGGAAATAGGTGATAGGGAAGGTGCCAGTCCACTGGGACTGATACTCCATGTCCCTGTTTGCTTAGTAGAGGAAAAGCTGTGGGGAAGAAAGATAGAGGTTTGCCTGGAGGTTAGAAAGGAACAGAAAAAAGAAAGGGAGAAAGAAGCAAGGACAGGAAATTTCAGTGCCTTTGGACATCAAAATAACTATATGCAAATGAAATGCAAATAAAATGCAAATTATCTCATCCTCCCTCTTACCCCACCCTTTCTGGACAGCTGGAGGACTTATTCAGAGAGTAGCCAAAGCCTCACTCCAGTATGCTGTAGTTCTGAAACTGATCAACTCTGAGCCCTCCTCTGGTCCTCCTAGAGTGACATCTAACCCCCTTGGCTGCACCCCGAGGTAGTCACTAACTCCCTAGGCTCCATTTCTACTTGAGCATATGATCAGCTTCTTTTGCTTCAAGGACAGAGGGCTCTAGGAGTGAAGCCTCCCCTCCTGGACACATTGGCCAGAAATGGCCTACAGCCCTGTAGAGGGTGCTGCAGGGAGGGAGGCAGGCCCGAGCCCTGTTCCCCACCTGAGCAGAGAAAAGTGGCCTTCCTGGCTGTAGGCCCTGCTGCTCACTCCCACTTCTTGTCATGTCAGCTGGATTGAGTTGTCAGGGCTGGGAGAAGGGCGGAGAGCTAGGCATCCTGGAAGGCCACCAAGCAACAAGTCCCTTCTAGCACCTTCCTTCTGCCAGATGAGCCGTGGGGCCCAGAGTGTGGGGGTGCAGATTGGGGGTCAGCTCCCTGCTTTGGGGCAAATCAAAGGGAGTGGATCCCAACTCAGGCTTCCCAAAAAAGCAGATGGAAGCAAAGTAGAGGCCAGGAAGGACTTCCAGGCCTGTTTTTAATCACACCTCAGAGTAAATCTGATAGCAGCATTGCCAGGAGGCATTTGCAGAACACAGGTGAAGGGGATTAGTGTCAGGGGACAAAATAAGAGATGTCCTGGGAACCAGAATAAAGCAACTGTGTCTGGGGAGTGGACGGGAGAGGACACTGGAGTCAGAATACAGAGTTGTTCCCTGCCCTGCTACCCCTAAAGCTGACTACATACCCCACCAGGGACATCCTCCCCTGCCCAGTACCCAGCCTTTACCCACATTGGGGGAGGGAAGAGTACACACACATTCATTACCCATTTTGCATTTAAAAGTTCAGAATAATAGATAATAACAATATGCATTTAATTTAAAGACAGCATAATAACAACTCTGTCTTCCAATAAACTTTTTTTACCTTGAGGCCAGCATTGGGCCTGGGCTGGACCTCTCTAATGCTACCTTCAACAGTCCCCTACCTCAGCCAGCCCTTTCCTGGCTCTCCCAGCCCACCTCAGACCAGGTAACCTTCCCGGTCCGTCCGCATGCACTCTCAGGGCAAGTCTAGGCTCAGCGCGCCCTCTTGTGGTAATGGGGGCATGTGACCCTGACATTTGCACCCCTACTTACAAGAGCCTGGAGAGGCCTCCTCACAGGAGCACCCATCCATGGCTGCAGGAACCACAAGTGAGGGCCCAGTTCCAGACAAGCTGGAGATGTAGAATTTTAGTTACACAACACTGTTGGGTCTTCCAGTCCCTGCTCACCCTCAAAGGCCAGACCTCACCATGGAACCTCAGTTGGAGTCAGCCAGCTGTGTTCTGCCCAGTCAATGCAGGGACAGGAGCTCCTGGCCTTGTTGGGCTCTTTGTACTATTGTCCTGTTGCTGGACAGCTCTGCCAGTTGTATGCTGCCCTCTGGGGCTGCTGAGCTCCGTGCCAACCCTACACCCACGTGTGTTGGGAGATCAGTGGCCATTCATCCTTTCAAAGCTGTATCGAGTACCCATTGGAGCCACACACTGGGCTAGGAGCTGTGAATGTAGCAGACACTGTCCCTCCTCTAGAAAGCTCACAGTCTGTTGATGCTTGTGGACCAGTGAGCAGGCAAGTCCCTCATCCTGTGGCATGTACTCTAAGAGGAAAGCAGGGGGTGCCATGGGCACTGGCTGTGGGGCACACCTTACCCAAATTTTGGGGGCATCAGGAAAGGCTTCTGGGAGGAAAGGATGTCTAAGCTGAGATCCCATCGAATAGGGGAAAGCAAAGGGAACAACCAGCACGTGCCAGGCAGGTGCGTGGGACATTCAGGGAGCCCCACGCAGTACAGGCAGGGACTGAGTACAAGAGGTGGACCAGCATGAGTGAGTGAGGGGGACAATATTCGTACAGGGAAGCCCTTGAAGCCACCTGACTTAGACAGGTGGAAATAATTTGCCAGTCTCGGTAACAGGTGACTTGTGACACACATCACAGCGGATTGCAGCACAGCCTTGAATAGCAGTTCCAAGGTTGCGGATTGCTGGGGAGGAGGGTGCTGGCGAGAAGTTCACCTGTGACAGGGCAGGGAGCAATAGGGCAGAGGTGCAGAGGGAACTGGGTTTGAGGTATTCTTCATTTTGTTCTTCAGATGGGAAGATCTGAATTGTCTCAGGGCTTTGGGAAGGAGGCAGGAAAGAGAGATGGAAGAGGAAGAGAGGGGATAGTTTCCGCAGGGAGTCCCGGCCCTGAGGAAGGGGGAGGGGCTGGGTTCAGAGCCCTGGGGCAGGGGAGAAGGGACATGTGTCCCATTAGGACAGGAGGGAATCTGGGAAGGTAGGTGCGGATGCAGGTCAGAGAGTGATGTTGCGTGGTGTTCCCTCTCCTGCTTCTGCTTCCTGCCATGTAGGAGAGGAGGGAGCTGGGAGGGGAATGGCATTTCACCCTGCCTCTCCCTGCTCAGGAATCAGGAGCTTTTCAGAGCCTGACATGCAGCAGGAGCCAGGGCCGGGGAATTAGTCGCTCCCCTGGACACCATCCATCCAGTCTCCGCCGGGCCGCTCCCTCCCGAGGTTGCTCTGACCGTCTTTCCCTTGCTCCACCAGAAGCCCCTGAGGTCCAGCCCTTCTCCACTGAGTCCCTGCAGAGGGAGCCTGCACTTGTCACCTTGCTTTTGTCTTCTTCCCTTCCCCTGTCCATCCTTTTGGGTCCCCAGCATGGTTATCAGTCAGGGTCTCTACATGAAAACAGAGTCAACTCAGCTGTGTGCCTTTCATGAAACTGACAGAGGTGCAGCAGGCTTAAGGGAACCAGCCGCCAGAGAGGAGCAATGCTGGGAAGCTAGGGCTGAGGAGGAGGTGGGGGAGGCAGAGGGACAGAGGGACGGGAGCCCCAGGAGAGATAGAGCCTTGGAGGAATGGAGCCAGTGCCTCAGACGCGGTGCTGAGCAGCGAGTTGCAGGTGACACATGCACTCTGAGCTCTCGCCCTGTCCTCCCATCTGCGGGCGCTTCTCATTAGCTGAAGCTAGAGGGTTACTCCATCCACTATGCCCAGGTCCAGTGAAAACCCTGGGACAGAAGTCCCCCAACTGTGGGGCCCCACAGTTCCCCTCCTAGGGCCTCCCGTGGCTAACAAGACCATCGGGAGAAAGTACCCAACAAGGCCCAGCCCAGCCTGAGTAAGGTCACGTGTGGGGGTGGGGGGTGGGGTGGCCTGGCATAGCTCTTCTCTCTGGCTTGAAGAGGCACTGGTGAGGGTTAGGTTCGGGCCTTCCTCGAGGGCACCTTGCTTGCCTTGGCAAAGAGGACCGATCAGGAGCATGTTCCTGCCAACTCTGCTCCCAGGGAAGCTTTGGACACTCTCTTCCCCCACGTATTAAGCGCTTGCTACTACGGAGACTGGCCCAGCGAGTGCTCCGCACACCACACCGCTCACCCTGCCCAAACCTGGGGCCCCTCCCGCAGGTGAGCTGTGCTCTCTGAGCCTCTAGCTGGCCAACCCGATAAAACCATCTGGGTTAGGAGGTGGCCTGGGGGAAGGAGGTGTGGGAAGAAGGTGGCATGGGGTAAGAAAGCCTGGGGTTGGATCCCAGCCCTGTTCTGGAGAGCCATCCAAACTTGGGCAAGGCCCACACTTTTCTAGGTGAGCCACATCCATAAAATGTTACAGAATCGCTTCAAGGAGCCAATGGGCTGACTTGCATGAAGGTGCTTTGTAAGCCCCAGAGCCCGCAGGAGTACGGATATGACTCCTCCCTGGTGTTCTAACATGGCCATGACGGCCTCTTGAGGATAGGAAAGCCTTATCTCAGTGTTTCCCAAATAGCTGACCATCTACATCTATTTTAACAAGCTCCCGAGTGATTCTGGTGCACACTAAAACTTGAGAATCTCGGCAGAGAAGTAACCGTCACGGAATTTTGGGCGCTGTGACAGAGGGGTTGAGGGGGTTGGGAGGAGGGTGGTCTATCATGGCCCCTGGCATGTGGTCCCCTGGGAGGCATCTACTTTACAGAGTGTAAGGTCAGCCTCCAAGTATCAGGGAAGCTTAATTCTCCTCCCCATCCCCCTAGACCAGGAAGGGGCCATGGCAGGGATGTCTAGTGATGGTGTCCAGAGCCCCCTCACTGCAAGGGACAGGCAGGCTGGGAGGTGCGAGTTAAGAAAGGTCAGAAAAACACTCCAAGTCTTGAAAACACTGCTTTCTAAAAAAGCATTATTTTGGGGTTATTTGGAAGTCAGTAGGGAAGGTATCATGTAGGATGGGAGGTGCCTTCTCCACGAATCCCAGCCCCCACCTGGAATCACAGCTGGGGCTCAGGACTGAGGCTCCGGATTGGGCAGGAGGGGAAGGAGAAAAGGCCAGGGACACCTCCCTCACAGATCCCCCAGCAAGGCTGAAGCCGGTCCATGGAAACAGGTTTAGAAATGAGGCACGCCCACCTGAAAAGGACATCTCCCACGACCCTCAGCTTGACCAACGCCAAACAAACTCAGTTGCCCAAACCCTCTGGTCTACATGGGTTCAAGGGACAGCAGCCTGTTCTGGGGTACTGGGGGCAGAGCAAACCCTGCAAACCCCTTCCCTCTCCAAGGTCTTTGAGGAACGATGTGACTCTTTCCATTTCCTCCCTCCTAAGAAAGGGGTCCCGTATGGGACCCACAAGACTTTCCCAGTCCCTGAAACACTGCTGCCTCCACCTTGCCAAGCTGTTACCATCTTTCAGCCTCAGCCCACACACATCCCTTCCAGGAAGCCTTCCCTAATAAATGCAGCCTGCACATCCCTCCTCAAACCCTATGCACCCTCCCAGCACTTCCTGTTACAGCCTCTTTATGCTGGAAGATACTTTGGAAGTGAAAAGCCTTCCAGATGTCTGATCTAGTTGTCTCTGGTTTATAGACGTGGGAATGTCAGCTTTTTTCACTAACAATAACGATACTGACATTGGCTAACACAGCGAGCTCTCACTGTGTACTAGGTACTTGACATGCAAGAATTCACTTTAGTCTCACAACGGAGCTCATTTTATAGATGAAGGAGCGGAGGCACAGAGAGGTAAAGTAACTTGGCTCAAGACTGCACAGCAAGTAAGCAGCAGGGCCTGGATCTGACGCTGGAAGTCTCATTCCAGAGTTGCAATCTCATCTCTTGCCTTCGAGCTGGCTTATCATGTTTGCGTCCATGTCTTCTTCAGTGCAGACATTTTACTTTATCCTTCCCTAGTAATACCCCTTCCCGTACCTCCTCTTTTCCCGCCCTCCCACAAATGGCTGAGCGCACAGTAGGAGCTTTAGAAGTTGTTGTGCCAAGATAGGGCATGGGGACATCTCTGACACCAGGTGGCAGCATTGGCTAAAAGTTCTCTCTGAACTCCAGGTCTAGTGTTGTCAGTCGAGTAAAAACTTAAACTTTTATTTCTGGTACAAATGATAAATACTTTGCATTAAAAATCTGGAATTCAAGTTTTCCTCATACTTCATGCTCCCTCCCCACCCTAGAAGCTTACAAAAATATTTCTGTTTAGAGGGGGAGAGCTGGTGCCTGCTCTAGAGGCGGAGTCCAGGTCTGGGGCAAGGCACGGTGGCGGGAGGGCTGCACCTGCCCCACAGGCGGCCTCGGCAGGGAGAAATGAGAAGAATGTGCCATGACATGGTACAGGGGCTGTGTCCCCAACAGCTCCCTCTTGGGGGGTAAAGATCCCCTCATTGCTGGGGACAAGGAAGGTGCAGGGGGACAGCTCCTTCCAGATGTGTGTGGGGAGGTGGGTGTAGCAGGCATAGACTCCTTTTGGGGTCTAAACCTGGAAGAGTTCCGCGGAAGAACCATGGGCCTCCACACTGTGGCTGCTTGAAAGTGAACACTTCGGGGGAGATGAAGGAGGGGAGGGGTGCCAGTTTGGAGAGCCCCTTTCTCCCTCTCTGCCCCCAAGGCAGGCACAGGGTGGCAGTGGGGGCTGCCTTCATGAGTGACCCCCTGCCAGGCCACACCCATTTCACAGTCGAGGGAGATGGGGCCAGAGGGGCCCCCAAGGGCTCAGGCCAGGGCAGTGGGGAGGAGGAAGTAAGGCCTCAGGAGGGGTCATCACCCTCTAGTGACTGGGGAAGGAGCGGTGGGCCCAGAACAGCCACCTCCAGGCCCACCCCTCCCCCCAGCCCAGCTAGGGGTCCTCATCCCAGAGACACAGCTGCCTCTGGGGCACGTAGAAGTCAAAGCTGTAGCTCTTCTGGCAGCTGCGGATGCCGCACTTATAGGGCGCAGGCCGGTCGCGGCTGTGGCAGTACTTGAGCATGCAGGGGTACCAGGCCAGGCTCAGGCCGTAGTGGCAGACACAGGGCTTCCCGAGGTCAGTGACCTGCCTGCAGCGAGGCAGCTCCGTCCGCTCCGAGGCCTTGGGCAGAGCCTCAAACACAGAGCTGTCCACACCTGGGGGAGAGAGGCGAGGATCAGCGAGGGAGGGAGGAAAGGAGGGACCCATCCCCTACTTGGCCTCCCCAGTCGTTCGACAGGCATTTATAGACACCTCGTCCCCATATATGGCTCCTCACTAGGCTAGGGGGAGAAACAGATTAAATAACAATGACCCTCCTCTATGGAGTCCCAGCTGTGGACGCTACATGCAGTACCTCCTTCTATCCCCCCAGGAGATACTGTCATCCCAGTTTTAGTGATGCAAAAAGTGGCCCAGAGAGGTTTGACGATCTGGCCAAGGCTACACACAGTAAGAGTGGAGTCAGGACTCGAACCCAGGTCTGTCTGACTTCAAGGTCTCCGCTCAGCCACGCTGCCACCTGATGCTTTAAAAAAATCACATGCTGGCCGGGCGCGGTGGCTCACGCCTGTAATCCTAGCACTCTGGGAGG
>VBSM01001265.1:75109180-75153967 GCA_008086735.1 Cheirogaleus medius | reverse complement strand
AAAGAAGCCTTCTTTAAAAAAAAAAGGTGATATTTGAGTAGGGCCAGGCAGGGAAGGGACAGCACAAATATGCACACAGAGGGGCCGGTCAGGGTGCTCAGGGCTCGGGGCGGACCGGAGAGTGTGCACGTTACGGGTGCTGGCAGGGACCTGGCTGGCGTGGCTCAGTGGCTGTGGGAAGGACCAGCTACTTTTTGGGGGATAAACATATGAAACCTGCACCTTGGTGTGGCACGCAGGTCCCTGCGGAGGCTGTGTGTGTTGGGGGGCTCGCCTGCAGCTCTGTTGGGCATTTCTAACTCCAGCCCTGCCCCGGGAGGGACAGGCGTTTCTCTAGTGCTCAGCTGGCTGGGCAGAAGGACCAGGCCTGGAGTTGGAATGGTGACTTATCCCTGTCCCCTCTACACAGAGGACCTGAGGGCAGTCCTGGGAAAGGCACCCGGAGATGGGCCAGCACTGAAGTCACAGAGGTGAGGAAAGCAAGGACCACACAGAGGTGGGGGGATTCCTGAGGATCTTGAGGGGAGATGCTGGCAGCCGGCACCGGGGAAGCGAAGCTGGTTTCTGAGAGGTGGCAGCAGAGGTGGGCAGTGGGGAATGGGTGCCTGTGTCCTGCTCCCATGACAGAAGGTCCCATCTCTGTGTCCTCACTAAGGGCAGGGGACAAGAGGAAGTGTCTAGGACTGTCCCTCCACAGAGCCTGGCAGAGTCTATGTGTCCCTGCCTGTAATGGGTCCCTTTCCTCTGGCTGACTCTTCTCACTGAATAGCTGCGTAGGCCCCACTTCCTCCAGGAAGCCTTCCCTGACCAATGGCAGCCTGGTTTGGGTCCCTCCCCTGAATGCCCTCAGCTCGTCACTGTACTCTACCATGTTTATGGACCTACCCCCAGGAACTGGATGTCTACCTCTCTAATTCCCAGTGATACATCTCTGCAGGTGCTTAATAAATGCCTCTTGAATAAAAGAGCCACTCAACTATGACCCTCTCCCCTCCTCCCCTGCTCTGCGCTCTCTCCCCCTCCTCTTCCCTCTGCCCAGCACCTGCTGACCTTGCTCCAGCCAGAACTGGACGTCCTCCTGGCGGGTGTAGATGGCGTCCACGGCCTCGGCACACACATTGTGGAGATGGGGGCTCAGCAGGCCCCCCTGGCTGAAGTTGACGGCGATGTCCATGTGCAGCTGCTCCAGGCCCCGAACCTCCTCGGCCTGCCGTACTGCCCGTGGGTTTTTCTGTGTGCAGGAGAGGAGCTGTTTCTACCCGGCCTTAGAATGCTCCCTGCCCATCTGCCCCTGACCTTTCCAAGATCCAGGGAAAAGAGTCTCTCTGGGAAGGGCAGGCAAAGGGGTGGGGGAGGGTCCCAGGGCAGGCCCTGCTGGATAGGGTACGGGGCTTAGATGAGGCTGGGGAGAGGCCCCAGGGTCTAGGAAGGGACCAGGAACAGGTCAGCAGGTTTAAGGGTTTTGAACACTATACTGAACACCTTCCATACATTATTTCATTTAATTCTCTCTATACCTATTTTCTCAATAAGAAAATCGAGGCTTTGAAAGTGAGGTAACTTGTCCCATGTCAGCTGGCTAATGAGTGATGGAGGAGATGTTATGCCATTCCAACTTCAAAGCCCGAATCCCTAACCTCCGTCCTAAATAGCGGGGAGCTGGGGACCAGGGGACTGGAGAAACCTGGGGGCTGGGAGTTCAGTTAGAGATCTGGGGCTGTGGGGTCAGGTTTGGCCTGCAGCAGAATCTGAGTGTTCAGGGCTCCTGGGGTAAGCGAGTGCCAGGGCTGAGAGCTAAGGTGGGCAGGGGTGACGGGTCCATGAACAGCGTGAGGATGAGGAGCTGGGTGGGGCCAGGCTGGCAGCAGGGGTCGGGACTCCGAGTCAGGAGCAGGGCCGGGGCAGGCACTCACCTGCCGGAGCTTGGCCATGGCTTCACTGGGGATGATCTCATTGTGGTGCAGACGGGTGACAAAGCAGAGGGCCTGGAACTGACTCTGTCCCTTTTCCAGCTCCCCCAGGATCAGGGCCCGGAAGATCTTCACATCCTGAAGGAGAAGGGCAGGAGGATGGGAGACCAGCAGCGGGGAGCAGGGCTTCCCTGCCAGCGCCCTGTGCTCAGCCTGGACACCTGGACGCTGCCTGGCGATACACACCTCCCTCCCCACCTCCCTCCTGCTGGTCTAGGAATTTTTATCTTTTCTATTTAAACCCCTGACTTAAAAGAACACACCCCAGGTGTTCCAAAGCCTCCTAGAAAAGTAAGTGATAAAATGGAGAATTTTTCAAAAGAGAACCCTCAGAAGTAGGAAGCTTCACCTTGAAGAAAACAGCACCTCTTTTGGCAGCTTGTTTATTCATAGCTGACAATGCCCCTCCGTGGAGTCCCCTGAAGTCACCTTCATGTGGTGGGGGAGGATCTGGGCCTCTACAACTGCCTGAGTAGCATGTGATGCTGGAGGGGCTGCATTCGCAAGTCTTTAAGTCCCTCTCTGACATTTTGACTCAGCACGTTTGGGGAGAGGCCTCGAGATGCCCCCGGTGCTTCTGCAGCCAGGCCGCCGGCTGCCCACCTCTGCTGCCTGGGCTAGTGGCGGCAGGATGGGTTAAGAGCAGAGGCAGCAAGCTTGCTGCAGCTGTTGCCGCCTTCCAGGGGCTGGATGACTCAGTTTCCCCTTTCCCTCCCCACTTCCCCTTCCCCTGCGGAGTTACTAATGGCAGTGCCGGAAGCCCAAGGGCTCCTTCCTGTTACTGACTCACTGCGTGATGGGGGAATCCTGACACAGGGCAGAGGGAGAAGGCCCAGAGTGGGATGGGCCCCTTCCCAATCTGGGGACTGGAACCCTGTGCTCCACCCACCTGCACTGCTCACCATGGCCCCACCGCACCTGATGCGCCCCCCATCTTCTCAGCCATCTCTGTGCCTTGACTAACTCTGTTCAGCTATCAGTGCATGTGTCCCTGCACCCGCCCCCACTAAGAGAGTCCCCATTCACTGAGTGCCTGCTGTGCACCTGCTAGAGTGGGAGTGGCTTGAGAACAGGGTCTGAGTGTCCCCCTTAGAGTCCAGAGACAGGCAGATGGGGGCCCATGGCTCCACCGCAAAGCTGCAATGGATTAGCTGGTGCCCAGCTTTTCCCAACTTCTCTCCTCTGTAAAACAGGGCTGATTACACATTTCCCTGATAGGGTTGTGGTGAAGATTGGGTAAGTTATTTGGAAGAATGTTCACACAGAGCTCAGTAAGTGCTGGCTGTGATGACTGTTGTAGGTGACCCGCAACACATGAGTGCCCATCATCTCCTAAACCCCCATGTACCTCTGCAGTCCTTTAACTCTACAAGGAAGTTTCTCTTACTTCCTCTTGCTGTCAATGATCTCTGGAACAACGTGGTGTTGGAGTATATGGGGAGATTTTCCAGAAAGAGAAACTGAGGCCAAGCTAGTGAGAAAGGTTCCATTGAGTTCCTTATGACCCCAGAGACTAGTGAGGAAGGTGAATCAGAGCTCGTGTTAAACCTTGCTTCCTCTCAAGAGGAAATCCCTTCTCGGGTATGATGTTGGAATCTCCTTGTCCCGCCAGCCTGGGCTATCTGATCTTTCACCTAAGCTGGCTGAGGGGAGACGGAGGCTGGTCTGCTTGTAGCATATTACATTCTGGGCTCAGTTCCTGACAGGTGAGACTTGACACCAGACTTCCCCTGCTAGAGCTTGAGTCAGGCAATGTCCCTGGCAGGATCCCACAGGCAGAATTCAAAACCCACTTCCCTGGTATTTCAGCTCTGACTCTTTGGAAAGAACCTTCTCTGGATATCCACAGCATCTTCTATGATACCTCGGGCACATGCAATACCCTGCAGTCTCAGGGCTGCTGAGGGGTCTCACTGCTTGGTGACGTCACCTGCCTGCAGGAGAAGGTATCTGAACTTTTAAACCAGACCAGAGGGTGAAAGGATTCTGAGCTTTTTCCCTGCTTCTATTAATATATTAAATGACAATGACGACAACAACAAAATGCTACCAAAATGGGAAACTGGGGGGTACAGAAAGGTACTGAGAATTTCTCATTGAGGTAGATTTCCTCTGTATCTCCTATCTGTGTAGGACCAAGAGTTATTGAAGTTTCTAACTAGAAGAGACAAATCATTGTTATCATGGGTCCAGAAGAATGTGTAATCCTATTTAAGATCCTGACGACAACAGGAGGTAGAAACTATGATTGTTACTGAGCTTGGATTGGGTAACTTGTTCAAGGTCAGGGACTAAGAGGAAACACAACCAGGATTTCAGCGCAGGCTGTCTGACTCAAAGCCTGAGCTCTTGTAACCAGAATGCACAACTGTCTTCTAGATCAACTAGTCTAATTCCCTTGATGTTCAACTAAAGAAACTGGAACTCAGGCACATAGAATGTGTCCTGCCCGTGGCCCCCGGCTAGCCAGTGGCAGAGGCAGGATTAGAATTTGGTTCCCTTTTTAAACCATGCCTGTCTGGTGGCAGTACGCTTGTGAGTCCTCTGTATACCTGTCCCGAGAATGTGGCGGCTCCAGCTCATGTTCCTGTGACTAAAAACTGGCATGACACAAATAAGGGAAGATGAAGCAAGAACTCTTCTAAACCGCCTGCCTGCCTTGCCAAGAGCCTCTCTATTTCTCCAGTCTTTTTCATCCCATTTCTCCAGAAATCCCACTTGCTGACGACCCCTGAGAGGGACCCCTAGTTTCTGGATCTAACAATTTGGTGACAGGGCTCCATTGTCCTGACCATGTTCCTCCAACTAACTTTCTACTCCCTGCACCTTGGACTCACTAGAAAGGTTCTGGGACGCCCTTTTCCTTCAGCCTTCACAGGGCAGGGAACATCTGGCCAGATGCTAAGTCCTGGCCAGATGGAAGCCTGGCTCCCAGCCTTCCTCCTTGCCCAGGAGTCCCTTGGGATGATTCCCTGATGTGGCCTAGAGCCCAAAGCAGATGGCAGAGCTGGGGAAGAACCCACGGCAGGGAGTGGAGGCAGCTTCTCAGGCTGACACTCAGCTGGGACTCCCAGATGGGAGGTTTCTATAAGGATGGGAGGTTTCCTTCTCCCATGAGCTCCCAGGAACCTCCCACCCGCTAGGAGCAGCCCACCAGAAGAACCGGAGCACACAGCAACCAGAGGGTGTGGCAAGTGTGCCAGGGAGATAGTGAGTGTTTGCTAAAGTCCTTGTCTGCAGCTGTAAGTGAGAAGTAAGTAAGAGGTAGCCTCTAGGATAGCACAGTCGTTAAGAACAAGGGCTCTGGAGCCAGTATTATCTGCATTGAGATCCTGGCTTTGCCACTGCTAGCCACATAACCTTGGGGGAATTGACTTAACCTCTCTGTACCTTACTTTCCACATATGCAAGATGAGTTAAACAACAGTACCCACCTTGAGGGACTGTTGTGAGGAATAAATGAGCGAAAGGTCTCAGAACATAGTGGGCTGAACTCTCCGTTTCTCTCCTACTGCTGCAATGCCTGGCCCTGTGTCTGCCTTGCTCCAACTGGAGTCTACTCCAGAACAAAGAGGCAAGAGCAAAGATTTTTCTCCTATAGATACATCTGAGGCCCAGATAGGTCAGGTGACTTCTCTGGGGCTTGCAGGTAATCAGCCAATCAGTAGGAGAGCACTGACTGTCGTTACTGGGAGGCAGGGCCTTCACAAGCATTGGGCTGGGCAGGGGGTGGGCCAAAGCCAAGACAAAGGCCCCTGTCTCCAAGGGGCTCACACTGGAGGCTGACTTCTGACAACCAAAGTCAGCGCACCACAATAGGGCCATGAGCTGTCCTTTATGCTAAGTGCTGTGGAGGCCAAGGATGGATGAGGAAGCACTTGTCCCTTAAGGATGGGGCTGGGGGTAGAGTGAGGGACATTTCAGTTGTCCTTGAGAGTTAAAGAATCGAAAGCTTTCCAGCACAGAGAGAGCCATTTATAAAAGACAGGGAGGCAAAATGGTCTCCTAAAGCCCCCATCCAATCATCCCTCCACAGTACTGTCATCTGATGACCTTATGACCTTCAAGGGCTCCCTCTGTCCTCCTTATAAAGTGTACCCCCGGAGCCTGGCACCCCAGGTCCCTGCCCACAGCAACTCTTGCACTCCCATGCACTGAACTGAAGAGCCTGCCGTTCCTGAAACGAGAGACGCCATGTCTCCCCTTGTGCCTTTCCATGAGCAGAATCCTCTGCTGGGATGACTTGCACCCATCCATCTACCATCCTTCAGGGCTCAGTTCCCATGTACCCCTCTCCTCTAGCTGTCCTTCCCAACCCTCCCACACAGGTGGCCAGTCCCAGCCACAGCCTCTAGAGCAGTAGTCCCCAACCTTTTTGGCACCAGGGACCAGTTTCAAGAAACACAACTTTTTCATGGACGAGGGTTGGGGGGTTGGGGTGTCATGGGTGGGTGGAGGGGAGGGGTGTCGTGCGGAGATCAGGCGGTGATGTGCAGCCTATTTCCTAACAAGCCGGGGACTGGGGGCCGCAGCTCTAGAGCACGAATCCCACTGTATTCACAACGATCTCTTTACTTGTCTTTCCTTCCCGACTCGAGTCCTTGAGGCTGGGATAGTGTCTTATTTACAGTGTATCCCTGCCCCCCTCCATCACAGCAGGTGCTCAATAAATGCCTGATAATGAATAAACAGAGGAAGAGTGAACCAACAAGAGCATGGAAGGGCTTTTCTGAGAAAAGTGATAGGCATGTAGCAGGGGAGGGCAATGAGTGGCTGAATAAAAGGCTGGCAAGAGGGCCAGGACACGGCAGGACACAGGTCTGAGTGCCCAGGCTGAGGAGTCTGAGCTTCATCTTGCACATCACTGGAAGTCATCGGTGGGTTGGAGCCTGGGGGTGACATGAACAGATCTGCGGTTTAGAGCTGAATCAGACTCTGCTTGAGGTTGTGCCCAGGCAAGTGTGCATCGGATCTAAATGCCCAGGCAGGGGGCCCCTGTCCTCACTGGGCATCTTCCGTCCAGGCAACAAGTTTTCCAAGCCCTCCGTGACCTGCCTCTGGCTCATTCATGCAGTAGCCCCAGCGCCTGGCACACAGCTGGGGCTCAACAGTTAGTAAGTAGCCAGGGGAATGAATGAGCTCCAGGGCCTCCGTCAGCCCCCTTGCGGCCAACAAGAGGACAGTTCTTTCTTCTCAGGCTTGTCTGTAGCTGGGCTCCTGCAGGCTGGCAGGCCTAGAGCTGCTATTTTGGCTTCTAGAAGATTTAGGGGATCATCTAGTTCATGGCCCAGTGAGTTCCGGCAGGGGAAGTGACCTTCACAAGTCACACGGCAGCAGAGCCAGGACCAGAAGCCCAGACTTCCTGACTCTGGGTCCAGTGATCTTTGTGCTCTCCCAGGCTCCCCCCTTAGCCCTTGTCCAGATATGCAGTTCTTCTTGTACCCATCCCTGCCATGCTGTCTTTTGGGACCTGCTGTGCCTTCCAGAGAGAAGGCAGCTTGGGCCCAGCGGCACCGGGGCTCCAGGTGAAGGCGCTGAGAGAGGCAGACAGCTCTGGGCCAGGCCGGGGGAGGAGCCCAGGGATGGTGAAGCTGTCACACCAGCCCAGCGTGGCGGCATCCATATGTAGGTAACACCGGACACGCCTGGCCTCAGAGCTGTTACGGGGTGCTGGATGACTCCCAGCGAGGCCACTCGGAACCGGTGCACGCACACTGCCACCTGCCTCCCGTTCTCAGGCCCCTTCCACCCTCTGTCACACAGACTTGCTGGGGCTCAGACAATCTCACCTCCCACAGTCTCTCAGGTTCCCCTTCTCTCGAGACAGGTACTCACCAGAGCTCACTTCCTCCCTCACCCACCTCACCCCTTCCCCAGAGAGACACCTCACAAACCTGTCTCCTCCCCCAGCCCCTCACACACGCTTCCTCAGTCTCCCGCCCCAGCAGCTCACCCCCCCGCCTCCCTCACATCCCTCCACTCTCCTCACGCGCTGCCCACGGAGTCTCCGCACCGACACTGCTTCGCACATGCACTCACACATGCACATGCGTGCTCATATGAACACGCACACACATGCACACACGCGCACGCTCTCGCCACATGGCCTCACCTCAGCTGCAGCCTGCCCCATCTCCTCTCACCCTCTCTGGCCCTGCAGCCCCGCTCTCGAGGTGCCCTTCCTCAGCCCCTCTGCAGAAGCCTTGGGGACAGGGGTGGGGAGAGGAGGTTCTCTGGTCTCAGACCCTGCAGCCAGCCCAGCCTCCCACCACCACCCCCAAGGCAATGGGAAATGAAACTGCCCCTTCCCTCCACACCCTCTCCCTGCCTACTGCTCTGCAAGGCGCTCACAGCCCAGGCTGAATCCATCCTTCCAGGGCCTCCTGGAGAACTTGCTCCCCCACCCCCCAGCTCCTGGACAGCTGGCGTTCTCTCCTGGGAGTTTCCTCTGCCATCTTGGTCTCCTTCCCATCACACCAGAGCGCGTGATTCTGGGGCCCAGACTGAGCCAATCTAAATATTTATTCCTCTGCTCCTGGCTGGGACTGCTTTATGGCTAGAGAAGGGGCCAGCTTCATGAGGCTGGGGAGGGGGAGAGGGAGGGGTTGGCCTGGAGAGCCAGCCAGGAAGCAGTGCCGTCCTAACCCTGCGGCAGAACCAGGAACCAGAACCAGCGCCCTGGCTGCTCTGCCCAGGCTCCTGGAGCAGGCATGGGGTGGGTGGATTCAACCCACAGCCAGGCCAGGCACGTCCCCAGGCCACCCCCATTAAGAGATGCCTGCGTACCCTCAGGGCGAGGCCTGGACAGAGGCTTCTTGTCATGGGGCATCAGTGCCACCACTAGTCAGGAGCAGCGCCCCCTGCCCCCAGCCCTCCCCCAGAGCCTTCAGTGCTCTGTCAGCCAAATCCCAAAAGTCACCACTGTCCCAACTGCCCCAGGAACAATGTGAGGCTTTATGTGGATCAACTGCACCCCACTGTCCCGCTGACTCAGGGCTCCAAAGACAGGGCTCCGCACTTCCCCCTCACCAGATTCCCAGGCCAGTCGCCTCCCTTGCTCCCTGCCCTTTCTCTGAATCTCCAGTGGCAGCCGCTCAAACACTTGCCAACTTAGAGGATGTTAGCTCCTAATGATGCTCTGGTCCCTCAAGCAGAAAAAAGCAGCTGGAACAATATGCTTAACAGCGGGAGGCAGGAGAGCTGGGGCTGAGGGACAGACTGGGCCCGCCTGGCACTGGCATTTCACTCCTCACACGCCTTGCTGGCCTCTGCTCTGCGAGGGCCTCTTAGTCACTTCTCACACCAAGCCTTGGGCATCACACTATCGTTCCTGCTGTTCAGGCAAGGAGCCTGGGGCTCAGAGACGTTAAGTGACTTGCCAAGCTGGTAAATGGCAGAAAACTGTACACAGTGAGTGCTCAGTATATCTGTGAGATATTTTTTTTAAATTGTCTCCCTCACTCCACTCCCCCAGTGGCCACACAGGGGAGGGAAGAGTCTCGAACTTCTTCTACCTGCAGTTATGAGCTGGGGGCAAGGGGCCCAGCCAGAGTCTGTACACAGGAGGGCCTCTCTGCAGATTTGTTCCTCTACACCATGGGTTTTTTCAGCTTCCTTCTTCTCCTTCCCTTCCCCTCCCCAGGGTTCTTCAGCCTTCTGGAAGGAGCCCACTCACGGTGCCATGGTAGCACAGGCAGACAGTCAGGACATAGCGGAAGGATCCCTGAGTCCTAATCCTGGATCTTGTCAAAATCACTCCAGAGCTGTGGGCCTCAGTTTGCATGTCTGCAAAATAGGGGCAATCTCTGCCTCATGGTGTGCACAGCAGTGAGGATCAAATGACGCCACATGTGTGACTCGAGTGACTGCTCAATGGGTGATCTCCAGACACTGGTGCGGTCCTCACCTCAAGGCTGGGCCCTCTGCGTGACAGGAGTCTGCCCTGAGTTTACTCACTGCCACCTCTCTGTGCCTTGGGAAGCCTGGCAGGGAAGAACTCCAACTCCACCTCTCCCCACCCACTTTCCAGAAGGCCACTCAATTAATCGTCCCCAGGCCCGGGATTTTTTGCTAGGATGCCACCTGGACACAGCAGGGCTGGGAGATGCTGGCCAAGCTCTGGGGAGCACGTTTGATCCCTTAGGTGGGGCTGCTCATCCCTTATCCAAGGAGGAATTCCTAAGACTGGTGTCAGACCCGAGAGCCCCAAGCACAAGAGCCTGGTCATTCTGATGCCTCTGAGGAAATGCTCTGAGATGCAGAGAGGTCTGACCTCCCCTGAAAGCATCTCTACTGCCCTCTGTTCCCCAAGAAGACTTGCCATGCATCACATGCCTCCACGCCAAATCTTAGGGGACCTAACACAGACAGGGTAGGGGGAGACTGTGCTCTAAAAGCTTCTCCGTCCCACGTCTACGTGATGTGACAGGCAGCAACATGGCCATTTGCACATTCCACATCTTCCCTGACTGTAGCTCAAGGCTCTCGGTGTTACTCCCACACCCCCAGACTAGGGACTCTGGCACTCTGGACTGTTCTTTCCTCTGGTGCCCACTCACACATCGGTGCCCAGGATAGGGCTTGTGTTCCCACCCTCCCCAGGTCCTTGTCCCTTGGGTGACATTGAGCTGACCACAGCTCCCCCCTCCCAGGCTCCAGCTGTGGGCCCTCGTGGTCTCCTCCCTCCACACTTTTGGAGTCTGTGTCTCCTCCTTTCCCCTCGAGACGTAGCCCCCACCCGGATGCAGTCACACATGACTTTCTGCATATCTTCCAGCCCCACCCTCCCCATCCGGTCAGCACTAAGCCAGGCTGCCTGGAACATGACTCATCCCCTCCCCAGCTTTTGGACACTCAGACTGGGGGACACAGGCAAAAGAGAGCTTGGACAGGGACACCAACTTGGGGCAGGGGGACTGAGAGGGCTGTCACGCAGCCAGGTTAGAGACGGGGATGGTGACATGACTGTTACTAGATATGCCCAGTGATTATGTCCATACAGGTCTCACTATGCTATAGGATTTGGAGTATAAAGTAGAGTATTGCCTATTGAATGTACATTAGCAATTAGAGTTCTTATACTGTGGGCATTTAAAACTAGGCCTGAAGTATATATGCTGCTCAAAACACACTGGGGTTATGGTGGGTAGAGTGATGGGTTTCAAATATGTGACTGAGTTTGGGCCCTACCTTCATTGAACAAACCAACCTGGCTCCTCCCCCATGCCCCAGCCCCTTCCCTGGAGCAGCTGGAGCAGTGCTTCCTGAACTTTGCTGCACATTGCAATCACCTGGGGTGCTTTAAAAAATTCTGCTGCCCGACTCCCACCCTCGGACATTCTGATTTAATTGGTATGTTGTGTGGCCCAGGCATGGGGCTGTTTCAAAGCTCCCCAAGTGATGCTGATGTGCAGCAAAGCTTGGGAGCGTTCAGCCTGAGGGACATCAGCCTTAGGGCAGGGCTGGCAGTAATGCACAATAAGCATTTGATAGTTTCAAGCTACTCATGGAGTCTGTTAGCCTCACCTGGGCACCAGGCTGTGTGTCCTACCATGGGCTGATGACTGTGGCTGCTTTAGGTCCAGGGTGGCAGCATGGGGGAGGGTCAGACTGTGCTGGAACCCAGCCTGGGGTATCGGCAAACAGGGAGAGGGCGCTGGGTCTGGGGTGGGGGGGAATCAGCGAGACAGAGGGCTTCACTCCAACCAGCACAGGGGGATTTGCTGCTGCCCTGGGTAAGCTGTCAGGAAAAGGATGGCTGCTCCTGCTCCTGCTCCTGCTTTGAGGGGCTGGCCAGCAATTTTGGAGCTTCAAGGAGAAGGTTACTGCTGGGCTCGGTGGCCCATGCCTGTAATTCTAGCACTCTGGGAGGCAGAGACGGGATGATAGCTCAAGGTCAGGAGTTTCAGACCAGCCTGAGCAAGAGCAAGACCCCGTCTCTACTAAAGATAGAAATAAATTAGCCAAACAACTAAAAATATATAGAAAAAATTAGCCAAGCATGGTGGCGCATGCCTGTAGTCCTAGCTACTCGGGAGGCTGAGGCAGGAGGATTGCCCGAGCCCAGGAGTTTGAGGTTGCTGTGAGCTAGGCTGATGCCACAGCACTCTAGCCTGGGCAACAGAGTGAAAATCTGTCTTAAAAAAAAAAAAGGAGAAGGTTACAAAGAGGAACTCAAGGCCCCTCCAGGCTCAGTGCTGACTGTTCTGTGTGACCTTGGGTCCATCATTCAACTTCTCTGAGTCCACATTTAGCAGGGAGGATCCTTGCTGCAATGCTAATGTGAGCCACAATTATCAAAGCCAATTGCTTCTATTTCTTGAGCACTTAACACACTATCAGAACACAGAGTGTGTATTTCCTATGCATTGCCCAGTTTGGTTCTCCCAGTAGCCATGGGACATGTACTATTATTATCCCCATTTTACAGATGAAGAAATGGAGGCTTGGAGAGACCAAATTGCTTGCCCAGGCTTAACCAGCTAATAAATGATAAACCAGGTCTGTCTCATTCAGTCTGGACTGTCTCTCCTGAGGGTGATCAAATGGCAAACATCACTCTTCCCAAGTGGATTAGGGACTTTTCTCCAACCAACCCAAATGGGTTTGGTACAGAAAACACAAAAATCCACAACTTCCAAGTCTTTTTCTTACAGGAAACATCATTATTCCTGGAAAGAACTTTCTTGTGGAAATCTGTCACAGATTATGAGGCATGAGGCCTTGAGAACTAAGTGGGCAACGAGAGAGGTGACCCACCCCAGAAGGATTCGAGCACAAAAGCTGCTTTGGCCAATGCAGACAGTGTACTGGGTGTGGGGAAAGGCCATTCCTCCCCACCCCTGCATTCCCCAACCCCGCCCCATCTCAGGCCAACTGAGAAACCTGGAGTTGAGGGGACTTCGGAGAGCTGGTTCCGTTTCTTTGCCTTCCACTCCCAACTCCCTCCCTGACTGATGAAATTGGAGATGCCAGGGGCGGGTGTGAAATGCCAGCTTCTGGGTCAGAGGCTAACCTGAAAAGCAGACTTCGGAAACCTGGGTGGAGGCTTGAACCACTGTGGGGATTCAAAGGAGGTCTTTGCAATCAGCTCTAAGTGCATTCTCTAACTGGGCAGCCAGACACCCGCATACCCTCAGCCCTGATCCCCAGCACCCACCCCCACCGCCAGCAGCCACCTGGGCCCTCCCTCCGAGAGGGAGCCTTCAGGTCAGAGCAATAAAAAACTTCCAGCTATAGCTGGAAGGCTATAAAGACTATAAAACTCAGCCCTGCCCCGTTGCCTCTTTCACTGTCCTGGCCACAGCCTTGGCTCTGGGGACGTCCCAGGAATGGGGAAGTCTGTCCAGGGCTCCAGTGCAGCCACAGGAGCAAGGCCAGTGGGCAGGAGGGTGGGAGACTCACGGCCTGGCCTGGGGCTAACTTCAAGGACAAAGCGCTGCTGGCATGGATGATTAGATCCCTGACTCCTGAAAGATCCAGCCGCTAATTTAGATTTTTCAGGAACAGAACACACTTGGTAAAGTTCCTCTGAAGTTTAGGTGGGAGGCAGGGGTGTTCTGGCCCTGTCTACACTCACTCTACACCCTGTCTACACTCTGTCCCTCTCTACACTCACAAACTTATCGGCTCCCACCTGCATCTGAGAACCTCGCTTAGGCCTGTTGAGTATGGGTGGGCCACAAAGCCTTCCTGTCTGTGCAGGTTCACTCCCTCACCCCCACTGGTCCACCCAAGTCCTATGTCAGTGACAACTTGGTGGCCCTAGGACAGATCAGCAGTCAAGCCTCACCCCTTACCCCATTGTCCATTGGATCTCCCACCACCCCTGCTATCTATGGCAATCCCGCTGGGTCCCTAGCTGACCTCTGAGACTCTCCTCTCAAGCTCCCAGTCTCTAAGATGGAGGAGAGAGAGGCAGCTCTGGCCACTGTCCCCAGTCCCACAGGCCCTGGGCTTCCCCAGCTAACTAACCTGCCTCACCTCTGCACTCCACCAGAGACACAGTCTCACAGGGCCTCTCTTTAGTAGGAGAGCGGCTGGGAACACGACATAGGAGACTCCCTTTGAATACCTAAAACTCACCCACCCTCTTTTCCTCCAGGTTTCCCACTGCTTGGTCACTCAGTTAGTCACTCACCATCCTTCCAGGCTCATTTCCTGATAAACCCCATACCTCCACTCTCCCCCACCCCCTTGGGGGCCAGGCCCACCTCCTGGTTCCATCCACAACACACACACACACACTGAGTAGAGGCTGATCTCCGACCTCCTTCCCCCAATCCCGGCCAGAAGGGTGGGGGGTGTTGGCTAGCTCCCCTGCCAGGCAGGGTAAAGGGTGGCACCTCTCCTAGAGGGAGGGAGCCTCACCTAGAGTCTCTCCCCAGGGTCCTCCCGCAGCCACAAGCATCCCAGCCTTCCAGAGCAAAGAGGGGAGAGAGCTTCTATGGGGCTTGGGAAGAACCAGGGACAGGCAGCTCTGCCCAGGAAAGTGAGACAGAGGGGGAGGTGATTCAGGAGCTCCAAGATGCCAGGGGTGGGAAGCCTCACAGCCACCTCGCTGCCCTGGACAGAGGAGAGAAAACGAGGCCCACAGAAGGAAAGGGGCTTGCTGTAGATCACACAGCAACACAGTGAGAACCAGGACCTGTGATATCCAGCCCGGGACGTTTCCCGCTAGAGCCCAGGGAAATGACTCCAAGGAGGGCGTTGGGGTTGTTAACTGTAATTCTTCTGGAGGGCAGTGCCTGGGGGGCTCTGGGAGCGCTGGAGGAGGAAGTGGGGGAAGGAGGAGGTCAGGGCGTGAGAAGGCGCTGGGGTATCTACAGCAGAGATGAAAGTCTGGAGCAGGGATTGGAGGGGGCAGCAGAGCAGTTCGTGGGGGAGATTGAAGGGGTCAGGTCTGGGTGCTGGGGAGTGGGACAAAGAGACGTAGAACCGATCACGGCGTGACCTTGGGTAAGTCGCGTCCCACTCCAGGCTCGAAGGGAGGGTGCCTCACCTTCTTGAAGTCGGCGGTGAAGGAGACTAGGGTGCCGTCGGGCTTGCGCAGCTCGAGGCTGATGCTGTCGTTGTCGCTGTCCGCCTGCAGGCTCTCCTCGGTCACCTGGCCGTCTGGCAGCCGCACGCGGACCCGCAGCTCGGCCGGCGCGCCGGTCCCCGCACCCACGCCGCGCGGCGCCCCCAGCTGCGACACGAGCAGCAGCAGCAAAAGCAGCGCGGGGCGCGCCGTGGGGACCCCGCGGGGGCCGGGCGGGCGCATCCCCGGGGGCCCGCCGCCGCCCTCCGCGGCCCCGGCGCGCCGCGTGGGGGCGGGGAGAGGCGCTGGCAAACTTCGCCCGAAGTTGAGGGCTAGTTCGGGGCGCCCGGGCACCGCTCCGCCGGGGGGCTCAGCCGCGGGGCTGGCCGCGACGTGGCGCGGACGCACGTGGGCTGCGCTCGGCCGCGCGCCCCGGCGGCTCCGGGTCCCAGGTCGCGCTGCCCCGGCCCGCCCACCGGCCCAGCGCCGCAACTCCCGCGGCCCCCGACTCCGGCGCTCCGCCACTCTGTTTTGCACTTTTCATTCAATCCCGCCCCCCGTCACTTCCTTCAGAAAACAGAAACCACCAGGACCTGCCTTAAAGAGACCGCGCACCTCTCGGCCCTTAAAGGGCCCGCGGCGGCTCCCCGCGCTCCCGCGGCCGGGCAGGGGCGGGGAGAGGGCGCAGCGGCTTTGTGGGCAACGGCGGCGGCGTTCCCGTCTCCCCTCCCTCCCGCAGCCACCCGGGCCGTGCCAGAAGTTTGCTCTCCAGGCAAATCCCTTCCTCCCAGCAGGGGCGGGACGGGTGACTCTTCCCCGCCCCCCTCTTTTGGCTCGTTCTTGTGCCACGTGGATGAAATAATCGGGCTTGGAGTTTTAGGGGTTTTGTTTGGTCTTCCAGTTTCTCTGACACAGCGAATTGCTCAAAAGCTTGTGCAAAATCAGATCTCACCTCGCACTCCGCCTGCTTCCTGCTACGTCGGGAGAGGAGAGCTGGGGTTTTGCCCGAGTTGGACACCGTCAGGTGTGAGATCGTGATAAGTCAGGCCACCCATCTGGACGCGGCCCTCACAGCCCTCAGACTGCGGGAGCCCCTGTGTGGCTTTCCTTTCCGTCCTGTCTCCCTCACTGCCCGCATTCAGGCCTTTCCGTGGTCCTGCTCACCTCCCCGGCACCATTCTTTCTCCAGTGACAGACTGAGCAAATCCGGGAAAGGCTGGGTTCCAGAGACCTGGAACACTGGCGCTTTTCCATCGGGGGCTCGTCCCCCGGCCACATGAAAATATGCCTGCCTTACCGTGCACCCCAACAACGAACTGGACGAAGACCAGGAGATCTGGATTCCTGCCTCCTTTGATTAGCTGTGCAAATTAGGCGCGTTTTAAAAATTCTTTAGGGCGTCAGAGTCCCCCTGTGTATAGTGGGTGTTGCTGAGCCCTACACTGTCCTGCCAGTCCCAGGCAAGAGAAAGCCCCAGGAGGATGCTCAGAACCTATTGTTCCCTGATGTCCTTTTTCACTTCAGTTGAGATCTTGATTACAGATGTCACCCGTGAAAACTCTCTTCTGCTCTGCTGTCTCCTTCCCTGCTAGGGCTTCCCAGTACAGGGCCCTGGGGCCAACTGCAGGGTCCGGCTAGAATCTGCCTCCTACTACCTACCCAGGGCCCTATCCTACTACACTTTGTTGCCTAAATTTAGGGCTGAAAGAGATTTAAGAGATTATCTAACTCAGGGTTTTCTAAATTTGCCTTGCCTAAAGAATCTGGATGCTTGTTTAAAAATACAGATTCCTGGGCCCCTAAATCTGTGGAATTAGACTCTCTAGGGAAAAGAACTGAGAATTAGCATTTTTAACAAGGGGCCACTCCATGCTTGATAGAAGGGGTTGATAGTAGGTATTTGTCAGAGGCTTACGCATAGAGGATCTAAAACAAACAGCACCTTTCCTAGGGACCCACCTGGCCCCTAAGGAGTTTATCTTCACATTAGGAAGATAAAGCAGGCTTGTTAGAGAGTAATTGGATTAGCACAAAGATTGCTCCCCTAGGGACTCCCACCCTTAGCTGACAGCACTGAAGATTAGAAATGCCCAGGGTCCCAAAACTGGCCTTCTGCCTGATCAGATACTAGATCTCAATACAGCCTTAAAGCTAGGTCTTCCCACATGAGTCAGCCCACACAGTCATTAAGGACCTCACCCACATTTCCTAACTTCCCGTTTCAGGTCCTGTCCCCATCCATCACCAGCTCTACCCTCAGCCATGTCCCCAGACCCCTCCCCTTTCCTCTCCAACAAGAGTCCAGAAGCAGGCAAAGAAGCTCTGGGTGTCTGAATTCTTTTTTAGGTCCTGGAGGCTATCTTTGTCTCTATTCAAATTTTGGGTTTCGAAACAAGGATGGAAGACGTCATCTATTTCCCCCACCTCTTCCCCATAATCAACTTCCTTCTCTACTTTAACCACAGATCAAATCAGATTTTTCTTTTAAAATGATGGGGAATTTGACACCTCTGTCTATCTTCCTTCCTATTGATTTAACCTGACCAAGTCTTCGGGCTCCAGGACAAAACTCAGGTTTCCCAGGAGGATTTTCTCATAGCTCTATTCTGCACTGCTCTGTCTTGCCTCTGGACTCCAACAATAACAATTATTATTCTAGCAGCTACCACTCATTGTATTTTTTATTATGTCCAGGTTCTGTGCCAAGTATTGTACATGGATCATCTTATTTAATTCTCATGGCAACCCTCCAAAGTAGGTTCTATTCTTAGCCTCTTTCACTGACTAGGAAACCAAAGGTTAGAGAGGTTAGGTAACATACACAAAGTCACAAAAGTAGTAGAGCTAGCAGAGACTCAAACACAAGTTGGCCTGCCTGACCACAAAGCCCTTGCTTTTAACCACAGAAGCATCTGCCTGTCTATAGCCTTTGCTTTCTTCCAGTCCATTTGGGCACACGGTCTGTGCTATCTTCTCCTGTTATCTAACGGTTTCATGTGTGACAATCTTGTATGCCCAATGAGGCTGTCAGTTAGTTCAAACAGGACAGCCCCGTGCTGCGAACAGAGAGCACTTCCCTTAAACCATCCAGGCATAGAAGCATCCATTCATCTTAAATGTAAAGGCCCTCCGAGGAAGAGCTCTAACAAGCCTAATTACCCTGACTACAACCAAACAGCCTTCATTGTCAGAAAGTTCTTTATGTCTAATCTCAAGCCCTCTGCCACGCCATAAACCAATTTCCTTTCCTTTCTCATCTCTAGCCCTTGGGAAGCCATTGCCAGCAGTGGTTCAGAGCAAGAGCAGCAGGGTCTCAGTCTTGGAGCTTGGCCCCCTAATGAGCTATGTGATGCAGTGAGCCTGTTTCTTCATCTGTAAAATGGGCGCATAAATACTTCCCTCACTGGGTTGTTTTGAAAGTTAAATGAAACACTGTGCATAAAGCACTTCGCAAAGTGTTTGGCATACAGTATAGGCCCAATAAACGGTAGTTATTATTATTTATTACTGTTTATTGTTTCACATGGTATCAAATAGTAAATCCCTGTTTGATGGCACAAGCCCCACCCAACACACATCCATGTGCACACACATACACATACTCTTTCAGAAACATTTTTTGTCTTTATTCTCTTTAGGTCTTTTAGTTTTATGCTGCTTGAGATCTCCAAACCTGGGAAATGCACAACAAAGCCTGGAGAGGTGCCTCCCCTTTGGTTTTTTGTCTGAGTGTGCCTCGATTTGGCAAGAAGAAAAATGCCATCTCCCAATCTATGCCCAAGAAAACAGGTGCTGAAAGGACCCTGTAGAAGGTAGAAAGAGAACCTGAACCAATGACCTCTATTGGCAGATGGGGAGAGTGCCACGGGAGATTGTCTTTGCACCAGTGGAAATATTTTTCTTCCCAGTTCTTTTTGTGGGTGGCTGTTTGGTTTGGGTTAGATTATAGCCCTCTGATACTGGGGCCTTGCAGATAAGGTTGGAGACCTGTGCTTTGAGCCTGAAGGAGAGCTGAGATGGGGCACAGTGCTCCCTGCTGCCTCTCAAGGCCAGCTGCAAAGCTCCAGACACTTCAGTGTCCCAGCAGAAGTACAAATTAGCTTTCCGACATCACACAATTATGCAGTTACATCAATCAAGGGTGTGGTGGGAAAGTGGACTGGGGAGAGAGCTGGCAGGGAAAGAGAGTGGAAAGGGAAGAGAAGTGTGGATGGCTGTGGCCCCAGGCAGAAAGCCTGGCAAAGGGGAAGTTTAGCTGGAGGTGGACTGGATCAATGACTTTCAGGAAGGAAAAGGAAGTCTAGATGATCAGAACTGCAAGTTAAGGCAGATCGCAGCTCATTGATTCCAGGCCCATGACTCTTGAAGGTCCCAATCTTAACTATCACCTCCTCTATGCCTTTCCTGCTCCCCCATCTGGAGACTCATTCGTTCACTCATTTATTCAGTCACTCATCTAGCACACACAGAGTGAGTCACTGTGCTAGATGCTGTGGGCACAAAAGTGGAACAAGGGAGATGCAGCAATTCTTTACCCTGAGATGGAACCTACAGCTGCAGGGGAAGCAGACATTTAAAAAATTATGGCAAAACCAAAAATTTAAATTACAATTGTTGTAATGGTACCATGGAGAATTAGAGGAGACTCTAGCCTAGACCTGGAAGCCTTCTTAGAAGATTTTGCTGGGTACAGCCTAGACTTAAAAAATGAATCAGGATTGATCAGCAAAGAGAATGTTCCAGACAAAGGGAACAGCTTACGTACAGGACCTAAGTCTGGTGGGTTTCCCAGAAACTTCACCAAGTGGCCAGGGTGTGACAAGGGGGAAAGTTGCTTGAAATTACTGAGGAGAGTTTGGCAGGGGCCAAAAAATTCAGGGTCTTATAGGCAATGTTGGCATTTGGGTTTAGTTTTGTTTTTCCAAGAGCAATGGGTAATCATTGAAAGGTATTATGTAAGGGGGTGACATGATCAGACTTGTATTTTAAAAAGATTACTCTGGAAACAGATTGTAGCCATCCAGATGAGAGGTGATGGGGAGCTGAACTGTGGTAGTGGCTGTGGGGGTATAGAGAGGTGTTGGACTTCAGCTGCACTTTGGAAGTAGAATTTGCAAGTAGAATTTGATATTTCTTTGGACTGGGGTGCGATTGAGAGGGAGGAGTCAAGGAAAACTCCTGGTTCAAGTTTGGGTAGTTGGTGGCACCAGCAGTTGAGATTGGGGCCCTGGGAAAGAAGCCCATAGACTACTTTTTTGGTAGCTCTAAAGGTACTTTTCACCCTCTGCCTTTTGTTACAATAATTTCACAGCACTTGTGTTTAAAACCGGAGGCTACAACAAAAGAACCTAGGCCAGCTATGAGTGGCACAACTCCAGCAAGAAGCCTGGCATTCTGCAGTGAGGCCTGGTCCCCTTCCACACTGCCCAGGGTTTCCATTGCATTGCCTGTACTCGGAGTCTCTGTGTCCTGAACCACCTCGTGCCCAGCATGAGTGCCTTGGACACAGAGGGCGCTCAGTGATGATATCTCTGAAGACTTGTGTGCTTGGCTTTGTGCTGTTGGGGAGAGACTCTAAGGCACAGTCCGCAGAGAAAGGGGACCTCCCAGAGCAGGCGGGGCCACCTCATTATAACGGAAAACCTCAGGCCATTCTCAGATGCCAGTGTTGCTCCCGCCCCCTAGAAAACTAGAAAATCCCAGAGCATGCTACAGACCATGGGAGACATAGATGTCTGTCCTCAGAGCATCCTACCTGACCCATCCCTGCCCCATGCCCTGACAATTCCATCACCAGGGCGCACACTCCGAGACCATAGAGAAGAGGGATCTTGCTCACTGGTCTGCAGAGCACTGCCCTCAGCTGCAGCAGAGACTTTGGACAGCATGCTTGCAGCAAGAGGGCGGGATCTGGCAGGGCTTGTGTGCCTTGTGTTGACTACATTTTAATGGGTAAATACCTTTTTCTGTGTGCAAAGCCCTGAGGAAATTTATTACTTAAAAAAAGGCAGTTGGATTTTTAGCCCAGTGTTTTACTGCTCTTGCAAAATGATTGTACATGTCATAGCTTGGGATGAGACACCCTACCTTTTTATCAGGGGGCTGACTATGATGAGCAAGTAGGGCCAGGATAGGGGCCATTTTGACCAGAGCCATCAACTTGTTTCCCTTTCTTTGTCACAGTTGCTGCAGTCCCTTTAGCATCTTCAAATCTCTGGCTTTTATCTGGCTGATGGTATCATCAGGGCTTAGGCCAGAGAGTCTAAGAAGGGCCTAGCATTACCCAGAGAGGGAGGGTCAGGGCCCAGTTCCTTATCTAATGGAAAAAGGAACACCTCCCTCTCCCAAGCTGGGGATCTTAGAACCACCCTCACTATCATGAGTTATTTATTTTTATTTTTTTGAGACAGAATCTTGCTCTGTTGCCTGGGCTAGAGTGCCATGGCATTAGCCTAGCTCATAGCAACCTCAAACTCCTGGGCTCACAGCAAAATTGAGTGGAGGCTAGGCACGGTAATCCTGTAATCCTAGCACTCTGGGAGGCCTAGGTGGGAGGATCGCTTGAGCTCAGGAGTTCGAGACCAGCCTGAGCAAGAGCAAGATCCCATCTCTATTAAAAATAGAACAATTAGCTGGTTGTTGTGCCATGCGCCTATAGTCCCAGCTACTCAGGAGGCTGAGGAAGGATGATTGCTTGAGCCCAGGAGTGTGAGGTTGCTGTGAGCGAGGCTGATGCCACAGCACTCTAGCCCAGGCAACAGAGTGAGACTCTGTCTCAAAAAAAAAAAAAAAAAAAGAAAAAAGAATTGAGTGGAAAGTACATAGCTCCCAGAGACCCTCTGCCCCTAAATGTGCAGACTCCTCCACCATCAACATCCCTCCCCACAGTGCTACCTTTGTTACAATTGATGATCCCACATTGACACATCATAATAACCCAAGTAAATAGTTTACATGAGGGTTCACTCTTGGTGTTGTACATTCTATGGGTTTGGACAAATGTATCCACCATTTCAGTATCATACAGATGGTTTCACTGCCCTAAATATTCCCTGTACCCCACCTATTCATCTCATTTTAAACAAAAGCATATTATGGTTTTAGGCCACTTGAGAGAAAATAAAACCTGATTAATAATTATTTCAAATTATCTTCTGAGGTTTGTGGCTTTTATGAAATTATCACCGTATGCCCTATGTTCTACTTTTCTCAGCATTGCTTCATACATGTATTTCCATGTATTGACACAGCCCACACATCTTTTTTTTTTTTTTGAGACAGAGTCTCACTCTCTTGCCCAGACTAGAGTGCCGTGGCATCAGCCTAGCTCATAGCAACCTCAAACTCCTGGGCTCAAGCAATCCTCCTGCCTCAGCCTCCTGAGTAGCTGGGACTACAGGCATGCACCACCATGCCCGGCTAATTTTTTCTATATATTTTTAGTTGGCCAATTAACTTCTTTCTATTTATAGTAGAGACAGGGTCTCGCTCTTGCTCAGGCTGGTTTTGAACTCCTGACCTTGAGCGATCCTCCTGCCTTGGCCTCCCAGAGTGCTAGGATTACAGGTGTGAGCCACTGCGCCTGGCCCAGCCCACACATCATAATAGTTGTAGAGCACATTATGGTGTAAACAGTTGATAGTTCACTCTAATCATTTGTTTGCTATTGTTTTTCTCCTATATGATCTTGTAGCAAAGATTTAGAAACAGACTATGTGTTGTGATTCTGATGCTTTTTGCCGGGATTGAACACTTATGCACATATACTTTAATTCATGCCTCTAGCCAGCCTCCAATCTAGCAGCCTCTGAGACAGAGAGTCCCCTCTCTCTTTTAATGTCTGTGAAGGGAAAAGACCCTAGAATGTCCCGAAAGGACTCAATTACTACTGTGCAAACACAGGATCTTAGCTAGCTTTCAACTAGAAAGTTCTTTCTCATGTACAACACAAATCTCCTCGACTTGAATGTAAACTTTCCACCTCTTCCTCAGTGAGAACAGTTTCTTCCACTTGCATATGGTGTGTGCAAATCAAGAGTATAGCCAATAATAGGAATCATTTATATGTGCTAATAATATTCTGCAGGAGAATATCACAGGCTTTTCATGAATTCTCATCTAATCTCGAACAACCCTTTGAGGTAGGTGCTAGTCTGATTTCTGTTAGAGATGAGAAAAGATGCTTCAATCAAATCCCAGCTTAAAAAAATTATTTATCATATTATATGTCTGCTATTTGGAATTTCAAATTACTTCCCCCAAATACCCCACTTATTAAAAATGAAGTGGTGAGAAATCATGTCAGTGTTTATCTACTGCTTACTGTGAGCATGGGAACTTTGGATTCATTTTCTTACTTAATTCTGATCATATCTCTGGGAGGCAGGTATTATTTCTCATTTAATAGATAAGGATACTGAAGCTCAGAAAAGTGAATGTACTTGTCCAAGGTCACATCAGAAAGAGGCAGGGCCAGACCTTGAACCCAAGTCTAACTCCAGCACTTTGGGCTTTGGGCTCTGCCTGCTGCCCCTGCTAAACATCCCAACATCTGTCTCATCTACACAGAGCCCAGCTCTCCAAGTTCCTCTCTGTGCCTGCAGTTGCCTTTGGTGCCCTTGAACAAGTCAGAGGAGACCAGAGCAGCTTTTGACTCCAAGACCCTGGGGTGGGTGGTAGGTGGGGAGGGAGTGGGGACATGGCCAAGGCTGTCAGGGATGAGGGCCGGCAAAGGGGTTCAGGGTCTGGTTCTTACCACTTGCCCAGAACTTCTCTCTCATTTCCTGCAAATAATAGAATGGAACATGTGAAAGGGCTGTTGGTGGCAACTGAGGACACAGAGCAGGAACCTTGGGAGGGAGGGGGTTTGCCCCTTTCCCAGTCCCATGGATCAGGATAGTGTGGGATCGTGGCTTTGGTGTTTGTTAGGCCTGATCTTGACATCTTGGCTCTGCAGCTTGCTGGCTGTTGTGTGAAATTGGACCAATGAAGATGAAGAGGTAGCCCCGTCCCCACACTGGTGAGTGTCTGCTTCCTCACGTTAAAGAGGGATGTTAAAACCTACCTAGTGGGTTATGATGTGGACTAAGTGCGATGCAGTGTGCTATTAGCACAGTGCCTGTACCAAGTAGAATTTAGTGAAACTTTTTCTTGCCTTCCTTTGCTGTCTTTCCTATCTTATAGGCCCCGGAGCAAGTTTGGAGTCTCACTTCATGACACTCTTGGGTCATTTCAGCTGCTTCCTTCTACAAAGACCCTCAGACCTCCAGCTCCAATCCTGCTGTCCTGCCTGCCTCTTGGGTCTCCCTAGAATGGGCTAGAAACCCAAGAGCCAAACCTTAGCTTCCTGCCCCAGGGACAGAGCCCCTCCTTTTGCCCAGACCCTTCTCCTTGTCTTTCCTGCACCTTTATCCAGCTCCCTGCTGCTAGCAGTGACTCACGGATCAAAGGACAACCCAACAGGGATCTGAAACCACAAATAGCTGCAGGGTCCAGAACTCTGGAAATTGTAGTGTAGATAAACCTTTGCATGTATTTGCATTTTTCTGGAAGTAAAATCCTCAAGGATCCCTATCTCTCTGGATAGATTTGAGGTGGAAGAGGGACTCTGTGGAGTTTCCTCTGCATGGATTAAAATTCCCATAGAATTTAGATACGAAGTTGCAAGGTCAGTAGGAAAAGTCTGGTCCCAACCACAAAAGGGAGTGACCAGAGATGAAGGGCCCACCTCTTCCCCAGGGGAGAGTTCCTGGAGGAGGCAGCTCTTTTGCTCAGGTTCTTAGTAGTCTCTTCATATTCTGCTCACTCATTCACTCATTCCATAAATCACCATTTATTGTGTACCTACTGTGTGTCTGATTTTGTCCTTAGTAATATCGGACATGCAAACGCCACACTAGCATTCTTTAAAGTGTAGTCCTACTTTAAACAGTGCTCGTTTAAAATATAGGTTCCTGGACCTCAACCACTGAGGGTATTGCCTGGGACTTTGCATTTTAAATAGGCTTTCTGGGCTCATTAAATTAGTTTGAGAGCCAATGCTAAAGACTAGCATCTCCTCTCAGGCACTGCCACCTGTCTTTTTGGTAGGAGATGGTCATTCCTTCTCTCCCTCTGCCCTGGTCCACTCCTGCCCTCGCACATGCTGGGCCCTGTGAGGGCTGGGGAGGGGCTCGCTGTCCTGTCCACTGCAGCTGCTCTGGGCGCACAGTCTCGGGCGGAGAGGCCGTCCCAGCATGTGCTGTTCCCTCCTGACTGGGCAAAGATCTGAGAGTACCAATTACTGTTAATGAGGCTCCCTCCCTGCCTGGGCCTGTCTAGAGGCTTGGCTAATTAGCACTTCTATGGTCCCTTGGGTCCCTAGAATGAGAGGTTTGGGGAGACCTGCAGAAACCAAAATGGTTTCATCCAAAAGGATCTTTCTCCCCGTAGTAAGTGTAAGGAGGCTGGGCCTGGAATGAGTGGCGGCGTGGGAACCGGACGTTTCTTGAGCGCTTACTCCAGAGCAGGCGCTGGCCCAGAGGCTTTCAATGCAGCATCGCACTTAGTGCCGCTTGCACTCCAGGAGATAAGACTATTATTTCCCTCCTTCTACAGGGTTTGCTGCAGGGTCACACAGCTAGTGTGGCAGAGCTAGGGCCACACCCAGGCCTTCTGATTCCAAAGTCTGAGCTCCCGCTCCTGCTCTTCAGAGCATTCTGTACCCACACAGCCCTGGGTCCCCACCTTGCCTCGGACTCTTGCGAGGGCCGGATTTGCCTCTGTGTTGGGTCCTGCAGAGCTCCTGGCAGCAGGAGATGTCCACGCTGCTGCAGCCTCTGGCTCTCTCTCCCAGCTGTGCCTTTGGACTTGATCATGGGCTCCCTGACCCTGGGGAGGGTGAGGCAATGGGGAGATGAGGCAAAGCAGGGACATGGCCTTCCCTTCTCTGGGGTCAGCAGCCGCTGGGAGAACCTGCATCCTGTGTCCTCCCAGACAGCACCAGCCTCCTTCTCTACTGTGGACTCCTCCTACCTCTGAGGAGGGCGTGGGGGTAGGGATGTGGGTGGGCAGAGCTGGCAGGGGTATTTTAAACACATGGCCAAGGTCTTGCCCCCAGGAGCCTGTCTCCAGCATGGCTGTTGGGGCAACGTTGGGCAAACTTCATAGTTCCAGGAACTGGTGGCCCCTGGTGATTCGTTGACATCAGCAGCCTCCCTCAAACTTCTGGCTCGGTTAAAGATGGGCAGATGCTGTGGCTCCAAAATGGGTAGAAAAGCCAGGGCTGTGAAACCAGACAGTCCCAAGTCTAAATTCTGGTTTTGTTATGTTCTAGCTGTGTGGCCTTGGACAAGTGGCTTAATTAAAGCTCTAAGACTTAAAGCTTCAGTTCCTTGTCAATAAAATGGGTATAATGATTCCTATCTTGTTGGGTTCTTGTGGGAATTAAATAAAGTAGTGTATTCAATGCCTGGGGCTGCTCAGCCTGCACCTGTCTCCTGGCCAGGGCCAGGCATTGCGCTACAGCTGGGCCCTTAGCAGAGGAGCTGGGCAGAGAGAAAAGGCCACACAGAGACGGAGGCCTTGCCGCACACACAGTGAGAGGTATCTAATCGGTATTCTACAAATGGTAGAAGTTATTCCATATGTGCTTCAGCCATTGGCACTATTGCTCAAATTTATTAATTATAGACAATGGGGGTGGATTTGGGGTGACACTTCGGGACCCCAGTGAGAGGGCACTGAAATGCAGACAGGATTCAGGGTGTTTCTGGCGCTGCTGCTGGGAACTCTGTTTTCCCAATTCCCTTCCTCCTCTCCCCTCCCAGGCCTGCCTCCAGCTCACCCTCCCAACTCCCCCTCTTGCCTCCACATCTGGATTCAACTAGAGAACAACAGGCTTTCTGTGAAAGCCCCCACCTTCCTCTGCTTCTCGCTGGGGTGGATGGCAAGAGAATAGGCTGGGAAAGTTTTGAACTCTCTTTTCCCAAACCCATAGGGTTGACTTTAGTCTGCACCCCCCTCCCCTCCCCACATTGTCCTGGTCCTTAGTGCTCTCCGTGCTCAAGATCCACAAGGAGCCTGAAGCCCTAGCTCAGAGCTGGGTTCTGGGCGTCTCCAGGAGGCAGGGAGGAGACCGAGGTTCTCCACCCTCCACCCCAATCCCAGGCCAGAGAGCACAGCCACTCACTCTTCCCCGCCAGAGAGAAGCCCTGCTGGGCTCCCGAGGCCAAGCAGTAAATTGGAATGCGGCAGTCACAGTCAAGGCAGCTGTAACTCTCATTAAAGTGACATCAACCCCACCGCGGGAGGATGCTGTAAATCCAGGGAAAGGGGGCATTCATCCAGGGAGAACCACAGAAGCAAAGAAAAAACCCATAAATAGAGGAGACGTGGTGTCTGGAACTAACGGTGGGGGCCTGCCCAAGGCCACGCTGAACTGGGGGTGGGGTGGGGAACGAGCTAGAGGCAGAGGAGGGGGTGGGGTCCTGAGCCAGGCCCTAGAGCCCTGTGAGGCACAGAGAGAGGCACAGCCAAGGCCCCTCCCCGTAGTTGGCCCTTTCTGCCATTCTCTTGGGCTGAGGCTGGCACTTGGGAGCAGAGTTGGCTCGTGTCCCTGGGCGAATGGCTGGGGATGTGTCACCATGCATGGGCTTTCCCAGGGGCAAGAGGAGCTGTTGCTGCGGCCATTAGGATTTTGTCACCTCTCAGGGGAGAAATCAGCTGTGGGTCACACTCTGGGCTTACAGCTGGTCACTTGGATTCAAATCCTGACTCTGCTACTTGCTTCCAAGCTGTGGACCTTGGGAGAGTATCTTCATCTTTGGAAGTCTCAGTTTTCCTCTATCAGAAAAATGGAAAGATCACCCCCACCACACAGCTTGGTGTGAGAATCCAAGTAGACAAACGTGGGACAGTGTCTGGCAGTCTCTATGTCCTGTTTGTTGATTGACTAAAGAAATCAGCAAGCCACTGCAATCCCAGAAGCTAGAATTTTCTTTCAGATCACTTTTCTTCTGCCTAAGTCTGGGTTCACCTACTCATTTGCTGAGAGGCCTTGGGAAAGTGACTTAACTTTCCAGGGCTTTGGTGTTTTTGGTGTGGGATTTTTGTTTGTTTGTTTTGTTGTTGTTTGTTTTTAATGAAGCTGTTGTAGGAAGTGTGACTCTAGGGTAGATGGTGCTGTGTACAGTAGAAACACTACTCCTTTGCTTTGGGGGTCTATAAAGTCACTCAAGTCTCTAGGTCCCTGTGAACTCCAGGGAGGCTACACTACAGAACCTTCCCCTGGGGTTGTTCTGGACTCCCTCCTCAATACCTAAACCAGGAACCTTGGACACAGTGCTGGGAGGCCTCCTCACCTTTGCTCTCTGGCCCTGGTGGCAGTGGCGCTAGTAGCTGCCCTGTTCTGAGGAAGGGTCAGGGCCAACCGTGTTCTTCCGAGGTATGGAGGAGGGGGTCAGGGGCCGGAGAAGTCCCGCTGCCTTCCTCCCCACCCTCAAATCACAGTGTGTATTAGAATCACCTGGAGGCTTGTTAAATAGATTGCTGGGCCCCACTGCCAGAGACAGGTTTCAGTAGGTTTGAGGTGGCCCGGGAACTTGCATTTCTAACAAGTTTGCAGGTGGTGCTGATGCTGCTGGGTCTGGGCCACTCTGTGAGAACTTGCCAGAATTCAGGCTTCCTTTCCTCTGCATTGCAGACCTGCAGCTGAAGCAAATTGGTGGCTTAGGCAGACCCCAAGATGCTGGCATGCAGACTTCTAAGTCCACGGGGAGCTCAGGGGCCGTGATTCACAGCTGTGCAAAGAGCCGGGGCCTCAGTAAAACACGGATTCGTGGGGGTGGGGCAGAGTCACCTGCACGTTTAAGCAGCTCCCAGGCGATCCTTGTGCACAGCCCTGTTGGGGGCCACTGCCACAGAGGGTACTGGCATTGGAAATTCAGCTTCCTTTGAGGGTTCCCCCTCACCCCTCCCCACCAAAAAGGCTTAGAGAAAAAGGGAGTGAGGATGGGAAATGGAGAAATTGAACTGGGTGAAAAGGTCCGGGCCAAAGAACAGGGCACGATCAATAGAAAGGAAAAGCAATAAAACCGGGCTTTGTAAACACCCGGAAATGATGCCCAGAGCTGGGCCTGGGGAAGAAAGCATGGTTTGCCTTTGTGGAGGGCCAGTGGGACTCACGTGCGGGTAGAGGCAGCCCTGCTGATTTAAACGATGCTTCTGGAGCACGCTCACTCTCCGCGGGGGGAGGCTGATGGTGGATGAATGTGGCAGCTGAGGCTTCCTCAGGGGTGGGGGGCAGGCCAGGAGGGCCCACCCCAGGACATGCTCAGCCAACAAAGTAGGCACTCAAAGGAAAGCCCAGTGCACTGGGTCCGCCATCTCCGGTGCTGGTTCCCCAACACTTTTCTCCAACCTCTTGGAAAAGCCAGGCCTGAGTCCGAATCCCCCTCAAAGCACAGCTTCCAGGGCTGCCCACAAATCCCACCCACTGCCATGGTGTAGCAGCGGCTTTCTGGCCAGGCTGGGAGCAGAGTGTTCCAGTGCCCTCTGGGTGGGCCATGGCTGTGGTGGCCTGTGGTCCTCACCTCACAAAAGGACACACAGCCCGACGGGAAGGAGTGAAATCCTGGGGCACAAGAAGGAATAACCGGAATGAGGACTGACTTCGCTATTCCGTGGTTACCACGTACGACAAGGCCAGGGGTTTTGGAGCACGTCCCAGTTTCGCACTGTGGCATTGTATCCTCGCCCCGACCCCATAAGGAAGGAATACATACAAGGAATTACTAGATTCCATTTAAAAATAAGAAAGCCAAGGGTAAAAGAAATGAAAAGAAGATTTGTCCCAAATCCATATATCTAAGGAAGAGTTTGGGCCCCACGGGAACATCCTCTGCCGGCCTCTCCACTGGAGCCGATTTAGCTCGCTTCTTGAAACTGGCATCAGGTTTGGGGCCTGGGGAGAGAGACAAGTGGCTGTGGTGGGTGCCTGGGGCATAGCCCAGAGCGTCCTTCGGGGGCTCACTCCCCCAGCTGCCCCAGTGTCGGCTGGGAAGGCCACAGCTCTGTCCCTCAGCTCAAGGGAGATGCGTTCCCCAAGGTTATGCCCCCTCTTGAGGTAGGGGGAACAGCTTATATCCAGTGACAGGCTGGTGAGGGGTACAAAGGCCCGGTCCCTTTGCCTGAATGTGGGACATCTCTGCAGAGTCCCCATGGGGCTGGCCGAGGCCTACGTCCAACGTCTTCCTCAACCCAAGTCCGCTCCCTCCACCCCACTACAGGGTCATCCCCAAGGCACCGTGGTAAATGCACACAAAGATCTCAGTCTCTTTGCCAAGAACCTGGCTTCAGATAGAAGGAGCAGGGAGCTGACATCAACAGGATGCTTTTCTCCCCAGATGGTCTTGTCTAAGACAACAAACCTGTGAGCTGAACGCTTTTGCTATTGTAGCATCGAGGAGAGGTTGAAGAAGTTGTCAAGAACAGACAGTATCCGGTGAAGCTGGGACTCTGGTCCAGTCGACTCTGACTCTGAGAGCACGTGCCCTGCTCGCTCTCCACCGTATGCAGTGTGAGGAGCCCGCCTCTGACGGGGGCGGGGGGCGTCCACAGTGGGAAAGAGCCGGCCGGCCAAGCACTGGCCTGTCGTGTGCAGGTGGGGACGTAAATACCCTCGAGAAGGGTGTTCGCGCCTGAGGTGCAAATGGGGGAAGGCAAGGAGGAGAGAACGCTGGCCACATGTGGCGACCGTTGGTGGCCGAGGGGGCAGAGGCAGCGCTTGCGAAGGAAGACCTCAGGATGACCACAGGTCTCAGAGCCAGAGCCGCAAACACCACCAGCCCCTGCAGCAAACCCCAATCCTCTCCCCACGGGCCCTGTGCAGTGGGGACTGCTGGCTCTGAGTCTCCTCTGGACACATAAAGAGGGATCACCCGTGCCCAAGCTGGTTGGCAAGACTCAGGCCCGATCCTGTCCCAGTGAAGAATGAGGGAGCCCCCGACTTCTCCGGCTCTGTGATGCTCCATTTGGTCCCCTGACAGCTAAGGACAGGCCCCTGCCCAGGCTCTGAGGCCCATTTGTTTATAGTCAGGGCAAGTTCAAGGTCAGCAGCTTGCTGTCACAGCCACAAGCCTGCCTGTAGCTTCTCCCTCAGGCCCCAGCCCCAGAACTCTGAGACAACAGGAAGAGGACCCTTCCTGAACTTTCTTCCCTGGAGGCCCCGACCCAGTGCTCCCCTTGATGTATCCAACTGCGGAGGGAGCCTAAGGCCAGAGTCCTCCACCCCTGCACTCACAGCTGGGGAAGAGCAGCAGGTTTGGGGACAAGCCCGCCTGGGTTCTGGGGGACTTTCTTAGCACTAACTGGCAGTCTGTCAAGCTTTGGCACCAAGCTCTGGAAAGTGGCTCAGCTGGGCTTGTCCTGTCACCTGGAGATTCTGAACACATATTTACAGTTCACTTAAGTAGAAACAAAAATAACCCTTTTATGGCCCCATAGTAAGCTGGCCCTTCCACTGGGAACACTGTCACCTTCTGAAACTGTAACCAGCTGAACACAGCCTCACCTTCCCCGAGAAGGTGGGACTCTCTGGGGTAGAGGTAACATTTGCTGAATGCACCCTAACCAGTTAGAAACCTCTCATTCGTCAAAGTGCTCGACCCCTGTGTGCAGAAACCCCTTGGTCTCAGTAGCTGGGAAGAGAGCCTTGAAGGGGCAGCCCGGGGCGGGGCCAGGGTTCGGGTTCCTGTGCCAGGTCTTCCGTCTTGCGGGAAGGGGCGGCAGCAAGACCCTTTTCTGAGCTGGGCCTTGGTTTCCTCACCCTGTGGGGAATCTTATTACAGCCACAGGAGGAGGTGTGCTTGTGGCTGCTGTCTTTTTCTCTTCTTTTCTTTTTCTTTCAAAAAATCTCTGTGAGAAAAATCCTGCGGTTCCACTTGTTTTCTCCGAGCCGTTTTGTTAGTTGAGGTGTGTGCGTGCTGAGCAACACACACTCATATTTTCCACCTTGGCAAAACATTAATTATCCCACCCAGTAACCTTTCTCTCAGGCATTTTTTCCTTGCCACCTCCTAAGCTGTTGGGCACCAGGCAATTTCTGTATTTTCCCATCACCTCAGCAAGCTGGCTGCAATGTCTAAGGAGAGAGCTGTCCCCGGGCTGGGTGCAGACCCTCCTCCACGCCCCGAGGCACCCAGTACTCACACAGCGCCCAGCACGGCTGCTGTTGCAGCGCTTGTCACGCGGTGTGGGAACCATTTGCTCATATCTCGTGTCGCCCATGAGGCCGTGACATACTCACAACTGTATTCCCAACACCCAGGGCAGTGCATGGCACATAGTAGTGGCTCTACAGATGTTTGCTACGTAAGCAGGTGAATGAATGACAACGAATGACTGAATAAAGGATGTGTATCGGGAGGAGCCAGTGTTCAAATCAGCCCCCACTTCATCACTCCCAGCCTCCAGCTCTTGCCCATTCATGTAAAAAGCAGCTGTGAGCGCAATTTGGGTCTTTTGCTGTCCCTGGCACTTGGTGAGTCCTGTTCTCTGTCCGTATCTGCAACCACTCTCAGCTGCCAGGCGGCCAGTGCCTTTGCTGGGAGGCCAGTTTCCTCTTCCTCTATCTCCCCTTGGTTGACAGTAAGATGGGACAGGAGGAAGAATTCAGAACCCTGCAGTCTGGAAGTGGGGGAGGCGCCAGGGAACAAGTACAGAGCTTGAAAGCACCTTAGTGATCATTCCTAGTTTAAAAACAAGGACACTGAGGCCCAGAGAGCTGAATGTCTGGTTCATGGTTACCTAGATGGTGAGCAGTGGACCTGGGACTCAGGCCCTGGGCAGTTGTGGAGAAGCAAGAGCCTCCTAATGAATTCTGAGCACAGGACCTTTCTAGCCCCTCCTGCTATGACAGCGCGTGCCACAGTGAGGAGGCATCCTCATGTGTAGCACAAACTCCTCTCCTCTCCCTTTCAGTTTGTTTGATCCCATGGTGTCCTTCTGAAGCAGGCAGGGTGGGATGATTTCTTGTTCTGCAGATGAGGAAATTGTGGTGGAGAGAGTGGAACTAAGCTGCCCAAGGTAGCAGAGCTGTCTAGTGACAAAGTTAAGGCTGGAGTTCCAAGCCCCGAGGTCCCTCTGCTGCTCTGTCCCCACCATCCAGGAATCTGAAGTGCCTGATTCTCCTTGTCTTCAACAGAGACACCAGGCGCCTTGCTCCAGGGGTGTCTCTGTGAGTCAAGACCAGAGCCCAGGATCCCAGTCCCAGCCAGGGCTCTGCAGACAGCGCACCCTCCTCAGAGCTTCGGGGGCAGAAGGGCTGGTGAGTCTTTATTTGCTGAGATAAAACTTCCCCACCAACCGGAGAAGGTTTAAAATGAAACCTCCCCATAGCATTCGTCCTGCCCAGCTTTGGAAAGTGGACAGGTAGCTCACAAAAGGATTCTCATTCCACCCCCACCTGCCCCTACCACCTGCTAAAGCCACCCACCTCTCTGGCCCTAAAACCAAGTCAGCTGTTCTCTATCGAGGGCAAGACACTGGGCACTGGCTTTGTCTGCCTCTAAAGGGTAGAAGGAGGCTCCTAGGAAGGGATGAGTGATTAAGCCACTTCCCTCCTATGCATATTGTACTGTGTCCTTTTCGTGTGTTCTTTAGATAAAGACGATGAAACCTATGGCTGCTCCGTGAGAATGTGTTTTCTCAAAGACGAGACTTTTGTACCATAACCTGTTTCCACCTGGGACTGGTTCCTGTTGGCTGATCTGAGGGTGCAGCTAGAGCAGGCATATCTGAATTTATCTTGTTTATCTGCACATCTGTTTTTACCTGGCCCCGCCCCTGTAATGTAAGTTATAACGCTATCATAGGCTCATGCATGCACTATAATGCTAAAGGTCATGCAGTTGACTCCTGTTACTCTATAGCACTTACCTGTCAATTGGCTGCATCTGAGAGCCAGATGCCTCCCAGTCACGGAGACTTTGCACTCTAAATGGCCGGCCCAGGGCCACTAGTCTGTATACATCACTGCCCTGCTTGTAAACTTCATGGCTCCCACAGCCAAATGTTGAGTCCACCTTCCTCAGCCTAAGCTTCAAGGCTTATTATCATCTTCCTCCTGCCAGACTGGTCTCCATGTCCTGTGCCTTGGCACATGAGATTTTCTCCCTATTTTCTCTCTTTCTATTCCTCCTTCCCTCCACCCCTTCCTTCCTCCACTTAAAAAGCACCAGACACTGTTCTAAGTGCTAGGGATACAGTCACAAAGTGCAGTGAATAAGACACAGGAGGTCTTTGCTTTCCACTTAGCTTACCTTAGAGTGGTGGAGACAGATGAAAACAGATGTTCAAATAAGATAATTTCAGATATGTGCTATGAATACAATAAACAATGTGCTAGAGAGTTTTATATGGTGGAAGTGAGGCTGAATTTTTCTCCCTACCCCTATAGCCTGCACAGGTAAATGCTGCCCACTGGTCAAGGCCTGACTACATGCCACCTCCTCCAGGAAGCCTACCTGGCAGTGTTCTCTCCCATGGTTGGACTCTAGAGCACCTTATTTCTCTCCTTTGCAGGGCATGGAGTAGCTTGTAGTATAGTCCATGTCCTACCCCTGCTGCTGGGCTGTAAGCTCCCTAAGGGTAGACAAAGCATCTCTTCCAGCCTGTGCTTCCCACCTGCCCAGCACTTGCCTGGCACAGAGTAACTGCTCGATAAAAGTTTGTTGGGAAAATGTGCAAGGATCTCTCCTACCTCAGAGGGCAAAGAGAAACCATGGCCCAGCTTCAGGGTCATTTGCTGAGAAGAGAGCCATTGCCATCCCTGGAGAGGGACAGAGGAAGGGGAAGAGTTGAATGGGAGAGTTCGTCCCGGGGGCAGGGGTGGTGGGTGGGTTAGGCTAACCTGTTGGATAGGAACACATCAAATCTTTTTAAACTTTTAAATAATTTGCTTTGATGAGGAGGCTAAGAACAGTCTCGTGCCTATTCCTTGGTTTAGAAAGGTCTGGAACTGTGTCGGGGGGGTGGGATGAGGTGGGGAAATCTGTCCTGGTGGGTGTACTTTGATGAAGCGTGGGGGTGGGGGTGCGGGATCACTGTGTTTGTGGGGACAGATGTGCAACGTGCCGGAGCATACGGTTGAGAGCACGTGTGCAGGGGCGTGTTTGTGGGGTGTCTGTGATCGCGCTTCTGGAATGTGGGCATAGGATGTGTCAGAGTGTTGTGTGGAGGGGACAGGGAAGGGTGTAGCAGCAGGGCCTGGGCTCTGGGGGCCCACATCCCTGGTGTTGGGGCTCAGAAAACAAACTCTCAACTATGGCATTCTGACATGCTGAACTAAAGAAGCAGCCTCCAGGTCTCTCTGATTCCCCCACGCTGAGGCTCTCTGGGCCCTAGTGTCCTGTCTCTCCCAAAGCACAGAGGCTGCTCTCCGGAGCTCCCTTATCTAACTGGAAACTGGACTCCCAAAGAGAAGGTAATTGCCTCTATCCTTGCCCTGAAATTTCATTAACCAGAGGAGATGAAAACTCATCACAGAGGAAGAGACTGAACTTCAAACACCACACCTAGAGCCCAAGCTTTGTCCCAAACTATTGTTCTCTGGCCTCATTCAATTTCCAAAGAGAGCAATTCACAAGACAATGTCTCTCTCCCACTGACTCCCCCCATTCATCAGCCCCTAAAAACCCTTTACTCCTACACCCCCATCTCCACTTCCCCTGCGAAGGGCCCCAAAGCACCTGGATCTCTCTGGTGACTGGGCTGTCATTCCCTGGTGACTCCCTGTGCTACACATGTTCACTACAGTCTGCCTCCCCTCCTCTTCCTCCGCCTTCTGTCAGTTCCTGCTCAGCAAACCTTCAGAGCGGGAGGGCAGAGGCTTTCCCTCTTCGCCCCTACACAGTGGGGACCTTACTCTACCAGCAGCTTGCTGGGGCCCTAGTGACAAATGGAGGCCATCAGAGCTCTTCGGCCACCCTGCTGGCCTTTGGGGGTGCCCTCACCCCTTCAGTTCCCCTCAGTTTTGAAACCCGAGCTTCAAGCCCATCCCCATTCTTTTTTCCTGCTGCCCAGAGCAGACACCAAAATATTTCTGCGTTTCCTCTGGAAAAGGCCTGGGAGGTCGGTCTACTGCGCAGCAGGGCAGTGCACATCTGCGCACAGTCTCGCTGGGACAGCTGCAAACTCGGAACTGGAGTCTGCTGGAACTCGGAGCACGCTGGTGCACACAGTACCTGCCCCGCCACGTGCCTCCCATCCCTGCACCACTGTCACACCGGAGTCAGCTCCTGCTTCCACAGATGACCCTTCCCTGGTCCCTGTGTGCGCGCACCTACTTACATAGACACGCTCTTGTAAGCACGGATGAGGACGCCCAGCACACGGATGCCACACATCCCGATAGCACGCTCATGTAGGGGTCTTGAGCTCTAGAGGCGCTCACACACACACAGGCCCCCTCACGGTCCCCATGAGTAACACTTACATCCCCAGACATGCAAGACAGCGCAGGCTGACTCAGCACACCCACGCATAAACATGCAACACACGCGCACAGACCCTGTGATTCACTTCCAGCCACCTACAGAAACCGCGCTGAGCCGTCAGCACCCTGGTACCCAACCTCAGGCAAGGCCTGCCCTCGCCTGGGAGACCCGGGTACTCCCGAGTCTGGGGACGTCCCTGTTCTTTCCCCCCATGCCCTTTCCCTGACCAAGGCTGCCCTGGACTCTACCCTGTGCCACCTCTGTAGGGCAGGGCAGGGGACCCAAATGCTCCCTCTCCTTCCTGACCTGCCTCTTACCCTCCTTCTGCACGTGTACCCCACATCTTTCCTGAAGCTTCGAGATGGTTCTGGGGTACTCGTCTCTCCAGCCCTCCCCCTCCCACTGCTGACCCCTGCTCTGCCTCCCTCCTGCCCTCAGGCCTGTTCTCCCTCAGCCCCAGGCCTCCCGGATTCCAGCACAGCTCCCTGGTCAGGAGAGGAATTTGCTCTTAGGGCAGAGGGAGGAGGAGCGGGCAGGGGAAGGGGAGAGAGGACTCGGTGAGAGCAGAACGTGGAAGGAAGCAAAATGAACTGGCCTTAGCTAGGGTCTAGGAAGGAAGGAGGGGCCAATTTAGTGCTGTAGTGGCTTGTGGCCCTAGGATGCCCAGCGGGTGGGAGGCCCAGGGGAGTAGGTACAGAAGCCCCCCTTGCTTTGCTGGGCACCCATTTTTAAGGCCACGCCTGGCCTACATGGGGACAAGAACTTTGTCTCTGGCCTCTACAGCAATGTACCCCAAACTCCTAATCTTCTCCAGCCAGACCAGGATTCTCTAGGGCTCTTGCAGGGGGTAGTTCTGGGCCTCCACTCTACCCCCCTCCATCATAATTTTCAACCTTAAGGCCTCCCAAATCCCCCTTGGGGCTCTTCCTCTGGATAAGAGCCCAGGCTGTGCGCAGACCCTGCCCCCCTCAACCCTTCCCAACCCTCCCTCTTCTTTCTGAGCTGGAACATCACAGCTATTCTCAGCTTTCTGACCATGTTCTGTGAACATTCACAGAATCTCATAACACAATCATAGGGTAGGGACACCCTCCAAACTCCACTGGAAGCCTCAAAGCATTGTCTTTCATATTTGTGAGATGGGGCAAGTCTCTTTATGGCTTTGCACCTCAGTTTCCTGAGTGTGACAGGAGACGCCCACCTAGCAGGACAGCCGGGAGCTCAGGGTCTGCCCAGCACTCAGCCCAGGGCCTGTATTTAGCAGGGGCCCTTGATAAATGTTAATTCCCTTCTCCTTCCCCCACTTTCCCCTTTGACTCTTCTAAACACTGTTGAAGCCAGGGAAGAGCAAGCTGACCCCATTGCCCTGGGACAAAGGAATGGTGGCCTCAATTCAAGAGCAAAGTACAGGAGTTTTTGATTAACTCAGAAACACCACTGGCTTCCAACAGCCCCGGTGCTGTGGGGTGGGGTGTGGAAGGGAGGGGAGGTTGTGGAGGGGATAGGCAGGAAAGAGGTTGGGAAATTCGGGACATGACGACAGGAAGGCAGGGAATGCCAAGGCCAAGACCTTCTCCCATTACCTGTGCCCCACGGGGCCCTTCCACGGTGAGGGCAGCGGCCTTCTGAGGCTCTCTGCTGGCTTTCCCACGTCCACCCTTCAGCCCCTGTGGGAAGGCTGGACTCCCTGCGGGATGTGGGGCCTTGGGTGCTCTCCTCCTCTCCTCCCCCAGCCCTGGGCTGCGTCACATGTGTGTGTTTACTTCTACACTCAGCTGGGGCAAGGTCATCTGGCTTCGGGGGGCAGGGAGGAGCTGCACATGCCCTCGGTCCGTGCTTCTGTGGACCAGGGACCTGGCCAGAGAGCACAGGGTGGGAGCGGGGGGGGGGGGGGGGGGGGGGGGGGGGGGGGGGGGGGGGGGGGGGGGGGGGAGGGAGCTCTAGACTTGCTTAAGAATCCCTGGGTGCTCACATCCAGAGGGTCTCCCAGGGATCACAGACCCCTTTCCGTACCTCCATGCCAAAGGGATCCCAACCCATCCCAGGAGGAAGGCCACATCTTTACGTCCTAGAGACCAAATGTGCCACGTGGCGGCCATCCTTCTGGTTTGCCGTCTTTCTGCTTCCTAACCTGAATCCTTCCCACATATCTAACAGGATCCTTTAGGTTCCCAGGAGTTATTCATGATGTCAAGTAAACAGTTGTCCCCTCCCTGAGGACGAGCCAAACTTTGGGAAGATTTGAAGCTGCCTGTCTCCACCTTCCTTCATCCCACTGACCGCCCCCTGCCCCGTCCTCCTCTGCACCCAGCCACGTGGGAAAGTGCCCTGTCGGCCCTTCCAGGCATGTGAACGAGGCCAGGATTCAAAGCAGTGGGCAAGAAGGAGGCCACATGTAGCAGCCAGAAAGAACCAGCTCTTTGTGCTAGGCTGGGGTCCTGGGGATGAGTGCATTTTTGGCGTATTTAGAAAGATTTCTTTTTTATAATGAGCAGCAGAGGAGGAAAGGGGAGGGAGGGAGAGCCAGAGAGGCCAGAGGCAGGACTTGGGAAAAGAGGCAGGAGCAGTGGTGAGGGCTGGACAGAGAGGTCACGGGAGCCAAACGTCGAGAGATGGAGAAAGGAAGGAAGGGGGATTCCTACTGCAGAGGAACATAGTGACGTCACGTGGGTAAAGGTGTTCTGGAGAGAAAGCTGCTCGTTTATTTGGAGGGAGAGAGAGGGATGGATGAGATGCAGGTGCCGGGAAAAGAGTTTACTTCCTTTACACAAGTAGAGAAACAGGACTCAGAGAGGGATGCAAGGTGGTAACAGCCACTTGGATAAGCTGGTCCCTGGGCGGGGTCTGTGCCGGGTGCTTTGCAAACATCATCTTATTGCATCCTCACAACAGCCACATGAGGAAGGATATCTCACTTTGCAGGCAAGGAACCAGGGATCTTGAAAAGGTTTGCAACGTGCTGATGCCTAATCTAGCTAAGAAGCAGTGGGTGCTCATCCTTCATCACGCTCCTAGGTGGTGCAAATGAGGAAGACAGAAGGAAATTGCAAAAGCATGAAATGGGGGATGCCCAGAAGAAGCTTTATGTCTTAAGGCAATTACATTTCCTAGCTGTAGATGCCAAGCCTGGCTCGGTCCTTCTGGATCAGTCAGAAGGTCCCACAGAACCTTTGGTAGAATGTCCCCTCTCTCTCCTGCCTGGGGGCATTTCCCCCACATCCGACTCCCTTTGAGAATAGACAGAGGCTGTTTTTCTTTCTTCTACTGCCCTGTGCCCTCACAGCAGCCAGAGACAGTTTTGGTTGGTGACACAGGGAACACCTCTCTCTCCTCCTCAGTCCTTCCTGGAGCAGACACCTTCGATGGCTCTCTGGAGCCCAGGTTCCCATGCCCCCACCCTCTCGAGGTCTGTTCTCCACTCAGCATGCAGCATTACACATTGTCCTTTCACACGTTTGTTTTCCCCCAGGGTCCACCTTTACTGGCCTCCGAAGCCCAACACCTGCTCTTGTGCTGGAAAACACAGGTCCACGCATCACAGACAATTTTAGGGCATCAACTCAGTGCCTGGAGTATGCAAGGCACTGGAGAATAAGACAGTCCCTGCTCTCACGGAGCCCGACCTAGCCGGGGAGATGGATGAATAAACCAAAGATTACACTGCATGGTGTTGGGATGACTGCAGGGGCCACGGAGCACAGAGGGGCCTGGGTGAGTGTCTGGGGAGGTAGAGGGGGCAGTGGCAACTCCAGGAGGGCTTCTTGGAGGAGGTGAGGACAGATGGAGTCTTGAAGAAAGAGAAATTCTTAACTCCAAATTCTGGTGGATTCTGGTTTGCTATACCCCTTTTCACATTCTTACCACCCATTTTGGGGAAAATAATACTTCATCCGTTCATTAATTCACTTGAAAAATACTTATCACCTGTGTAACATGTACCAGGCACTGCGCTAATGTTTGCGAATTCAATGACGACGAAGACCTAGTCACTGCCTTCTTGACGCTCCCAGATGAGTGAGAGAGCCCGCGAGCTCGCAAGCAATGGCCCCACCGGGACCATGCGGAGTCCGTGCCACGGCCCTCTGAGTGCACTGCACATGCGCAAGGGTCTGGCCTGCCCTGCCTCCACCTGAGGAAGCAGAAGCCATCACTGCCGTTTTACAGAGGCTGGTGGCCTGCCCCAGGTCCCTTGGCGAGCACACAGGGCATCTGAGAGCCCGCCTCTGTTCTCAGGCTCCATGTCCCTGTTCTTGTCTTTTACTGGGCTGGCCCCTGCAGGAGGAAGGGGCTGGATGGAGGTGGGCTTGCTGCCTGGGGGGTTGACCGTTCACAGGTGGGCTCCTGGGTGTCCCCTGAGAAAGTGCGCACAGTGAACTTCCGCCCAGGCTGCGGATCAAAGATGCTGGAGTAGTCTGCTCTCCTGCTTCTCCCAATTCTCCCAGTAGGTGGGGCCCTGGGAAGGGCTGGGAAGGTCAGGGCTGTGGGTGTACTCTAGGGTTTAGCCTGGCAGAAGGCTCCTCCTTCCCTTCCTCACCTGCTCCCTCCTCCCTCCACATCCTCCCAGGCTTCTCACCTTCCAGCTCTCCCTCCTCATCTTCCTCAGTCCTCTTCTCTCGCTTCTCCTACTTCATTAGTTTTCTTTCTCCTTTTTCCCTCCTCCTCTCTTCTCCCCCCCCCCCACTTATCTTCCCTCCTCCTCTTCCTCCTTCTTTTCTCCTTCGAACTAATTGCTTAAGGGGTGAAGACCAGGTCGACTTGTGAAAACCCTGATCCATCGCCATGGTGATGCTAATTCAAGCTGAGTTCAAAGGAAATTGCTCCAGTTAAAACTAACAAGCTGGAGCTGGGGCCCAGGAAGGACCTGTGCCAGGAGTGAGCTCTGCGTCCAGAAAAATAGAAAAAATAAACTCGTGGGCTGCTGACACTTCTGTGCCCTCCCTGCAGCCCTGCAGATGGTCCCAGACTGAATGAAAGGGATCCCGAGAGGTCATTGCAGGGAGCCCCCTGCCTGGGGCCACGCTCCACCCAGGCCCTGCATCTCCATTCAGTTTTAAAGCCCTGGGGTAACATCATTACACAATCTCCCTCACCCTGCGGCTCTGGGCTTTCACTACCCGGGCTTTGGGAGAGTTCTTCCCAGTTCACACTAATGTCTCCCACTGCTTTCTAGTAAGCGTAGATTTGACAGTACCAGGCAGAAAGGACAAGAACTGCTCCCATGCCGTCCCAAGACTTCATGCATGTTCATCCAACCCAATTATCAGCCCGACCCTGCAGGTGTCCAGGGATGAGCTGGCAGCGGGAGAGAATCAAAGCAAACAGCCTAGAGTAAGATTTGAGTTCATCTAGATTAAGCTAGATTAAGGAATGACAGGCTAGGCCTCAAATTGAGGGGAGATGCTTCGAAACTGGAGAGGGGGGGTCTTGGTTCCAAAGTACAGGTACTTTGAATTGACCCAGTCCGGGGCCCCACGGCATCCTGCTGCCTGTACCTGCTTCCGCTCAGTCTGGCCGGCTGCACTTGGCTCCTGGCTGCCCTGTGGACAGGGACCATGCATCTCTGTCCACAGCACAGGACCTGGACCAGAGTAGGCCCTGGCTCACTGTGAATTACATGTCTGAATGCTGCATGGGAGCCCTAGTCCTTGGGAGGTGGGAGATCTGAGGTCCCCCAGGGCAAGAGAACCCAGGGCGCCTGGTCTGTTGAGTTTAGTTCCATGGATGCCGGCAGAAGACCAGCAGGAGGAGAATTTCTGGGAGGAACTTTGCAGTGTTAATCCCTGGACCCAGTCAGCCTGGGGATCCTCTTCCTTAGCAGCTCTCACCTCTACCTCTGACCCATGAGACCTTGTTCCCTGCTCAACCCTCAGGTTTTTTTTTAAATCTTGAGCTATCTAGTGATCCTTCCAGGTATTACAGAGATAGTAGTCTAGCAGCAGCAGAAGACATTACTTGAAGGCAAAGATCATGTCTGTGCATCTAGCAAAGCCCAATGCCAAGAGCTCACTGGAGAGCCTCGCACATAAATGAGTGAGTAACCTGAAAGGACGCCGTGAGACCCTGGGAAGTCGCCTTGCCACTTTGTTCCTGGGTTTCTTCAAGAGCAACAAAGGATGCTCATCGATGAGCCACCTCGCTCTCCAAACATGTCAAGAGGAGAGTCATGAAGCTATAAATTCGTGATCACCAGCATCAAGGCCAGCAGCCCCTCCTGGCTGGGGACCTAGGGTGGTGAATTGAGGTTTGTGCCTGGCCTGGGAGCTACAGTCTCTCTGGGACCACTCCCCTCCCCCAACTGTCCTGAAGGGAGAGCTGGGCTGGATTAGAGGCAAAGCCAGCCAGGAGTGAGGAAGTGACTCAGCCTGGGGGCTGGGAAAGGCCTTGGGCCAGCCTCCCACCCCCAGGACAGTTTGCACTGTGCTTTGTACTCAACCCCTGGGGCCTTTCATCCCAGCATCTCAAAGCCCCTTTCAAGCTGGAAGCAGTCCTGGGAGTTGGGTCATTATCTCAATTAACAGGAGAAAGCCAGGGCCCAAGCTGGTGGGGGCGACTTTCCCCTGAATTAGGCCTTGAGTCAGGTGCCCAGGGAACCCAGGATTTCCCAGTCTCAGGCTTCTGCCCAAGCCCTGGGCTGCAGCGATCTGACATAGAGGAAGCAGGAGGTGGGCTGATTCGCCCTTGCTTGTCACTCCACGCAGGGGAGATCCAGGTCCTGCATGAGGACCCGAAGACTGTATTTGCAGGCCTAGAATTTTCCAGAGGGCAATTCAGTGGCTGCCCCCCCCATTGTTGTTGCTTGTAGGGAACTGTATAGAATGTGCTTTTCTAAGTGGGCGAGAGGGGAACAGGGTGAAGGACCCAGCCAACTTTGGGGAGATCTTCTGTCCTGAGGGGAGCATGACTAAGACCCCAGGTTTGGGGGACCCTGAGCTGTTTTAGCCAGCTGACCCTGCTGGAGTTTCTCTAGCCTGTCACTGTTAGAATATTTATCTGTAGCCAATCAACCAACCATTAATTGAGGCTCTTGTGTACCTGGCCTAAGACAAACAGATCACAGTTCTAAATACTGGCTCAGGCGCTGCCGGCTGTGCAATCTTGGGTAATTGATCTAACCTCTCTGAATTTCAAGTGCCCTGAAGCTCCTTGGCTCAGTGTCTAGAATATAGGAGATCTCCACCCCACACCCTACTAACATTGCACTGGAGATGAGAATTGCAGAGCCCAGGCGCTGGCAGGAAACTTCTTCACTCCCCTCATGAGCAAAGCCAGAGAGATGCTGTGGAACGCTCGGGTCACACAGCCAGGAGCAGGAACCTTCAAAGGGTGTCCCTTCCCGCCCTTCTGGGCCTGGGTGAGGCAGCTTCCCAGCTTGCTGAGTCAGGGTGGAGAGAGGCTGAGCTGTTGATTGGCAGGCTGGAATATGAGGAGTGTGAGGGTGGGGTGCCGTGGGGAAGTCGGGGGCAGAAGAGTAGCCAGGATGTTTCGCAAGGAAGAGTGGAGGCAGGGGAGGGTCCCTTTTAACAAGACAGCCAAAGAGGAGGGGGGCTGGCTCCCTGGACAGAAGGCCACCCGCCCCCATGACGGTGCTCGGTGCTGCAGGGATCAAAGCTGCTCTGGGCACCATTCCCTGGGAAGCTGGGCCTGTGTGATATAGCTTCTCCGTTTCCTTCGTACCCAGCTCACCGCCCCCGCTTGCTTCTGAAGAGGCCTGTTCCAGCCCAACTGTCCCCTTCACGCCTCCGGCTTTGGTTGCTGACTCAGCCCACTGGACTGATGTGCAGGGGCACCTGTGGCTGCAGACTGCCCACTTCACCCATGCCCTTGGTGGTCTGCCCACTCAGCCACCACCCCCATCTCCCTTTGTTCCCTGGCATGGCTCAGGACTCAGCTAAGCTTATTTGCTCAGTAACCTCCATATCTGACTCTCAATTTTGCCTGTGGACTTCCCATAGGTCAGCAAAGTGAATGCAGCGGGCCTGGCCCTTGCCCTACCCCGGAACTTTTCAAATCTTAGCTCCAGGTTGACACCCCCAGGTCCCTCCATGAGCCTCCCTAGATGTGAGGCTCTCTTTCTCTCTCTTTCTCTCTCTTTCTCTCAGCTGCTGTTTCTGCAGTGCCACCAAGAGGCCCAGCTCAGGCCAAAAGGCCCAGGTCTGTCTCAATTTACCCACCATGGGGGGCGGGGAGTTGGCTTTGGTGGTGGCACAGAAGCTAGGGAGGGGAGATGAGGAAGTGTGGCCAAGCAGGGCAGCTGGGAGAGTCCTCTGGCCAAGTCTGGGGCACACATTAGGTGGTGATGGGTGGAAAGATTCTTTTTTTTTTTTTT
>VBSM01001265.1:75093186-75109080 GCA_008086735.1 Cheirogaleus medius | reverse complement strand
CAGCCTCCCAGAGTGCTAGGATTACAGGCATGAGCCACCGCGCCCGGCCGGAAAGATTCTTAAGAGGGAACAGGAACTGGGTTTTCTTCAAAATCATAGGGAGAAAAGAATTCTTTGTGGGGGTTGTGAACGCTAGAGGATGGTTTCTTCAACACGACTGCTTACATGGCTTCTGAGGTTCTCACATACGTTCACCTTAGGGCTGCTTCTGTCTTCTGTGGCCATGGTCCCCTATTCCCTCTCTCCTCTAGCCTCCGGCTCAACATTTTTCCTGAGCTTTTTGAGGTCTTTGGATGGGTATTAGTTCCCTCATTTTGCAGATGAGAAAACGGAGACTTAGAAAGATCTGGTGATTTACTCAGACTCACAGCCAGGAATGCTAGAGCCAGGAAACTCACCAGGTCTGCCTGGCTTCAAAGCCTGTGCCCGTTCCATCACACCCTCACGCAGATGTGCACGGTGTGTGTGCATGTGTGCACAAGTGTGGCTTCTGTCTTCGAGTGTGTGTGATTCCCAGGAGCCCTTAGAGATTGTTTACTGGCCTCTCTTCCCTCCCTCCCCTCTTCTCTTTTTCTCCTTCCCTCCCTCCCTCCTTCCTTCCTTCTCTCCCTCCCTCCCTTTTCTTCTCCTTCCTTGTCTTCTCTCTCTTCCTCCCCCAGATGATGCAATGGGCTGTCTTTGTTCATGATGTGTTTTCTCTCCAGGCCTTAGAGGATTAGAAATGCTGGCATTTGTCTCTCTGCATCTTCAGGAACCCCAGCTTTTAGGCCTGAGGAGGAGGAAAGTGGTTTTATAGCTCTCACCTGGCATAGTAGCAGTCTTGGCACCGATGTAGCTTCCAGGTGAAATATAAACATGTTTTAAAAAGGCAAAGTGGAGAAAGCAGGTGGGGCAGGGGGATTGTGTTCTAGGCTTAACTTGGCGTGTTTCCAATTATATGACCTTGGGCAAGTCTCAGGACTTCAGCTTGTTTGCCGTACAATGGGGATAACAATGCTATCGACCTTCCAGAATTTGGATTAGAAGACATAATGTGCATGAACACACTTGGTAGACTACAAAGGGTCAAGTCATTCATAAATGTCAACTGAGGAAATAGGACAGGCAGACACATCCCCCTCTAGCATTTCAATGGGATATTGTGAGAATAGCTTACACCCCTGTAAGAGACAGGATCTGGTTGGATGAACCATTCTCAATGATAATTCTTAATATGGCAGAATGAATTAACAGACTGCCTCCTTATCTTTCATCAGGGGGATATTAGGAATTAGTATGAATCTATAATAATTGTCATTCCAGATGCTGAGAACACTTAACTACTAACATCGTGATGCTTCTACTGTAAGCCAAACTCAGAAATGGCGATGCTCCTTAGACGAATTAAAGCTGGGGTTACTGTTTTATAAAGGGCAGGGTCAAAGACAAGCTAGGAGGAGAAATGGCCTTTCCTCATGTGAGACTGACTGTTGGCACTGAGGAAAGAAAAAAAAAAAACTACTGTTCATAATAGATGGAGACATGCTTGCTGCTAGGCTGATGAGAACATCGGCCACAGCTCTCTAGGGGCTCCAGAGAGCTGGGGGGAGGCTGAGGGGTTCCAGATACCCACCATTGCTCTCCTGAGCCATCACCTGCTGCCAAAGGGAGAGTCTCCAAGAGCATCTGGCCAATATCTAGGCCATAAACAAGGAGGGAACAGGAACACTTTCTGTGGGAAGGGGTTGGGTAGGGAGGGGAGACTTTAGGAAAAGGATGGAAAATTGAAGAGCGAGACAGAGAGGTCTGGAGGGGAATGACACAGAATGCTGTCTCGAGGCCAATGTCTGGTGGCCTCTTTGTTGGTACTTAGAAATTAACAAGTTAGCTTCCCCCAGGTTGTACTGCTGTTGAGATCTAGCTGATCCTTCAGAGAAACGAACCAGCAAGCTTTGCATATCTCCACTGTAGTTCTCTGTATTTGATCCAGGACATATTCTCCAGGAAGAAGGTATCCAGAAAAGGACAGAACTCTTGGCTCATTTTCAGGCAGGGAGTTTCTTGGAACTGGGATGGACAAGCACTGGATCCTGATGGGTCACCATGTGGAGTCACCAGAGTTACAGGCAGCAGAAGAGGGTCCAAGGGCCAGCAATGGTGGAGAGGACCACCCCACCCATTGTGAGGGACTGAATTCCTGATGGCTGTCCACAGGTTAGCAAGGAATAACTCTTAAGAAGACTGAGTAATGACACATGCTCAGGGTCTGGACACAGATATTCCTGAGTGCCCATTGTGGCTATAGACACTTGGGTTGGAAATAGACCCAACAGGTCATTTTGCCCATCCTCCTGCCTTACACAGAACTGACTAACTTGGTATACAGTTGTCTTACTCTTCCCCTGTATCTCCAGGGATCGTGATACTACATATTCCTCCACTCACCTACCCATCCATCCATCATTTCGTGAAAGATGAGTAGGACAGGGATCCTCTCCTTTAAGAACTCAGGGTACAGTCTTTTCAGAGATTCTAATGCCTAACCAACAGGAGTAATTTCTAATGTCTGACCTAAATTTCTAATCTCATTCAGTGTCTAATTTCTAAAGTCTAATCTAACATCTTCATTTTGTAAATAAAGAGAAAGGTAAAACAGGGTCAACATTCATTCATTCACGTATACATGAATGTATGCATTCGTTCCACAAATATTTTTGAATGTGTTGTCTGTTCCAGATGAATTGGAAGATGCCCCTCTATTTTGGACATGTTGCTTACCTTTCAAGTTCACTAGGTACTTTCTAAGGCTGGGAAATGAACCAGCATTAAAAATGTGGTCAAGAAAAGCTCATTTGTAGCTACATACTTGGACAAAACGGAGCTTCCACACTTCTTTCATTTAAAGATCTCAAAATATCTAAGAATATGATCATTGCCCAGAGGGAACAATTGTGTGTTGAGGGTTTCACCCCAACTGGCATAGGGTAGGCCCCAGAATTCTTAATTCTCTGCCATGAAATCTTTTCCAAAGGAGCAGGTAGGCAAGGCTGGTCTCTTACCTCTGTCTGAACCTGCTCCCAGCCCTTCCCTTGGTTCTCACTCCCCTCCCCTTGGGCCTTCTCAGCTTCCACACCTTCTTCTTGAGCAAAACAGGGAGAAGGCAGGCTGAGGAGTGGGACAGGGATACCCCTTGAACTCTCAGCCTGTCTTGATTCATCAAAGGGGGGCTAGCTGGTTGCTGGAATGAGTGGGGCAGAGAAGGGAGGGAGAGAGCACTCTGCAGGCTGGGAAAGATCCAAACTCATTAATGTCTGGCACCTCCAATAAAAGCTGCATATTCCCCAAAAGCGATTTTTGAAAATCCTAAACTCTTTGAAGCTTGGCATTTAACTGCCACTCCTTCCATGCACTTAATAGGAAACCAAGCCCCTCGGTTTACTCACAGGGCTCCACCTGGGGCAACTCCCCTCCTCCCAGCATTTGAGGTCCTCGTGTGGGGACCCTTGTGGCTTCTTGTGGCTGGGCATAAAAGGAAAGCCTTGGTCCTCACAGAAGGAAGGGCAGTGGCGGTGGGGGAACCTGAGGCTCATAGGTGCAGTGGGTCCGAGCTGGGTGGGAAGGGAGCAGGGGTAAGACTTGGAAGGTGGATAGAGTTAAGAAATGTGGTTAAGCCCAAGCAATTATTTTTCTCGACTGCTTTCTTTTTTCCCCCCTCTTCATTTAATTGAAGAAAATACAGCATATACATATACTGAAATAGGAATATAATGAAAAGTAAGTCTCCCTCTACTGCAGGCCACCTGTCTCCCAACCTGGAGGCAACTCCTATTTAACAGCATTTTGTGTATCATTCAGAATTTTTTTGCTTTTTAAAAAATTTTTATTAAATTGTTTTATTTTAATAGGTTTGGGGCTACAAATTGAATTCCATTACATGGAATTTTCTGTGTTTTATATATATCTTTCTTTGGCCATAAACAGGAACATAGTACATATACTGTTCCATCTATGATGTGTTCTTAACATATCTTAGAGATCTTTGTGTAATTATTTCATTTGTATACACATATAAATATATTCCATTCTTTGCCTGCTATTAGTATTGGTATCATAATTTATTTACCCATCCTCTAATGGTGGACATTTAGGTTGTTTTCAGTCTTTTGTTATTACAAACAAAGCTGCAAGGGACGGTGCTGTACAAGCACATGTATAAAAATACAACTGAGGGATAAGTTTCTAGAAGAATTGCTGCATCTGAGATATGTACTTTAAGTTTGATAGACATTGCTTAGGTTGTTTTCTAAATAGCTAAGATTGTATCTAAAGTGGTGTATGAATGAGTTGTCAACCCTCCATCCTTGATCCCTCTATCCAACCCCCTACCCATGCAGGAATGGGATGCAATTGTGGGGAGAATTCCCCCAGGGGGTAATTGAAAATAATTTTTGCTGGGCTTTGGGATGCATGAAGAGAGGGCTTTTTGTTTGTTTTCCAGAAGGACACATCCTCCTAGTGATGTTTGCTTGGGCTGAGCCAAAATGAAGAGGGCCTGTGTGGGCCAGGGGTGTCAGCTGGGCTCCTCCGTGGAGCAGAGCCAGTATCCCACTCCCAGGGAACTCCGTGGACTCCCCAGTTTCTGCTCCTGAAACTGCAATAATGATGCAATCATTTACGTCATGGTTTTAACTTTTCAAAACCCTTTGCAGCCATCATTTCATTCCATTTCAGCTGTGAGGGAGGCCAAACAGGTGTTGCAGGTTAGCTGAGGACACAGACGCAGAGAGGCTGTGTGATGATGGAGTGTGGTCATGAAAAGGCACTGGTTTAAGAGCCAGGAGTTCAGGGTTCCAGTCCAGTGCCAAGTTCAGTCAGCCATGTGGCCCTGGGCCTCTGCTGAAATGTTTGGACAGGATGGTCACCAAGACCTTCACCATCAAGGCTTGGTTTGATATCTGTCCAAGTTCCTGCAGTTAGCTTGGGGTCAAATGGGACATGGCCGTGCTCAACTGGCTGCTCACGGTTCACTGGGCCAGATGTTGATTTGCCATCATACGATGGCTCCAGGCAGGTACTACCATCCTGACACGGCTCCTGTGGAGACCAGAGGGTCTCCCTCTCCCTTGGGCATTGGAGCTCCTCTCAGATGCCTCGGGGGTGGTTGCGGGGTGGTGGAGAGGGGGTATTGTGCCACACGCAGTGAGGCACAGCAGGCTGGAGCAGATGGGATTGCTGGGGACGAGGTCCCCCACTGCAGCCCCTTTCAGAGGCACTGTGGGAAGGAACCCTGTGCCCCATGAAAGCCCCTGTAATTCATGCCATCTGCCCCCATAAAACCAACACATCTCCAGAGTCTGATTCTCCAGATGGCTTTGGGGGCCTAATCAAAGCCAGGCCCCTCCCTGGTCTGCTAATAGTCTTCAGCCATCCTGGCTCCAGGCTCCTTAACCCCTTCACCCCCAGCTTCCTCTCCCTCCCTGGGATCTCTGTTCTGCTGCCCTTTCAATCCCCTGGACTAGGTCACATGGAGGAGGTCATAGTAAAGCCAAGTGCGATTTCTTGAGAGAATGGCTTAGGTTGGGATCAGGAGGCCTGGGCTCTTCTCTCCTGGGGGCCACTGCCGACTTGCTGTGTGGCTTTGAGAAAGTCATTTAACCTTGTGGAGCCTCAGTTTCCCTATTTTTGGTAACCTATATTTATATTCCAATAAAGAGCTCACAAAATTATTTTTTACCTATATAGGCTCATCGAATCTTCCCAAAGGAGGTAATCAGCCCTCTTCTGATTACCCTTACAGGGCGAAGTTCATGAGCACATGGGTTGTGGAAGACAGGAAGCAATAGAGAAGTCAGCAGTTGCCATGCCAAGCTGAGGAGGGGTCCCCGGGCAGGTCCAGGCAGGTGAAGGCCCACCTAGGAGGGCGCAGGCTTTCCCCAAAGCTCTTTCACCATGACCCCCAGGGACGATGAGGCCCTAGCTGAGCCTCCTGACCAGCCGGCAAGTTGTGGGGGAACTCAGAGCTCAGAGAGGCCACGTGGAGAATGACACTTCTGTTCCAGGCCATTGAACCCAACAAGGCGGGGGTGTGGGCTGGCGACAGCCCTCACGCTCCCCAGGAGTCAGCGCCCTTCTCGCCTGAAGGCAAGACAGAAGGAAGGGGCTAACTAGTAGCAGGCGGGATTTGGACCAGACCACGGAAGGGCTGAGTCAAAGGCAGCCAGGCCCTGGCGGCGGGTGGAGCAGTGGCGTGGAGACACCCTGTGGTGAGAATGTGGAACCACAGCTTGGTTCCCTCTGAAAGGTGATGGGGCAGAGAAACGGGAAACGGAGAATGAGCCTTCTCTGAGTTCCCACCTGTGCTGGGCAGCGGCTTTCCGTAGAGATCTCCTCTCTGCCTGCCCGATGCTCTGGGAGGGCAGCATGCCAGTGCCTCCTTCAGAGTGGAATAGTGGCCCAGACTCTGCCACCGTCCAGCTTCTAGCTCCCCCACTTACCAGCCGTGTGACAGTGGCAACTTGTGTAACCTCTTGGAACCTCGGTTTTCTCACCTGAGCTCCAAGATACTTGCCTGGGGGCCTGGCCTCCTGGGGGCTGGCTCTAGAATGTTCCAAGGTGAGGCCCCACCCTGGTTCTTGATACTTGATAAGGTTGTTGCAGGGCTGGGGGCAAACGCTTATGCCGGGGTCTGGCTCATAATAACAGCCAAATAAAGGGTGGCCGTTGGTAGAGCAGTTACGTCTTGCTCAATGTTACATAGCTAATAAGAGACTGATGCCACAGGGGTTTAATCCGGGTTTCTGCAGCTCTGCCCCACAGAAAGCAGGGGAGTTTGGACTGTTGTGTGTCTGAGATGGAGAAGGTGTGAGTTAGATCTCACCTCAGGTGGGGCAAGAAAGAGCTGATCGGCCACACCTGGTTTTCTGGCCAACGAGAGAGCGAGAGAGCAGGATCTCTGGCAGGTGGGAAAGGTGTGGGTGCCACTTCTCCTGTTTCCTTCTCTGTCTCTTCCCCTCACTTCCCTGGGGACCAGGCACCAGGAATAGACTGTCTCCCTTCCCTTTGGAAGAGAAGATCATAGGCTTGGAGAATCCAAGGGACCTGGCAAGACTGAACCGGCAGAGGACAGAGCTGAGATTGGGCTGGGGGACTCATGCCTCATCTCTGAGCTCGGACACTGCTCAAACCACCCTATCTCCAGACTGGGCTTGTGCCCAGGCCCTCAGCAAGCGAGGGCCATGTGGCGTGGTTTTACTCCTCCGGGGCCCCTCAGAGGCAGCCCCTCCATCTTCTGCCTTCCCGCCTGTCTGGGCCACTGCAGGAGGCTCCTCATGGGGCCGGCTGCCCACCTACTTTTCTATCCCTCAACTCTTGGTTACCCAAGGCGGGCCACGAGGAATTGCTAGGGTGATGAGAGGGCAAGAGCAGCCCTGTGCCTCTGTGGCCCCACTCGGGGGCCCCGGCTGTGTTCAGGGGAGCTGCCCTGCTGCCGCTCCTCGTTTTCTCCCTTCACCCTAAGAGGAACAGCAGGGTTGTCCCTGCCTCCTCTGGAGCCAGCTGGGCAGATAAGCAACCACTGGCTGGGTCCTGGTTTGATTCAGTCCCCTGGGGGTAGAGGTGGCCTCCTGTGCCTGGATCCTGGCCCCAAGAACCAGAGTGGGACCTTACCTTGGAACATGCCAGAACCAGATCCCAGGAGGCCAGGCCCCCAGGCCAGTTTCTTGGAGCTCAGGCCCCAGCTGCTTCCCTGGCTTCCCCTAGTCCTGGGACCCTTCGCAGTCTGACAGTAGCAGGGCTGGTCACTGTGTAGATGTTCATGCACAAGGGAACCAGAATGTGCCACAGTGTGCCGGGCTGCCTCCCCTGATGGGCCATACCTGCAGCTGGTCAGGCTGAGCTGCAGGACATCTGTCTGGGTTCCAGGCTTCTGACCCCTGAGCAAGGGCCAGCTGGAAGTCCCCTGAGTCCCTGAACTCTCCTCTTCTCATGTGTTCACTCTGATGTTCAAGAACACCTCCTCTCTCCTTTGCTTGATGACTACCTTCCCTGGGCGAGGCTGGGGAAGAGAGTGACTATCCTTTCCTCGTCACCTCTCACGCCAGAGCAAGTTCGTGAGTTAACTACAGCAGGAGGGATTGAAGTTGGAAACCAGAAAAGACTTACTGGGTGAAAGTTGGTTGCATGGTGGCACAGACATCCATCCCCCTGCTAGGCCAAGTTGAATGAGAAGATGAAGGAGGGGGATTTTCCTAGACTGTTTCCTAGGGTGCTCAGATGACCAGCTCAGAGTCTGGTCCACACTGGCCAGTGGCCTGCTGTCCTGATGGGTACTATGGACCCAGCAGGCGATGCACACATTGCTTAATCCTTGGCTCTTAAATGTGCAGGGTGATTCCTAGTTGCGGTCAGTGTGGACTCTGCTGAGCCAGTGGGTTGTCCCCAGGATCTTGTCTACTCTGCTATGTTTGCAGAGGCATGATTCAGGCTGAAAGCTGACTGTAAGGGACAGGCTGGGCGTTATGCATCAGCTGTGGGTAAAGTTCCGAGCCATGTGTGTTGTGGGGGAGGCGGGTAATAACAAGAGCCGACATTCCTTGTGCATCTCCTTTGTGCCTGCAGCAGTGTGTGACCCACGATCCTACACAAAAACCCTAGGAGATAGATGCCATCTGCCATCATGTCTCCCATTTTACAGATGAGAAAACTGAGGCAAAGACATAAATGAATCAGCCCAACATCATACAGTCAGAACATCATGGAGCTAGGATTTGAACTCAGGCAACCTGACAATCTGATGGGCTCGACAGAAAGAGGGAGAGTTGGGGCAGGGGAGGAGGCTCCAGGTCCTGATGGGCAGAGGGGCTTAGGGAGATGGGGGCAGGCTGTGAGGAGGGGAAGGCAGTGTCTTGGGGCTCCGTGTGAGAGGCAGAGAGCCTTGGTCAGAGGGGTCAGAAGTCACACAGTCCCACCTGCTGAGAGCAGAATCCTGTAGGCATGGTATGCCAGTGTGCCAAGAATGCGTTACACGTGTGTCGTAAACATGGGGATCTTCCCTTACCCGACCCTCCAGATGGTCCTCTCCCCCAGCCTGTCACCTTCTTCCAGTGTGCCACGGGATAGTGTCATTTTCTCGCATGCAGTGCTGTGAAAAGGTGAGGGAGCTGGGCCTCGGTGCAGCCCCAACAGTAGGTCGTTCAGGGTCTGAATCCTCCCAGGCACCAGGCACTCAGCACAGCAGATGCTACTTCAACAGTGGCCACTGTTACGGCCACTCAGTGTGGGGCACAGACAGCCGTTCCCGCATGGCATTGCTCTGCTACTGGCCGGTGGGGGTAGGCTCGTCTGTCAGGGTGGGCTCTCTCTGCCCTGAAGCGAGCTATGCAAAGCCACCAAGCTCAGGGAATCTCCTGAGGAGCTCCTTTCAGCCCCTCAGCATCCCTGCACCAGCACATTTTTACAAGCTGCGTGTTCCTGGAGCGGGGACTTCCCTGGGCCCAGATTCCTCATCATGTCCATGACATTAATAAACGCCCACTGCAGAGGGCACTTGTGAGCACTACATGAGCTCATTTGCTCCTCCAGCAGCCTTTGCAGAGCGCCGCTCTGTGCCAGGCAGCGGCTGGAGCAGGGATGGGAAATGAATGAATGCAACATGGTGCCTACCTGCGAAGAGGGGAGGGGTCCTGGGGCCAGGGAAACTGACCCAGAGACAGAAACGGGGTACTTAATGAGTATGACTCATTCAATCCCAGCATGAAGCGCACCCCCAGCACACTCTACCTTTTAGAACCAAAAACCGAGCTGGCCGGGCGGGGGATTGCAGAGCAGCCCTTGCCGGCTGCAGGGAAGCTGGGGGCGGACATAAAGCCCATGCCGGCGTTGCCCATGAAATCCGCCTTTATGGGGGGTGGGAGTGGCCATCAAAGCCAAGCGAGCCAGGGCAGGCCTGGGAGCGCTGAGAGCTGGGGTGCTGCTCTCTTCCCACCGCTCCCACGTGTGTGCGTGGCCTCGCCACCCTGGGATGGGTGTCCCTCCTCATCCCCTCTGTGCCCCTCTCCACACCCCAGCTGCACCCCCTTGGCCAGTCTTCCACGTCCAACCTTCTGACATTTCATTTTAGAGAGAAGACTGCCCACCACTTCCAAAGCCCTTGACAGCTTTAGGGAGCATTTTCATTGAGTTGGCTCATTTGATCTGCTTCACAAAATAAGGAGGTTATTAGAGTAACACTCAGCTGTTAAGTCACTGGCCCAAGGATGGTCATTCATTCACTAAGCACCTACTGTGCACCAAGCTCAGAGGATGCAATGGTGAGGCCAGGCTTTGTAGGGTTTTGGACCATCTTAAGGACTGGGTCTCTATCTTGAGAGCAATAGGAAGCCATGGAAGGGATTTAGGTTGGGCAGGGCGTGAAGAAGGGAGGTAGGGGCAAGATCCAATTTACATTTCAGGAAGATGCCTCTGGCTGCTTGCTGTGTGGAGAATGAATCTGAGTGAGAATCGCTATATGGAGAACAGTCAGGAGGCTCCTGACAAGTCCAGGGTCACACAAATGCCAAGTGTATGTGGGATTCAGGTGTTGGGCCAGCTCCTCCCCCCTCCCTGCAGCCACCTCAAGTCATCGCTGGTTGGATTGCAGACCCCCTTCCCGCACAGAGGCCCCTCCCCCCACCCGGAGTGTGCCTGTCCCGAGACTCCGTCCAGGTTTGCCACGTCAGGGTAAGCTGTGACCATAACCGCCATCGCCATGCCCACAGCTAAGGTAAAGATGTCCAGTTGGGTGCCTGGCTGGACTCCATGCCAGGCCCTCACAGGGGACAGCGCCTACTGTATACGTGGAGGGTGGGGTTGTTGCAATGTGGAGTCTGTCCACTGCTTTCAGATCCCGAAGCTCGATTCTGTCAGTACAGCCCGAGGCAGTCTATCTCCTGGGAACTGTTCGTGATAAACTTCCAGGAGACTGAAAAAGAAAGCACAACGCCAGTGTCGCATATAAGATTCTCACGGAGTTGTCAGACATCCTCACGAATGTGGCGATACTTGGAGACACATACAGGCGAGAGCAGTGCGTGTGCCAAGCGTGTTGGCTGCTGCTGGGAGGAACGTGCAGTGTGCAGCACTCGGGTCTGCCAACGCGGCGCTGCTCTAGGGTGCTGAGTAGGTCTTCAAGCTTCTCCGTGGGCTTGGATCCAGAACGTATGATGCTTTCTTTATTCGTTGTTGTGAAGTGTCACCAGGAAATCCTTAGTGAGGCCCGATGAACTTCCCTGTCTCCCAACAGAACATCCCCCCTGGTGCCTGAAGTGTCTCTGTTCTCCAAATCGGAGGTCTCCCCCAGGAACTTCCGGATCTCATGCAAACATTCTGTCTTCTTTTTCTGGCTTCCTGCCACCCATCACTTTTGCGTTACCATGGTCTTTCTCCAAACAGGATACGCATCAAACACTTGGGCTGCTTATTTTTGGTTATGATCACTGTCCAGTCCTGTCTCTCTGCATGCACCTTGGTTCCTGTGACTAAATGTGGGAGTTTCCAAATCTTTTCACCTTCATATTTATAAACAATCTCTTGGGGCACCTCTCTGTATTTCCTGTTGGCTTTACTACCCAGTTTCCCTCTCGGAGCGTTTCCCCTGGAGGCTCCCCCTCTGCCCCAATTGTGGCAACGATCACTGTGTCCGTGTGGCCATGGTCACCATCTGCCGTCCTTGCCAGGCACTGACAACAACTAGGAGGACTCATATTTGTGAACTTTACAGTTTACAAAGTATATATACTCTTCTATTTGATCTTTGGAACAATGCCTAATACTGTGAATTCGACACACATAGGAAACTGAAGTTTAGAATGATGATTAGGATTATATAAGGTCTCAAAACTATTATGTGGCAGATTCAGGACTAAACTCAGCACTCATGGCCGGAGATGCTGTTTGCAGTATCCCTCCCTTCCTCCCCAGTACTCAGTGGTAAACAACAAGAGCCTGCCATGGCCAGGGTGCAGCATCTGCATCACTACCATGGGTCTTATTCAGCATCTGTGTGGCCAGCAGCCACCATGATGCCCCATCAGGTGCACTGGGAGCTGAAGAAAAAGACAAGTGCAATTCATGAATGGGCAGTCAGTAAAGTGATCACACCTCACATGAGATACAGAGTAAAGCTGTTTGTAGGGTGAGAAGGGGGAGGGAGATATGGGCATTTCAAGATAGAAAAAATCAGAGGAGCCCCCTGCCCCCATCAATCAACTATGGCAACACTTGGATACTGAAGTTGATCATTATTCATGAGACTAAGGATGCCAGTGATATTTCTCTGGGCCTCAGTTTCCTCCAGTGTAAAAAGAGATATTAAAGTTCTGGCTTCCAGTAGTGGAAGAATAGCTTTAGCTTCCTCTCTCCCGCTGCAAGCAGCTACCAGCAGCAGATGGCAATTATAAAATCTAGACAAAATATTTTTTGTAAAAACCATTTATTTGAAGACATGGGAGAATGACTAAAAGCAGGCAGAAACCGAAGAGATGTCTGCCCTTAAAAAAATAAACTGCAAGGAGTGAGAATTTGGGTTTGTAGCCTTTTTCTGAGGGAATACCACATGGGTGAATCCGGTGCAGGAATCTGCAGACTCATTAGTTTGAGGTGTTAGGGCAAAGCAATCAGAAAATTGGGGGGTGGGGGGTGCTAAAAGAGAGGAAGCTGCAGAGAGGGTGAACTCCAGTGTCTAATATAATAACTGCCTACACCCTTGGTTGATTGCTAAGCTATTAAGCTAGATTATCAAGCATGAGGGAGACCCCAGGAGGCATGGCAAAAAAGTCATGGCTAGAAGCTCAAAGAACTGAGCAAAGATTTCAGATGTGCTCACTACAGGGGAGACAGAGCCTAGAGTTTGAGTCTAGCCAAGTTAACTTACAGCTAGAATAAAAATTACCCTTCAAAGAAATATAACAGAATACAGAGTCTCTATAACACATGATTCCTAATGTCCAGTATCTAATCAGCACTCACTCAACATGCAAAGAAACAGGAAAACATAACCCATACTCAATTAAAAAATAATCTGTTAGTTGACTTCGACCCTGAGATGATCCAGATATTGCAATTAGCAAAGATTTTAAAGCAATGGTTATAAATATATTTGAGAACTTAAAGGAAAATATATTGATTATGAAGGAACAGATGAGGAATGTTATCAGAAAAAAATACTATAATAAAAGAACCAAATGAAAATCTGGAGCTGAAAATTACAAAAAAAAAAAAAAAAGAACTAAAACATTTACTGGATGAGCTTAATAGCAGATTGGAGATGGCAGGAAACAGAGTTAGTGAACTTGTATACAGATCAATAGAAATTATTCTACCTGAAGGACAAAGAGGAAAATATTAAAGAAAAATGAAGAGCACTGGGAAGATCTGTGGAACAACATCAAGCAGTTTAAGATGAATGTAACCGGAGTCAGAGAAGGAAAGGAGAGAGAGAATGGGTCAGACAAACATTTAAAGAAGTAATGGCCAAAAGCTTCATAGATTTGGTGGAAGATAACAACAGAGAGATCCAAGTAGCTCAGTGAATGCCAAGCCAGATAAATACGTAGAAAACCACACCTAGGCACCCGATGATCAAACTGATGAAATCCAAAGATAGGGAGAATATGCAAAAGCATCAGAGAGGAATAATGGTACAAATGACAGCCAAGTTCTCATAAGAAATGATAGCAGTCACGGCATGACTGGGAAACATATTCAAAATGCTGAAAGGGAAAAAAACCAAAACCAAACTCTGACAACCCAGAGCTCTATATTTGGCAAAACTGTTTTCAAAAATGAAGGTAAAATAAATAAATTTTAAGATAAAAAAGAAGACAATTTGTTAGAAGCACAACTACACTACAAGAAATGTTAAGGAGGTTTTTCAGGCTGATGGGAAATGGTGCCAGATGGAAACTCAGATTTTCAGGAAAAATAAAAATCATCAGATATGATAAATATGTGGGTAAATATAGAGGACTATTAATATTTTGTCTTTTCTTAAATTCTTTAAAATACTTATGACTGTTTAAAGCAAAAATTATAACACTGTCATGAGGGATTTATTACCTATGTAAGTTAATATATATGACAAAAACAGTGCAAAGTGTGGGGGTAAATGTAAATGGAACTATTCCTGTTGCAACAGATTCCTGCATTTTATGTGAAGCACTACAATATTAACTCTAAGTACATTGCAGTAAGTAAAGATGCATATCGTAATGCCTGGAACAACTCCTAAAATGCAAAGAAAAATGTCAAAAAGTTAACAGAGAAATCACAATAAAATATTAAAAATACTTGATTAATTCCAAAGAAGTCAGGAAAGGAAGAACAAATGAATAAGCAAACAGATGAAATAAGTAGAAAACAAATAGGAAGTGGCAGACTTAAACCCAAATTTATCAATTATTATACCAAATGAATTTGATAGATTATTGATAAAATTGATAAATTAAACACTTTAATTAAAAGGTATAGATTATCCAACTGAACAAAGAAGCAGGACCTAGGTTTGTACTGACTATAAGAGATGCGCTTTAAATACAAAAACACTAACAGTTTGAAAATAAAAGGATGGGAAAAAATATACCATTTGTGATGGTTCCTTTTACATGTCAACTTGATTTGGCTATAGTACACATTTAGCTAGTCAATGAAACACTGATCTAGTTGTTGCTGTGAATGTATATTGCATATTAAAGTAAGGGAGATTATCCTCCGTAATCCAGGTGGGCCTTATCCAATCAGTTGAAAGGTTTTAAGAGCAAAATGAGGTTTCCCAGAGAAAGAAGAAATTCTTCGTACTGCCTCAGCTCCTGCTGGAGATTTTCCAGCCTACCAGCCTGCCCTACCCTACAGATTTCAGATTTGCTAGTCTCATATGACGTAAGTCAATTCCTTGAAATTTTCTCTCTCTCTTGATATATACATGTGTGTATCTATATAGAAATAGATCTCCAGCAGGTTCTGTTTCTGTGGTAAAACCCTGACTGATATAACATTCAAACATGACTCATCAGAAAGGTGGAGTTGCTATATTAATATCAAACAAAATAGACTTTAAGACAAAAAATATTACCAGAAATAAAAGGATATTGCATAATGATAAAGGGTTCAATACATTAAGGAAGCATAATAATTATAAATATATACAAAAATCTAATAATAATTAGTAATAATTATTGTAATCTGTACTAAATCTAATATTGAGTTTCAAAATACACACAAAAAAACTTACAGAACAAAATCAAGAAATAGACAAATTCACAATCATAGTTACATATTTTATCTCAGTATTTGTAGCTTTGTTAGACAAAAATTCAGTTAGAATATAGAAGATTCGAATGAGACTATTGACTTCCTTGGCTGAATTGACATTTATAGAATACTATACATAAAAACTGCTAAATACTCATTTTCCTCCCTAGTGTATGTGAAACATTCACCAAGATGGATCATATGCTTAGTAAAATAACAAGTCTCAGTACATTTCAAAAGATTGATAGAGTATGTTTTCTGACCAAAATGGAATTAAATGAGAAATTAGTAAGGTCTTTGGAAATTTTCAAAATATTTAGAAATCAAATAAAATTTTGAAATGCTGTATTTTCATTAATGTTTAGTTCAAAATATTTTTAAATTTCTCTTTCACTTTTTTCTCTGACCCATGAGTTATTTAAAGCTATATTATTTAATTCAAACTGAATCCAACAATATATAAAAAAGATCATATAGCTGACTAAATGAGAATTATCCATTTTATATTTGTAAATCAATTATTGCAATTTATCTCTTACAGATTAAAGGAGAAAATTCATATTATTACCTCAATAATGACAAAAAGCAGGCCGGGCGCGGTGGCTCACGCCTGTAATCCTAGCACTCTGGGAG
>VBSM01001265.1:75065024-75093086 GCA_008086735.1 Cheirogaleus medius | reverse complement strand
AAAAAAAATAATGACAAAAAGCATTTGACAAAATCCCAGATTCAATATATGAAAATTAATTGTAATTCTATACACTAGAAATTAACAATTGGAAATCTAAGTTGCAACTAACATTTATGATGCCATAAAAACATGAAATGCTTAGGGGCAATTTAGCAAAATTTATACAGTACACTAAAAACTACAAAACATTGCTGGGAGAAATTAAAGAAGATCTAAATAAATAAAGAAACATACCATGTTCATAGATCAGAAGACTTGATATTTTGAAGCTGTCAATTTTCCCCAAATTAATGCCCCCTCAGTCAAAATCACAGCAGGTTTTTTGGGAAACATACAAGCTGATTCTAAAATTCATATGGAAATGCTAAGGACTATAATAGCTACAAAAAATATGAAAAACAAAGAACAAACTTGGAGAACTTACTACCTGATTTTAAGACTTACAACAAAGTTATGGCAATTAAGACAGTATCATAGGATAGAGTAGACATTTAGGTCACTGGAACAGGATAAGAGAGTCCAGAAATAGATATATATATATATATATTTATATATGGTTAATTAATTTTTCACAAAGGTGCCAAGCAAGGTAGTTCAATGGGGGATATGATGATCTTTTCAACAAATGGTGCTGGGACAGTTGGATATCCATATATAAGGGGACAAAAATGACGCTTATCTCACACCATAAACACCAATTAACTTGAAATGGTGCATCAAAGCCTTGAGGTCTTTGTAACCTAAGGTTACACGAGATTTCTTAGATAGCACATAGAAAGCACAGCCCTTACAAGAAAAAAACATCAATATATGGGACTTCATTAAAATGAAAAGCTTTTGCATTTTAGAAGACATGGTTAAGAAAGTGAAAAGGGAAGACATAATGGGGTAGAAAATATATGTGAAACATGTATCTCACAAAGGAATCGGACCCAGGATATTTAAAGAAAAATCTCTTCCTACTCAACAAGAAGACAAACAGCCTGATTAAAAACTGGGCAAGCCGGGCGCGGTGGCTCACGCCTGTAATCCTAGCACTCTGGGAGGCCGAGGCGGGTGGATAGCTCAAGGTCAGGATTTCAAAACCAGCCTGACCAAGAGCGAGACCCCATCTCTAAAAAAAAAAAAAAAAAAAAAAAACTGGGCAAAAGATATGGAGAGACATCTCACCAGTAAAGTTAAGCAAATAGAAAATAAGCTTAACATCATTAGTCACTAGATAAACACAAATTGAAATCATGCTGAAATACCTCCGCAAAACCACTAGGATGGCTAAAATTTAAAAAGACTGATTATATGATGTCTTGGCAGGATGAGGAGGAAATGGAAGTCTTATAGTTTGTTGGTGGGAATGCAAAAAAGCATAGCCACTGTGTAAAATAGTTTGACAGTTACTTGTAAAGTTAAGCATATTGTTATTATATGACCCAACAAATCCACTTCTAGGTATTTACCCAGGAGAAATGAAAATATACACACACAGTCATTTATGTAATTATTCATAGCAGCTCCCCATCTATGACAGCCCCCAAATGAAACAAGCACCACATGTCCATCAAGTGGTGAATGGACAAATCGTGGAATATCTTTACAATGGAATACTATCTAACGTTAAGATGGAGCTATTTATACAGGCAACAGCATAGATGAATCTCGAAAACATGCTAAGTGAAAGAAACCAGCCATAAAAGATTACATGCTGCAAGTTTCCACTGATATGAAATTCTAGAAAAGGTAAAACTATAGTGCCAGAAAGCAGATCAGTGATTTCCAGTGGCTAGGAGTAGGGGATGTACTAAAAGCGTATGCATGCAAGGAAGCTTTTTGGAGGGATGGAAATATTCTATATCATGCTTTTCAAGGTGGTTACATGACTGTTTACATTTGTCAAAAACTCACTGATTAGTATACTTAAAATTGGTGAATTTTATATAAATTATGCCTTAATAAATCTGATAAAAGGTCACCATTAAAAAATTAATAGACAAGCTACAGCTTTGAAGAAAATATTCAGAAAACATATATCTTATAAAGGACATGTTACCAGAATACACAAAGAACTCCTATGATTCAATAATAATTCTGTTAAATTGGACAAAAGACTTGAACAGATACTTCGTATTAATAAAAGATACATGAACACCAAGAAGCACATGAAACATTGCTTGACATCATTAGTCATTCATTAAGAAGTACAAAGTACAACCATAATGAGATACCACTACACACCTACTCGAATGGCTAAATTTTAAAAGCCTGACAACAACAAATGTGGACCAGATTGCAGAGCAATTGGAACGCATACACACTGCTGGTGGGAATGCAAAATAGTGCAACCACTTGGGAAAAAGGTTTGACTGTTTTACGAAGTTAAATAAACACCTACTGTTTGACGTGGTAATTCCACTTGTAGGTCTTTGTCTAAGAGAAAGGAAAACATGTCCACAAAAACTCATGTTCATAGAAGCTTTATTCACAATAGTCACATGCTGGAAACAGCCCAAATGCTCATCAACAGGAAAATCACTAGACAAATTCCGATGTGTTCATACGGTGGAATCCTAGTCAGCCATTTAAGAGAAACACACTACAGACAAATGCATCGAGATGAATCCCAAAGACATTATGCCGAGAAGAAGAAACAAGGCGCTCAGGAGTACCCACTGTACGATTCCACTTAAGTGAGGTTCCACTTTAGGCAAACCGAGTCTACAGTTAGAAATTAGACTAGTTGGGGGTGGAGGTGAGTGGAAGGACTGACTGGGAAGGAATGTGAAAGAATTTTCCAGCGAGATGGTAACGTACCCTATTACGACAGGGATGTGGGTTACTTGGACGTAAACATTTATCAACAGTGTACAGCTAATATTTGTACATTTTAATGTATGTAAATTTTCCTAAAAAATAGTAATGTCAGAAAAAGAATGAAAGTTAAGTGGGTGAAAATACAGTGAAAGCAGAATGGCACAATGTGATTGTCGCTGAAGCAGGGTGATGGGTACGCAGGGATTTACATTGTTAAGCTGTTATGTTTACTTTGTATTTTTGAAGTTTTCTGTGTAAAAAGTGAAATAAAATAAAAGGGAAGAAAAGGATAATTACACCTTACGGGGCTGCTGTGCGTTCATGTGAGACGATGTTGGGGAAAGGGTTTTGTGGGCTGCGAAGTGTATTTTGACATAAGCTTTCTCCATTTGATCTGCCTCCGTCTCTCTCCTGCTCACTCTGGCTCTCTGCTGTCTTCTTGCTCCCCTGCATTTTCCCTGCCGCTCCCTTCTCATTCTCTTTCCCACCTGTCTGGCGCCCTCCCTGTCCCCAGGCTTTGCTCCATTGCCCTTTGTCCACGATGGCTCCCCAGGGTGGAGGCGGGCAGGGCTCTGGCTGCATTGTCATCTGAGCGCCAGCACATCTGTAACAGGATGGACGGGCTGCCCTGTCCGGACAAGTCTCCTCTGCCTGGCTTCCCTGGAAACTCTCAGACTAGAGGGAAATTTGAGCTGGGTGCCCAGCCCTGCACCCTGGCCCGCCTCCCCGCTGCACTGGCCGGCGGCACCTCTAAAGTCACCTCCCAACAGACCTGGGTAACTGCCTCGCTGCAGTGGTCAGTGTCCTGGCCTCACACCCTGATTTGCTCTTGCCAAGAACCAGCTGGGCGCCTGGCACTGCTCCAGAAACCCTGTACTCTGGGGCAGCACCCAAGATGCCTTCAGTCTGCTCTCGCTTTTGTTCTATTTTAACCATTCCTGAGCTCAAGAGGTATTGGTTGAACATCCACTGTTTGCTGGGCACCGTGTTAGACACTGCGGCCGCAGAGATGACCCGGACTGATGGCCTGCTGGTGGGAGCGGCATCAACAGATGGTCCCAATACAGCGTGAGCAGGGCAGGCCCTGGGGAACTGGGGGAAGCTGTGGGGGCACACAGAGGGGTCCTTCAGCCTGGATCACGGTGGGGAGGTCCAGAAGCAATTCTCGGAGGATATGCCAAGCAAGCTGAGCCCCAGAGAGGGTGGAGAGGCACAGGAGCAGCATGGGAGACAGGCTAAGCACTCCCCGTAGGGCTTTCTGGCAACTGCAGATGGTTCAGTCTGGTCTGACTTTGGGTGTGAAAGGAGGGTCCAGCCAAGAGGTGAGGCCTGAGAGCCCAGGGGCTCCCCTGCAGAAGCTGCCACACCCAGCCTCCCTGCTCCCTCCCTCTCCTGCCCTGCCAGGATCAAGATCAGGATCAGGAGGACTCCAGGGTGGGCCCAGCCCGCAGGCCTCTCCTGCAGCAGCACAGGGCTCCGCAGGATGGTGCTGCGCCTCCGGTGCCAGAGGCCCCTCCTTTTCATTCTCTGTCCCCTTCTCCCTCGCCAGTCCTCCCTCCCTAGTGGCCTCAGGCTGGGCAGTGACCCAGGCAGAGTTGGCCTCCTCTCCTTCCCTACAACTCATGTCCCCATCTCTGTGGGGTCAGGCTGCCTCCTGCCCTCTTTGCCTTTCAGCGAGTGCTCTGGTTCCAGCCCCGTGTCTGGCCCTGGGCTCCGCCGTGTCCCCAGGTGAGGCCATTGACAGGGAGCCAGGCCTCGCCAGGGACAGGGGAGCAGATTCTGACCTCACAGCCTCCTCCTGGGATAGGGGGTCTTCCCCATTCCTGAGCTCAGGAGGCCAGGGTGGGCGCAGGGCAGCCAGGCAACAGTAAGACGGTCTGGGGTGGGGGGTCTCCTCAGGAGTGGAGTCTGGAAGAATATGGAAGAATTTTTGGAGACACCACAAAGGTAGCTGTTTGACTGTAAAATCAGTTGACATGCTTGGCTAAGAAGAAAAAAATTAACAGCATAGTTTAAGGGATTAGAGGGTGAGTTCTGGAGTCGGATTATGTGGAGTTCAAAACCCAGTTCTGCTAGTTAAGTAATCGTGTGACCTTGGGCAGATTACTCAAACTCTCTGTCTCAGTTTCCTCATATTTAAAATGGGGAGAATAAAAGCACCCACCTCATACTATTATGGGAGGATTGATTGAGATGACCACGTTAAGGGTTTAGCGCAGTGCCTGCCACATGGTAAGTGCCTAATGAACAGTGGCAACATGCTATTTCTTGTTATTCTGTCCAGTCCCTCTGATGGACAGGTGAGCGACCTTTGCCTGCCACCCACTGGAGGGTCTCACAGGGTTTCTCCCTCCATCCATGGGATGAGAAAGGGTGGTGCCTCTCCCCATCCTCATTTAGCAGGGGAAATGTGCAGGTTTTGCAGCTGGGAGATCTGGCTTCATCGACTCACAGCTGAGTGACTGAGGGCAAATTGCTCGACTTCTCGGTCCTCATTTCTCCATCAGTAAGTTGGGGATAATGTTACCTCTTCGAGTGGTAGTGAAGTCCAGAGAGCATGGATGGGTGGAACAGGGCTGGGTTCTGGCTCTGCCGTGTGGGCTTGGGCAAGTTGCTTCATCTCTCTGGGCCTCTATTTCTTTACCCGTGCCATGTACCATGTGTGAGAGCTGTGGCATTAGGGGCAATCTGTGTGAAGTGCCTGGCACAGAGTGTGCCTTCAACAAAAAAATAGGCAGCTGGTATTCCAGTTCTGATGGTGACAATGGTGATGAAAATGGGGGAGAAGTTCAGGGGCCTGGGAAGGAGCTGGCAGAGGCTGTGTGTTCCCTGGGAGGGAGCGCTAGCTACGCAGCTGCGGGATAGGAGCCTCATTTTCCCTGATGGCTTCCTGAGATGATAGGCTGCCCAAACCGGCAGGTTCATACTCAACAGCAGTAAAGGAACGGAAAGGAAGGCACTCGCTGGGTTGAGGGCCAGGCACAGGGCAAAGGCACAGGCTTCTCTCTGACTGACCCCTGGTAACCTCTGGGCCTGCCAACTGGCCTCCGCTGTGCTGGGGGAGGGTCGGGGAGGGCCGGCGGGCTAGCCCCACCACATCTGTTCAATCTGCTCCCCTCCTTCCCCCTTTCCTCCTATCTTCTGCAATTCTGGGGAAATTAGTTTCTAGAATTCAAACAACATGGAGAAAACCCAGAGGTCATCTGATCCCTTTCCTACCCCCAGGAACCTGCCTGCTGACACAGGTCCTGTAGAAGAGCTGATGTTAGTGGGCGCAGCAGACACCCAGTCTCCCTTCGGTCCCTCTAGCTGACTGTTAGCTGGTTTCCTCTTGCTTCGCCCTCTAAGGGGTGGAGAGAAGCTGCCCAGCGCCTCCATGCAAATAACCCTCCCTAGGTTAAGAAGGATTTAATTAAACCACCCCTTCTCCAGGCTAAATAATCCCAGCACCAATTAACCCTTTGCTCTCAGGTCCTGTTTTCCAAGTCTTTAATTATTTTCACTGCCCTGCTCTGTATTTTAGGACGCAAACCTGTAATCATAGAATTTCAGAGCTGGAAGGTGCCTGGGAGCCGAGAGCAGAGGCTTGAAACCCTCGCCTGACCCAGCGGCGGCGGGAACAAGAAGGAAGTCAATTCCCCTTCCCCAGGCCCTTCCCCGTTCCTTCTCTGGCAGAGAAAAACTCTGCTCATTTTTCCTCAAAGCAACATATTACACAAAACCCGGAGCAGTTCTCGTGAGCCACGCACTGTCTCGGCATTTTCACAGTCGTCACCTTCCTCAGTCCCTTGACCAGGGAGCTAGGATCAGCCTCCTTTCTTAGGGAAGGGAGCTGGCTCAGAGAGATTAAGTAACTTGCCCAAATTCACACATCAATAAAGCTCCCCACCTCAGCTCCAGCTGCACCCACAGAGAGCCGTCCCCGTGGGCCCTGGGTGAGCTCCTGTCCCGCTGCGAAACTCTGCCAAAGTCCCATGGAGCCAGAGCTGGGCTGTGGCAGGAATCAGCCAGGACCTCACAGAGAAGCAGAACCAATAGAATACATATTTATATGGAGAGATTTATTTCTAGGAATTGGCTCGTGTGATTGTGGGTGCCGACAGGTCCTAAATCCGGAGGGCAGGCTGCAGGCTGGAAACTCAGGCAGGAGTTGCCACTGCAGTCTCGAGGCAGAATTTCTTCCCTGGGAAACCCTAGTTTTTACCCCTTGGGGCTTTTCCCCGGACCAGATGAGGCACACCCACATTATTGAGGATAGTCGCCTTTATTTAATGTCAATCGACTATAGGCGACTTTCTCTCACGGCAACACCTGGCTTAGTGTTTGGTTAAGTAACTGGGTGCTACAGCTTAGCCAGGCTGACACATTCGACCAGCCGTCACAGCATCCTTCACGGGTGGGGTCAGCCTTACCCATGGGGCCTTGTCCAGAGTCCCCAGCCGGTGTTGGGAAGGTGCTGAGGCCGGGGATGGGGGACCTGCTCATTACACAAGAGTCCTAAGTCAGTTTGTGCCACCAGACTCAGACCTGAGCACTCTCCCCTGGGGACGCCCTGCCTTGCTTCTGCTTACTTGAGAGCTACAGCCAGGACCCAGTGTCTTCTCAGGGGCAAAAAGGCTTGGAAAGAGCCAAGGGCAGTCCTTGGAGTAGGAGAGAGAGGACTGTTGCTTGAATCCCAAGGGGCCCAGCCCCTGAGGGTGAGGACAGTGTCTTATTCTTCTCTGTACCCCAGGGCTGGGACCATGCCCATTCCTCTGCAGATGTGCCACAAATGTGTGTTGCTTTCTCCTCCCCTGCTTTCCCAGTAGGCGCCTGAAACATTCTAGGCAGGTAGAAATTAGTCCTGTTTTTGAAGTTCTTCCAATAAAGGAATTTATGGGAGTGGAAACAGTACTTCTCAATCTAGAGAGTTCTTCTTGATACATAATCTAAATCCTTCCAGTTTTTTTTTTTTTTCTTTTTTGAGACAGAGTCTCACTGTGTTGCCCAGGCTAGAGTGAGTGCCTCGGCATCAGCCTAGCTCACAAAAACCTCAATCTTCTGGGCTCAAGCGATTCTACTGCCTCAGCCTCCGAGTAGCTGGGACTACAGGCATGCGCCACCATGCCTGGCTAATTTTTTCTGTATATATTTTTAGTTGGTCAATTAATTTCTTTCTATTTTTTTTTTAGTAAAGACGGGGTCTCGCTCAGGCTGGTTTCGAACTCCTGACCTTGAGCGATCCGCCTGCCTCAGCCTCCCAGAGTGCTAGGATTACAGGAGTGAGCCACCACGCCCGGCCTAAATCCTTCCAATTTCAGGATAAACTCCATCGTATTAGGAGATTAGACATGAGAAAATTAAGACTTCAGAAATATTATTGCTATAAAGTGTTGAACTAGCATAGCCTTCCTGCTGCTGTCTACGGCTGGAGGTACACCAAAGAAACGTTACCACGAAGTCAAAAGAACCATGTAAGCGTTAAGACTGAAGTGGAACCCTCCCCTCACAGATACAATTACCTCTTGGCTTGTCCTTTGCAGGGCCAGAGGCTCAGTTCCTCAATTCTAACTACATAGTAAACTTTCATTTATAGAGTATTTAAGTTAGACTCAAAGAAGAACTTCCCCCAGCTAATAGTCCTAAAGCTTGAAATGAATGGCTGAGGGAGGCTGTGAAATCTTTTCCTTGCAGGTCTTTTAAAGGATATATAGTTCTTTAAAAGATATATAAAAAAGATTTCCTAGATATAGCCTTGCCCAGAGGCAGAGGGATGAACCAACTGATCGTGCCCACCTAACCCTAAGATTCCACCAACCCTGGGATTCAAAAAAAGCTCAATGAGTTTTCTCCTTTTAAGGGGTTTCCTCTTTCATCTGAAGATGATTGGTGACAGAATCAGGTGTGACCAGGCCACCGCTGTGGGTGGGTGAAGCTGCTCCACCCGCTGAATCAAGGGAGGCTTCCAGGAGGGGAATGGCGTTGAGATGCCTCATGAAAGAAGCTGGGAGGAGGCTTGGGGTTGACTGGTAGGTGGGCGTGGGAGGAGGGGCTCTGTTGGGGCTGGCTGGCAGGCAGGCCTGGTCTGCGAGAGCCAAGTGGGAAGAGGTGGAAGTCACCCCTGCTTCATACGGATCCTTCTCTGGAAGCCACACCTGCCAGCTCTGACAAGGGATGAGGTAGGGGCTGGCAGCCAGTCAAATTCCACCACCACCTGGTATAGGAAGAACTGTTGCAGCAGGAAGGATTTAGGCTAGACCAGAGGAAGAACAGGATGAGATGGAGGAGGAATGACTGAGGGGGTTCCTGGGATCTCTTCTTTTCAAGACCTTTAAAAATGAGGATGCTCCTGTTTCAGGGCCTTCCCTCAACCACCGTGGTGGATATGATGGCCTGTGGGGGCTTGTTGCCAGTTTGCATATGACATATGGGCTCGGAGGGCTATCAGGAAGTGCCCTTTTATGGAAACTGTGCAACTGGCTTTGGGGCTGGAGAGGGTCAGGAACCCAGCAGATGGAGTTGCACGAAGTCAGGCCCTTAGGTGGCACAAATGACAGAGGCAGAGTGAGGGGTCTAGGGGAGCCCTTCCCGGGGACAGTCCTCGGTGCCCAACCCCCGGGCTCAGTACTCCAGGGGTGGAAATCCTCAGCTCTCTGGTTCAGCTCCAGGAGGGCTACGCGACAGAGGGGTGGTGGGATGCGGGCTTGGGCCAGCCCTGGAAGGACGGCTGTGTTTTTGTTTTCTTCCCCTTAGAAGGTCTGTTTAGCCCTTGGATTGTGGGGATCCCGAGGAGACCCTACCTCCCACCAGGCATTCGAGTGGAGCCTAGGAGAACCCAAAGTCAAGCAGCACCCACTGAGAATTCAACCGAATAAATGTCTGTTGAGTCGAGTCAAATACCATCTCTGTCTGGCTGGGGAGGACGCTTTTGTGCGTGGAGAGTGAGCCACACTCAGCCTGGATAGAGGGAGAGGCCTCTCTCAGCACGTCCTGGGTACTCTGTCCTCAGGGCAGCCCGAGCCCCTCGGACGTATTTCCCTCGTTCGCTGTTCATGCCAGATTCAGATAACTGACTGTCCAATCTCCTTTCCTATCGGACCGTGAGCTCCCCAGTGGCAAGATCTGGGGCTCATGCACATCTCTATGATCAGTCCCTTGCTCAGTGCCTGGCCCACAGTAGGATGCCCAATAAATATGTGTGCAGGAGTGAATAATTAGCAACCTCGGGGGGGGGGGGGTCTGAGCTAAACGCCTTCTGAGTAGGACAGACAGAACTTACAGGGGCAGGTGGGCAGTGATCCCATGGGCTTGGGGCCAAAGGAAAGCCCCCTGGAAGATGGAAATTTGCCTGTCTTCCCATTTGCCTTGAAGCACTGGACCTGTTTTCCTCCTGTGGGACAGCTGGGAGTGGCCTCTCCAGCACCCTCCTTCCATCCTCCATCCCATAATCTGTGCTTCCTCCTGGGTCACCCACTAGTCCTCCAGCGATGTGTCAGAGCAGGTTCGTGCTGGCTCGGGAGAGCTGTGGGCAGCTCTTCCAGTGCTCTTCATGTTGGCAACAGGGTGGGAGAAATCGGCAAATGCTACAAACCAGTGCTTTTTCACCTTGGAAGAACCAGTTGCTAAACTTTTATCAGCACACCCTCGCAATCCACTCACTCACCTACTTACTGCCTATCTATCTCCTTCCCTCCTTGCTATTCTCTTTCCTCTCTCCTTCTCACCTATATTCCTTCCTTCTTTTTTCAATTTTTTTAATCCAGTTCTCTAACTATCTGCTCATTCATCCATCCATCTATCCATCCATCATCCCTTCACCCACTCATCCATCATCAACACATCTCTTATCCATCCATTCATCCATTTTCCCATTCATATTCATCTAGCTTTTGTTTCTTCTGCCCATCCATCCATGCGTCAGTCCATCCACTCGCCCACAAATGCTTTCTGAGCATCTATTCTGTGTTGGTCTATTGCTAAGGTTCAGAATCTTTCCCCAGATTTCTGGAAGGTGGGTGCATGGACTCTAAGGACCAGGCCCAGCCAGCATTGCTGTTGATCTGTAACCAGAGCTCTGTGGCTTTCCTCTCTGCTCCTTCTTGCCCTCTCTGCTCTTTTCTTCTCACAGCCTGTCCTCTCAGGTAAGAGAGACACTATCAGAGAAAGAGAGAGGGGCATGTTCCCATCCAGCAGACCGGGACAGTACTCCTCTCTTTCCCTCTCCTGTTTCCTCCAGGCCTCAGGCAAGAGCCCAGTGAAACTGGGCCTGACTCTTTGAGATGGGGTTCCCCACCCCAGAAGCCCCCTTGAGCTCTTGCCAGTGAGTTCAAACAGAAGGGGGCCTCTTTGGGGCCTGAGGACAGAGACCTCAGGTGGGAAGGGAATCCCCATCCTGAAGCCAGCATTCCCCACCCCCAACACCGCCCCCACACACCTCCTCTTAAAACTCAACTGCTTTGTGAGCCAAGCTTGTCTCTGCCCTTTTTCCCAGGGGCTGTTATTGCAAAGGATTAGCTGTTCAGCCTGGTGAGCCAAAGGGGCGGGGGCTCGTGGAGCTTGACCTGGATTCGAGGGGAAGGAAGGGAAACCCACTCCCCTCCGCACGGCCCAGAACCTGCCCCACCAGCCTCGCCCACGGTCTGCTCTGCCCTGCGCAGCCTGGCATGGGAGAGGCACAGCCCTTTACTCGGTTGAGGGGTGCTGGCTTCCCAGGACCCGGGCAGGGGGTCACAGCCCAGAGGTGCCTGGGCGGCATGTCCTATAAGAGCTGAGGGTCCCCAGTGTTCCTGCAGGGAATCAGGGAGAAGGGAGGATGGAGTTGTTTTTCTCACTTTTCTTCCCGAGGTCTGTATTTACAAGATAGTCATACATGAACAACTTACTTCTGAGATTATGAGTCCCACACTCCACTGGTCTCTTTTTGGAAGGTATTACCTGTGGCCTGGTCCAAAGAGGACAGGCAGATTTTTTCTGAGTCACACAACAAACCTACTGTGGAGACAGGTGAGAGTCCCTGAGGACCCAAACACCTGGCCTGGCATTGCTTGGATTCACCTGGTTACTGTTTCGCTGTCCTTTGGATCCAAGCAGGTTCTGACCTGCTCTGGTACAAATAACTTAAGATCTATATGTACCTTGTTAGGGCCACTGGGATGGGAAAGACTTCCAGAAGCCTTCTTCTGGTGAGATGTTTGGGTGGCTTTATGGCACCCTGGCTGGAGAAGGGACTTTGGAATCTCAAGGGCTTTGGGAGTCAAATCCCAGCTCTCCCACTTGATGTAGGCCAGCAAGTTCTCTTCTTAGAGCCTCAGTTTTCTTGTCTAACAAAAAGGAACAACTGAACAGGTTGTAGCGAGGCTCAAATGAGCTCATGTATGTAAAGTATCTAGGACAGTGCCTGGAAGTTGGCAAGTAGGGTTCAGTAATCAGTAGCCATGTCACTCCAAGTCCTAAAATCCAAATCGAACTGAACCCAGACTTTCCTTTAAGGGGAGAAGCAACTCCGCTGTTCCGAGGTGGAGAATCTGTCCTCTGAAATTCAGGCCTGAAAATTATAAGGCTATCTGGCTTGTGTGACCCAATTAATAGCCCTCTGTCCTGTGGGCCTCTGCGGACACCTCACCTTCTGCCCAGGGGCCCCTTGGCTCAGCAAAGCCTGCCCACCTGTGAGGACGGAGGCCCCCACTTCCCTGGTGAGAAGCAAGTGCGTCAGATGGGAGCAGCCCGACTGGTTGCTGAGTTGTGGAAAATAATTAAGCTGGGGGAGAAAAACAGCACTTCTTTTAAAAATCAGGTTAGGTATGAATGTGCAGGGCGTGGCTCCCGGAGTAATTAGCTGCTCTGGTGGCTGCGGAGCCGCCTGCTTCTCCCTGGGCCCGTTGTGTCAGGCTTGTGTTGCTGCCCCTCCCTCCGCCACCCTCCTCCCCTTCTCCCCACAGGTGTGTCCCTGGGCCCTGTGGCTGCCTGCCCCACTCCCCGCGGAGACGCCCGCTGGAAAGGTCACCCACCCTGCAGCCCCAGTGAGCCCCGGACAGACCAGCGAAGCGACCTGCGATGGAAGCTGCAGATGCCTCCAGGAGCAACGGGTCGAGCCCGGAAGCCAGGGATGCCCGCGGCCCCTCGGGCCCCAGTGGTGGCTTGGAGAATGGCACCAAGGCCGACGGCAAGGATGCCAAGACCACCAACGGGCACAGTGGTGAGACAGCCGAGGGCAAGAGCGTGGGCCCCACCCTGAAGCCAGGGGAAGGGAAGAGCTCCCTGTTCTCGGGCAATGAGTGGCGGCGGCCCATTATCCAGTTTGTCGAGTCCACGGACGACAAGAGCTCCAACTACTTCAGCATGGACTCGGTGGAAGGCAGGAGGTCACCGTACGCGGGGCTCCAGCTGGGGGCTGCCAAGAAGCTGCCAGTCACCTTTGCTGAGAAGGGGGAGCTGCGCAAGTCCATCTTCTCGGAGCCCCGGAAGCCCACGGTGTCCATCGTGGAGCCGGGGGAGGCCCGGCGGAACAGCTACCCCCGGGCCGACACGGGCCTCTTCTCCCGGGCCAAGTCGGGCTCCGAGGAGGTGCTGTGCGACTCCTGCATCGGCAACAAGCAGAAGGCCGTCAAGTCCTGCCTGGTGTGCCAGGCCTCCTTCTGCGAGCTGCACCTCAAGCCCCACCTGGAGGGCGCCGCCTTCCGAGACCACCAGCTGCTCGAGCCCATCCGGGACTTCGAGGCCCGCAAGTGCCCCCTGCACGGCAAGACCATGGAGCTCTTCTGCCAGACCGACCAGACCTGCATCTGCTACCTGTGCATGTTCCAGGAGCACAAGAATCACAGCACCGTGACGGTGGAAGAGGCCAAGGCCGAGAAGGAGGTAACGCACTGGGGCCCCTCGCTGCCCCTCCAGGCCTCTCCTCCCTCACCCTGTCCCTCTGGCCTTGATCTTCTCCACTGGGCTTCCTGGTGTGGGGGGCTTACGTCTGTGCTACCCTTGGCTCTTTCTGAAAACATTTCTTTCCCCTCTGTCCCTCCAGGCTGGGGATCAGAGGTGGCTCCCCAATCCCCTAAGGTCTCAGGAGACAGGGACATTTCCTAGATGAGAGAATAGAGACTCAGAAAGATTGGGGGTTTGACCAAGTCGTAGGATAAGTTCAGTTCACATCAGGAAATAAGACCCAGTGGTACAGAACTCCCTCCTGGGCTCTGCCTAGCTGTGGTGTCTCTTCTTTTTGCTTAAAGGGAGAGAGAATTCTTCCCACCTGAGCAGGACTGGCGCCTGGGGAATGGGTGGCGGGTGAGGGAAGACATCAGAAGGAGGGAATTTTGGGGGGCCACAGTAGGTGCTTTTTGCTGGCTTTGCAGTTTGTATTTGAGGTACAGTGGCTGCTTGTTGGATCGAATCCCCCATGGCCTCCTTTGTCCTTGTCTCAGCTGGGCCCGGTGTGCTTTGCGTGTGTGGGCGCATGGGGCCGTGCCTATGCCGGTAGAGGGACACTACCGGTGAGGGTGGGAGTTCGTGTGTAGATGGGGTGTACATACACAGACCGTCTTCGACTTAATGATGGTTCGACTTTACCGTGGTGTGAAAGCGATAGACTTTTAGTACAGTGCAGTATTTAATAAGTTACATGAGATCTTCAGCACTTTATCATAAAATGAGCTTTATAGTAGATGATTTTGCCAAACCGTAGGCTAATGTACGTGTTCTGAGCATGTTTACTGTACGTGTTCTGAGCATGTTTAAGCTAAGCTATGATATTTGGTAGGTTAGGTGTATTAAATGCATTTTGATCTATGATATTTTCAATTTATGATGGGTTTATTGGGAATTAACCCCACTGTAAGTCAAGGATCATCTGTATATATATGTGTGTGTTTTACGTGCATGTTGGTGTTTCTGTGCATTTGTGGATGTTTGCATATATTTGTGTATGTGATAGGTGAGTGTGTTTGCATGAGTTAAGTAAGTGATTCTGCCTGTATTTCCACGGGGAGGAGCAGAGGCGAGTGCAGGCTTGTGGTTGTAGCACCCCTGGGGAAGGTGAACTGGGCTAAGGGCCCAGCTGTGGCTGCCACCATTTCCCCACAGATGCTAGGCCCACTGCCCCCTGCAGCAACACAGCTCTCTGCTATGGGCCACCTCCCCGGGACAAACCCTCCTGGCCACCGGTGCAGGGGACTCGGCTTTCCTCGAGGGCCTCTGCACCCCTCAGAATGGGGCAACACAGGATCCCTCCCTGCCCAGCCTCCCTGACCACGAGTTTGTTGATTACTCTCTCCCTGCACCTTTCGCCCACACCCCTGGGCAGGGAGGGACGCATTAGAGATGGGAACAGATCCTTTCCAGAAGCCTCATTTGGCAGGAAGATGTTCCCAGCTCCCCCCATCCTCCCACCCCGGCCCGGCTTCAAGTTCATACTGGGAGACAGAGACGGAGCAGGGGCCGTGAGATCCATTCCTAGGGAGCCTACTCGGGAAGTCCAAATAGAACAAGGGGCAACCATCCTCATCCACGGACACCAGGAAATTGCAGAGCCTCAGGACGGGTTTTAGGGTATGTGACCGAGTCCCAGTCCTAGTTTTTGCTTCTAACTAGCTGTAAAGCTATGGATAAGGCCCTTCTATTCTCTTGGCCTTAGTTTCCCTATATGTGAAACCAAGGGGTGGGGCTGGATTGTTGGTTTTCAAATTACCGCATGGAGCTCTAGGATTCTTGGAAATGCCTTTGAAAGGCCTCAGGGTGGGGCAGGGGGCAAAAAGGTGCCAGCAAGGCAGAGGCTGCAGCCTCCCGCCTCAACCTCGACGCAAGCAAATCACACTCTTACTGATCTGTTTTCTATGTAGAGTTCAGCCCTCAATTTTATCTGAGTCAAGGGTGTCTCCACTTAAGAAAAGCCTGAATGCCCCTGGAAGAGGAGGTTCTGGTGGGCAGAAGGGTCCTGGGCAGCCCTGTCTGGAGGCGGCAGGAGCTCAGAGCTCACGTTCTGGTGAGGGGGCTCCTGTGGGACTCACAGACACAGTCCTTGTCCTTGAGGACTTGTGATGTAGGTCAGGAGGCAGAGCTCAGACGCACAAACAGGGCTGGGGAGGACCTGCCCAGTTACGCAGAAGCAGCTGTAAGTAAATGTCCAGAGGACAGGCTGCAGGCCTGGTGGAGTATTGGCAATGCTCCTTCACCTTGCAGATGGGACATGGGCCCAGAGAAAGGGAGGGACCTGTCTGAGGTTCTTGTTCGAGGAAGAAGCCCCCTAAGTCCTCTTCCAGTGTTTGAGAGCACATCCGGGAAAGGGCCCCGAGGAAACGGGATTCAGGATATGTATGCGAGAAAATGCCAGGTCCACTGGGGTGACTTAACCAGTGGGAGCATCGGGCAGCCTGTGCGTGTGTGTGCACACGCGTGTGCACCTGTGGCACAGGGAGAGGCAGGGGGAGGCAGGGCCAAGCAGCCAAGGCTCTGAGCTGGGGCGGAGCACTTTGTCTAGGCCTCGCTCTGCTGGAACGTCAGATGTGGGGGACCTTAGCACAGAGCGGGGTTAGTGGGTCGATGGCCAACGTGAGCAAGCACGCCAGTCCCGGCATCCTTTGAGGCATCTCCCGCAGACCCAAACATCGGCCCACACAGCTTTCTGCAAGGAGCTGCGTGCAGAACCCGTTCTGCAGGCCTGCTGGGGAGGCCTGGTGAGGTCACTTCGGACCTGTCTCGGTTGGTTGTGTGGGGCTGTAGATGACACCCATGGCTGTGGGTGCTCATCTCCTGGGCCTCAGCTCTACCTACAGACTCCCAGCTGAGTCCTTGTTAGAGAAAGGTCATTTGGTGTGGCAACATGACAGTCCCTTCCTCTGGTGGCCCCTGGGTCAGAGTGTTTCCAATTCCACCCAGATGTCACAAGGGATTCCCTAGATGTCTCTTGTCCACCCCCCCTCTCTGGACATTTCCCAGGCTAGGTTAGGTGGGAGAGATTAAAATGTTCATGTGCGTCCCTTTCTGTGTCCCTTCTTTCTGTCATCCCAACTCTCTCCTGCTGCAGCACACCAGGATGCTAGGACCCCTCCCAGGTGGACAGCTACCTGCTCTGGGGTGGCCCTGCCCTGTCGTTGGTCTGGCCTGGGCTCTGGGGTGATAGCATGACAAGGCATGTGTGGAGACACTCACCCATGAGTGTCACCCTGAAGGGGCTCAGCCACAGCGCCTCGTCCTCTTTCTCGACTCCAACATTGGGCTCAGCTCCCTTCTCCACCATGCCCCATGGCTTTGTTTTTCATTTCATTGCCCAATTCTTCCATGAAGGCTGAGCCACCAGGCTGCTGGGCAGGGGCAGCCACTAGCCCTTGAGTTTCTGAGCTGGGCTGGGCTGGGCGGGAAAGCTCTTTGGGCAGACAGCAGTGGCTGGGATTCGGGAAGAGGGGCCAGGCTAAAGATCTCCTCCCCTGGAGATCTTGGGGGAGAACGCCTGCTCTGGGGCAGGGTGGATGAGAAAGGAGGTGGGATGCCTCTCCGGGTGCTGAGAGGGAAACAAAACAAAAGAGGTTTAGAGACAGGAAGTGGGGTAGAAAGTGACAGGCAGGCAGGAGACAAACCAGTCTGTGCGGAGCACACCTGTGGGCCAGGTGCTGGGCTCGGCACTTGCGTGGTCACTCCTGACAGCAGTCTTGTGGGCTGAAGGTTATTGCACCTATTTTGTAGGTGAAGAAACAGGCTCAAAGATGCCAAGAGACTGCCACAAGTTACAGCATTCAGGAGTGGCAGAGCTAGGAATCTTCTCCACCATTTTAAACCTTTCTGTTCCCGTAGGATTAGAAGGGTCTCCCTGGGATCACTGAGGCCAATGGCTCCTAAACAGCAGTCCTCAGACCAGAATCACCGGGTATCACTATATTTTTAAAAGTCTTCCTTGGGGATTCTAATGCATAGCCAGGTGGGATTCAGAAATCAGGTCCAATTTCACCATGAGGAATTCAAGGCCCAGGGAGGTGCGGTGACTGCCCCATGGGCCTGCCCCTGGTCTGCCGACAGCCGGGGTGACGTTTCCCTGCCCTGTCTGGCCCTCCCCTGGGCTGAGGCTGTGAGGGAGCAGAAGGAACAGTGAACCCCAGTCAAGCGGACCAACTGACACTGGGCTGTTTGACATCTGGGTGGAAATGGGGAAATCTATCCAGCAGTTCAGATTCTTATCCAGATAATTACCATTTGTCTGAGAGTACAAATTTGGCAATTAACTGGCTCATTTGGCAAATGTCACAGCTGACAGTCCCTGTGGTTAATCGGGCTAGGGGAAGATCATGGCCAATCTCCCTTTCCCTGGGGGCAATGCAGGTACATCTGTCCAGGTAAGTGCTCAGGTGTGTCTGTGTCTGAAGTCCCCATCCAGGCCAAGGCTCTGCCAGCTGCTGTGCCACCCATCTGCTCCCAGGGAAACCTCTGCTCGCCCAAGGCTGAAGGATTTCAAGGCTGGGTGGCCCATGTAGGGCCCGTCCCAGACATCACCAGACGAGTGTGGGAGAAGGGAACAAAGGAGGCATTTAGGGACAGGCCTGGGCAGGGTGAGGGAATGAAGCGGAGTAGGAGGAAGTCGGGAGGGAGGTGTGGGCAGGGGTGGGGCTGTGGGGAGCTGAGGCCCTGTCACACATCAGGGGCTTCAACCACATTCCAAGGGAGGAGGGAGAGAGGGAGGCGAGGGGGAGGGATTGGGAGGGAAAGGGGGGCCACGAGAAAGAGGTAGAATTGCCAAATTGCACCATCTGAGACATGGAGAGAGAGCCTGGGTGGGGTTGGCCACCCAGACTCTCTCTGAAGGGAGGGACAGTGTTGCTGACGACACAGAGGCTAGCCTGCAGTCACTGCTCCTCAGGCCACATAATCGGATCCGAATCCTGTTGTCGCAACTAGGCCTCACCGCTTTCTCGCCGTGTGAACTCAGGCAAGCTACGTAATGTCCCTAGGCCTTGGTGTCTGCATCTGTAAAGTGGGGTTGATGCCACTGACCTCCACCAGGGGCTTTTGCAGATTAAAAGAGGAAATTCCTGGCACATAGTAGATGCTCAGTAATCAAAGTCATGTTCCTCCCTTCTCCTAGTGCTGAAGAACAGCCCAACATCTTGGAGCCTTCTCTAATCCATTACTTCCTGTGCAGGGAAAATTGCCAAGAGCAGCATCCCTAGAAGGCTCACCCCACGCGCTCCTCCCCCTGTAGGGTAGGATTCATCCCAGGGTGAGAAAGGACTGTTCTAGCAGCACAGGGGTCCCAGTCTGAGGTCCCTCCCGAGAGCCCGCTGTGCCCTGCAAGTCTGGTCTTGAGAGGCGTGCTGCGGGAGCAAGGCCTCTTCCCAGCCTGTGTCCGACTTCCTTAGCGCCCCAAAGAAATAGGAGGCTTCGTCTCTCCTCTACCCGGACTGATTCTTCCACCCACTGCTGCAGACAGCTTGTCTCGGCTTCCAACCCTGCCCTCACAGGTTTCTAGATCACCCGCAAACACTTCCGGCTCTCCTGTCATACCTCAGCTAGCCTTACCACCTTCTTCCCTCACTCTCTTATAGGACGGACTCCCAGGGGCTGGCCTCTCTCTGCCCTTGGCCTAGACGTTTCATTGTTCTAAGCTCCACTGGATTCTCCACCCCCATACTCAATGTATCCTTCTTCCCTCCTGGCCAGCGAATCCATCTCACCTGGGGAGACCTTTCCTCACCTTCGGCCCCAGCCACATAGCTCCCAGCAGGTCTCCCCTGTGCACGTCTGCTCACTCCGGGCATTTGCCTCGTTGGCCTTCACCTTCTCTGGTCAAACCTTCTCCCACTCACAGGTGGTTAGCCCACCCTCACCCCCTTTTCCTACCTCCACCTTGTTTCCCCCCTTTCCTCCAATCTTCGATTGTCCACAAGCTAAGCTCTGTCTTGCATCTTCAGCCTAGTGTCTTAGCCTCCCCATCCCCCATACACTCTTCTCTCTTTACTCTGTATTTGTACAGTGTACACACTACATCTGCATCCCAAGCCAACAACACACACCATCCTCACCACTGAACACCGCCAAGACCTCACCTGACCACATCTGCCCGCTCCCCTCACCTGCCTATGTCTGGCTCACCTGCCCATTGCTCTGCACTCCCTCCTCTGGTCATGGTGTGGGTGAAAGGACCCAGCACAGCACCTGGTCCCTGGAAGGTGCCCACTCAGCAGTGACGATGGGGACCGCTGTTCAGTCAGTGCTCGCTGTGTGCCAGGTTCTTTCTGGGAGCTTCCCTCCCTGATCCCAGTCCATCCCACAGCCTCCCTAGAGGTGGTCCTCTCACCACCTCCGTGGAACAGATGGAGCTACTGAGGCACGAGAAGTGAAGGAACTGGTGGAGGCCACCTCTCTGGTCACCAGGTTCCAACTACTGGATTCCCCATCCTGTGCTGGGGATGAGCTCGGTCTGATCCCCATTGCTCATGTCATGGAAGGTTTCCCTTCCCCATTCATGACAGGCCTGGTGGGGGGAGGGATGCACTTCTGTTCCCTGCTTTCCTCCCCACCAAGCCTTGTTCTAGGGTGGTGGGGTGGGGTGAGAAACCGAGGCGCCAACTCCTCCATCACCAAGCCCAGTTAGGAGGTCTCAGCTGCAGTGGGTTGGGGGCCTCCCGCTGTCCCCTCGACCTCAGGACTCACTCAAGAGCTCTCCAGGGGTGGGAAAGTTGCCTGGGACAGACCTATTGTCCAGCCTCTTGGCCTCTTCTTCACAGCTTAGATCTGCCCGCCACGCCCGGCTCCTCAGGGGCCTCCTCGGCCGCTGGGTCTGCCAGCCTCTGTTTCTGGGCTCTGGCGCTCTGCATCCTCAGAGTGTGAGGGTCGAGTCCCCACGTCAGCGGTGGGTCTTCCTCCCTTTACTCTCCACCTGCCCACCGTATCTAGCGGCTTCTGGCTTCTCTCAGCCTGTTTCCAGAGACCAGGCCAAATCCCCATCCTCATCTCCTTAAAGTCCTCTCGATGGCTCTTTTTCATCTCTGAAGACGGCATGTTCTGTGCTATGGGATTTCCAGTCCATTGCTGGGGTGGGGCAGACGCTTACTGAGAACAACTTAGAGTCTTGTTGTCTGGAGAGCCCAGCAGTGTAGTGGTGTTAGCGGGGGGCAGGACATGGGATCGAGGACTCTGTCTGGGGAGCTCTGTGGCCCCTGCCCAGGCCTGCCCCACCCTCCAGGCACCTTTTTCTACAAAGCCAAGGAAGCTCTAGCTACCATCGGGTCCATTCCCTGGGAGCCTGTAGCAGGCACGCCATGGTACCCCCGGCCTGGTGGGCGTTTGGGAGGTGTGCCGTGTGGTGAAGCTCTGAGCCCGGTGCTCGTGACTCCTTGCCGACAGAGCTCACATTCCTGCTGGTTTGTGGCTTCCTCACCTTCACTACACTTTTGCGTCACTCAAAGAGACAGCCAGAGAAAGGGGTGGGACTCTGCACTCAAAACCCAGTTTCGTGAGGAGGTCGTGAGCAATACAAGGCTGCCTTGGATACCTTGGGTCCTCCTGCTTGTCATGTGGAGCTCAGTCACCTGTCTTCCAAGCTGGAGGGGCTTTGAGAGTCCTGGAGGGGAGCCCAGAAGAACAAAAGAGGCGCCTCTTGGCTCGGTTGAATGGGATTGGCCTTAGCTTCGTGCCACCCCTCTCCTGTCTGTTGTAGCTGCTTTTCAGAGAAGGGCATTTCCCCGAGTGGAAGGCAGGTAGAGATATGAGAGCCAGTGTCCCATCACCCTCCTGATAGCACCTCCTCCAACTCACCCCAGACCCCAGCAGTCTGCATCCTCCCCTGAGCAGGGGTCCCTAGAACCTCCCCTTCTCAGCCTCATTCTCTAGTCTTCTCCTTCCCTAGAGACGCTGGGTAAAAATCCCTATCTTGCCAAAACTGCAGAATACATTCCCTTTCTCATAAACAGGTTTATAGCCGTGCCTGCCCAGACGGAGCCCTCGCCAGCGGCAACCCTGGCTCCTGCTTGCAACACAGGCCCGCGTCATGCCATAGAAACGTTGTGCACTGTTACTGTCATGAGACACTCCCCGGGGCTGGGCTCGGCCGAGCTGGGCTGAGCTGGGCCAGGTCCCCTTCCTTTCTCTCCCCAGTGGCTCCAGGTCCACTGAAAGGAGAAGAACCCCATAAATGAGCTTTCCTCCTGCTCATGCTGGGTGGAGGAGCCAGACAGAGGTTTAGCCTATATAAAGACATGGCTAGGATGTTTGGCCCTGGTGGCCTGAGGTACAGGGAGATGTCTGACTCATTGCTGCATCTTGATGACTGGCATGGTGCCTGGCAGATCTGAGATCTTGACAAAAACTTGCTGAATAAAGGGCTGAAGGGATGAGTGATGAGCCCTGTCTGAGAGTTTGCTTCCTGGGTGGACCCACTCCCTGGTTCTCTGGTTCTCTTCTACCTGCTCTTCCTGATGTCTTCTACCCGATCCCTTTCCCTGCAGACGGAGCTGTCACTGCAAAAGGAGCAGCTACAGCTCAAGATCATTGAGATTGAGGATGAAGCTGAGAAGTGGCAGAAGGAGAAGGACCGCATCAAGGTGAGCAGCCCCCAGGCTCACCTGGCTGCACCCTCACCCCACCTGTCCTGCCTGGGAGGAGGCAGGCCTAGGCTCCTGTTTGAGGTCTCAGGCCCCTGTTGATGTCCTATGCTTGTTTCTTCTGGATTCTCTCACACACTCCCCTTCTCAGCCTGGGCCAGGCATCCAGATGGGCTCTAGCCTCATTGTATATCATCCCAGCAAATAAAAACCCCAGATCTGTCCTCTAATGTGTCTTCCAATGTCCTCCAATGTCTGTTCTGCCCACCAGACTACCCAGCCACCAAACACATGCCATTTCTGCCCTACTTGTCCAGTGTGGCTAAATGTATGTCTGCTATGGCTTGGGTAGTTGCAAATCACAATCTGAAACCCTTGACTCTTGACCCTGGCTACATAAGCAGCCAGCCAATTCACTTTCTGAATGATGTATGGCTCTGATTGGGGTTTCTGGGAATGTGTCCTGCCTCATGAGAGAATTTCTGGGCCTGTAGGAGTCACTCAAGAGTGGAGTGATGACTTATGTCAACCTGCCAAGGGGAAGGAGCCATGGTGGATAAGGATGGGTGGGCTGTAAAACACCCCTGGCCATCTCTCTCAGAAGGTGACATTACTCAGTGGTGCTTTTGAATGAGATTCTTGGCCAAATAGGCTTCCCAGTTTGGGGAAGTGGGAACCTAAAGATGTACCCCACTAGAGAGATTTTTTTCCTTACTAAACTCTCCTTTCTCCTTCCCCTGACTCTGGACCCAGAGCTTCACCACCAATGAGAAGGCCATCCTGGAGCAGAACTTCCGGGACTTGGTGCGGGACCTGGAGAAGCAGAAGGAGGAGGTGAGGGCTGCGCTGGAGCAGCGGGAGCAGGATGCTGTGGACCAGGTGAAGGTGATCGTCGATGCTCTGGATGAGAGGGCCAAGGTGCTTCACGAGGACAAACAGACCCGGGAGCAGCTGCACAGCATCAGCGACTCAGTGCTGTTTCTGCAGGTAACAAGTGACTCCTCCAACCATTCGATCCCTCGGTCCCCCCATCCACCTTCCCAGACCCTCATCCATCATTCATCCAACCATCCTTCCAAGCTCCATTCCATCTGTCCATTTAACTCTTCCAAACGATCCATTTCCCTACCTTACTGTCAAGAGGGCACACAAATATCACTTGGTACCAACTTCGGTTGATATGTACCAGCAGTGCTCCTGGTTCAGTAGGAAAGAGTTCTGCAATTGATTAATGATGCCTGCTTTGGGCATAGGGGGAGTGGCACATGAGTGCTGCATCCTTGTTATCTTTGATCTGGTCTGTTTGTCTATTTGTCCTTCCATCCTTCCATCTGCTACAGTGTGTTAGGCACCACTGCATGCCCAGTACTCCGTTAGGTGCTGTGGCAAATAGAGAAGTGTAAGACATGGTTTCTGCCCCCAAGCAACTGCAATGCAGCTGGGAAGATAAGACATGTACAATTAGGGAACAATATAGGAAAGTGTGTAATTAAATGATAAAGCCTATGGCTCTGGAGATAAGTGCCTGTGGATGCTCAGAGAAGGGCAAGCAGGCTGGAGAAACCTGAGCTAGCTTTGTGGAGGAGGAGGAGTTTGGACTGGGTCTGGAAGGTGGGTTAGGATTTGAGGAGGAGGCATTCTCCGGTGAGGGGCATGGGAAGAGAGAAGTGCAAAGGTGTCCAGGCAGGACTGAGCGTGGCCTGTGAAGGTGGGAGTACCACCGAGACTGACCCGGCAGACAGTCGTAATTCCTAGCATTTATTTAGTGCTTTCCCTCCCAAAGTCTTCCCAGCTCATGTCTGTCTCATAAACCTCTATAATGTAGACATGACATACCTGGTTTAGAGGTGGGAACTGTGGAGTCACATATCTGAATGCTAGTATCATCAGGGATGCTGGCATCTAGTGGATTTCAGTTGAACCTTTTCACTTTACAGAATAAGAAATGAATGTCCAGTGAGAAAGAGCAGGACTAGCTAATAGCAGGGCCGGGGCTAGAACCCAGCTCCTCCGGCACCCAGCCAGCAATGAGTCTTCCAGCTGGACCGTGACAGCCCCCTGCAGAGAAGGGTTCTCATAGCTCACAAAGGCCCAGGAAGTTAATAATGGCTTTTTTCCTTTCTTGGTAGGAATTTGGCACATTGATGAGCAATTACTCTCTCCCCCCGCCCCTGCCCACGTATCATGTCCTGCTGGAGGGGGAGGGCCTGGGACAGTCGCTGGGCAACTTCAAGGACGACCTGCTCAATGTGTGCATGCGCCACGTTGAGAAGATGTGCAAGGCGGACCTGAGCCGTAACTTCATCGAGAGGAACCACATGGAGAACGGTAGGTCTCCTCTTGTGGCAGGGCCCAAGGCCATGGCGTTTCTCTCCCAGGTTGATTCCTGCTGCCTGGTGCAGCTGGCATTCAGCTGGCTGTGCCCTTATTGTTCCCACCCACCCGATCCCCACTCCACATAAGGGTCAGGGATTCTGACCCCCTTTGAACTTGCTGCCAAAGTCATGCGGCTATTGCATGGGGCCTCCAGAGCAGGGAGCATCCGGGCACTGGCTGCACAATGCCTCCTCTCTGCGGCCATCCATCAAATTCAGGGACTGGTTTCATTCAGATCTACATCTGACTGTCAGGCCCAATCCAGCAGCTTCGTGGATGCTGCCCCTTGTAGGGGACAGACTGCGAGCTGGTGGCTTTGCAGACTCTAGCAGATGTGACCTAGAACTGCAGCCGTGCTTGGAGGGAGAACTTGCCTGTCACCCTGAGCCAGAGGCTGGATTTGGCCTGGTGGGCTGGGCTGGGGACGGTGGGACACAGCGTCTCTGTGACTCACTAGCTCCCTGAAGGCAGCTTCTCTTCTGAGTCATGCTGTCCCTGCAGAGGTCAACTGAATTGTCTCACAGAAAGCCTCCAAACCTGAGAAACTGCCTAGTTTAAAGTCCTTTTCTAGCCAGTCCCTTTAGGGCCCAAAGCCTGGACACTTTCTCCCCGGCCCCACCCAGTGGCCCAGGCCAGGCACAGGGCCATGAGAGTACAGCATTATTACACTTCCAGCCATGAACACCCCAAAGAAAATGATCCCGGTCTGGTCTCCAGATGGAGCACATGATTCTTTGGGGTGAAGAGGGGAGAGCGTGTGCAGAAGGGTTGGGGTTCTGTGTACCTTAGTGACAGTGATATCACATAGTGCCCCTGTGAAATGTGGGGGACAGTCAATCACACCCAAGGACAGATAAGCCATTTTAGCAAGACAATCATTTGGCTTCAAATAGCACTCAGATCCTGAAATCCTCCTTCTAATGACAATAGGATGACACTAATGGTGACAGCGGCAGCTGATGATGACTGAGTGCTCCCTGGGTACCGGGCATTGTGCTCAGCTCCTCCTGCACATCTCGGTCTTTTCCCTGTGGGGGGAGGGGGGATCGCACTTTACAGAGAGAAGGCTGAGGCTTAGGGAAGTGTTTCTTTCAAAGGGCGCAGCGAGGTAGGAAGTTCAGTGGGGTTTAACACTCTGCTATTCAGTCTCTTGTGTCTTGGCATCCCAGAGGCTGCTGCTGCCAGTGGCTGCAGCAGTGGGGTTGAGGAGTGTGACAATCATCATCCCTGGGCCACACACCCCTCAGGTGAGGTCTGGCCCCACCTGGGAGGATGGCCCTGACGGGGGCGGGGTGGCCCATGAGCCTCTTGGGAACCGTTCAGCCTCCCCACGGCTCACTGTCGCATTTCTAGGTCATGATGGTACGGGCCATGGCCTCTGTACAGGTGTGGCCCTGTGTCCTATACAAGGTGTGCAGCGAGGTGGCACCAGAAGCAGGGATGGGCACTGCTGATTCAGCTGCCCACACCTGTGCCTGGGGCCGCTGGGGGAGGCTCCTTTGCCTCTGCGTTGTTTTATTTTGTGGCTGCTGCCTGGTTGTTGGGAGTGTGTCTGCTGTAGGAGGCAGGGGGTGGTGGCTGGTGAGTCAGACCTTGGAGTGACCATCCCCTCCGCCCTGGTGCCGCCTGCCCACCGGACCAGGGGCTCATTCCCACCCCCGAAGGCCCAGGGGCTGAGGCACCAGGCTGCGCCTCCCTGGGCTCAGTGGGGCAGAGGGCTGGGCTGGCACCGAGGAGGGCATTCGCTTATGCTCTCAGTCCCTACCGTGTGCCAGGCCACCGCTGGGCACAGGTGAAGAAGATGAAGGATGAGGGTCTGAGCCACTCATCCTCCTCTTGTCCAGAAGAGAGGGAGAGGGCAGGACAGAGAAAGTAGAAGATGGGGAAGTCATAAGAGAAGGGAATGGGGTGGAGGGTGGCTGGGGGAAGTCAAGCATTGAGCGGCAGATCTGAGCTGGGGGGTCTGCAGGTGGGCGGCCTCCTGTCGCAGCTCACTCTGCTCAGCTCCTGGATTCCTGGGACTTTGTTCCTCCACTTTAGGCTCTCAGCAGTGGCTGGGACTGAGCCCAGAAGTGGGGGGCCAGGGCTCAAACCCCAATTCTGCCCTCGTTGACATGTGACATTGGGCAGGTTGTTTCTGTTACCTTATGAGCCTCAATTTCCTTATCTGTCACACGAGGATGTTCATACCTGCCCAAGAGCTGATGTACAGATCACACAAGAAGTGGATACCAACAGCACACCGTGAACTGCAAAGTGCTGTGCGCGGGATCGTATTCACAAAGGGGCAGTGCAAGAGGGGGGCTGGCTCACTGCAGACACCCCCCGCTCCCCAAAAGCTCAGCAGCAGAGTGTCACATTCTCCAAGGCCACAGAACCTTGACTCTCCCTGGGACAAAGGGCAGGCTGTGGGCTGACTCAGCAGTGGGCCAGCTCCTTCTCCTCACCTGCCCCTTTGCCCACCCACCCTGTGTCCTCCCCAGGTGGTGACCATCGCTACATGAACAACTACACGAACAGCTACGGGAGTGAGTGGACTGCGCCGGACCCCATGAAGAGATACTCCATGTACCTGACGCCCAAGGGTAAGGCTCAGCCTCCTCGCCCCAGGCCTGGTGGCCCCTGCTACAAGGGGTCCCCAGAGTCTGTGGAGGGACTCTCAGCCAGGTGCCTTCTGAGAGGGGGTAACTGTGCATCCAGTTTGCCTGGGGAAGTCCTGGTGTCCACCCGTGGTCCCGGTGAGATCATGAACAGAAGTGTCCTGGTTTAGAGGACACACTATCTGGTGCCCGGCATCTCGGAGGGACCCTCCCTCCACCCAGGCAGCCCCCCGACTCCCTCACCTCAAGCCCACACACACCCTTGCTTCTCTTTCCTTCCAGAGGGTCTTCCGGGCCCCCCTCTGCCAGGCTGGAGCTGCGTGTTGCTTTTGCTCAGCTTTTTGTGGGTCTCAAGCTCTGCGGGGGAGCTGCCTCCCCCAGAACCTCTGCTCCCCAGGGGCAGGGACGGGAAGGGCTCCTCTTCTGCATTTCCTCCCCCTGAGACTTGGGCCTTCAGACCCCTCCCAGGCCCTGCGGAATCCCAGCCTGCAGGGTGACGGCCAGATGGGTACAGGACCAGTGCCTGCCTGTCCTTGCCCTGTGGTGGACTGTCACATTCTTGGGCAACAGCAGCAAACCAGAGCAATGCCCATTACATAAAGGTGGGCGTGCCAAGACTGCTGCAGGGGCAGAGGGGGTGTGTGCACGTACCTGCGGAGTAGGGGACAGGGGGCGGGGGACACGGGGAAGGCACAGGGGCTGGGGAGGGAATCCTTGAGGCCCTGAGCAGTAATTCTCTCTCTCTCTCTCTCTCTCTCTCTCTCTCTCACACACACACACACACA
>VBSM01001265.1:75044062-75064924 GCA_008086735.1 Cheirogaleus medius | reverse complement strand
GGGTGAGAGGAACGGTGGGCACCAACAGCTCCAGGAGGGACCTGCAGGTGCTGAGCTGGCAGCAGGACTTAGGGGTGTGGTGTAGTTTGAGGCTTGGCAGAGGGGAAGAGGCAACAAAGGATCCCAACACATGCAGGGTTCAGCTCATGGTCTTCATCTGTAAGGTGGGGGTGCTGGTTCCCCTCTGCCCTCCTCACCAGGCTGTTGTGGAGCCCAGGTGGGTGGGGTGAGGCTCCGATGCCCCAGGGGTAGGCAGCAGCACCTGCTGACGCCTGGGGGATGTTCTCAGGCCCGGTCATCAGGCCACCTCCAGGTGGCTTGACCCTCGCTTGGCCAAGCCCACTGCCCCTGCCCCCACAGCTGCCATGTCCCCCTTCCTCCCATGTACCCCATGTCCCAGCCTCTGGGGTCTCATTCACACAGGAGCTGGCTCAGGAGGGAAGTATTGGCTTTTCTAGCCTCCTGGTAACCCCAAAGCCCCCCAACTAGGTGACCATAAGCCTTAGTCTATCCAGGACCACCCAGGGTTACACCTGATGCTCTCAGCGTAATTATTAATACAGCCCCTTCTACTCTTAAAAGTGTCCTAATTTGGGTGATAAACTAAGCGATTACCTTATGCTAGACCCAAAGGACCTCTCCTCCTGTGGAATGCAGGTCCCCGACAGGCTCTGGGAGCTGCATGGGGGCAGGGAGGCCTGCATCGGACCCCTCCAGTCAGAGGCCCAGGCCTGGAGCTGAGCCCGACCCCCTTTCTACCATGACGCCCCCTTTTCCTCTGCCTCACAGGTGGGGCCCGGACATCGTACCAGCCCTCATCTCCCAGCCGCTTCTCCAAGGAGACCAACCAGAAGAACTTCGGCAATCTCTACGGCACCAAAGGTGGGCGGTGGCTCAGCTCAAGGGTGGGCAGGGCCCGCAGGGGCTGTGCAGGCAGGAGGTGGGTGGTGGTCGGGGCCAGGGCTGGGCTCCCCGGCGAGAGATGAATGTGGGGGCCCCAGACACGGGTTGGGAGGAGTCCTGCTGAGCTTAAAGCGTGCGTCTGTGTGTGTGTATCTGTGTGTGTGTGTCTGTGTGTATGTGTCTGTGTGTGTATGGTGTGTTTGTGTGCGTGTCTGTGTGTGTGTCTGTGTATGTGTCTGTGTGTGTGTCTGTGTATGTGTCTGTGTGTGTCTGTGTGTGTGTGTCTATGGGTGTCTGTGTGTGTGTGTATCTGTGTGTGTGTCTATGTATGTCTGTGTGTGTGTATCTGTGTGTGTGCATCTGTGTGTGTCTGTGTGTGTCTGTGTGTCTGTGTGTGTGCGTCTGTGTGTGTGTGTGTCTGTGTGTGTGTGTATGTGTGTGTCTGTGTGTGTCTGTGTGTGTGTGTCTGTGTGTGTGTGTCTGTGTGTGTCTTTGTGTGTGTGTGTGTGTGTGCGCGCACATGCAGGACGTTGCTAGTTAGGCTGGCGGGAAGCATCCCTGGGAATGGCCCAGTCCACCTGCTCCTCCTACCTCTGAAGGATGATTTGGGGAATGGGGGTGCGCAGCCACCCCAGCAAGTGGCCGGGCCTGAGGACCCACAGAGGACCTTTATGGCTTTGCATGCTTCTTTGTTGAAAGCCGTACAGTGGTTGGAACAAATTAGCTTAGCCGTGAATGGAAAGGCAGGCATGATATGAAACGGTGCCATCCCTGGAAACCCAGGAGGCATTGTTGCCACGAGAGGTGAGGGAGTGACACCTTAAGACCCAGAAGAGGTGGAGTAGGGATGTGGACGGGCCTCCCCAGGGGCAGCTGCCAAGTGCAGGGTCTCCCTGTGCCCCGTGCTGAGGGGACTGTTGTGCCCAAGGGCGGGGCCATGTGCTTGATGAGCTCTGGTTCTGTCCGGGGGCTCCTGGGTGTGTGCCAGCCACGTGCAGGGAGGGAGGGGCCTGGCCAGCTCCACCAGAGCCCCTGTCCTATACACAGCCCCGGGAAGCCTCTTCAGTGAGGACAAGGCCCCTAGAGACTGCAGGGCCGGGCACCCCACGGACAGGGCAATGCCGGGCCTCCATGCCCAGAACTGGATTCACAGCTGTGACCGACTGCACCCTCCTCCACACGTGCAGTAGGTGTGAGCTCCATGAGGACAGAGCTGTGACTGTCCTCTGTGCTGCCACAACCCCAAGCCTCAAGAGTAGGAGGGGCTCCGGGGACAGTAGTTGAAAAAGAGAGAGTGAAGGAAAGAGTGAACAAAAGGGCAAGCTGCGCCTTGGGTGGACGTGCCCACTGAGGGCCCTGCGGCAGAGGCTTCCTGACACCCCTGGGGAGGGCTCGGCGCTGGGTCAGGTGCCAACCCCAGCCATCTGTGACCCTGAACCCAAAGGCCAGCCCCAGTAGGCAGCCATGGGAGAGGACTGCTGGGCCCGGTGGGTGCAGGAGAAGGCTGTGCCATCTGAGAGGGACTGACCCCCCCACAAACTACAGGGACAAGCTTGCACAGGGACATTTTTTTAGCCTATTCAACTTGCCAAACGGAATCTCAGGAGTTTGATCGGCTGCCTCTATCCTCAGGTTTGAGGATGTGTGTGTACTTATTTGTTCACGTGTTCATGCGTCCATCCATCAACCACACAGCGAGCACCTTCTAGGAACCAGGCCCTGTGCCGGGCACCAGGTGTGATGCGGGGCCAGACGGGCACATCCTCAGCCCTCGAGACGGACGATTCAACGTGCAATTGCAGCCTGGGGGGCAGGGTGTAGGGTGACGTGGGTATGGGGTAAGAGGCATGCGTGGACTTGGGGGCAGTGACATGTAAGCTGACACCTGAGGACCCCCAATATGTGAACTTGCTAAGGGTGGGAAGCAGGAGGCGTGTCTTAGGCAGAGGACCTGGGCTGGACACGGCCTGGGGCAGGAGAGAGGCTGGTGCGTGTGACACCAGTGTAGCTGGGATGTTGAGGGATGGGGGGGAGGGGAGGCCAGGAAGCTAGTGGGGATGGTGGGGGAAGGAGCTGTGGGCCGAGTTAAGGATTTTGTCCCTATTCTAAGGACAGGGGCCGTTAGGTAGAGCAGGAACATGACTGCTCTTTATATGTTAGAAAGATCACTTTGATGGCAAGAATGATTGGAGAGGTGTCACTGGGGACACAGCGGCATCCTGGCTTGAGACGTGGCCAGGGGCTGGAGAGGAAGAGCCATGGAATTGGCCACGTCCTAATCCTGCCCCTCAAGCCCGGCTGCCTGGGTCTGACGCCCCTTCTCTGCCTCACCAGGTAACTACACCTCCCGGGTCTGGGAATATTCCTCCTCCATTCAGAGCTCCGACAATGACCTGCCTGCAGTCCAGGGCAGCTCCTCCTTCTCCCTGAAAGGTGAGCTCCCCTTCACCTGCCCATCCCTCCCCAGCCCTGCCTTGGTCTCTGCTCCCTCTCTGGCCAGGTCCTCCCTCACCTGGAAGAAGGGAGATGCTGGCCTGAGAGTGGGGGAGGTTACCATAGTTTTTGCTCTAAATGAGGGCAGGGAGAGGGCCACATCAGCGTTTTTGGGGGCTTGTTTCACCATACTTGGTCCCTAATGGTGTAACAACAGGCTTCTATGCTCAGAAAGGTGGGGCATGCCACACCCACTGTATCCCTACCTCCAAGACCCTGGGGCACTTCTGCCTTCCTGCTGGAGAGAGTTTATTTAACTGTGAACCCAGAGACTCCCAGCGTTGGTTGTAGCCCGCAAAGCCAGTCCTGCAGAGGCTCCTTTGGGAAAGGCAGAATCAGCTGCCTCCAAAGCACCCGCACCCTGAGTCCTAGCCTCTTTTCCCTACCCACGTCCCTCACCAGCCCGCTGTGCTCTACAGCACCCTTTGACAAAGCTGAGTGGTCAATGCCTCCTGTCGCCTAGGGTTGGGGTCATACTGGGGAGGGACAGGCTTGAATGAGACCTTAGCTATAGATCCCAGGCCTTCATGTCTCTCCTGGAAGACCCCAGAGACAGCTCTGGTGGGCTGTGGTGGGAGTGACTCTGTCTCTCTTCTGGTGTCCAAAACATCTGCCCTGGAAGAAGCATCAGCAGGTTGGGTGGAACAGGGGGGAGGGAAACAGACTTTCAGGGCAGACAGACCCCACGCAGTGGCCTCTGAGGTGGCTCCATGTCCCTTCCAGCCTGGGACTAGAAGGGACATAGTTGGAAAGGACTCAGCTGTCTCTTTCAGCTTGGGGTCCCAGCCTATGCCTGGGTAGGGATTCTTGCAGCTACCAGCAAGGCAAAGGAAAAAGGAATATGAGTAGAGGGTCCCACCCTGCAGGACCTCTGGGGATGTCCTATCCCTGAGCAGGCTTGGTGAGCTGCAGGACTTGCCTTTCCTGCTCTCTGGTCAAGCCTGGACCAAAGGCCCCCTGGCAGGAAAGGTGGCCACCCTCAGGCATGATTTGGAGCTTTCACACTCCCCAGTATCTTCCCCTCAGCCTGCTAGACTCTCTGTCTAAGGCTTTGATTGAGAGAGCCCCTTGCAAATGCACTCTGCCCACGGAGGGCGGGGGGAGAGCCCAGGCACACCCTTTCTCACCTTCATGCAGATAGGCTCACCAGGCTGGCTGGAAATGGCCTTGGACAAGGGTTCTGGACATGGGCTGCCCTACGTGGAAGATAACCCTAGCCTGCGTGGACTGAGCCCCCTGCACCCACTCCAGCAGCCCTGGGGCAGAGCGTACTCAGGGCTGCCAGGCCAGTTCCAGAGGCTGGACAGTGGCTTCCGGGGGTCACAGCCCCCCATAGTGAGACGTGAGTCCTTCTGGCCCCTCCTGGGACTAGCAACATGCTGCTAATGCCTCTCTCTCTCCCAGCAGGCACTGGGAAAACCCCCTATCAGTTCAGCACCTTGGGACAGGCCACTGCAGAGTTTTCCAAACCAGTGGACCGCAGTGGGCTGTTTAAAAATAATCCCGGTACCTGCCCGTTTTCCATCCCTCTTTCTTCCTCTCCCTCAGCGGGGCAGGTGGGACATCCTATGGGGGCTCTCTGCCACTTCTTGGGTGTCCTGGTCCCTCCTTCCCAGAGTTCCCTGGAAGAGGGATGCATGCCCCACCCGCCACCCCAGCTCACTCTCTAGCCGGGCTTCTGCCTGCTGCACAAGGCTGGTCTCCTGGGCCACCACCCCATCCCCATCCGAACCTCTCCTGTGGCTGGCATGGGATTTTCTTTCTGAGAACTGAGAGGTGAGGCCTGAATACCCCTCTCTCAATCTCCACTCGGGACTCACGGAACCCCCTCTTTCGAGGCTGCCCCACCCCCAGATGCAGGAAGGACCCGGGTTCTCTGCTCTGCCTCCCTTCCATGCCTCCTTTCTTGGGACCAACCCAGCAAGGCCAGCCCAGCCACAGCCTGATAGTGCTGCAGGTCCCCGGGCCTGGTGTGCCCACCCTCACTTAGAGCAGGGCAGGTCGAGGCAGGCCGCAGCCTCACTGGACAGAGGCCCGACCCAGGACAGACCCTGTTTATTTCTTGAGCTCCTCAGAGTCCAGATCATGGCCTGTTTCTTCCCAGGCACCTCTACCTGTCCCTGCAGGCTGGCAGCTGACACAGAGTGCTAGACACTGTTCTGCAGACCAGAGCTCCTAACGGATCCCTCGGGGCTGAGGGAAGGAGCCAGGGAGGGTGGCAGGGCAGCCACCCTGCACCAGCACCTTCGTAACCAAGCCCAGATAGCACCACCTGCTCTGGGCCTCTTGGGCTTGCTGCCTTAACCCTGGGCGGTGGCCACACTGGCAAATGACAGCCCCTCTCTGGGCCTGGTCTCTGGCTAGTGGAGAGCAGCAAAGCTGGGCAGAAGGAACATGACTGTGGGTTTTGGAGTCTGGAAAAACCTGGTTTCGAATCCTGACTGCTGCTTACAAGCTGTGCAACTTGGGCAAACTGCTGAGCTCACAGAAACGGGGCAAAACAAGGAGACATATGCAAGGTCCCTGGCACAGTGCCCAGTACAAGTGGGGCTCAGTAGTGAATGGGAGCATCGTGTAGCCAGCACTGGGCGTCAGGATGAGCTCTGCCTGCTGGGAGACGCTCACGAGTTGGGCTTAGGAAGGGCTCTTCTGGGCCCCAGGGAGGGGAGGGGTCTGTGGTGGGACCCTCCGGAGTGGGTGGATGGAAATCCTTGCAGAACAGCGTGATGCTGTCCTGGATTTGGGGGTCACACTCCCCTGCTGCCTGGCCCAGCCTACCTGGCTGGCTCCTTTCCTCCTGTCTGTCTCGCTGCTTCCTCCCTTGGGCCAGGCTCCCCGGGACTCTCAGTTGCGGCACGGCTGCTGCACACCTCTTCAGGTGGCTGAATTTGGTAATGGGCTGGATGTCGCTTGGTGGTCACTTTGGAGAAGGCGGCTGTGCTGCTGCCAGCCCAGCCCTCGCTGCCTCTGACCAGAGCCTCTTGTCTTCCCAGGTTATCCCTCCCTCATGCGGAGCCAGACCCCCAAGGCCCAGCCCCAGACTTGGAAATCCGGCAAGCAGACTTTGCTGGTGAGTGACGTGCTGCTGGGATGGCCTGCCTGGGCACAGGCATGTGCAGAGGCCTGGGCACTGAGGGGTCTCCCCAGGGGCACCCGGTCTTCATGTTACTTCTCTGAGCCACGGGGTGGGGGAGGCAGGCAGCTGTGGCCTGAGCGCCTTCACACAGCAAAGGGTAGTAGAGACCCAGGGCTGACAGGCGGGGGACCTGGCTAAGCACACACTGTCTGGGGCTCAGTTTTCTAACCTGTAAAGTGGGCCCTTGTTTTTTTATTTGGCAAGTGGTGATTAGATGCCTATGCTTATGGAATGACAGCTTGGTTTCTGCCGGCTCTGGGATTATAGAACGCTCAGTTCAGGGGATATTCTAGACATGGGTCCCACCTCCTTGGGGGCAATACCCCAGCTCTGACATCACAGAGGCTATTGGGAAGAGAAGTTAGGGATGTATTTAGGGTTCCATATCTAATGACCCTAAGCTAGAGGCACCAGAAAAGTGGCACAATAGGGAAGTATGGCCTTGGGGTCCAGGCCCTCTGCTGACTGTGTGGTCCTGGGCAAGTCAGGTTCCCTCTTTGGGACTCTGTTTCTTGTTTTTTGTAGACAGAGTCTCACTCTGTTGCCCAGGCTAGAGTGCCGTGGCACCATCATAGCTCACAGCAACCTCAAACTCCTGGGCTCAAGGGATTCTCCTGCCTCAGCCTTTTGAGTAGCTGAGACTACAGGCGTGCGCCACCATGCCTGGCTAGTTTTTCTATTTTTAGTAGAGACGGGGTCTCGCTCTTGCTCAGTCTGGTCTCCAACTCCTGAGCTTAAGCAATCCTCCCACCTCGGCCTCTCAGAGTGCTAGGATTACAGGCGTGAGCCACTGCGCCCAGCCAGTTTCTTGCTTTTTATAATGGGGGTGCTGCGAGGATCCCCAATGCCCTTTAGCCTTGATGTGCCTGGCCCCTGCCAAGACTTCAGTGACTGGGGACTGTCCTTCACATGCTGAGCCTCTGTCCCCCTAGCATCCCTCTCCTGAAGGCCCACGCTAGGCCCTGCTGAGGGCCGGCCAGCTGCCCCGGCATGTGGGTGGCATCAGAGGCTCTGCTGGAACAGGGTCCAGAGCCCCGGCTCCTGCTGTCTTTGTATTTGGAGGTCAGAGCACAGGGAGGTGATTTGCTCTGGACCACAAAGAGCGACTAGGGCTGGTTTAATTGGAGAGAATCTTTAATTTGCTGGTGATGGGAACTAAGTGATCATGTGTGTTATTTGGAGCTGGGCCCAGGGGCATTGCAACAGCAAGACTGCAAAAAGCAGATATGGGGAGAAAAAAGAAGGTTTCTGTTCCTAGACTTGGTCCTTCCCCTCCCTACCACATACTTTCCCACCCTCCCAGAGCTGGGGTCCACGCAGGAAAGGCTCATCACACCTCAAGTCCCCTGACAGGACAGGGTTCTGGTGCCCAGCTAGCACCCAGTGCTGGCAGAATGGAGGCAGGTGCTGGTGTGCAGAGGCTGGCCTGGGAGCCTGATGCCTGGGGTCTGGCCCCAGCTCTCTAACTTGCTGTGTGACCTTGTGTGAGTCCTTATTCCTATGTGCCTCAGTTTCCCCTTTTGTAACATAAATTGGATGACCTGGATGATTTCATAGCTCTTACAACTCTTACATGCTGTCAGCCAGGAAGGGGACGGGGTGGGAGACACCTGCCCGGATGCCATGGGACCATGTTCCTGCCCACCCACTGCTCCAGGCTCCTCACCAGACAGCGCCTGGTTAAGGTCCCCTGATCTGTGGCCTTCCCGAAAGCAAGGCTCAGCCACTCCCAGGCCTACTCCCTTCGCCCTGTGGACGGCTCTGGGCTCCAGGCTGACGCCTGCAGGTTAGGAGACATGGTTCCAGGTCCTGCTCTGCCACCATGTGACTTTTTCCATGTCCTTTCCCCTCCCTGAGTCTCAGTGTCTTCCTTTGTTTAAGGGGTGGCTTAACCAAGGTCCGAGCTAAGGACTCTCAGCCCTGGCACCCCACAGGCTCCAGACGTAGGCAAGGCTTTGACCAGGAGCTGCACATGCCCAGCAGGCCAAGGGCAGGGGCTGTGACCACCCTTGGGGTGTCTGCATGAGGTGGGGGATGGAGTCTCCTGTCCTGGGATCAGTGGGGCATGGGGGTGGGCCCAGGCTCTGCCCCAGCTCAGGGACAGATCTACTCCTTGAGATCCCCTAGGGACTGACAGTGCTCGCACGGGCAAGGAGCCGCTGAGCTTTGCTCTTCCACTGCAGCCTGGAGGGCTGACTTCTCAGGGCCTGATGAAGTGATTGGGGGAGATAGGGGCGCTGATTTCATGAAATCTCTGGAAGATGCGATGCACAGAGGAGGCTGGGAGAATTGCCACTGGGCTCTGTCCCCGAGAACCAATGGGGGGTGGGGGGAGGAGCCTGGGACTGCGCGGGGCTGGGGCAGCTGTTTTCCCTCTGTGCACCTTCCATCGGGGAGAATGGTACAGAGAGAGCAGAAGCAAACGCTTGAAGCTTTCTCAACTCGAGAAGTGATGCTGCGACAGGCAAGGGTATGTGTGTGTGTGTGGGGGGGGGGTGGAATTGAGCCAGACCACTGGGCCTCAAATTCCAGCTCCTCTACTTGCCAGCTGAGAGACCTGGGGCAAGTTGCCTAGCCTCTCTGTGCCTTGGTGTGCTCAGCCATAAAATGGATATGATAATAGTAATCCATTTAATTGGGCGGTTGTAAAAATGAAACGAGTCCACCCGTATAAAGCTCGGCACAGGGCTGCGAAGCTCTGTGGAGTAGAAAGGGCTACACGCATGGCAGCTGTGATGGAGAGAAGGCTCGGCCAGTTTGATGTCGAGCTGAGGTTCAAGTTCACCACCAATTGGCGGGAATGAACTCTGATTAGGATTTGAACTTGGAGATTTTGATCACATCAGGGACCAACCCCTGATCACAGGGGAGAGCCACGAGGCCCCTAGAATTATTGGGCTTTGGACCCTGCTGCTTCCTGGGACCAGTCGGGGTGGGGCGGGTCTGGCTAGCAGGCTCACCTGCCGTCGGCCTCCCTGACCACTCTTGTTTCCCCACAGTCTCACTACCGGCCATTCTACGTCAACAAAGGCAATGGGATCGGGTCCAACGAGGCCCCGTGAGCTCCGGCAGGAGGGACCGAGGCACCGCACCCCCGCCCTCCCTGCTGACCCTGCTGCTCTCGCCTCCTAAGCTGCTGTGCTCGTCTAGGTGGGAGGGAGCCCACCCTGCACCTGCCTCCCCCAGCCCTCCTTGGCCTCCTGGTGCAGTCCTAGTCTCCCCCCTTCCCCATGGGCCACGCGCCACTCAGGCCCTTTCCTGTCTTGTGACTCCTAATGTCAACACGGCTCCTGCACTCAGAGGCCCTCCCACGCTTGGGGCAGGATAGGTGGGGCCTCCCCTGACCCACCACCCTCCTCCTCTTGGGCTGCACACGGGGCCAGCAGTAAGTACCCATGTGGCATCAGCCTGCCTGTCCCACCCACACCTCGCTGCCTCTAGGCCCTTGACTATTTCTGCCATGGCCCCGTCCCCCTGATGTGGTCTGGAGGTGGCAGGCCAGGACAGCTGCCCCTCTGTCACCCACAAAGCCTCACCTCCTGCTTCCCAGCAGCCTGGCCCTGTCAGCAGAAGACTGTCCACAGGTGTCCTCTCTCGTCCTACCTACCAATGCCCAGCCGGGCAGAGCCTGCAGCCTTTGGCCGCTACAGAGGGAAACTTCTCAGTCTTGGCATCACCCTGCCCGGGCCATGGGGCTCCAGTGCATCCACTTTGAGTCCGGGGTCCCCAGAGGGTGGGCTGTCCTGGCTGGCAAAGTGATTTTAGCCAAGATGTTCCTTTCTCCCACCTGCTGGGACCGGCAATGCCCTTGACATGACATAACCCACCCAGGAAAATAGCGACTGGCCCCGCTGCCCCGAGGGAAATGCGATCGACCTGTAGGATTCCAAGAATTTTACGATGTGGCCTTCTCCCTGGAGTGGAAGGTGTGGCTGCGCGGGTGACAGCAGGAGCTACTGACAAGGTGCCTTTCACGGCGCCCCCCACTCCTACCCACTTCCCCATCAGGGTCTGGCTCTTCCCTCTGATGACCCTCCAGGCTGCATGTCACAAGGCCTCGGGCTTGGAGAGGAAGCCAGACCAGAGAGGCAGGGTAGTGTCATCCCTCCTCTCACCCCACCCCCAGGGCCTATATGGGGGCTTTGGGAGGGGGCTTATGGGTGGGGGAGGGAGACGTTCAACCTGGGCTTTCTTCTTCAGAATAAACCATTGATCAGTCACTTCTCTTGTATTGAGCAAGTGTCTTCCTGCGGGTCCCCGGAGGGCCTGGCTGCATTCTCCTGAACACACTTTTCCTCTCTGACGAGTGTACAGTCTCTTCCTTCTTTCCTCTCGAAGACATGGCTCCTTCCTCAGGGCGGGGGCCTGGGTCTTGGATAACAACGAGCACGAGGGGTGGGGCACACTGACACCCCGGGCCACGAGGGTCCCTAGAGGGAGCAGTGCCTGGGGTTGACTGGGAACCCGTACCCCAGAGTGCTGGAGTGGAGGCTGACCAGGGGCTGCAGACCTGAGGACCTCCCCCCTAGTGGGGGGCCTCCGGCACGGGAGCCCGCAGAGGGGGCTGGCGGGAGAGCGGAGAGCCAGGCTCCTGATGGCAGCACCATCCTGGCTTGAGGGATGGAGGAGGGAGACTAGGACTTCCAGTCCCTGGAGCCAGCAGAGGCTGGAGGAGGGATGGTCAAGGAAGGCTTCCTGGAAGAGATCTGCCAGCCAGGAGGGTAGGGAGGAGAGAGGGTCCAGAAAGCCACACCCTTTTCCCTGGTGTTGTAGGGACAGCCAGGCCCCTCTGTTCTCACTGTCACACCAGGGAAGCCCTCCCCGTAAAAGTCCCTAAATGGGCTGGCTATGGTCCATCATGGGGGACAACATTCTTCCCTCCTCCTTCTCCCCACCCTGGGGTCCAGGGGGGCTTTAGAGTCCGAGCCAGCCAGTGTCCAGGCTTCCCGGGAGGTGGCTCCTGGGACTCAGAAAGGGAAGGAGAAATGGGTGAAAGGAGGAAGAAGGAGGAAAAAAGGGTAAGAAGGGGAAGGAAGGAGAAGGGGTCTAGTGCGTCTGTGGAGGACCTCCAGGAAGAGAGACCACCACAGGTCGGACTGGCATGCTTTGGCCACCTTGGCGCTCTCCCTAGGATCTGGGACTGCAGAAGCTCCCTGGGGTTGGCTGCTGCTTCCCACAACCCCTGTCCCAGGTGCTGGTCCACCTCTGTGGGCACCCAGTGCCCTGCAGCCTCCCTCACTTCTCCGGGACCTGCAGTTGCTGGGGCCGTGAGGGCCAGGAGGGCCACATTCCTGGGCTACAACAATGCCCAGACTCTCTGAGAGAAGCCCTGGCCATGAGGGGCTCCCAGTTCCCTGGGCCCTGCCCTAAACTCACCAGCTCCAGAACTGGGTGGGACCCCAGGTCTGGCTGAATCCCCTGCGCCCCTGCCTGTCCTGGGCCTGGGCCTCACCAGGATACCCTCCTGCAGCCCAGAGGCCAGCAAGGTGGATGTCAAGAAGACACCAGTGGCAGGGGCCCTGGCCCTCTGCTGGGGACTGGGTGGGGACATCCCCGAGCATCGTACTCTCCTTGCCAATCCCCAGCAGTTCCCTTCTCGTTAGAGCTGTGATTATAAAGCAATCAGGGAAACCCTTTCTTCCCTGTTCTTGAGAATGCCTCCCTCCCTGGCACTGGTGAACACAGGGCTGCTGCAGGCCCCGAGTGGCTCAGGGGAGGGGAGGCATCTCTCCCCAGAGTGGAAAAGAAAGGAGGGAAGCAAGACTCCATTTCCACTTCATGTTCCTCTCAAACCCAGGGCTAAGTCCCAACCCAGGCTCTCCTGTTCCTGTCCTCACCCAGCTCTGGGCGTTGGGCAATTCTCGGGGGATGTGGGCAGCCCGCTGGCAGACGAGGGAGGAGGGGGCAGCGCTGGGGCTCAGCAGGGAGCTCTAGCTGGGTAGTTAGGAGACCTGAGCCCCGTCCTGGTTCTGACTCTTTTGGCTGTGTGATCTGGGCAAACCAATCGCCCTCTCTGGGCCCAACCTTTCCCATCTACAAAACAAGGTGTTTTAACTAGATTTTTTTCTGGGGTCCTTTCCTAGTTCCAACAGTCTGTGAAGTAAAGACATAGCAAGGAGGGATGGAGGGACTGGACATTTTTTGTTGTTGTTGGGACAGGGTCTCACTTTGTCATCCAGGCTGGAGGGCAGTGGCATCATCATAGCTCACTGCAACCTCAAACTCCTGGGCTAAAACGATCCTCCTGCCTCAGCCTCCCAAGTGGCTGGGACTACAAGCTTGTGCCAATATACCTGGCTAATTTTTTTTTCATTTTTGTAGAGATGGGGTCTTGCTATGTTGCTCAGGCTGGTCTCAAACTCCTGGCTTCAAGCGATCCTCCCACCTTGGCCTCCCAAAGTGCCGGGATTACAGGTGTGAGCCACCACGCCCCAGGGGACTGGAATATTGAGATTGGTCCCAAGTTGGGGCTCCATGATCAGGACTGGGCTGACAGGCAGGCTGGGCTCCCAAGTCCCCAAGGCTGCCTGTCCCCAGCCTACTCCTCTCCTTTCCTCTATAGCCTGACTGCCGGGCCTTGGGTCCCCATCTGAAGAGCCTTCCCCATCCCTAAGGGAGGAAGGCTGGGGCCCAGAAGCTTTTGAGCTTTCTCTGGGCCTCGAGACTCACTGGCATATGCACTCTGTGATATCAGGGGTCATTCCATTTTGTCCTAGAACAGTGCCTGGCATGTGGACAGGCCCTGGAGGCAAGAAGCAGTTATCGGGGAAGAGGTGGGAAAACCAAGAGGGGAGCAGGAAGACACCCAGTGAGGGTGTCTGGGCCATGTCATCGTGTGGGGAGCTGAGGCATGGGCGTCCCAGGGCAGTGTGAAGAGCTGGAGCCAGGCTGCAGGGTCGGAATCCCAGCCGAACCCCCCATCGGCGGTATGACTGGGACCACCATGCCCGTCTTGAGATTCAGTGGGGATAACATCTTAAAGGACTGCTGTGAGCAACGGAAACGGTGTGCAAAGTGCCTGGCATTGCAGGCGCTCAATAATCGAGAGAGTATGATGTTATTGTTGTAGAATTATCAGCAATAACAAAGCAATAACGATGACAGCAACATCCCAACCCGAGAGGAAGCTTGATTTCCCTGTCTTTTCTAGCCTCTGCACCAGGCGGGGAGACATGGGGTGGAAGCAGCTGCACCTGTCCCAGAACCAGCACCAGCACCAGAACCAGGACCGGGCCATTGTGCAGGCCACCGCGCGAGAGAGGAGGGGCAGGATTGGAGGGGCAGGTGGGAGGAGACCTTCACTCACACAGACACTCACGTTGGACCAAGCTCTGGGCACGGAGGCGGATCCTGCAGTTCTTGGATACGGCCAGCAGGTGACAGCATTTCACCGCAGTTATTGGCACAGAGCCTCGCGCTCCAGCCGGGCTGTCAGGACCGGGTCCCACAGCCCTTCCGCTAGGTGAGCCCCTTTCTCCCCTCCTTCCGCATTAGCTAATAGACCTTTCTGTCCTGGACTATAGAATGTGTGACCCCAGGACGGCAGTCTCCCGGTCTGAGCGGGAGTGAGGGTCTTGCTGCTCACCCCACCAGACCTTGCCCGAGCTGGCCTGGAGGCTGCAGGAGGGGTGGGGGAGCCCCCCACGTGGCTCCGCCCTTGAGCTCTTTCTGCAGGCGCAGGCCTGATGGGAGGCTGGGTGGGCTGAGCGGGTCCCATTCCTCAGCCCCTGAAGCGGGCACGCAGGAGTCTGGCAGGGCTCTATCCAAGGCCACCTGCTGGTGAGACTGAAAGTCAGAGTCCTCGAAGCCCAAGGTAAGGGGACACTGAGGGACCGCAAGCTGCAGAGACCCTGGACCTCTGTTGCACTCTGATTTCCCACCTTCGGCATGAGAGGTTTGCGCCTTGCTCCTGATGGACTGCGTAGGGAGGTCAGAAGGGCTACTCTGGGGCCCCGGAACACCTGTCCAGAGAGGCAGGCGCTGGGAGGCGGAGGCTGGGCCTGCCTCCCGTCCCGTCCTGTTTTCCCACCAAACCCTCAAATCACCTCCCAAGAGTGACCCAGGCAGTTTTATCTTTCTGAGTACTGACTATTAAGTCTGAAAATGAACTGTTGTTCAGCCACATAAACAAGGGAGATAAACACTAATTGCTTGGTGGATGTGCCAACTCCTTGTCCCTAATTCATCACCTTGCCAAGGCTGAGGCTAAGAAGATGCAAGAGGAGAGGGAAGGGGGTGGGCGCTGGGACCTTTGGGGCCAAGAGACCCTCTTGCAAGAGGACAGGGCAGTGAGTGGGAGGATCCCCTCCCCAGGGGATGGCAATGGTGCCCGGGTCCCTGAGGCTCTCCAGGGACCACAGGGAGCCAGGTGAGGGAGGGAGGGGAGGTCTTTGGATGGGTCATGGTTATCAAGAAATTAATCCCAAATGGATATATAATGTGTTTCCTCCCTGGCCTCATGGTTGGCCCTGGGTAGCAAACTGCATTTCTCTGAGGTGGGTTCCATTGTCATGTTAAGACCCCCAGTGGGGTGGAATGATGGGCTGCAGCCCTGGTTACTGATGCCAGCTCTCAGGAGGCTGCGCTGGCAGTGGAAGGTGGAGCCCTGAGAGCCAGTCTGAGGACTCTCCCTGTTCCTCGTGGGGGAGGTTTTGGGTCTTTGATGGCTCAGGTGTGGACCTGCCTGGAGGGGAGACGGGACTAGGTGACCTGAACCCAGGATTGGGCCATTGTGAGGCCCCGGTGAGAGAGAGGAGGGGTAGGACTGGAGGGGCAGGTGGGAGGAGACCACTCAGGCACAGACACTCACATTGGGCCAAGCTCCGGGCACGGAGGGCAGGGGGACGGAGGCGCAGGCCAGTGCTCTGCCTGAGCTTGCACCAGCAGGCCTGCGGGCTGACTTAGGTGGCGCTCAGAGCATGTGGCACACAGCACAGGGGGCTGGACAGCTGTGCTGGCCTGCGATGAGAAGATCTGGGGGACCAGAGGGACCTAACTTGGGGTGTGAGGAGGGCGGGGCCAGCCCGGCAGTGGCTGCCTCCGTGGTAAATGACCAAGAGCAGAGGCCGGTGGGTGGCGGAGGTGGGTGGGGGAGCAGGTCTCGGCTGCAGAGGCTGGGAACACCAGGAAGGGAGGCCGTGGGGCTCAGCTGCCACGGGCTAAAGATGAGGTACTTCCTCCGTGGGATGAGTGTGGAAGCAAGGAAGACTCTTGGGGGTGACACCATCCCAGAGGTCACCCCTTGCCTGTGTCCCAGAGGGAGGCAGTGTGTCATCTGGACCCGAATCCTGACTCTGCCAGGGAGCAGTAGTGTCAATAGTACAAGTTATTATTCTTCCTGGTTCTCAGTTTTCTCATCTGCCAAATGGGGCTAATCATAGTGACCACATGGGTTTTCGTAAAGATTAGATGAAAGCAAGCAAAAGGTTGCCACGGTGCTGGGTGCATTGTAATCAGTCAATGAATAGGTGCTCCATGCATGAGTGGACAACAGGACAGGGGCCCTGCCTCTTGCCACTCTGCTCTGACCCCTGCTTTCCTTGGTGGTGGTAGTGGCAGAGTCCAGCCTCGCCACCTGTGGAGGGCCTCAAGGCCGCCTGGCTCTGGTTCCTGGGTACGGGCTGAGCCTGAGTCCCTCTTGGGCCCTCCCTTCCTGGTGGGCATGTGGCCACAGGTCCTCTGGGCTGCGTCTGGCAGGGGAGCCAACCTGCAGGAGGGACGGAAGCTGATGCCTCTCCTCCGGCGCGCAGGCCCGTCGCTGCATGCACGGGTGGCCGGGGTAATTAATTTACACATTTCATCCTGCTTAAACTAATAAGCTTCTCCGTCCTCCTCCACTGAGCCCGAGCCTTCGGGCTGGGCCTGCCAGAGCCATCATCCAGGCCCCAGGGAAGGCTGGCGGGTCCTACTGCTGTTCCGTGGGCTTGGCCCACAGCTTCCAAGCCCTGCGTTTACACTCTTGTTTGGGCCCCCTCCCCCCACCAGCCTGCTGGTCCAGGTGTGCCACAGAGACACCTTAAGGCACCAACCAACACTGCCCACCTGACAGAGGGAACAGCAGGACCATCCTTTCAGCCCCGGCCTGCAGGTGTCCCCTCCTGAAGCAGCAGGGCCCGGCTCCAAGGTGCCTGGGACCTGAAGACCTCCTGTGTGGTGACACGGACAGTCTCCAAGAACGGCTGTGGAGGGAAGACAATGAATGATGTGTATTGTAGACACTGTTTTGTTAAGAAAGGGAGAAACGCACACACACGTCGGCTTGCATGAGGATAAAGCCTCCTGATGGGTACCCGGGAGACTGGGCCCCCAGGGAGGAGCAGGGGAGCTGCAAGACAGGGCAGGGGGACACTTTCCCCAAGGACCCCTTTGTACCTCTTGCATCTAGAAGGCTGTGAATGTGTCGCATGTTCAAAATGCATCGACTGTGGAAAAACAAACACAAATAGAATGTAAGACGCCACCTGCACGGTATGTTTATTGGGTACCCCTTTGTGCCTGGGAGCAAGGGGGTGGGAGAGTAAGTCATGGTCATACCTTTCAAAGAGAGAGGAAGAGAATAAGTCCGTGGTTACGATAACCGATAGTGGATGTAATGCCAGAGGAAGCCTGGGGTCCTCTGGGAGCCAAGTAGGTAGTTAGGAAGGGCTTCCTGGGGGAGGAAACGCTTGAGTTGTTTTGCAGGTAGCATAGGAGTTGACTGGATGGAGAAGGGAGGGAAGGGCTGGATGAGATTGAAGTGCAGGTTTCTATTCTGACTGCTAAAACCTGCATTTGGTGCATTGGGCCTTTGTCTTCCTGTTCATAACACGGGAGGGCTTTGCTCAGGGAGCTAGAAAGTGATTCCACCCCTGATTTCAGTGATCATCGACCCCTCTGGAGCCGGTGGTGGGCACTTTAGGACCCAGCTCTGTGCCGGCTCCTCCTTTAAGGAGAGGCTGTCTCGTTAGTGGAGGACAGCGAGCTGGCTCCTTCCGGCTGCTTCCCCTACTTACGATTCCACTTGTATGCTCTGATTCCAAATCCTGCAGGATTTAATATCCACTCTGTAATCTACTGGCACCAATAGGCATTATCTAACTAAACCTTAAATTGAAAATGCTAGGCTTCCATTCTCCCCGCGCCGTCGGGAGATGTCGGTGCTCTCTTCCTCCGATGTAATTTACTCTTGCACTAATTAAAGTGCGTCACTGTGCTGTCCTCGAAGGCATGCAGCCTGCCCCCGACAAGGAACACAGCCGCAGTGGACAGGGCAAGGCAAGGCCAGAGCTGGCCAATGTCAGGCTGCAAGATTGGCCCTGTGTCTACCCTAAGCACCTCTTGCTTTAAGCCTGTTTCATTTCCCGAGAGGTCAATAGTTCACTTGTTGTAATAGTCATTCATTCATTCACTCGCTCCTTCATTCCTTCCCTCCTGTATATATTAAGCACTCATGGCAGGCACAGAAATAAAAGTCAGGCTCTTACCCAGACCCTCTCCCCGTTGCCGTGACGTTTTATGTGATGCTGATTCCCAGGCAGCACCTGCCTGTAGAGGAACCCAGGGGACCAGGAGCGAGAATAGCTAAGGTTGTAGATGCTTCCTCTGCACCTGACGTTATTTCAATAACTCTCTCTTTTTTAAATTAAACTTTTTATTTTGAGTTCAATGTAGATCCACATGCAGTTGTAAGCAATAATAGAGACACAGTGGACCCTTTACCGGGTTTCCCCCAATAATAGCACCTTGCAAAACTACGGCACAATGTCACGACCAGAATATTGACGTTGATATAGCTGAGATACAGATAGTTCCATCACCACACAGATCCTTCCTGTTGTCCTCTTCTCCCCTCTTTCCTGACCCCTGGCAACTACTAATCTGTTCTTCATTTTTTCAATTTTGTCATCTCAAGAACAGCATGTAAATGGAATCATTTAACCTCTTGAGACTGGCTTGAATAATTCTTTTAATTTTTATAACACATTGGCAAGTGAGGTAATGTAAGTTGAGGCCAGGGCAGTGAAGTAACTTGCAGAGGCAGATTTAAGCTCAGGTTGCCCTGACCCCAAACCAGGCTGGCTTTCTTTCTTTCTTTCTTTCTTTTTCTTTTTTTTTGAGACAGTCTTGCTCTGTTGCCTGGGCTGGAATGTAGTGGTGTCGTCATAGCTCACAGCAACCTCAAACTCCTGGACTCAAGTGATTCTTGTGCCTCAGCCTCCCAAGTAGCTGGGACTACAGGTGTGCACCACCATGCCCAGCTAATTTTTCTATTTTTCTTTTTTTGGAGACAGGGTCTTGCTCTTGCTGAGGCTGGTCTTGAACTCCTGGCCTCAAGTGATCCTCCTGCCTCAGCCTCCCAGAGTGCTAGGATTACAGGTGTGAGCCACTGCACCCTGCCTCAAACCAGGCTTTCCATCGCTCAAATGTAACACTGACTGGCAGGTACTGCTTGAACCGGTAGGGAGTTTCTTTTTGAGATGATGAAAATGTTCTAAACTTGGCTGCGGTGATAGTTGCATATATTTGTGACTATACTAAAAACCACTGAATTGTACACTTTAAATGGGTGAATTGTGTGGCAGGTGAATTATGTCTCAACAAAGCTGTTAAAAAAGAGAGAAAGAGAAATATACTCATTAAAAAAAATCTATCAGGAGTTCAAGACCAGCCTGAGCTAGAGCGAGACCCTGTGTCTACTGAAAATAGAAAAATTAGCTGGGCATCATGGTGCACACCTGTACTCCCAGCTGTTCAGGAGGCTGAGGCAGGAGGATGGCTTGAACTCAGAAGTTTGAGATTGCAGTGAGCTATGATGACACCATGGCACTCTAGCTGGGGTGACAGAGTGATATTCTGGATTAAACAAACAGACCTCGATTCCCCCTAGGTCGGGGTGAGGTCCCTTTGCCTCCAGAACACAGCTGGGGACCCGGCTCTGGATTGCTGAGCTCTCAGTCCTGGAGGCAGGAGGGGGAGTCCCAGCCTGTCCTGCCCAGCCCTAATTCTCAAGTGCAGGCTGTGGTGAAGGGAACTCTGGGGACAGAGGTGAAGCTCCAGCTGTCTGGAGGGGTTGGCGTGGGACCCAGGTGCTCTCTCTCGCCGCAGGAGGCTCATGGGTGATGTGCTCCCCCTCCCTAAGGCTGTGTAGGCCTCACGCCCTGGGATTGGGGTCTCAGGCACCCTGGTTAGGTCGGCCACGGGGCCACGACGGGTCAGCTCTGAAGCGTGTCACTTGCAGAGCTGACCAAGCGTGGGACTGCTCAGATTGCTGGGACGAGCGAATCTCGTGTGTATAGTCAGCCTGCCGCGGGCTCCTCCAGCTCTCACCTGGGGCCTGTGCCTGCCATACCCTGACCTGGAGCTGATGGGGTCGTGAAGCCAATATCCCCAGGTCCCTCTTCCCCACGGATATCCCCACATCTCCCTATGGGAGGCCTCAGACCCTGGTCCCTGGGGAGGGGGTCTGGCTGTGGCTGCATGGAGTGAGAGAGCCTGTGTAGACCTGAGTCTGCCACTCCCAGACTCAGATGGAGTCGGATGGACCAGGGCTGGGGCTGATGCATGTGAATATGAGTGAGGACCTCCTGTATAGCAGGGTCGGAGTCAGCAGTGGTGACCCTAGCCCCTGGGCACCAGGTGTCCTCTGGAGGGCAGACCCAGGGCTAATAGGCGGGAGTGATAATGGGCGATGAGCAATTTTTGCTCAATGACAGAAAGAATTTTGTAGTTAACTAGAAGAATCCAACAATAGAGCAGACTGCTTTGTGAGGTAGTGAGCTCCCCATCAGTGAGGGCATTTGTTCATTCCTTTAATTCACATTGATTGCCTACCTTGGGAAGGCAGCATGGCACTGTGGCTCTTGGCCCTGGAATTCCACAGATGTGGGTTCAAGTCCCAGCTCTGCTGCTTACTGCTCCATGATCCTTAGCAAGTTCTCGGTGCCTCAGTTGCTTCACCTGTAAATGGGAATAATGACAGATCCTTACCGACCTCAGTGGGAAGACTGTAAAACTGCCCCATGCCTAGCACCAGGTAAGCACAAGGAGCCTTGCATGTACTATTTCAGAGATGTTATTACCTCTATTCCATAATGAGTTAAATTCTTCACTACTAAGTATCTGAATAGGAAATTGAATCCAATTCCGTCTAAGTCTAGAGCCGTGGTCCTCCCCTGAACCACAAGGCTGGGCTCAGTTAGGTATTCAACTCTGAGTTGAGGGACTTGTACCTAGAATATAAAAAGAACACTCACTCAATAATAAAAAAGACAAATAAGCCAATTAGAAAATGGGCAAAGGACAAGCACCACATGTACTCACCAGCAAATTGGTATTAACGGATCAACACCTAA
>VBSM01001265.1:74910115-75043889 GCA_008086735.1 Cheirogaleus medius | reverse complement strand
AAAAAAAAAGAAAGAAAGAAAATGGGCAAAGGACCTGAATATACATTTCTCCAAGGAAGATATACAAATGGCCAAAAAGTGGATGGAAAGATGTTCCACATCATTAGTCATCAGGAAAATGCAAATCAAATACGCTATGGATTATCACTTCGCACCCAGTAGGATGGTGATAATCGAAAAGACAGACACTCACAAGTGTGAGGATGTGGGGGACTGGAACCCTCGTACACAGTTGGTGTAACGTAAAATGGTGCAGCCTCTTTGGGAAACATTTTGGTTAAACATAGAATTACCGTATGACCCAGCAATTCTACTCCTAGGCATACACTCAAGAGAACTGAGAACACACATCCACACAAAAACGCGTGCAGAAATGCTCATAGCAGCATTATTCATAAGAGCTAAGAAGTGGAAACAGCCCAAATGTCCATCAATGGATAAAGAGAACAACTGAACGTTGTGCATCCGTACAGTATCATTCAGCCGTGGAAAGGAATGAGTACTGGCACATGCTGCAACATGGATGAGCCTTGGAAACATGGTAAGGGAAATAAGTCAGGCACAATGTCCATTTATTATACGATTCCATTTATATGAAAGTCCAGAATAAACACATCTGTAGAGACAGAAAGTAGAGTGGTGGTTGCTTAGGGTCGGGAGGTGATGTGTAGGGTAGGAGAATAGAGGAGTGATGGCTACATGGTAGGGAGTTTCTTTTTGAGATGATGAAAATGTTCTAAACTTGGCTGTGGTGATGGTTGCACATATTTGTGACTATACTAAAAACCATTGAATTGTACACTTTAAATGGGTGAATTGTGTGTGGCAGGTGAATTATGTCTCAACAAAGCTGTTAAAAAAGAGAGAAAGAGAAATATATTCATTAAAAAAAATCTATCAGGAGTTCAAGACCAGCCTGAGCTAGAGCGAGACCCTGTCTCTACTGAAAATAGAAAAATTAGCAGGGCATCATGGTGCACACCTGTACTCCCAGCTGTTCAGGAGGCTGAGGCAGGAGAATGGCTTGAACTCAGAAGTTTGAGGTTGCAGTGAGCTATGATGACACCACGGCACTCTAGCTGGGGTGACAGAGTGATATTCTGGATTAAACAAACAAACAAAATCTGATGGCGTGCACCTGTAATCCCAGCTACCTGGAGGTGGAAGTGGGAAGAACATTTGAGCCCAGAAGTTCAAGGCCAGCCTGGACAACATAGGAGACCTGCAGGTGAGGTGGTGAGGCATGGGCGGGGGCAAAGGCTGGGGAGTCTCAGCACACAGGTGGAGTGGTACCAGGAGGATGGTGACCTTGCTCAAGAAGAATTTCCCAAGTGGGAAGCTGGAGGGAAGCTGGAATGCCTTCCTGGGGAAGAGGCACTCTGGGGTGGGGGGAGGGCCGAACCAGTGACCCCCATGGCCTTGGCAGGAGGGTGCTCATAAGTGTTGGGGTGGGGGGAGTTCTGATGAGGGTGCCCGCCTGCTGGGCAGTTTCTCTGACTCTGTGCAGGCCCAAGGAGCCATGTCCTTACCCCACCTGCCTGCCTGCCACACCACCACGTGATCCCGTGTGGAGGGACAGAGCTCAACTCACCCCGTGTCCCCCAGGGGCACAGGTTTGGAGGCAGCGAAGTGGCGGATCCGGGGCCAACCTCAGGTGGTTGCTAACTCTCTGGCCTCAGACTCCTTACCAGGGGCATGAGGGGGGATTTCTCCCTCATTGGGGGGCCTGGCACGAAAGTAGGAACTGATGAAAGCACACGGTGAGGGTGCAGACCAACCGTGGGTAGATGAGGGGTATTGTTATCCCCATTTCACAGATGAAGAAACAGAAAGGCCATGTGTATTGGTGACTTTCTCCAAATGTGTGCCCACCACACTGCCATCGTTGCCTTGTGCCTGATAACTGAGCCGGCCTGGACCCCTCTAAAAGCGCTGTCAGTGAATGACCTCAGTTCACCTTTAGGACAAACTTCCGCGTAGGCAGTCCCATCTTTCAGGTGAGAAAACTGAGAGCCAAGGGATGCACCAGAGGTCCCGCTGCGGACTGTGACAGGCCAGGACAGTAACATTTCTTCACTCCAACCTGGTACCCACGTGACTCAAGTAAAGGAAAGGTCAGGGCACCCCTGCCTGACACTGGCTTTAGAGCAGCCACACCCATGATTCTGGAGCCTTCTAGACTCCGAGATGCAGCTGATCCAAGGCCTTGAGATAAAGTGGAGCCTGGGCAGGTGCTGAGGAGAGGGGAGGAGGCACAGGCTGGTGGATGGGTCTGTGGCTGCTGGACCCTGCGCCACCCTCTGCACGGCCAGTGTGGGTGACCTAGGCGACCCTTCCGTGGAGCTGTCTGCCTCTCCCTGCGGCTGTCGCGGGACGAAGGAGACTGGAGCTTCTCTGCCCCGGGAAGGTGGCTGCATATCAAACGGGAATCGCACAAGCACTCTTGATAAACAGCAGGTAGCCCCACTCCCGCCAGCTAACAGGATTAATCTCAATGCACACAGACGCAGCTGGGCAAAATCAAAACGCAGAACCCGGGCTAAATTACACCACTTAACGGGAGCCCTCAGGGCCTCCCAACATGTCACCTGACTTGCTCACCCACCGAGGATGAGGCCGCAGGGGGAGGCCGCACGTGAGCTGATGCTAGCTTCGGAGGGGCATGTGACGCCCAACTGCAGCATGGGGGTCGAGGGGACCCTGGAGGGGGACCAGGGGACCAGGCAGTGGCATGTCAGGGAGGCCGGGCGTTCAGCCAGCCAGGGAGGGAAACAGGGCAGCCTCTGAGGGCTCGTAGCAGCAGGTGGGATGGGACATCCTGGAACTTTGCTCTGGAGAAGTGGGGGCAGCCCCCAAATGGCGCTGTGACTTTCACTCCTGCCCCGACAGTCCTGCCTGATGACATAGCCCATCCCGAGAACGTTCACATGAAAGAGAGGAGCCAGGCCTTTGGGTAGCTCTGCTTCGTGGCCCGGCTCCTGGGGCTTGTTCTGGCCTCCACAGGGCAAGAAGGGAGGGGACACTTTACCGAAGTAACCACCTGCAATCCCCACTGTAACTGTCATTAACTCTCCTTATGGTTGAGGAAACTGAAGCAGAGATCATGCTCTCTGCACTGCCCCAAGCTTCCTCCCAAACCGGCTTTTTTTTTGTCCTGCACCTGACTTGGGCTCAGGTCAGCTCCACTCTGGGTCAGAGCAGAGCCTCGTGACCCCCCAGGGCCCAGAGCTCTGCTTCCCTGGAGCTTCTGCTTGGGACAGCCACCACCTGGGGGTTCCTCAACAAACACTCCGGTGAGGCCAGCTGCTGGGGACCGGAAGCCACACAGGCTGCACAGGTAGGGCCCCTAGGGGACAAGGAGAACAGCTATGGGCCCCTCAAACCGGGCGAGAGCTGGGAGGGCACCAAGTCCATGTCTCGACCCCCGGGGTGGCAGGTAAGCCCATAGGGCAGCTCCTTTTCCACAACCTCAGTAATGATGGTAAGGATTACTAAGGTTGGTTATTTACTCACTGCTAGGAGCTTTGCTAAACCCTGTGGATCCGTTGTCTCTTCACATGCCCCCCAACAATCTCAGGAGGTGGGCATTGTTTGTAGCGTGGTCTCCATTATCCTGAGGAGGTAGCTGAGGTCACAGAGCTGGGGCAAACCCGCTCCCCAAAGTCCTGTGATATCCCACCCTCCTGGGTTCCCAGGGGATTCCCAGGTCCTTCAGGTGGGGTAGAGGGAAGGGGAAGGTGGGGCCTGCAATCACAAGACTTGGGGTCAGGCTCTGCCCCCCGCCAACCGCCTGGTTCTGTGGCCCAAGATGGCCCCTTTACCTGTTGGAACCCGAAATCCCTGGTTTATATCATAAAACAAACAAACAAGGGGGGAAAGCTGTGCCTTACCTGCATTACTGCGTTGTGGGAATCAAATGAGAAAAATACACGGCTGTGGCTTCCATGCTGTGAGGTGCCACGTAAATGTTAGTTATTACGCCACACCCAGAGCAGGCGTGTTTCTGAGCTCCATGGGATTTTTTTTTATTATTAATAGTAATTACTTGATAATAATCCCATTCCTAATCCATGCACCTCTGAGCGGGACGTCAGGGCCCAAGAGGAGGGGAGCGGGCTCCCCAGTGTGCAGTGGGGTAGACTGAGCCTCCAGCAAGAACAAAGAGCTGCCCCAAGTCCCCCACCCCCCAGGGTGACGTTCTGGGCTTGGAATCTGGGATTGGATCTTCTCCCTCCTGCCAGGGCGCCCCGAGAGTGATTTATGGCAGGAACGCAGCAGGTGCTGTGTCAGCGCTCCCCATCCCGCTCCTGCCTCCCACTCTGTCTCCAGCCCCCTTTATCTGTCTTCTCCCCGCTCCCCTGCTGCCACTCACCTCCCACGGGCTCTGTCTTCCCCATTGCCCAAGGCTGAGCAGGGCCTAATTTCAGCTCCTTTCTGGGGCTGAGAAGCTCCTTTCTGAGCTGTCAAGAGCGACTGGGGAATTTGAGGGGGGCAGGTAGGAGTGGAGACTCCCAGTCCTGCGGGCCCAGGTGATCTGCCCCGAGGCCCTCCAGGTCCTCTTTCCTGCCCTTATGGAAAGAGGCAAAAGGGAACCCGAGGCGGAAAGGCCAGGTTACCCATTGTGGTCGTGTAGCCTGTTCAGCGGCGGAACCAGCATTTGAGCCTAGGACTCCCAGGCACCCAGGGTCACCAACGCCTGGGCAACAGGGCTGTGAGCAGAGCTGCCCCCTCAGGGCCACATGGACCCAACGCAGAGGTCCTGGCGCTTTGTCACAGCAACGCAGGTTCCAAGTCCCACTGGGAGTGAGCTTCTGGAGGGGGGAGCCAGGGGATGGGAGGGCAGGAGCAGACACTGGATCCTCCTTCCCAGGCTTCCATGGGGGCTGGTACAGCACCAGAGCAAGCACTTCTGGGAGGCAGACCGAGCCGTGGGTGGGTGCTGCCCAGGCAGATAGGCGGGTCATCAAACAGTGGGAAACAAACAGCCACATATGAAATTTATAAAAGCCAAGGATTAATTATACTAGTAACTCACTTTTTAACATGGATAAAATGGAAACTCAGAAAGGTTCTTTAACTTACCCAAGGTCACACAGCTAATGGATTCAGAAAAGACAGCTCTGGGCGGGGGCGGGCTCTCCCTGCTGGCACAGAAGCTAGGGTGTGGGTTGCTCTCTGGCTAGTTCCTGGCTATGCTCTCCCTGCTGCCCTCTCCTCTTCCAGCATCCAGAACCTCTGGAGGCCTGCTCTGCCCTCGGCTTCTGAGCTGGGCCAAATTCAGAGGGACCACACTCAAGGCCACCGCTCAGCTTCCCTGGCTGTTCAGGACCACACGCTGTTCCTCCCTCTACATCCAGGACCTGGGTGGGCCTGGCCAGAGGGTCAGGTGGGCATTTTGAAGGCACTGGTGGGTAGAGAAGGAACTTGGGGTGCTAGTACAGGGCCCTGAGACATAAGGTGTCCCAGGGAAGAGCAGGCACCGAATGGGAGAGGCAGCAGTGACCTTCGAGTTGCCAGCCTGCCTCTCAACCCCTCTCTTGGCCTCTCCCTAAATCCTGGGACAGTGAAACACTAGCCCATTGGGCCAGCCGGGCCCAGAGACTCCACTTGAGTCCCTGTGGCCCGATCTCCATGTGCTGACTCTGTGACAAGCCCAGCCGAGGAGGCTGGCGCTGGCAGATTTCCCATCCTGTGGACAAACTTGTTATTTACGTTGATTGGTGCGTGATTTGTAGCTAATTTGTTAATCAACCACAGAGTATGCTGCTTCTGAGAGGCTGGCCCAGGCAGGGTGGGGGCAGCCGCAGTGGCAAGGTGGGTGTGGGGAGGACTGCTCCTCCCACCCAGGGACCTCTGTCCACCTTCACTGTCCTTGTATGAAACCTCTGGCTCTCTCAGATCCCCACCCCCAACACCTGCACCCTGAGGCCACCCGCACTCCAGGGCACCAGCTACTGGGTGCCTTCGGCAACTTGCCTCACCCCTCTGAGCCTCAGTTTCCCCATTTTCTGGTAGTGCTAGCTTCCCGGTCTCTAAGTGAGGAAGATGGACGATTTCTGTGAAAGCACCACATAGTTAGGAGATGCTAGAGCTGGCTTCTGTCAGCTCACAGGAGTTGAGTGTTAAACTTCCAGTGATTTTATGAGCTGGTTGATAAACACAGCCATTATTAAAAATTAAATTATATAAACTACAATTAAATAAGTTATATTAAACACCAAGGTAACAAATACTCAAAACTCATTACTTCCTAATTATTTTACTATATTTTAATATTATCTATACTCTCGAGGTTATTTCTATCTATTTTATTTGCCTGGCGAAAATTCTATAAGATGACACACTACTAAGTATCTCTTCCCAACTCCACGTTCAATAACGTCAGCTTGGTGGCTTGAAATGAGCCAGGGTGGGAATATTCACACCATGGAAATTGGCAAATACTGTAAATCAGGACTTCGTTCATTGTTCTGTTATTTGTCTAGACTTAAAGTGAAGGAGAAAATCTTAATGCAGATTAAACTTGAAAGTGTGCTGTGTCTATAGTTATTAATACACTATAAATAGCACCCAAAAATGAGAAATCCAAAAATGAGAAATCCTTGCAATGTGAAAACTTATTATCTGATGGAGCAAAGAAGTTGCTCACATCATTGATGGACAAAGGAAATTCCAACAGATATTTTTATTGTTTTGGTTTCTTTTTACTGGTTACCAGAAATGAAAATATCAGCCAACATTCATGCGGGAACTATACTCGTTTGTTTCTTGCAACCATAGGCTGGCTATAAATACGGGAGTTCTGCAAAAATCAACTGAAGCATTTTGTGAGAATCAGATCTTTATATGGAATTTACAATAAAGGGTATTGTATAGTGTGTTAATATTTGTGAAATATATGCCACATGTCCTTTATATCAGTAAAATTACACACAGACACATAGACGCAGACACACATAAAGACACACAAACTCATATTTTTTCTGGAGAGCCAGTTGTTAACCATTTACCAGCACACCACTGACTGTGCTCACAAGAGAGGCCACTATCCTTTTCCTTTTTGGTTCCTGCTCCAGCTCTAGGACTTGTACGGTATTATCAGCCCTTAATGTTACCGAAAGTTTGGCACTTGTCCCTGAGGCCGCATCAGAAGAAAGAGGACAAGTGGTTTGAGGAGAAGGAAAGAGAAGTTTATTCATTTGCCAGCAAATGAGGAGGTTGGCAGACTCCCTTCTTAAAGTACCGTCCTGCCTCTGAGCAGGAATACAGAGCTTTTAAAGGGGAAGCTTTCAGCTTCAGGCTGTTGCTGTCCAATTATAGCGGATGGTTCTGATTCATCCTATTTTCTGCGAAGACAATCTTGTGACGCACAGGGACAATTCCCTCGAATCATCTCCTGTGGTACAAAGAACAAAGGACACTCCCCTGCCCCTCTGACCGCTGGCCCTAGGCAAGGATGCAGGTTTTAATTTCCCCAAAGAGTGGGGGAGGTTTTAGAGAGACAGAAACCATTTTTACCCATTTTCAGGCCATTCCCACTGTTACATTAATGGCTCCTCCACATGTTGGGGAAGGGGATAGAACTTGGGCTTCTCATTACCCTCCCCAGCTCCCTCCAGAGCAAGACTATCCCCAGCAGTGACTGGGCATTTCCCCCTGGGGTCCTGAGAGAGAAGGTGTCCTCAGGGCACTTCCCTGGGCAAAGAAGAGAATGGCCCAAGACCCTGGAACTTGCCTGCTCTGCTCTGGGGGCGGTTCTATCTTTGTCTGGCCTCATCCAGAATCTGAGCAGTGACAGCACCTCAGGCAAGGGTCACCATCACCTCTGGCCTGGATTTTGACAAGACCTTTCCTAACTGGCCTCCCTGCTTCTATTCTTGCCCCCTCTATGTCTGTTCTCCACATGTAGCAGGAGGAGATCCTCTTAAAACCTAAATCACATCATGCCATTCCTCAGCAAGAAATGTGACCCAGCCTTGGACAACCTTGTCCCCACCTTTTGGGGCTCTTGCCATCTTCACTCACGCTGCACCAGCTACACTGACACTGTCCTCTTTGTGGGTCCTTGAGCTCACCAGGTGTCTCTCCTCCTGGGGCATTTGCACCAGCTGTGCCCTCTGTCTGGCATGACCTCCCCCCAAATAGCTGCTTGGCTCACTCCCTCTCCTCCTTCAAGTCTTCATGCAGATCTCGTGTCCTTGTTGAGACCTGCCTCAATGACTTTTTCAACAGTTCAACACTATCCCTCCCCCCTGCACCAATGCACCTGATCCCTTTAAGCTGATCTACTTTTTCTTCTTTCATGGTATTTCTCACCTCCTAGTATACCATCTAATTTCCTCATTATATTTGCAATGGAATTGGGGCTCCATGAGGGGAGGGATTTCTGTCTGTTTTGTACACGGGTACACCCATACTCCAAGAGTGCCTGGCACCTGCTGGGGGTCAGTAAGTATCTTTGAAGAAATGCTTTGGGGAAGAAAGGGCAGCTTCTGAGGAGTTTGTGTGGAAGAACAGGAAACGCTTCCTTCCACTATTGATGCTGGGATGGGGAGCTGGCCTGTTTCCGCTCGGCCAGGCTCTCAAGCTTGCCCGGGGTCAGGGTTCTCCAGAGAAACAGAACCAACAGGACGTGTGTCCACACATGTATGAAGAAAGAGCCTTAGTCTAAGGAGTCAGCGCACGCACTTACAGAGGCTGACGAGTCCCGAGATCTGCAGCCGGCAGGCCAGAGACCCAGGAGAGCCCATGGTGAAGCTCTAGTCTCAAGGCCAGAAGGCTCGAGACCCAGGAAAAGCTGATGTTTCAGTTCAAGTCAGGAAAATACCGCTTTCCCAGCTTGAAGGCAGCCAGGCGGCGGGAATTCCCTGCTTATTTCGGGAGGGTCGGCCCTTTTGTTCTATTCAGGCCCTCAGCTGGTCTGACGAGGGCCTCCCACCCGAGGGAAGGCCATCTGCTTTGCACAGTCTGGCGACTCAAATGACAATCACACTGAGAAACAGTCTCACAGACACACCCAGAGTAGTGTGTGACCAAATGTCTGAGCACCTCGTGGCCCAGTCAAGTGAAGGCATAAAATTAACCAGGGCAGGCTCTTTGTCCGCCCCAGCCCTACTAGAGCAGGGATGGAGCATGCTGAGTGACAGGTGACCTTCCACCAAGTGGGCAGTGCTCTATCAAGATGGCCTGTTAGCACCATCATTTCCCTCCTCCTGCTCTCCAGGGACCCAGACACTGGGTAAGAGGAGAGGGAAGGTGGCTACTGAGGCCTTGGCTCAGCCTTTGTTTTCTCATCTGTAATGTGGACTTAAAACAGTATCCTTCTCTCCATATTCGAGTTGTAAGCCTCAAATGAGAAAATGCTTTGGCAAACAGAAAGCATTTTGCAAGCCCAAGGTATTAACCTTGCAAGCTACTCATTCCTACTTATCCCCCGGCAAGTTTCTATCCATGCTAAGGGAAGGGTTAAGCCCACCTTCTTATTTATATAGTTTCTCATGTCCCTCGTAGGAGGAGCAAGGAACAAGACATGCACAGGGCCAGGGGCTTTGAAAACAACAGTGGCAACAGCACGTACATTTGACAGGGTAGGTGGAGAGTTGGTGTTTGTCTCTCGTGCCCAGGAGAGAATCCTCCAACTGTTGAGTTTCTCCATTCTCGTGGCTTTGCCCATCGGGAGGGATTGCAGTTCTGAATGTGGCAGAGCAGATGTGATATCAGAGGAGCTTTGTGTTGGGGGGCCCTGGGAGAACAGGTCTGTCCCGGGTAAGTTGTGTGCAGGCATGTCTGGAAGCAAGGGGATGAATGGTAGTCTCAGACTCTGAAATGCTCAAAGAATGTATGTTCCTAATGGGTTTTTCAACATCATCAGCACCTCCCTTTCTCCTGGCCCTGTGCGGTTGGGGATCAGAAATGCAGAGGCACTTTCCTTTGCCCAGATCCTTTTTCTGGCTCCTCCACCCAGTCACCAGCAGAGCCAAAGTTCAGGTAGAAACTTGTCCGGCTGGATTGTCGAGACACCAAGGCCATCCGCTGCCCGGCTCTGACAGTTGTTTGGCAAGATGGAATACGGATGCCTACGCCGTGACATCGGGTGCCGAAAGCACAGGGTGTTCCAGCACAGTGGCCTATCAGGGAGACAACTGACTGATGGGAAACCTGTATTGATCGGGGCGGGGGAAAGTCTCTGCTGTCTGTCCCTGCCGACGGCAGAGAGCGTGGGCGCACTCCACCCTTGTCCTCTGGGAGAGCCACGCCTCGATACCCATCCTCGGATGCTCTCTGTGTTGGGGCTTCAGGCCAAGGGTGGATATGAGCTGTTTAGTTTCATGACACAGGTAGGGGGGTGAGGCTGATTCATTTGTTCATTCATTCATTCATTCATTCAATAGTTATTTATTGAGAGCCTTTTTTGTGTCTCTGTGCTCGAACTGTTTTAGATGTGGGAATCCAAGAGCAAACAAAATAGACAAGGTCCCTTCTGTCATGGAGATTGCATTCTAGTTGGGGAGACAATACATGTGAGCACGTGTAAAGGAGAGGAAAACAGCGTAGATGTGGGTCTGGGCCTTGGATATGTCACTTACTAGCTGTGTGACCTTGGGCAAGTTATTAAACTGCTCTGAACATCAGTTTTCTCATATTTAAAGTCAGGATGACAACACTGGTTTCATAGGATCGTTGTGTGGATTAGTGAACAAACAGTACATAGAATGCACAATAGAGTGCTTGGCTCACAGTAGATGTTTCCATATGCACATGGGCCCATTATTGTTATTGCTGCTATTATCATTAATATCTCATATCTAGAAATAGAAAAAGGAGAAACCAAAATGCTATATCCTTTCTTTCAGCAAAGCGACACTCAGGAAGAGGTGAGTCGAAAGCTGTATCTACACAGTATCACAACTGTTAGTTGGTCAAACAGCCAACCCCTCGAGTGTTTGGTCAACAAAAGCTCTAACAACTGACAGTGTTTTCCTATTGGTGGGATCAGGTGGTTATTTGAATAAGATGAATCAATTGATTGTCCTAATTGAATGAATCAATTGATTGTTCTAGTATCATGGTGACACAGTCTAAGATTAGTTATAGTTTTATCCAAGGCCCTGGTGCTTTCTCTTTCACAGTGAGTCCTTTGGCCTGGTTCTGTCTTGATTTTGAAACTGTTAAAAATATGTGATTAGGTGTGAGGATGCACGTGTGTGCATGTGTAAACATGCGTTTGCACACACACACACACACAGGAGACATGCCAGCTCATGGTTATCCCTGCTGAGTTGGGACCAAGAAAACCCAAACTTTATGTTATGCCAACAGCTTTTACCTCTTCCCAGCCAGTTTTTTCCAGAGCAGATGCCAAAGAGCCAAATGGCATAGTCTGAATGTGGTCACTTTCCTGCCAGCCGCTGGGCAAGGCTCTGGCTGTTGGCACACCACTCTGCTGCCCTTTGTGAGACAGCATCAGCTCCACCTGGCATGGAAAAGGCAGCGTTGGCACCGTCAGCCTGTAGGTGCTTATGGGAGGAGGTAGAGGATGTTGGTTACTGGCAGGCAAACCTGTTGCCACTAAAGCTTGGCACGTCTGGGTAGCTTCAGTGGTCCAGACAGAGAACTAGCAGGGAGGAAGAGCGCCACAGCAGTGCCAGTCTGGCTCCTTGGTTCTGCCCATGGAAAGACATTTCTTCCTTGGCAGGGAGCTTTGTACGTTGCAGAGGCAAATTTATATGTAGTGGGGTAGTTTGACCATAATCCTAGGATGACTATGACCTCATCATCTAGAAGAGGTTCCTTAGGGTACTTTTTGCCCTATGTGTGAGGAACTTACATTTTCTGAGTTTTTCCTGCAGGGGTAATAAATGCCACTTCTGAGCTCTTGGAAATAGGTAATCTTGTGACATCTTGAGAACTGCTCCTGCCTGCTCCGGGAGCCCTGTCTCCCGTCATCACTCCAAGCCCTGGATGGTGTCCATAGGGACTCTGCTTTCCTGGGCCAGGAGACAGGCTGCTTAGCTAGGCACCTTCCCTTCCACATGCAGACAGATGGAGAGCACTGCATGTGGAGCCAGGAGACCAGGATCCCAGGGTCAACGCTGCCTTTTACAAGCCGTGGAACATGGACAAGTTGCTTAACTTCCCTGGGACTCAGTTTCCAGCTGCCCTATCTATCATGGTGAGGATTAAATGAAATAACACAGATAGAAGCAAACTGTAAACTGATAAACTTCAAACACATGCAAGGTATTATACCATGCGCTCCACACAGCCCTCCCACCAGACCAGCTCTCTGTGATCACTTTTTTGTTCCATCTTGTTACAAAGCTGCTTACTCGGATAAAACCCTCAGGAGAAGCAGGATGTCCATCCCTGGGGAACCCCCACTCTCTCCTGACCTGTCTGATCCATACAGTCTTCTCCACCCTGGAGCTCACAGTCTTCTCCCGAGCTAGTCTCTGAGCACGCACAAACCTGAGCAGGGGAAGGGAGCGGGGGCACAACTACAGAAAGCCAAGATTAGGGATTCTCTTTCTATTCCTTTCTTCGTTTCCTGCTCTGAGATGGGTGAGCAGCCTGATTTATTTTTGACAAACTTATCTGCATTATGAATTATATTGGGGATGGAATTGTTACATTAAATCAAAGTTAATTTTCAACTTCTGTTCAGGGCGCCATAAATAATCAACTCCAGGGTAAGGTTATGGACTAAAGTCGCCCAAATTATGCTAATGAGGATGATTAAACTTTTGAATTCTAAGTTTCTGTAAGAATAACAATCAGTTAGCATTTACATTTCTGCCGTGCCCTAGGATCTGCTGCTTTTTCTGAAGCTGCTATTAAATATAAATAACAATATCTCTTTTTTTAAGTCAAGTTGAGCCCTTTGGGGCATATCCTATTCTCTTTCCTGGTGTTCAGCTTCTGCAGATGTGTGGAGGCAACCAGAGATGGAAGGGAGAGTGGAACCGAGTCCGCAGAAGCTGTGCATTTGCATTTGCCTTAGAACTGCAAAGGGATTTGCAAGTTCTAACGGAGACAATAATTAAATTTTGCCTTGGTCCATTTGGTAAGGAAAGCTAGGAAGCCCTGTTGAGCTTTAGAAGTGCTACCCCCAGTGAGCAGCAATGATTTCTAAGGGATTTTGAATTTAGGATGGGGTAATAGTTCTTAGCCTTTTCTGCTGACATGCTGTGTGTCTTTGGGTCCATTGCATTAACTTTCTGTTCTTTGTTGTCCCTCCATAGGCTCTGGGGACCTTATACACGATGCTGCTCAAGTCCCCAGTTTAACTTAAGAAGGGGCAAAAAGACCCAGTTGATTTCCAGCCTCATGTTTAGCCACCTGTTATCAAAGCCCCGAGAGATGCTCATCTCCTGATGTCTGAGCCAGGCCCAGGCGGCTGCTATTGAAATGACAGGTCAGCTCAGAGGTTAGGTTGCTGGCTGAGTGGCTATTGTTTATCCCAGTTTCAATTTCATCGTCATGACAACCCACACAAGTCATTGTCCCAGCCAATGCCTCTGTGTACCGGTGTGTGAGGAACGAGCTTCGTCCTGGCTCGTTCTGCCTGACGGGCCAATACCCATCTCTGCACTCGGGTGGCTGCTCCTTTCTTCCCCCTCATGTGTGCACAGTGTTCTTATTTTCTCCACCACTTACCCAGAAATTGTTTTTGAAAAGTGTCTCATTTCAGCTGAATTTGGCCCAGAGTAATTGGGAACATTGCTCGGCCGGGATTTGCTCTCCCTCCTCAGCATTCTGGCGGGACTCCCTCACTCCTGGGGGGCTTCCAGAACCGCTGGGACCACTGGCTGGGAGGAGGACAGGCAGCGGGTGGGAATCTGCCTGCTTCACACTCAGAGCACCCAGGGAGGCCTACGAACGTTCTGCTCCCACGACTCGGCGCAAATGCAAAACCTGCCTCAATGTGTCTTCCAAGCTAAGGGTGCCCCCTCCTTGAAAACTTCAAGAGACAGATAGCTGGTGTTTCTGTTTTGCTCTATTGCTCTGAGAAATACTGGTGTCTGTGCGGGGCCGTTTAGACTCTAGCTCTGGATGTTAACGCCGGTGAGCCTTGAAAGAATTGCCTTGGAAGAATGGGACGTGTCCATTGAACTTCTCTTTTGGGTCCTCACATGTGATTCTGAAAGCATACACTCCCCTGACTGAGGGAGCAGCCTGGAAATCACACCCGGCTTCGTTCTGGCGTGCGGTGACGGTGTCCGGAGGAGGCCTGGGGCCGAGTCTGCCCATGGCTGAGGCTACAGCTAGGCCCGGCACTGAGGAGTCCCCGCAGGTCTTCTGTTGGAGGTGGCTTTTCTTGGGGCTACAGGATCACCCGTTTTGATCATATGGATGGCGTCTTTGCCTGAATTTCATAGTGCAGGATTTAATTTTTTTTTAAAGATGTTGGAATTGCTTTGCCTGAGAGGGGCTGTGAGGGACCGGGGAGCTAATTAGGAGTCTCCAAATCAAGGGAGGTTGCTATGGAGACGGGTGGGCCCGCTGCTGTGGGCAATGCTGAGGTTAGGCCCACGTGTGTGGCCCCCTGTTGTCCTGGTGGGAACAAAGTTGAGCCCGGCAATGGGAGAGGACAGAAAGCAGGTGTGGCAGTCGGGAGCCAGGAGCTGAGCCAGACGAAACTGGGAGCAGCATCCGGGTGAGAAGGTGGGTCCAGCTGGGGCTCAGGCCACAGGATCAAGCAGGCCAAGAGCCCGTGGCCTTCACCTTCCTCACCTTCATTCTTTCAACAGACATTTGCAGAGCGTTCAGTCCATGCGGGCCGTGCTCTGGGTCCTCACGAGTGAGTGGGGAGTGGGGAGTGAAACGGACCCAAAGCCCAGCCCTAGCAGGGTCTTTACTTTCTGCCGGGGGCAGCCAAATAATCAGCAGATCATCTAACCAGCAGTCCCCAACCAGGGACCAGTTCATGGAAGACAATTTTTCCACTAATGGGGTGGGATGGGGAGGTGGGAGGTGGAGCTCAGGGGTGACGCGAGTGGTGGGGAGCAGCTATACTCGCCCCGCCGCTCACCTCCTGCTGTGCGGCCCCCCAGTTCCTAAGTTTCATGGAAGACAATGTTTTCACGGATGGGGGGGTGGGGTGGAAATGGGGTGCACAGCTTTGCGGCCTGGTCCCTAACAGGCCACGGTGGGTCGGTGGCCTGGGGATTGGGGACTGCAGATTTACAGTCAGATGGTGACAAGTTCCATGTTAGGGGAGGGGCATAGGGAGTGTGCAGAGAGCTACAATGTAAAATAGGTGGTCAGAGTCGGCCTTTCTGAGATGAGGCTTCGGCAAAGAACTAAAGCAGGCGAGGGCTGGAGTTGTGGGGAGGCCTGGGAGAAGATCTGGGCAGAAGGAACGGTGAGCGCAAAGCCCGTGGGCCTGGCGTGCTGGAGGACGGGGGAGGCCCGTGAGGCTGGCATGGGGTGGGGAAGGGGAGCCACAGGGGTGAGGTCTGAGAGGTAACCAGGAGCCAGACCTCACCCGGCTCTGCGGCCACCGTAAGGGCTTTCCCAGTGCAATGGGGAGCCATTGGAGGGTTGAACAGATGAGGGATGTAATCCATAGGCTCTTATAGGATCCCTCTGGCTGCTGTGTTGAGAACATTCTGAATTTTAGATGTCATCTGCTTAGATCAGATCCTCAACCGGTCCTTGTCATTGGACTGGGGAAGGTCTGTGTGATTACCAGCTGACCTCAACTCTACTAGGATTTGAACATTTCTAGGAAAGCATTGAACTGAACGTGTCACAACCTTGTGCTAATGAGCAGAGTTATAGAGAGGCAGACTGGCTCAATGTAAGTACCATCCTTGCCTCATCTGCCCAGCCTGGTGTTAGGGATGCCAGGATGCCAGCCCCTGGCTCCCATGGGTCAGATTCTCCCAGGCCCTGGAGCTTTTCTTTGGGCTTTTCACTCCGCCACGCAGGGCCTCCTTTAGGGATGCCACTCTCCCCACTGCCACGTTTTGTTTCCTACCCTCCTGTGGCTCTCTGGGGAGTGTTCACAGGCCTAGATTGCAGCTGCTTCTGAACTGGAGGAATCTGCGTGAAACCTCGCCGTTTCTAGCTCAGATCTGTTCCAGCTCCAGGGGCTCCAGCTCTCTGACTTTAGACTAACTTCCCTGCCCTCTTGCAGCCTCCCAACCCCAGGATGAGCAGCTACCTGTCTGGAAGGAGGAAGGATGGTAGTCAGCCCTGGGAGGCAGAATGTTCCATTCTCTATCAGTGGGCCGGCAGATTGGCCACGTGGGTCTCAATGTCCTGGGAGGGGCTGGGCCCATGAGACCCCAGTCCTTCCCCCTCCAACATTCATTGTGTCTGTGTGATGTCACTTGTTGGTGTCTGAAGAATGGGAACTTATTCTCCCCTTTTTTGCAGAGGTGGCACGGGAGGTGTCTTTAGGGACGCTCCTAACCGAATTTCTTCCACACTGCTGACAACAAGGCTTTGTGAATTACTGACTGAGCAGAGATCTGAGCTGGCAGAATCAAAGGAGGTAGGTTTAGGAAAGGATCCAAATTACATTGAGGGAGATCCCACTGCTGTTCCAAGCAGTCAAATACTCTCTTTTGATTGAATGAGCTTGTTATTAAAAATGCATTTAAAAAAATGAAATCGAAAGCAAATCCCTTCAAATAAAATTTCAGCCTTGTCTCAAATCCAGAGGTTTATTTGGAAGTTCCATCTTCCCGCACTTTGCGCAGAGCTGTGCTGGAGAGATCACAGCCCTCTGTCCCCTGAGCACGATGAATCAGGAAGGTAGATATCAATCAGGTTTCCTGAAATGGGTGCACAATGCCTACTGAGATGGGGGAGGTGATCGCCTAAACTGCACTGCATGTCACGCCACAAAAATTCTCATATCCCTCAAGGGCTGAACCTTGAACTGATCTGGAATCTGTGATGCAGTAACACTTTCCTGCTACCCGCCTCGGACTTCTGGTCCTCTGTCCATTCCATCCCCTAAATTTGGCCTGTGTTGCCTCCTATATGTTGGCAGACAGCTTCCCCCGACAGCCCCCTGACCACTTTCAATAAGGAAGCTCTTCCTTATTGAATTAGGAAAAAATACCATGCTGCTTCCCTGCGACCTGCACACTCTCTTGATGTGCTAGCTCTTGGAAGAAAGGCAAGGAGCCAGAGAGTTACATCAGCCAGGACAGTGTTAACTTTAATCCTACTTAATTCCGACTCCACGATGAAAGCTTCACTTTGAGACTTGATTGCGGTGAGTTTAGGTCAAATAAGAGGAGGTTTTATTCAGCCACATAGTCATTTATTCATCAGGCATTCACAGAGTCAGGTGCAGAGCTTAGGGCGGGGAGTCAGAGGAACAATATTTGGTTCCTGTCCTTCCGGGAGACAAACAGCAGAAACAAATAGGAAAGAACTACAATCTATGCAATCAGGTGACGACTGTATGTACCAATGCTGGGACTGCAAAAGAGGAACAGCTGTAACTCGGGGGGAGTGACACAGAGGCAAGGGGATTGGTGAAGAAACTGACTCTTTTTTTTTTTTGAGTCAGAATGTCACTCTGTTGCTCTGGCTAGAGTGCTATGGTGTCAGCCTAGCTCGCAGCAACCTCAAACTCTTGGGTTCAAGCAATCCTCCTGCCTCAGCCTCCTGAGTAGCTGGGACTACAGGTGTGCATTACCATGCCCGGCTAATTTCTTTCTATTATTTTAGTAGAGATGGAATCTTGCTCTTGCTGAGGCTGGTCTCGAACTCTTGACCTCAAGCGATCCTCCTGCCTCAGCCTCCCAGAGTCCTAGGATTACAGGCCTGAGCCACCATGCCCAGCCAGAAATTGACTCTTACATTGGATTTCAAAGGCTAGTAAACTCATGGAAGTGAAATTATGGAACTCATGACCTTCTAGAAAGCTGACTAGCAGGAATTGCAAACGAATTCTGAAAGGATTAGGAGAATACATGTGGATATCATGCTAGGAAGCCCAGACTCGTATCTGGAGGTGAAGATGCAAGCTCTGTTTGCGGGGATGTGATCCTTGGCAAGTTACTCAACATCTTTGTGCCTTAACTTCCTCATCTGCAAAGTGAAAAATATAATAACAATGCCTGTCCTGCTTATCTCAGGGGGTTGCTGGAAGGATCAAAAGTTCCAGTGCATTATGAACATGCCAGAAAATGGTTAAGTGAGCGGCAAATGTAAAGGCATTTTAAAGCCTTTTATCTGGAAATAATTTCAAACTTACAAAAAGCTGCAAAACTAAAAATAGGACAAAGAACATTCATGTCCACTTTACCCAGACTTACCTATTGTTTATAGTTTACTTCATTTATTATTTATTGTTATTCTCTCTCTCTCAATCTCTCTCTCTTGTGAATATATATAAATACCATATGTCCACAGTCACATATGTATGCATATTTTTTTCCTTAACCATATAGGGTAAGTTATATATATCTTTACCCCTAAATAATTCAGTGTGTATTTCCTAAGGGATATTCTCTTACATATCACAGTATATTTATCAATTTTACAGATTTACATTGATACAATATTTTATCTAATCTATTACCCATGTAACAATTATAATTACCCATATTACAACTTTTTTGCTTACTCTTCTAACAATGCCCTTTATAGCATTTCTCCTTCCAGTACAGGATTCAGTCTAGGGTCAGATATTGCATTTGGTTTTTGTGTCTCTTTAGCCTCCTTTAAGCTAAAACGTCCCACAGCCTTTCTTCGTCTTCTGTGATATTGATATTTTTATATTTTATTTTTTGTAGAGACTCACTATTGGTCTGGCTAATGCCCAAGCTGGTCTTAAACTCCTGGCCTCTAGCGATCCTCCCACCTCAGCCTTCCAAAGTGCTGGGATCACATGCATGAGCCACTGCACCCAGCCTGATATTGTTATTTTTGAGAAATACAATGCCCCCACTTTTTAAGTGGAATGTTTCTCCTTTTATGTTTGTCTGATGTTTCTTCGTGATTAGACTGGCGTTGTGCATTCTCAGTAACAATACAACACAGGTGAAGCTGTGTACTTCTCAGGGCATCACATCTGGAGGTGGGTGATGGCCATCTGTCCCTCACAGGTGATCTTAATTTTGATCATCTGGTCAAGGTGTTGCTGATTTCTCCATTGTTAATTACGTTTTCCTTTGTAACTAGTAAGCAATCTGTAGGGAGACACTTTAAGGTTATTTCTTATCAAATTTTTCTCTAGATTTAATATCCACTAATGGTTTAGGACAGATTCGTGAAGGTTGCAAAATGCTAATCTCCAAACTCCAGCACTCTCTCTATTTTACCAGTTGGTAAATAGATCTTAACCAACCTCCCCTTTTTGTCCATCCATCCATCCATCCATAATCTATCTATATTGTCTAAATATATATATATATTATTGGTGTGGACTCATGAATTTCTATTTTTTCAATGATTTATAATCCATTTTTATATGTAATTATTTTGGTCAAATTGTCCCAGATTGCACCAGGGGAGCCCATTCAAGGTGATTCCTCTATTCTGGGACATGCCCCATCATTGTTTTTGAGCATTTCCTTACTTCATGGCATAATGAGATGTTTCAAGCTTGTCTTGCACCTACTCTGCCCCAGTCCTGGAGTCAGCCGCTGCTTTGAGGATTACTGGCTCCTCAAAGCCAGTACTGGCTCCTCCCACTGGCTCTTTTTAGTGGGAAAGAGTATAGGAGACGAGGATCTGTGCACTAGATGTGCTCATTGGTGGTGGGAGATCTTTGCTTCTTGGCCCTTTCAATGGTCAGAGCTAAGAAACATGCATGTATATACAAATATACACACATACAAATATGCATACGTACACACATGCATGCTCATGCATGTTTACAGCTGTGTATGCATGTGAACATCCATATGCAATACATATTTTAGATATCATGAGTTCACTACTTCATGATATCATGAGTTCAGTACTTCCAGTTCAAGTTCATTCCCACAGTGTTCTTCCGTCCTCCCTCCATTCCACATTCGCATGTCCCTTCTTCCTCAGTGAGAACCCTGTAGTTCATCCCGCCACAGTAAGCAAATCTACTATAAAGAGTTCAGGATTTGTTTGCACTTCTTTGCCCACCCCACCCTCCTCCTCACCCCAACATGCGCACCTCCTACCCTGCCCCTGCCTGAGGGTATGTGGTCAAATGCTATTTTCATAAATTACTTGGATTCTTTCTTTCTCTTTCCCTCCTTTTCAGCATGGTTATAATTCACATTTGAAATACAGTTGGCTTCATTCATTTCAGTTTGCATTTAGTCTTTTCTCTCTTTCTAGTCTTACCAATTTAATGTTTTGAATTTGCAGACTATTGGCATGCTTTCAAAAGTCAATACCCTAAAAAAAAGGTAAACTCAGAGACGTGTCATTTCCTCCCATGTCCCTTCTGCCCTGTTCCTTCTCACTTCTTTAGGTATCCAACTTCATTATTTTCCATTTATCCTTCTTGTGTTTCTTCTTGTACAATAAGCATGTACATGTGCATTTTTAATTTTCCCTTATTCCTTACACAAAAGATAAAATACCATGTATGCTCTTTTGTGCTTTGCCCTTTTTTTACCACTCAGTAATATCTGAAAATTACTTCGTATCAGTTCATAGTGATTTCATTTTTTCACAGCTGCATAGTTCTCCACTGTGTGTATATACCGGGGTATATTCAACCAATCTCTTATAAAGGCATTTTATTTTTCAAAATGATAACACTCCCATTGCAACTTGCTAAATGCACACAGTGCAACTCCACATCTTGAGCATCTGGGCTGGGCATAAGCTGGGACTCCGTCCACATGCCTCCCACGTGGGGTTGGGGCATTTCTGGCAATTGACGTTGTTGGTGTTGGGCAGTGCCTCTCCCGACATGCACACACTGACTTACATAGGGACCAGGGAGCTTCCTGGGATGAAAAGGGGCAAACCTTGTCTACTGATAGGGACACAGAAATGTCCAATGGATGAGGGTGGGGAGAGCAGATAACGTGGGAGAGTGGCAGGCACTCACAGAGAGCTCAGCTGGGTGAGCAAGGCATCTGCAGTAGGACACCAGACCCAGTGCCTAGCCCACCCTTCATAGGGGAGTGTTGGTACTTCACATCTCCCTGGCCCAGCCACTTGGGGACATGTGTGTGGCTTGTGATAAAGAGGTCTTTGCACATTCATGAACTGAAATATCCCTAACATGTGGCTGCTCAGAAATCTTTGCTCCGTCATTGTTTGTGTGATATCTCTTGGTTGAGCGAGAGGAAGCATTCTCTTTGTTGGCAAAATCAGAGCTGCCAGATGAATTGGCAAAGATCCCTGCCGAGGTGGGTTCTGCAACTGTGCTTGGGGTAGGAGTGGGGGCCAAAGGGAGTGGACCATGGCAGCAGCGCCTGTCCCCAACTGTGAAAGCTCTGGTGTGGCCACCAGGGATGGGGGCCAGGTGGAGGCCTCCCTGAAACCAGTCCAGGGGAGCAGGTGGGCCCAGCTTGGTGAAGCCAATGGGCTGTGGAAGAGCTGCTTGGCTAGCTGGATGATATTTTAGGGGCCAACCTTATAGAGCTCTCTGTGCTGTGAGCATTTTCCCTCTCACGTTGCAAGAAAGACACACTGAGTTGCAGCTGTCCCAGCGGTGGCACAATCATGGGCAGCATTTCTATTCACTGATGTTGGGCTTCACTACAGTGGTAATGGGCTTGGTGGTGGCAAGATACAGGCAATAGAATGGAGTCCAAGAAGTGGTGCCTCAGGGATCCTGTTGGGTCTGGGACTTCAGTGATGGGAGGAGAGAACAGGGCCAGGGTGGGTCTGTGCCCACATGGTACTTCCCTGAAAAGTGTCAGAAATATATGGGGGTGGTGACTCCCTAAAAGCCTGGACTTTCTGCCACCACACAGCTGGGGGCTTAGAGCATCAAGATTAAGGCATTAAGGTGAACGGAACCCCCATTTTACTTCCTGGCTGCGGAAGCCTGTGACATTCAGGTTGCACTTGTACATAGATCGAAGTGGAGACCACTGATGCCCACCCTCCCCCAAATGCAGCTGTCCCTTGCAGCCTGCCTGACAGATGGCCTGTTTGCATCGTATTAATTGGCATTTGTTCCTTGGCTTCTGCATGCATGCCTCATGCCCTTTTCTCCCGTGCTGGCCACATCCCTGAAGGAAGTGGCTGTCCCTTCCCTTTTCCTGTGTCCGCACAGATGTGCCTCTGAACTCTGGAGACAGTCGGGCCCTGGGGATCACAGACCTACCCTTTCACTGCTCACTCCTGGTAACCGGTGCTCAGACCAGGGTCTGTGGTCTGGGACTCCAGGGCACCTGGACACCCTGAGGGAGAGGGCAGGAAACAGGGTACTCAGGCCGGTGTGTCCTCCTCTTGGAGACACCCCTATCGAAACAGCCCCCTGCTGCCCTGGGCCCTCTCACCCCGACTTAGCACGTTCCATCCCCATGGTCAGCTGTTCATCTGCTTATTGTCTGTCTTTGCCATTTGAATTGAGCTGTATGAAGGTGGGGACTTGTGAGTTTTGTCACTGCCAGTTGTCTGACGCCTGGAATGGTGCTGGCACATAGCAGGCCCTTGGCAGATATTTGTGTCTGTTGAATGAATAAAATGCTGCTGCTGCTGCTGCTGCTGTGGTCCCAATGGTGACGAGTTCCCGAACCCTTTCAAGTATTTATGGCCAGAAACAAAGACATTTAGGCATTTGGTCTTCTCAGTTTTCAAAAAAATCTATGCAAATATGTTCTATGACTTGGAATTCACGTGGAAGGAGTCTCGTTTCCTGTTCCTGCCCAGTTCAACTCCCTGGAGCAGGGGACTTCTTAGGAGGCCATGTGGTGGCCCAGCTCTGTGGGGTTCCAGGCATTCTCCAGTGTCCTTTAGAGGACAGGCTAGGGCTGGACTGGCCTGGTCTTGGCCTCCAAGCCCCTCCTCCACACCTCTCCTGTTGCCTGGGAGTGCTCTGCTTCTGACCCCAGGCCAAGGGAATTGGTCTTCCTGGCTGGGTGCTCAGAGACTCTGCTGGAAGTTAAGCTTGCTGGGAATGAGGCCCTGACCTTGCTTCCAAGTCTAAGAACTGGGCACTTGCCTTGGCACTTGTGCCCAAACCTCATGTTTGGTGTGGCACGTAGTGAGAGGGTCGTGCTTGCCTTACTCTTTCCATGACTCTGCCCCCAGGATACCCAGAGACCCTCCTCTGAATCCCAGCCCCCAGGCTGGGCCACTTCTAGCTACAGGCTGGCATAGGAGCCAGTGTCAGAGGCAGTGTGGGGCAGATGCAAGGCCATGAGTTCAAATCCTCCCTTCCTAGCTGATAGACCTTGGGCAAATATTCATTAACCCCCCTGAGCTCATCTTGCAGAGTTGTTGGGAAGATAAAAAGAGAAACATTTTTTTTTTTTAAAAAGGCTAAACAGAGATATTATTATTGTTAATGACTGGCTTCCTCAGTGCCAGACTGCTTGCTTGCCAGACTGCTCCTATCTCCTGAGTGCCATGTCCCAGATCCTTGCCTCCTTCCCCCTCTGCTTGCAGCCCTTCCAGCCACCCAACTCCCCCCACCCGCCCGTGCCACTGTGGGCTCCGCAGCCGCCACTCAAGGCTCTTGCCCCACTGAGGCTCTTTCGGTTTCTAACAAAAACTCACTCAAACTTCTGCAAGAGACAGAGTGTGTACGGTGATTCCTAAAGTTCGTGGCTGTGGTTATTTACCTAGGTTCAGAAAGAAGGGCAATTCACTGTTGGTCCATTCATAAAATACAAGTACTATGGTTTAAAAAAAAAAAAAAAGCAAAAATGACAAATGAGTTTTGGTTGGCAAGAGCTGAAAACTAGTGTTTTGGATCCTAATGTGCCCAAACTTTGCCTTCCTAAGAGGAAACAGCTGAGCCCAAAATGCTTAGGCCCCCCCTCATCTCTAAGGAGGGCCCTAAGAGCAAAGGGCTGAGCTAGTGTGTACCCACACGCAGGCAGGGGGCTGCACACGCCTGCAAAGAATTCAGAAACAACACCATTGACTAAAAGTCAGTCTGCTCTTCTTTAATCACTATTCACTGGAACTCCTAAGCATCCTCAGTGATAAAATACTCCTTCCTCAAAAGTCTTTTGTTGGTCTAAATTCTAAATAATTGCAACAGTTACAAATTGGGTGTTGACAATATGTATAGAAATTTCAAATTAGCACATTTTTATTACTTATTCTTTAATAGATATTATATGCACACGGAAGTTAATTAAGAGAATTTTCAGTTGTTCAGTCGGCCCCTAATGCACATGGACTTAGTTACACGTGATTGTCTTAAGAATCAGATCATAATTGTTCAGCGTTGAGCTTGACTCGGGTGTGGTTTGCCTCTAACTCCTGGGGCACTACGTATTCCTGCAGTTCAACCGTGGACTCTCCCAGCCCGGGCAACATAGGAGGACCTCATCTCTAAAAAATAAAACAAAACAAAACCAAAATAAAAATAAAATAACACAAACCAGAAAACCCCGGTAGACTCTCAATCAACAGTGGCAGTGCCACAGCATGGTGATTTTAAAGGAGCAGCAGATCTTGAGTTACATCAATTCTGTTGTTCTGTGGGACCACTTGGAATTGTCATTTTCATTTGAAATATATAACAATTAAACCAAGTGCAAACCATAAAGTATAATGTTTTTGTTTGGTAAGTGCAAATTTTAGTTCATTTGTGAAATATTTTGCTTAATATTTTGCCTAATTTAAATATCTTTAAAATAATATCTTTATTATTTCTTGATATTAGCTTTAAAAAATCTTTAAAATTATAATTTATTATTCTTTTAAAAGTATTAATTGTTAATTGTTTGTTTAAAGCTAAAGAATGAATCCAAAAAAGATGAAATATAATATCATTGGCACAATTTAGTATTTGCCTAAATTGTGCCATTTGCAAATATTTGAGTGTTATTAAAATTCACTCATTAATTACTAGACAATTATTTACCTAAAATATTACTTTTTAAAAATTCTTTTATTGGAATGATTACATATATGAGGTTCAATAGAAGAACATTTCCACTGTTTGTGTTTATTTTGGGGCCATTATTAATGTTTGTTTCATTTTGTGATTATTACTGAATCTAGTTTTGTGGAATAGAGGAAAGGAATTTTATAAAATAATTCCACTCTGAGTGTGGAATATGCTAGAATGCCATTGAATATGCCAGTGGGAGGCGTAGGCCCTGCTCTGATGGATGGGAGGGCTTGGGGGAGGTTTCTAGGGGGTTGAGGCTTGCCATGAAGTGGGACAGGTGTGGTGAACACACCTTCTGAGTGGAAATTGCACCAAGACACTGCCATTAAGATATAGGTTCAGCTGCAGCAAAACTATAACAAACTCAAACAAATAATGGTTTTTACAAAATAGAAATCTGTGTCACTCTCCTATAACAGGGTTGGTGAGGTAGCCCCATCGTGTAGGAACCCAGGCCCCTTCTACCTTGCTGCTCTGGCATCCCTAGAGTGGCCCTTGTTCAAGTGGTCCAAGGTGGCTCTCCACCAGGGCTGCATCCCAGCCATCGGGAAAGGCGAAAGGGAAGGGGAGGGCATCACCTTGTCCATAAGCCCTCATCCATAACTGGCCTACTTTTCCTTTCGTCCCATTGGCACAGCTTAGTCACATGGCCACATCCAGCTGCAAGGTAGGCTGGGAAGTTTTTTTATTTTATTTTATGCTGAGGAAAACATTCAAATTGTCTTTGCTCTCACACCACAACAATCAACATGGAAGACTTCTATGACCAAATGTGTGGGCTTTTTTCCACACACACCAAGCAAGCAATCAATTCTGCAGCAGGCGCCAGCTGGGTGTCCCCCGATTCAGTTCTGACACTACCTGGAGATAGTGTCAGACCCCACAGGGGGAGGGCTCGGCCCCCAAGACTGCCCCCACGTCAGACACCGGTCACAAGTCTGGGCCTCTGGAACTTCTGACCGATCAGCTTCAAGTTGGGGTTCCCATGACCTCTTTTTTGGGTTTGATTAATTTGCGGGAGCGGCTTACAGAACTCAGGGAAACTTACGTTCACCAGGTTTATTATAAAGGATATTAACGCAGGATGCAGATGAACAGGTGCATAGGGCCAGGCATGTGGGAGGGGGTGGGGAGCTTCCATGTCCTCCCCAGGGGGAACCAACCCCAGGAACCTCCCCGGGTGCAGCTGTCAGGAAGCCCTCCAAGCCCTGTCCCTCTGGGCTTTTATAGAGGCCTCATTACGTAGGCATGATTGATTAAACCACTGGCCACTGGCGATCAACCTAACCTTCAGCCCCTTTCCCATCCCCAGGGCTTGGGGTTTGGGGCTCATAGGCCCAACCCTCTAATCCTGTCTTGGTCTCTCCTATGACCAGCTCACATCCTGAAGCTACCCAAGGGCTGCCAGCCCTCAGTCAACCCATTAACATACAAAAAGACAGCATTTGGGGGTTTCTAAGGAGTTTGGGAGTTGTGTGCCAGGAAATAGAGTCAAAGTCCAAATACATATTTTACCAACATCACAGGATGCTATGTGTCCAGCTAAAAATACCCTTACCATGGGGGAGAGGAAAATGAACATTTGGGGAAAATCAGGGAAAATTTCTTCCCCAGAACTGTGACTTTCCTCTTTTCTACAACTAAAGATGGTGGTCCAGGGTCACTGACATCACATCCACCGGCGACCTCCCTCCTGAGGGAAACTGCTCCAACTCTTGCTAATAGAATATCCTTCCTGGGGCTGGGGGGGAGTGGAAGGGTTACGAGATTTGCACAACCTCCATTTCTTGCCTGGCTGACCCCCCAAATGGTAATTTTCCCTCTTTTTAAGCAACTTAGTGTGGCACATTCAATTCAGCTGACTCAAGTGGATGAATTAAGGAGGGTGGGAATGAACCAGGGTTTCCCAAGTTCGCCATAAGACCCACCTGGGTGCTTGTTAAATGCATGTCCTATTCCCTCCCGGAGATTCTGATCCAATGGTCTGAAATGGGACCCTGGAGTCTGTAGGTTTAACAAACTGCCCATGTGATTTGTAATCAGGCAAATTTATGAAACCCGGTGCTGTTTCTCCAGCGAGTCCAGAGCCTGCCAGAAGGTGGAGATTAATTGCAAAGATATTTATGATAACATCCCAGGACAGGAGCTGTGGTATGGGGGCCTCATGGGCTTGGGCTGGAAGACTGGATGAGGTGGGGGCGTCCAGTGGAGCTCTTGGGACATGGTTCTCTGAGGCCATACAACAGCCAGAACCTGTGGCTCTTCCCTCTGGACTCCACCGCCAACAGGACTCATCTGCTCTGAGGGTGTCTGTCTTTCCCTTCCCCCATCCCTACCAGCTGCTTTGCTATTTCCTTTTTGCACTGAGAGGGAGCCTAGCTGGTTGAGCTCACTGCTGTCCAGCTAACTGCCTTCTGCACCTGGCCATTTCCCAGGGCCATGGTCAGCTGTGAATCAGCTGCCCTTGGGTGAGGTGCCCAGCCCCATGTCCAGCCAGGTCACAGGGTTCTAAGCAGGAGCGGGGCTGGGCTTGGCCCCAGGCTCCCATGCCCCAGTCTGCCATCCTGCCTCTGTTAATAAGACCGTGCCCCATCCCACGCTGACAAGTGGTGTGATGAAGTGTGGCAAGAAGGAATTGAGCCAGGAGGCACTGGCGGGGTTCGCCTCAGCGCCCTCCTGGCTGTGACGCTGTGCGTGGCCAAGTGGCTTCTCCCTCTGCTTCATCGGGTCCTCACCACGCAGCCTCCTCTCCTTCCCGAGCACATTGGTGAGTTAAGAGATCCAGACAGCAGATGCAAAAGAGTTAATCAAATAAAAATGATTATTATTCACAGGTCCTTTTTCTGCACTCAGGAAGTGTGTGTTCTGGAGTCTCCTAGCCACTGAGGAGGAGAGCTAAAGACCAATGGAGGAGAACGTGAACATGAGGAATTTTCCTGCCAGCTGCCCATCGCGCTGCCACGGGGAACCGTGTCCTTTTTGCTACGGTCAGGCCGTGGAGGGCCAGGCCACAAACCAAGGCCTGCCTGGCCCCAGTCCTGCCCTCCCAGCACTCTGTGCCGACCCTGAGGTTGGCAACAAGTGGCAGCCCCCTCCTCTCCGCAGGCGAGAGGGGCGATCTGTCCTTCCCAGCCCATTAGCAGCACACACTGAGCGAGGTTAATGGAATGGAGATGGGGCTGGCAGGAGAGGGAGAGCCCGGGGGGACCGTGCAGCCCCATCCTGTCCCTCAGTCTGATCCCTCCGCCTTCCTGCTCTGGGCACATCCATGCGACGGGTCCATCTGCATGCCTCTGCCTCCAAGAGACAGAGGGGCAGAGGGGCAGAGAGGTGAGGGGGCCATCTGCTTTCAGCGCTCTTACCTACAAGGCCCAGAGGGAGGGCAGCCATCAGCTCGGTTAAGGGAGTCATTAGGAGAGAAAATCAGTTTTTACGCCCACTCAGGGTTGCATGATTGAATTGTGGGTGTAGACAGAGACAGGCAGACAGGTTGCAAATCTCAGGACTCTGGAGCCTCTGTGTTTTCTAGGCGAGGTCCCGAGAGGGCAAGAGAGAAGGAGAGGCACCCACACGGGACAGGTGTGGTTCCCATCAGCCTGGCTTGCTGGAACAATCATTCACTCCTGAGTGGAAGGAAATGGCTAAGAGATGCAGATGGGTCTGACGTCCGCCAGCATCAGATGCAGATTAAATTGGAGGTAGGAGGTGAGAAAGTCCCCCATTTTCAGGGAGGATATGAGGTCAGAGGGTGCAAATTTCACAGATGAAAATGACACATTTCATATCCCGAGTTCTGGGTGGATTTCACACCGTTGATTTGAAAAACAGTCAAAGCTGCTCACATTACTTTCCTTCTGAAGAGGAAAGTGGAGACACCCTCGCGGCAGTCGCCCTTCACTGTGTGACTGGTTGGGCGATGGCAGTGGTGTGCTGCTCAAGGTAAGTTGTTTCAGAAGCAATTCAGGTTGGATGCTAGGAAGGACTTCCCAGTTATGAGACAATAGCAGCTGTTACTGGGGGGAGCTGAAGTATCCCTTGCCCTGGAAAGGTTTATAGACAGGACTGCTAGTGACATGATGTAAGACAGGTAGTCCTAACATCTCCATAGGGCGTGGCAAAGCATGTTGACATCCATTACCATTTGTTGTGGAAGGTGGTCGGTGTTCATCATACTCATTTCACAGAGGAAAGAAGGAGGCTCAGCAGTGCAGTGACTTGGTCCAGGTCACACAGCCAGTTAACTTGGGAGCTGGGGCCACTGCCAAGGTCTCTGGACTCCTATTCTGGTGCTCTGTACTCCTGATACTGCATCTGGCTTTGGGGGTGAAGTGCTGCCCCAGGTGCCTCTGGAAGGTCTTGCCCAGCAGAGAGGATGGGAAACCAATGACCTGTCTCAGGGCTGCCCATTCCCTGTGGGTCTCTGTTCTTAGCCCAGGGTCCTCCCACCAAAACCAAAATTAACCCAGGCTCAAGATGTGCATTTGCAGCCACTACTTCTTCTTGGGGTCAGGCTGTGTGGGCAAAGGAGGGTCCACAGGGGTGCTGGCTTCATCGAGCAAGGGGGGCACTTTGGCTGTGTCCTCCCAGGAAGAACCTGCGAGTTCCTCCCAGGCTCCCTTCCATTTCCCAGCAGATGCTAAGTCAAGAAGAGAGAAAAAGTGTTCCTGAACTCTTGGTTCATGGGATATTCCAGTCCTCAGGTTTGGAGAGATACAGGATGTGGAACTGGTGGGGGTAGGCGGGTTTGCCTGCACGTGTCTGTACGGTTTGAGAACAGGCAACTTCTGCTTCCTAATGAAAAGAACTTGAAAGGGATTTGTTAAATCAACTAAAATGGGCCTTCGGGACCTCCATTTCTCTTATGCACAAATCTTTGTCCAAGTATGTACGTGAATTAGGACCACATGGATCTGATTTCACTCAGAAACAGCACTGGCTTACAAAATCCAGAGAGGTAAATCACCAAGGGCATACTTTGTTTTCATCTCTCTGTCCACACAGCCCCAGAAGCAACCCCATCCTCTAGGGAGTGGGATGTTCGCATGTTTGGGTGGGAATAGGAGGAAGGGGAGTCACCATCATGGTCACCAATCCATCCATGTAAGGTCCATGTAAGCACCTGAAGAAATTGGGATAGGGCACATGATTTACCAAAGAGGGGCTTGGTCCTGCTCCCCAGACACAAAGATGCAGCCTGGAGAGTGGAGAGAAGACAGTTGCTTGCATCCTCAATGAAGGGGCTCAGAGAAATTAGGAGAGTAGCTTTCTCCTCCTTTCCTTCTCTCTAGTTTTTCTCTCTAGCCCTGATTACAGATGTGATGGACAGGCTGATGCTGGTCTAGAAAACATCCCATGCAGAGGAACCTCATGTTCTCTGGGGGGACACACTCGTGGTGAGCACTGGGAGGGGTGGTCTTTGAGAAACACATTTGGTCTTTGTCCTGGTTCCTGGCACAGTGCCTAAAGCCCTTGGAATCTCCTGCAAGATGAGTGTCTCTTGTATGCTAATCAGATGACTCCCGGGGTGATTGGGTGGGTGAGTAGATAGCTTCAAGATGGGGGCTGGTTGCCAGAAAGACAAACCATGATTAGAGGGTTAGAACTTGCAGTCCCATCGCCCCCTCTCCAGGAAGGGGAGTGGGGCTGGAATACAGTTCAATCGCTAATGGCCAATGATTTAATCAATCATGCCTAAATAACGAAACCTTCATAAAAATCTCTAAACCACAGGGTTCGGAGAGATTCTAGGTTAGTGAACACACTGATGTGCTGGCAAGGTGGCATTCCCAAAAAGCATGGATGCTCTGCACCACCCTACCCTGCCCTCTGCACTTGGTCCTATGCATTTCTTCCATTTGGCTATTTCTGAGTTGTAGCCTTTATGATAAACTGGCAAATGTTCCAGGGAATTATTGAACCTGAGAGGGGTCCATGAGAACCCCTGATTTAGAGACGGTTGGTCAGAAGTGCAAGTGGTCTCTAGGACTTGCGACTGGTTTCTGAAGTGAGGCGGTCTTGTGGGACTGATCCCTTAAACCCGTGGAGTCTGATGCTAGCTCCAGGCAGTTAGTGTCAGAATAGGATGGAATGGTAGGACATCCAGCTGGCATTGGAGAATTATAGGATTGGTTTGGTGTCAGAAGTAGGAGAGGGAAAGAGAGCATTCTCCTATCTCTTTTTAGAAAGATACTAATCTTATCAGATCAGGGTCTCACCCTTATAACCTCTTTTAACCGTACTTACCTCCTTAAAGGCCTTTTCTCCACATACAGTCACACTGGGGGTGGGGCATCGATATATGATTTTTGTGGGGACACATTCAGTCTGTAGCAGGCAGGGAGCTGGTATGATGGGACTTGAGTCTGACCAGATCCCTTCTTGCTTTGCAGGGACTGAAGGGGGAGGGTCAGCTCACTCTGCATGGTGGTGGCGGGAAGGAATCTTTGCTTGGGGAGGGGGAGAACAAACAAGCTCTCAGCTCAGCTCCAGGGGTCTAGGCCACACTGCCCCCTCCCACCCCCCATGCTGTCAGTCACTTCTGGCCTGGGGGAGAGAATGCTTGGTGATCCCCCTTCCCCTGCAGCCTCCATGCCTGTTTCTCAAGTCCTGTTCTAAGGGAAAGGTTGAAGCCCAGACGAGCCACACAGCTTGCCCAGGCTCACACAGCATCTGGTGACTGTTTCTGGGAACACAGAATTTCTCCTATTTCCTGCAAAAGTGCTGAAGCCACAGGCCTGCTGCCTCCCTCTTCTCCAGGAAAGCACGAGGTGTCCTGGCACCACGATACCCCTTTCCCTCCCCAGCTGCTTTTTCGCCCAGTGCTAGGTCTGGTTCCTGGGTCCTGTGAACTTTGCAAAGGCCTCCAGAAATGTTTGCTACCTGAAACAAAAAATTGATTGGCCCCATGGTGCAAAAAGGGAACTGAGAAATCAAAATTAATAAATGTTTGATTACATGTCTACAAAACATGTCAACTAGTCAACTGCCACTTAACTGCTGGTTGTATCTGAATTATAATTAATGTGGAATGTGTATGCAGTGTAAGAAGATTGCTATACTGCAGGGCTCCAGATATCACACTGAATAGTGTGTGTGTGAAGGTCACAAAGTGGCCTCATCCCTCCCCATCTCTGCCTCTGAATCAGAAAGCCGGAGAGGAACAGGAGAAGCAGGTCACTCCACGGCCACCCCCTCCATCAAACCTTAGATAACTCCCCATTCTCTGTCTTCCAAGGTGATGGCCAATCCCAACAGTACTGGGGGTTGGCTCTAGGGCAGGGTCACACCTGAATACACCTAGGTCAGACCCCAAACTTTCTTGGACTCAGTCTGTCTGTGGATGACTAGGGGTACCACTGGGGCAGGGAAGAGTCCCCGTTAACTCGGCAATATTCAACAAATATTCATGCCAGGCATTATATTAAATGCAGGGGGTGGTGCAAAAGTGAGCAAAACAGCTCCCCTTCCTTCATGAAGCTTAGTGTCTAATGGGTGATAATAGCCGGTGTTAGGTGCTATAACCTTTTCTCATTTGAGTCTCACAAAAAACCTGGGAGCGGTCACCGTGGGAACTGGTTTGGTTTCATCTCCTTTTTCAGTTGAGAAAACTGGACTCAGAGAAGCCATTCCAGGTGTCTAAAGCGGCAGCTGCAGAACCCAGAATGAAGCCCAGGTCCTGTTTGCACATGCCTGTTCTTTCCCTGGTGCAGCTGGTGAGGATGAAGCTACCTCCGGGTAGCTAAGGGGAGGTGTCTGGGCGAGGGCTGCTGTCTGAAACTGCTGGCTTGGGAACTCCCTCTTCGGCTGAGTCTTGTGTCCCTGTGTCCAGCGGGGCAGGGGTGGCAGCTGTCCACTGCAGTGTTCAGCAAGCTCTTCTGTGAAGCGCCGAAGCTATCTGGAACTAATTAGCTATTTATTTCAGCCAATTCATTATGGTCTCTTTGAACCACGCTTCCTTTTCTGGGAGAAAAGCTGCCCTGGAATTTGTTTGAATATCGCAGGCGAAATGTGCTTGGAGGCTGCACTCACTCCGGAGCCGGCTTTGTGCTTCTTCCCTGGCCGCACCCCCTCCCTCCGCGGGGCCTCCTCCGTCACCGCTGCCTTCACAGGGGATGGATGGGAGCAGCCTGCAGCTCGGTCCCTGAAGCACAGGTCCTGCCTATCCTGCCTTCCAAGGTGCTAAATCACCCCTCCGCTCCCGCCCAGGGCCGCTGCGGCCGCTATCTCCTGCATCAATGCGTCCCCCGTGCTCCATCAGGGCTCTGGGCTCTGCAGCAAATCCTTTGTCTCCCGCTTCAATCCCTCCCGGGCGGCCGTTCAATCATCCCCAGCGCCAGCGCTGGGCTTAGCTCTGCTCTAACCCTCCCTGTCGGCTCTATCACTGGGTTGCCCTGCCCTGATCCTGCCATCTGCTCCAGCAGCCCCTCACCCCAGCCATCCTCGATGAAAACCTACCACTCCCTGTGGTCACTCTGCTAGCTCTTTTTCCCCACCCACCTTCTCTCACTCCACATCCACCCTACCTACCACCCAGTGTGCAGCTGGGCCCGCACCGGCCACTCTCTGATGCTGGGAGAGGACAGGGGATAGGAGTGGTGGGAAGTTGGCTCCGGGGGCAGGTCTCAGGGGACACTCCCCTCCTCTCAGCCTCTGCACACTGCTCAGGTGCTGGCCAAGGTGGGATGACCTCACCAAAGCAAGCTGGGAAAACCCTGCAAACCAAGGTCTATTGCTCTTCTCAACCTCTCTCCCCAGGCCCAAATAGTAAAAAAAAAAAATGTGGCTTCACCATGGGACACCCCCTCTCTCTAATTTAGCAGCCCCAACGTGGGGCTGTGCCATCGGGCTTTGGGAGAAATGCAGTAATTTTAAAAACAACACCCCAAGATGGTGGCTGGGGCCACACAGACTCCCTGGGGATCAAGTAGCCATGGCGAAGGGAAGGCATCCCACAGATGCAGGGGGTGGGGCCAGGAGAGTGCAAAGGGAGGTGAGATTTGGTCACTGTGGCTCTCGCTGTTGCATCATTGCCTGGGGACTGGAGGTCTTTGTGTTCTCCTTCTCCCATGTCAAGAGAGGGAGCCGCTCTGCTGCACAGGTGGACAGGTGTCCTCTGGTGGGAGGGGGCTACACGATGCTGGTTTTTGGCAGAAATGACAAAGGAGCAGTAGAGAGGGCACCACTGCAAATTCAGCCTATTATCTTGGGGATTCCCGTGGGGATTCTGATATTTGGGGGCCCCGTGGGACGTAGAGTACAGAGATAAAAGAATTATCCCCTAAGTCCAAACCCGTGATGCATCTATCTGGCCAGCTGGCCTGTGGCAGTGTTTCCAAGACCATTTTATGGGGAAGGCTTTACCCTAAGCTGTCAGCCTCAGAGTTAGGGTCATGCCTAACATCTGCCTCTTCCTTAACCCGTTTAGAGCTACTGTTCATGAGCGTCCTAAACCCGTCTGTAACCTATTTATATTTCCTGACTGTGACACCTCTTAGGGAAATAGGCATCCTGAATCTATTGCTAGCTGTACAGAGCAATATGGCACATGTCCCTCTATCTGCCCCATAACCATCTCACATAGGCTCTAAAGGACACCCCAGTGTCAATGTTTTGGTTTTTGATGATGAAGAGTGAGCTACCCTTCATCCTGCTAGTCCAACCTTCACAATATTATGCAACTTAATTTCAACAGGGAATATTTCAGAGTGCCTACTGTATTCCACATGACTTTAAAATATGATCTCATTTATTTCTCATGACCCTGTGAGGTAGCAGTTGTAACCCTTGTTTCAAAGATGATGAAACCAACTGAGGAGAGTTGACTTGTCTACCCAGCTACCACAAAGCAGAGGTGGGATTCGAACCCAGGTCTGAAGATGCTCTCAGTGCTTTCCTCATGATAACTCAGCTACTTCCGAGACTATTGGTCCTAGAAGGGTGGCTACAAATTAAAAATAAGAGACTTAATTCTCTCTGTTGAAAATAAGGGAAGAGACTTCTCCCCCTCTCCCTTTTTGGAATTTCTTTCTCTGTCCTTTTCAAATGTATGAGGTCTGTCCAGAAAGTATCCAGCCATGTAATATGAAAAATAGAAACATTTATTGAAGAAGATACAATATACAAGAAACATTGACGCAGGACAATGATGCCTCAGTCCCCTTAAACATAGGCACCATGGGACCTTACACAGTTCTCTCAGCATCTCTTAAACTAACCCATACACTTTCAACGTTCTCAGGTGTTCTGCTTGTTGCAGGTCTTACAGAACATAGATCACTTTCAACAAATTCTTGATCATCTTTGAAGCGTTTGTGCCATACTTTTACTTGTGCTCTCTCATTGCATCATCCCTGAAAGCCTCCTGAATCATGCGATAGTTTCTGCATAGGAATATTCAAGCTTAATGCAAAATTTGATGCAGATTCTTTGCTCTATTCGCTCAGTCATTTTGAATGCAATGGCCTCACAGTGCACGTGCTCACTCCATGGCGTCTAGCGCCCACTGACTCGTACAGCGAAGTTGTCATTGTTCACACATGCGCATCCCAGTGCACTCGCCTTGGCTGCCAGGTTACATGGATGTTGTGCAAACCGTTCTTGTTATATTAAAAGTGGCCGGATACTTTCCGGACAGACCTTGTACACAAACCTTTATAATGGCTAAATAAGCCTCTCGCAGCTCAGAATCTTTCAAGTACCTTGGAGTCATTCTTTGAAATGCAAACATTCAAGGAGATAGTGCCCCTATTTTCCACTTCCTGCGGGAGGTAAGAGCCTAAATGTTGGCAGGTACCCTGCTGCAGTATGTAAAACTATCTCCTGTCTTAAAAATGAGAAGTTTGTTTTTTCTCCGGATAAAGCCAATAAGCTAACAGGTGGTGACCCAAATCATGAAGTAAAGTTAGGATGAACGATAAATGATGGTGTCGTAAGAGTTGCTGGTACCATAATGGAGTCGCTTATGTCAAACTCCAACAAGGTGGAGTTGTGGGCTGCCATGAAGAAGCAGCCCTCCCACACACATGCCTGTAACAGGACTTATGACAAGACAATGCTGCACGTACGCAGGTAGCAGGATTTATCACAAGAACTTCCTCAAGATTGTGGAGTTCCAGGTAAGCCGCTTGCACAAGGACACCTACCTAGCAATGGCTGGGGCTGTCCCCACAGTGAACAAACGCCAACTCCTACAATGAACTCGAGATCTATGAAATTTATTTTAAAGCAGTTTAGCTGGACTTCTTCTCTTTTTCTTTAAAAGATTCTCCTTTGCCTTGACTCGCCTGGATCTACCTGTGATCTGTCATAGCACACATATCCCAGATGGCAATCCTCTGCTGTTCCCAAATAAACTCCTTTGTTCCAGAGAGCCTGTCTCTCTGAGTTTCTTTTGGGCTTGATACTGTCAAGTCCTCTTACCAGAGAACTAGTTTCTGTTTATCTTGAAAGCATGGATGCAATCGGTTGTATCTGCTTGGCTGTATAGGCAGTGAGATTGTCCTGTCTTTGCAATCTCTCAGCAGATGTCTGTGATGCGCATCACATTCTGGTTTAATGCTTATTCAATAATAAGACTGTTTTCTGTCTCTACTCTCTTCGTGGAGGAGTTTTCTAGGTTGGGAGAAGATTTCATTTTTAAATTATATTTCCCCAACATCCCCCTTGCCTTGGCTTGCTTTCCAGCTGTGGGTGTCCAGTCTTCTGAACCTGTCCTTCTCGCCTCTACCTCCTCCAAGACGAGACTCCAGCTTCCACTGACCTCTGGTTTCCCATTCTTTTTGGGGTGTGGACTCTGTTCTGGATCAAGCCTTGCTGGTGTGTTCACAAGGTATCAGATCGTGCAGAGGGTGATCCCTCCCTGCCTTCTTGGGTAACCCTTGCGCCAGCCCACATTTTAATGGAGATTTCGGCAGCCAGCTTTTACCCACAGAGCTGCCCCCACTAACTCCACTCCTCTCTTCAAAAATCTTCAAGGTCTAGGAGCTAAAGTCACAGCCCCGTCATGTGGGGACACACAGCTGACTCAGGTCACCCTTCCCGCTGCCCCTTCTGCTCATCAGTGTGTCCCCTACTCCCCACCTGCTGCTGTATGCACCCAACACGCCTTTGCTCACCTCACCCCCTCCAGCTGGGGATCTTTCCTCTCCTGCCCTCCACCCGGGCAAGGTCTACTGACTCTTCCTGGGCTGGCCCAGATGTCCCTCCTCCTGGAAGCCTTCTCAGGGGCAGGACTCGCTCCTGCACCTCCAGCCCTCACCTTGCTGTCTGTTCAGTGCTTTCCCCCCAGCTCTGTGGCCTGTGTTCTGCAATAGACAGTTCTTTGAGGACATGACCCTTCTCCCTTTGTCTCGCGTCCCCCTAGCTGCATCCAGCCCAGGCCCCTACCTGGCTGCTGGGATTAATTTTCAGGCAGGACCAGCCTCGGTGACGTGGTCGGTTCTGCAATCTCAGGCTTCAAGGCCAGTGTTTCTTAAAGGGGCGGAGCTGCGGGGCTTTACCTTTCTTCCTCCTCTGCTGTTTAGGGGTCACTGACCCTTTCTCAGCTAATCAGTGGGTGGAAATGTAGCCATCCCGCCTGGGCCACCCAGCGCACAAGGCCGCCTTGCTCCCCTTCTCTCTCCAGAGTAATAAACAGAGTCGTTACCAGGTGCCTCTTGCAGCCTCCAGTGCTGGCAGGTTATTTATATGCAAATTCGCCTGTCTGTGGTTATGGAGGCTCATAAACATGATAACAGCAGCTTCTGTAGGGGCCAAGACACGATGGAGGGTGGGGAGAGGCCCTCTAGCTTCTGCGGGAGAAGTTAATATGGGATTAGCCACAACCAATTAGATGGTATCAGACCCAATGGGATCCAACGGCTTAGCTAAACTGAAGATCCAATTGAAGGAGGGGGGCCGCGGCTGTCAGGGGGGCCTCAGGCACTGGCAGAGCCCTCCCCCCTGAAGCCAGGCTGGGGGCAGTGTCTCCAGGCCCAGATCCCAGGGCCAGGGGAGGGAGGGCAGGAAGCCTCTCTGCTCAGGGTGTGAAGGAATCCCCCTGGGTTGGGCAATGGTGCGGCATGCTTTCACACCCAGGTACCTTCACTATGCTGGCCCCTTGGCCAGAGTGTCCTTCCACCCCCTCCTGTGCCTGGTAACTGCGACTCATCCTCTGGGACTCCCCTGCCTGTCACCTCCCCTGGAAAACCTTGATTAGCCTGTCCCCTCTCCAAGGGCCCATAGAGCTTTGTCTACGCAGCCACCCCCCCCACCCCCATGTGCCACCACACTATTTGTGTTTATCTCTTGTCTGGACTGCAAGTGCTTATGGGCTACAACATTGCTCCATTTGTCTCTGCCGCCCCAGGCGTGGTACAGTGTTTGGTGCAAAGTAGATGGTCAATAAATGTCTTTTTGAGAGAATGGAAAAGAAACATAAAGAAAGCCAAGGATATTTGGGCTTAAATCCTGACTTGTACTGCTTTCGTGATCTCAGGTAAGTTATTTCACTCTGAGACTCGGTTTCCTCGTCTGTAAAATGGGGATAACACTCCCTCATCTTAACTGTCCTATGCACCGCTATATATCCTGGCCCTTGGCAGTTTGCTCAATCATGGTGGTTACATTCCTTTTGCCCTTCACACCCCTCTGGGCATCAGGCCACTGGTCAGACATTCTCTTGTCTCTCAGGGGAGTCTACTGCCAGGGAAGGTAATCAGGAAAGAGGAATTCAGCAATCAGCAAAGCAGAGGCTTGTGGATAAAGGAGAGTTGGGAGGCAGAGGAGAACTAGCTGGAGAAAGGGGAAGGAAAATGAGCCTTGGTCTCTGGAAGCGCCTTTTTATGGTCAGGGCATCCCTGAACAGTAGCAGGAAGTGGGTAGGGAGAAGAAAAAGTAGCAGGAAGTGCGCAGCTGAAGAGAGAGAGAGCTGCAAGCCTAGAGCCAGGGGCGCAATGACGCCAGTCTGCTTCCCTGGCCAGTGAACAAGCAGGAACTAGCACGTGCTCTGCTCCTGGCCCTTGCCAGGCAGCTGCCCTGGACCCAGCACAGGAAACCAAGGTGAGGCAGCAGAGTGAATGGCTGCTGCTGTCCGCCGACTTATAGACTCCCCGACCCCTCTCTGGGAACCCTTCCGTGTTGACTGCTGTGGGGGTCTGGCCAGTTCTGCACATGGCTCCACACTCCTGCCATTGTCTGCGACCATGTGTTTTGCTCCATCTGGCCCTCAGACGACTCCTCATAGGCTCAGAACTCAAAGGCTGAAAGTAGCTGGGTGGAGCATCAGGTCCAAAGCACCAGTTTTACCAACGAGGGAAATAAGGCCTGAGAGCTCACGGGATGGGCTCTATCTCACTCTGCACTTTGTGGCCCACCCAGGCCCTGAGTCCATGCTGGAGCTCACTCTGGTACTTCCCGTCGGTGCAAAGAGTGGTTGGCTTCCTTCAGCGCCAGCCTGGGCAATGCTCTCTGGTCAATGCCTGGCAGGAAAGACCAACAGGGCACTTGGCAGCAGGGTAGCCACCAGATTTCCTCCCTTCCCAAAGGGTTGTCAGGGTGCCAGTTCCTAGTTGGGGTGGGAGTCCAAGCTGTCTCTGCTCGCAGCTGTTTGCTGCGCAGGTCTATGGGGATCTGCTCCCGCTAAGAGCTAAATGTCTCTTATTCTTTAGTCGTGACTGGCCCCACCACCGCGTTCCAGCAGGCAGCTGGCAACCCAGGAGCGGTTCTCCACTCCTTCCTCTCCTCACCCCATGACCGACCACTCGCCACGTCTCGGGGAGCTCAGCCTCTTGTGAAGCCTCTATACATGCCATAAACTCTCTGAGACCAGTCATTCCCTTTCTCAATTCTTAGCCCCAACACTCCCTGGCTGGACCCAGGCCTTCTAAAACAAAAAGTCAGAAAGGCCTGGCAACTTCTTTTTCTTTCTGCCTCAAAACACACAAAGGAGGAACACTGTCAGCTCCCCTTGTGGGTAAGGAAAGCCCAGACCTCAGCCACAAAGGCTTGGCTCCCCTCCTGGGGTGGGAGTGAGAAGGAAAGGGGTGGAAATACCTGTCATTCTTTAGCAGGAGCCGCAATGGAGAAAGCAAGATGCAGCTAGTCTCCCTCAATGGGCTATTCTGCCACGTTACGTTCTTAGTAAACCGCCCTGCTACGTTTCTAAAACAAATCTGATCATGTCTCCTCTCCACTTAAAATCTTTCAATGGCTCCCTGTTGTCCTCTGGATAAAGCCCAGGCTCCCCAGCAGGCAGACATGTCAGGATCTGGCCAGAGCTTTCTCCTCCAGCCTTGGAATCACTTCTGCCTTTCCTCCCTCTGCTGTGGCCACACTGATCTAGAGTTTAACCACGTGTCTAGAATGCCTTGGACATACTGTTCCTCCAGTCTGGAACATCTGCCCTCTTTTTGTTATTTTTATTTTTTAAATTTGTATAAATTTATGGGGTACATGTGAAATTCTGTTACATATATATTGGCTACCAAAAATAAGTGACTGAGACAAAGATCTCAATCAATGGAGCTTTATGAAGCCAAAGTTTAAGGATGTGTCCAGGAAGAGCATAAACCACAGAAGCATCTGTGACCTTTGCTCTCCAAAGAGGGACATGGGAACTCAGCATTTAAGGGGAGAGGACAGGCAGAAAGAAAAAGGATGAGGGGGTGGGCAGTGAGGAAAATCGTTACACTCTGGTGAGACTTTAGTTAGTGCCCAGGAAGTCTACATTTTACATAAGATAAGGCGAATGTTTGAAGAGAAAAAGGGAGTAAAGGAAGAACTAATTATATGGCTGTCCCTGGGGAGGTGGAAGAATGATTGATCTTGTCTTGTCTCTGTTTTGTACCTGGGAAGATAAATTTGTAATCAACATAATTAGGCTTTAGTTTTAGGAGCTAGACTTAGCCTGCAGACCTAAAGTTATAATTTGCATGTCCTTGTTTACCAGCAAGGAATTTACCTATAAATGGTATGTGGGGGCAGTTTTTATAGATATCTGAGGCCTTTTCTCTTTCCATGGGGATCTGGCTAATGCACAATGTTAGTATCAGTTATTCATTTGGGAGGGGGTGTTGCATGACTCAGCCTCCAGGCTTGTCCTTCCTTTTTGCATAAGGAACTGGGGAGAGTAGTTCTCAGATTTTTATTTTCCTTTACAATATAATGCATAGTGATCAAGTCAGGATGTTCCAGTGAGTGTTAACAGCAAGTGTTATAGTTAGTGTTACAGCAATTGAATAAAGAACTGAGCGGCACACAGAGAGTCGGAGAATAGCCTTTATTCCACCAGCAGGCTCAGCATACCACCAACTTCTGAGCTCCCCTTCCTTGTTCTCCTCCAGTTTTTATACCCTTGGTAGGATTCAAAAAGTGTCCAATCAGCAACAAGCTTTAACATCCAATCAGCAACAAGCTTTAATATCCAATCAGCAACAAGCTTTAACATCCAATCAGCAACAAGCTTTAACATCCAATCAACAACAAGCTTTAACATCCAATCAACAACAAGCTTTAACATCCAATCAGCAGTGGGATTCAAAAAGTATCCAATCAAGATCACGGGAGCAGCGTGTCCATGGAGGGGCCTGGAGCGCTGCAGCAGGATCTAGAGTGGGAGCAGCAGGGAGGCGGTGAGCAGCCACGTTCTGCTTTCCCTGTCAAGGGTTTTTTAGGATGTTGATTTCCTGAGTATAGCACATTTTCCTTTAACTATAGTCACCCTACTCTGCTATCAAACATGGAATGTATTCCTTACTTTTTTGTTTTTTAGACAGAGTCTCACTCCGTTGCCCAGGTTAGAGTGTGCAGTGCCGTGGCGTCAGTCTGGCTCACAGCAACCTCAAACTCCTGGGCTCAAGCGATCCTCCTGCCTCAGCCTCCCGAGTAGCTGGGACTACAGGCATGTGTCACCATGTCCAGCTAATTTTTTCTATATATTTTGAATTGTCTAGCTAATTTCTTTCTATTTTTTGGTAGAGACGGGGTCTCACTCTTGCTCAAGCTGGTCTCAAACTCCTGAGCTCAAATGATCTGCCCACCTTGGCCTCCCAGAGTGCTAGGATTACAGGTGTGAGCCACTGAGCCCAGCCCGAATATATTCCTTCTATCTAACTGTGAGTTTGTAACCTTTAACTCACTTCTCTTCGTCCTCTCCCCTTCCCCCAGCTTACTCTTTCTTGTCTCTCTAACTTATCTTTCCACTCTATACCTCCACATAATCTGATTTTTTTTAGCTCCCGCATATAAGTGGCTATTGTAAATAGAATTGCCTTCTTGATTTTCTTCTCAGCTAGATCATTATTAATGTGTAGAAATGCTGTTGATTTTGCACATTGATTTTGTAACCTGCAACTTTACTGAATTCATTTATCAAATCTAAGAGATTTTTGGTGGAGTCTTTAGGTTTTTCTAGATATAAGAGCATATCATCAGCAAAGAGGGACAGTTTGACTTCCTTATTTCCTGTTTGAATGCTTTTTCTTTCTTTCTCTTGCCTGATTGCTCTGGCTAGGACTTCTAGTACTCTGTGGAATAGGAGTGGTAAAAGTAAGTATGGTTTTCTTGTTCTAGTTCTTAGAGGAAATGCTTTCAAATTGTCCCAGTTCAGTATTATCTTAGTTGTGGACTTGTCGTGGATGACCTTTATTATTTTGAAGTATGTTTCTTCTATGCCTAGTTTGTTGAGTGTTTTTATCATGAAAGAATGTTGTATTTTATCAAATGCTTTTTTGCATCCATTGATATGATCATATGGTTTTTGTCCTTCATTCTCTTGATATGATGTATCACTTTTATTGATTTGCATTTGTTGAATCATCCTTGCATCCCCGGTGTAAATCTCACTTGATTATGATGTATTATCTTTTTGATGTGGTGTTGGATTTGGTTTGCTAGTATTTTGTTGAGGATTTTTGCATCTATGTTCATCAGGGACATTGGCCTGTAGTTTTACTTTTTTGTTATGTCCTTGTCTGATTTTGGTATCAGGGTGATGCTGGCCTCATAGAATGAGTTAGGGAGGATTCCCTCCTCTTCACTTTTTTGGAATAGTTTCAGGAGGATTGGCATTAGTTCTTCTTTGTAAGTTTGGTAGAATTCAGCTGTGAATCCATCCAATCCTGGGCTTTTTTTTCTTAGGAGTCTTGTTATTACTGTTTCAATCTTACTACTCATTATTGGTCTGCTCAGATTTTTTATTTCTTCTTGATCTAGTCTTTGTAGGTTGTATGTTTCAAGGAATTTATCCATTTCCTCTAGGTTTTCCAGTTTGTCAGCATATAGTTGCTCATATGACAGAAATAATATGATAGAAACAAGGCTTTCCTTAACGACAATAACCTTAAATGTAAATAGACTAAATTCCCCAGGTAAAAGATAACGAATGGTTGAATTGATTAAAAAACATGATCATATATATATATATATATAGCCTTTTTTCTTTTTGAGACAAGAGTCTCACTCTGTTGACTGGGCTAGATTGCTGTGGCATCAGCCTAGCTAACAGCAACCTCGAACTCCTAGCCTCAAACAATCCTCTTGCTTCAGCCTCCTGAGTAGCTGGGAATATAGGCGTGCACTACCATGCCCATCTAACTTTTTTTCCCCCTATTTTTATTTGCCCACTAATATTTTCTATTTTTAGTAGAGACAGGGTCTTGCTCTTGCTCAGCCTGGTCTTGAACCTCTGACCTCAAGCTATCCTCCCACCTAAGCCTCCCAGAGTGCTAGGATTACAGGCATGAGCCACCACACCTGGCCACGATCCAACTATATGCTGCTTACAAAAAAACCTCACTTTACCAGTGAAGACACATATAGACTGAAAGTAAAAAAATGAAAAAAGATATTCCACACAATGGAAATGATCTTTTGTATTTCTATAGTGTCTCATTTTTCATTTCTGATTCTGTTTAATTGGTTCTTCTCTCTTCTTGGTTATACTAGCTAATGGTTTATCAAATTTGTTTATCTCTTTGAATAACCAACTTTTTGTTTTGTTGATCCTTTGAATTGTTTTCTAGTCTCTATTTCATTTATTTTTATCTGATCTTTATTATTTCTTTTATCTTGCTAATTTTGAGTTTGGTTTGTTCTTGCTTTTCTAGTTCCTTTAGGTGCATTGTTAGATTGTGAATTTGTAATCTTTCTACTTTTTCAGTGTGGGTATTTATTGCTATAAACTTCCCTCTTAGCACTGCTTTTGCTGAATCCTACAGGTTATGGTATGTTGTGTTTTCATTTTCATTTGTTTCTAAATTTTTTTGATTTCCATCTTATTCTTCATTGACCCAGTGGTGATTCAGTAGCATGTTGCTTAATTTTCATGTATTTGCATAGTTTCTGGAGTTCCTCTTGGTATTGATTTCTAGTTTTATTCCACTGTGGCCTGAGAAGTTACTTGACATGATTTTGATTATTTAAAATTTGGGGGGACTTGTTTTGTGGCCTAACATATGGTTTATTCTGGGTAATGTTCCATGTGCTGATGAAAAGAATGCATATTCTGAATGTTCTGTAGATGTCTGTTAGGTCCATTCGGTCTAACATCAAGTTTAAGTCCAATGTTTCTTTGTTCAGTTTCTCTCTGGATGATCTGTCTAATGCTGAGAGTGGGATGTGCAAGTTCCCTACTATTACTATATTGCAGGCTATCTCTCTTTTTAGATCTAGTAATATTTGCTTTATGAATCTGTGTGCTCTAGTGTTTGGTATATAGATATTTAGAATTGTTATATCTTCTTGCTCTATTGATCCCTTTATCATTATAAAATTATCTTCTTTGTCTTTTTTTTCCTATTCTTTACTTAAAGTCTGTTTTATCTGATATAAGTATAGCTACTCCTGTTTGGTTTCCGTTTGTGTGGAATATCTTTTTTCATTCTTTTACGTTACTGATAAGGTGAGGTTTTTTTGTAAGCAGCACTTTTTAAAATCAATTTAACCATTCAATATCTTTTATGTAGAGAATTTAATCTATTTACATTTAAGGTTATTATTGTTAAGGGAGGCTTTGTTTCTGTCATGCTGTTAATTGCTTTCTGGTTGTTTTATATATCCCTTTTTCTTTTTTCTCTTGTTTGTCATTGTGGTTTGGTGGATTTTTGTCATGGTACCATTTGAGTCCTTTCTCTTCTTCCTTTGTGTGATTGCTTTACCAGTGAGTTTTATATTTTAGTGTGTTTTTATGATGGTAAATGTTCATTTCTGGGTTTAGGACTTCCTTGAGCACTTCTTGTAAGGCGAATTTAGTGGTAACAAATTCCCTCAGCATTTGCTTGTCTGGGAAACACTGTATTTCTCCTTCATTTATGAAGGTTAATTTTGCTGGATATAGGATTTTTGGCTGATTTTTTTTTCCTTTTAGCACTTTGAATATATCATCCCATTCTCTTTGGGCCTGTAAGGTTTCTGCTGAGAAATCCACTGTCTGATGGGTTTTCCCTTATAGGGAAACCTATAGGTGACTAGGCACTTTTCTCTTGCTGTTTTTAGACTTTGCTCTTTGTTTTTGACTTTAGAAAGTCTGGTTATGATGTGCCACAGAGAAGAAAATTTTCATTGTATCTGTCTAAGGATCATAGAGCCTCCTATTTCTGAATGTCTAAATCTCTTGCTAGACTTAGGAAGTTTTCATCCATCATTTTGTTAAATAGATCCAATCCTTTCATTTTCTCTTTACACTTGGGACCATTGATAATTTGTATATTCAGTCACTTTATGTTGTCTCAAATATCATGAAGGCTTTGCTCATTTTTAAAATTATTTTTTCTTTATTTTTGTCTGACTGGGATATTTCAAAAGATCTGTCTTCAAGCTCTGAGATTCTTTCTTTTGTCTGATTTTCAATAGTCTACTATTGAAGCTTTCACATGTATTTTGTATTTCCTTCAATGAATTCTTTAGTACCAGAATTTCTATTTGGTTATTTTAAAAAATATCTATCTCTTTCATAATTTAGCATTCATATCCTGAATTGTCTTTCTGATTTCTCTGTATGGTTTTCAGAATTCTCTTGTATCTCACTGAACTTCTTTAAAATCAGTATTTTGAGTTCTTTGATCCAGTATTTCATGAATTCCTTTTTGATTGGGATCTGTTGCTGGAGAATTATTATATTTCCTTGGTGGTCTCATATTTCCTTGCTTTAGCATTTTTTTTTGTCCTTACATTGATATCTGCACATCTGATGTAATGGTCTCTTCTTACAATTTTTTGAAATTGCTTTTGTAGGGAAGGTTTTTTCCTGAAGATGTATAAATATTGTTGATTGTGTAGGGCATTTGGGTTTTGATTTTGGGTGCCGGCAGTAGTATGATGTCTATATAATTTCTTCAGCAGTACACAAATTCTTTGGTGGCTTAAGGTATGGTTTTAGTGGAGGCTATGGTGAAGTTTTGCTGGGGACTAGGTTGCCATGTGGGCCAGTATTTGGGTACCATGGTAGCAGTGGTGGACTGAGTGTGTCTAGTCTTAGGACCCAGAGTGGTTTACAGTGGTGCCATTGCTGGTGGGTCCTAGAGGGCCAATTCTTGGGCTTCTAGTTGGCTTGCTCAGATGCTCGTAGTGGCAGTGGTGGGTCAGGCATGTGAGCAGGTTCTCACACCCCTGGGAAGCTAGTGTGATGTTGGTGATGGCAGTAGAGGTGGTGAACAATTCCACTGGAACTCATTGCAGTCAATACTAGTGGGTTGGCTGCACCATTGGTGATGGATGCAGTGGGTTTTGTAGGTCAGTCTTGGCCCACTGGTGGTAGGTGCAAGTGGGTGTCAGCTGTTGTGGCATTAATAGGGTGGGTTGGCCTAACTTCAGACTCTAGCAGGAGTGATCAGATGCCAAAAGTGGTGGACTGGGCTGGGTGATTTTTAGGCCCCTGGATAGCATTCTCAATTACTGGAGGGATGGGGCTGGGCCAGCACTACCCCATGATAGTGTATTCAGGTGCTTGCTATGATAGGCAGAGGTGAGGTGGTCATTAGGCCACTGGTGGAATGCCTACGTGTTTCTTGTGGTGGCTGTGCTGTGGGCCTGCCACCGAGGAAGGCGGGGCCCCTCTCAGCTCGAGCAGTGTGGGCAAGTAGCTGGGGGAGTGCAGTCTGCTCATGCCTTGGTCTCACAGCAGCCCATAGCAGCAGCAGTCAGATTTGTCCTAGGGGTGCGTAGAGTGTCTGGTCCTCCCTTTCCCTTCTCAGTTGCTGGCAGCTGCCATCCTTTATTTTAACTCCTCTTCATGCTTCAAGATTCAGTGTGGGCCTAGTACATAGTGGATGCTTGGTAAGTGTTAAGTGAGTTCTACTTTCTGATATGCCCAAGAAATCTGGGATCATTTCCACAGATGTATCCAGGGCACCCTATACCTGCTTTATCCTTAAAGCTTTTGATAACATTTAGCTCAAATATCAGGACTAGCTCATTTTGTTTTATGAGATTCATAGTTTTCTATTTTATCTTTAAAATCATTTGATGGAGGAAGTGTCAATTCAGAGGCAACCAGGTCAGTGGCCTTTGTTCCTAGTCAGGAGATGGTGGCTCTCCCCCATTAGTAACTCTAGTGAGAGCCATTATCTAAATTCAGGGACCTCTCTTGACCTCTGAAGGAGGCTTCCTCCACCTCTCAGGATCACATTGAAGTTCCTGATCCTGGAGAGCATCAAATTTAGGCCAAGACACAGCCCAGAGAGAGCTACTAGAACCATGTTCCTGCCTCTTGGTGCCCAGACCCCCATAGAGCAGTTTCCCAAATCCTTTTCAACATTCTTGTCCTGCAACCAAATCCACACCCAACCCATGAGATCTTGAGAAAAAAGCAGCCAGGGAACATCCCCAGGGAGGACTCCAAGGGGCATACAGCTTCAGTGTAGCCCAAAAGCCAAGTGGACCAGAATCCCTGGGAGAGGCCCGTTGGGGTAGAACACAGTGGAGGGGCATTCCTTAGAGACACTGTGGTTGTTGTTGTGAGAGTGGCATCTTCCTTCCTCAAGTTTTGACCTATTTCTTGACCATTGTTTAGGATGGCCAAGATGATTTGTGCAAGTGTGACCTCTGTCCCACCTCCTAGAGCTATGTGTGGGGTTGCCTCGGAAGTGAGCTGCACGGTGGCTCTGATTATATCCAGCTTTGATGCCAGATGACAGCTCTTTTTCCTGGCCTCCTCAGGGAGCTTGTCACTGCATGGGAAGGAGCAGCTCCATTTGACCTCAGTGACAACCTCGTACTCCCTGGCACCACATTAAAGTCAGCTTGGCTGGTCGAAGGGTCTCTGGCACAACATCCAGTCATGAATATACCCTGGACACTGCTGTGGAAAGGGGATAGGAATCTCTGAACTTGAGAGTTTGTACAGCCTAGGCATGTGGGAGGAACCCAGGATGGGAGAGCAGGCACTTTGGGCTTGGCATGCTCACAATACCTCTCCAGCAAGCATTCCTGGGTAAGCTCACCAGATGCCCATCTACCCATCAGGACCTCACTGAACAGTGGTCTTAGTGGCACTCCCATTCTTCCAGCTTCCAGGGCTCAAAACCCTGGAGTCAATTTTCTCTGTAAGTTTCGATATCAAGTTGGTCACTGGGACATTTCCATTTTTCCTAAGTAAAGTCTTTTGTTTGAGGCCATTTCCAGTCTGGTATAGTCTGGTCTGTGTTTACATCCTAGTAGGCCTCCGGACTTCAGACTCTGGCTCCTCTAGTCCATATTTTATACAAATGTCCACATACCACATAGGTCTTCCTTGCATTCCCCTATCATTATGAGGCTCCCTACTCAAAAGCCTTTGATGGCTACTTTCTTCCTAGTACATAGAACCAAATATACTAACTAATCCTTTCTTGCCTATTCATCTTAATTTTCTTTTCTTCTTACCTGGGTTACCAATGACCTTCACATTAGCAAATCAACGGCCCCTTTTCAGTCTTCACCGAACATAACTTTTCCCAAGACCCTCTTCTCCCCACATTTCCCTAGGACCACTCTATCCATTTCTCCTCCGATCTCTCCGATGGCTTCTGCTCGGTTTCTCAGATGACTCCTGATTCTTTTTCTTTCTGCCCAACTCTTAAATATTAGCGTTTCCCAATTTCCCATCCTTGGCACTTTTTCGTTCCGCTATGTGTGTTTCCTTGTGTGATCTAATTAAACTCCAGAGCTTTGGTCACTATGTATTTGCTGTTGATTTATAAATCTACAACTTTACTCAAGACTAGCGGTCTCCCAGGGGGTGTGTGCCAGATAAGCTCTTGAGGTTTGAGAAGAAAATATCACATTTATTTTTATCTAAAAAGCAAGCAAGAAAATAAGCTTTATAAGTATTTAATAGACATATTGACATACATATTAATTATGAACAAATATACATACACAGGGGGATACATGCTCAAAAATGTATGACTGACAGGGGTGTGTGGGAGAGATTCCTAACCATTCCCAAATATCTCTTCTCCCCTTCCTCCATAGTAATAGAAATAAACTGTGCACATGGCTGCCTGGAATAATGACTGCATTGCCCTGCCTCCCTTTCAGCTAGATGCACCCTTCTGACCCATATTTGAGATGTGAGCAGAAGTGATGTGTGCATTTCTCAGGGTTATGCCCCTAAAGGGAAGGGGCTTGCCCTTCCTTGCCCAGTGCACCCTGCCAGCGGGAGGGCGAATGGTAGTGAGCCATCTTGGGTCTTGCACATGCAGCAAGATTGGAGGAACCTGGGCTCCTTCCCCTTAGAGCCTTACATCAGCCCTTGTGCTTGTGACTGCTTATGCTTATGAGAGACAAAGAAACCTTATCTTGTTTCAGCCACTGTTATTTTGGGTTTTTGTAACAGCTGCTGAATCTGTATCCTATCAAATATAAGATATGTGGAGCATCTCGGTCTGGACTGGATATCTTTCCTGAGCTCCCACCCCATACATACACCTGGCATCTGTAAGCACAAGGTGTCTGAGGTATACACCATTACATCCCCCTCCCACCACAATCTGCTCTTCCCCGAGTCCTGTTTGGGAGCAGGGGCCCCTGACGACTCCTGGCTGAGATGCATAGCTCAGGGTCTAGCATACTTGGAGCGGTGAGGCCCTTCAGGGTGTTGGTCTTCATGGAGTGATATCCCCCAGGCTTTTTGTTTTTAGGCTAATAGAGGAAGAAAGAGATTCTTTTAGTGAAACTTCAAGGGAGCCTGAGGGAGACATGAATGGAAGGAGGTGACCAGGGCAATGGTGGAGGGGAATGGGAAAGAGAGAGTCCTCTGCCTGACCCCTTGGGAGGCCTTGGGGCTCTGGTGGGGGAGCTGATGGAAGCCTGAGGTTGAAGGAGTTGTCTCTGCAGGTTCGGTGTAGACTTTCGACACCTGCTTAGCTGACTCAATCCTGGGTAACTGTGCAGGACAGAGGTGCAGAGTAGATCCTTTTCCCTGCTTGTGAAGAAGCCTACCCTGCTCCAGCATTTGAGGATGGGTTGTGGGGAGCATCTTTGATGTGGACATTGGTGTTTCATGATGGGGACCATTGGTAGGGCCCAGTGGGAAGGGCCAAAGTGATGCTATAAATGCACACAGGAAGACTGCGTTTCCCAGCCACCCTTACCCCCACCTAATCCCGTTCCATTTCCACACTCTCTTTTTTGCTGACTGGATGATGCTGGGGTGACTTTGAAGCCACAATATGGTGGCAGTGTAGGTCTCTGGCACTCCTAAGAGGAAAACCTTCTAGAAGAGTTACCCAATTGGGAAGGTCTCAAATATACCTTGTGATCAGAAATTAATATTTATTATGTCAAGCCACTGAGATTTGGGGGTCATTTGTTATAGCACCTACCATTTATTATCCTAACTAATAGAGTTCTCTAGTGGCTTCATGAATGAAGGACAATGACAAAGGGGAGGTGAGGCAGAAAAGAGGGAACAGAGACCTTGTGTATTCACTGGAGTTGGCAGGTGAGTGTGTGAGGTTCTCTCTAGGAGAGATGAGATCTCATTAACTCTATTAACCCCTAAGTCCACGTGATCTTTCTCCCAAGGGATTTTTACTTTCCCTCCTTTTGGCTCCCAAAGGGCCTTGTACAGGCACTTTTAAAAGTCTATGCATTTCTCTCTGTTTCTCTCCCTCTCTCCCTTTCTCTTTCCCCCATCTCCCTCTACATGAAAAAATATATACACATTTTCCATGTACATATGCATGTTTCCATATAATTTTCCAAAACAATCTATACTTAAAACCCAAACAAACTCATTTAATCTCCTGGAAGCTTGCACTATGAAATTATAAACTGCATGGGCTTTTAAAAAAAAATTACACTTTTTTTTTTGAGATAATTGTAGATTCACGTGCAGTTGTAACAAATAATACAGAAAGATCCCATGTTACTCTTTACCCAGTTTCCCCAATGGTAACAGCTTGCAAAACTGTACAATATCACAGCCAGGTTACTGAGAGTGATGCAGTTCAGATACAGAGCGTTTCCACCTCACTATTCCTCGCGCTGCCTTTGTATAGCCACACCCCCTTCCCTCCCATCACCCCCTTAACCCCTAGCAACCACTAATCTGTTCCCCATTTCTAAAATTTTGTCATTTCAAGAATGTCTTAGAAATGGAATCATACAGTATGTAACCTTTTGGGATCGGCTTTTGTTACGCGGCATAATTGTTGCTTGTACCCAGAGTTTGTTCCTTTTTTATTGTTGAGAAGTATTCCATGGGATGGGTGTACCACGGTTGTTTATCCTTGCACTGATTGAAGGACTTCTGGATTTTTTCTAGGTTTTGGCTATTGTGAATGAAGCTACTATAGTATTTATGTACGATAGGGTTTGTGTGGACACGAGTCTTTATTTCTCTGGGATAAATGCCCAATTGCTGGATCATGTGGTAGTTGCAGATTTAGTAGTTTTTTTGTTTTTTAAAACAAAACCACACAACTGTTTTCCAGAGTTTGGCTATGTCATTTTAAGATCCCATCAGCAATATAGGAGTGATCCAGTTCTTCTGTGTCCTTGTAAGCATTTGGGGTTGGCACTCTTTTTTATTTTAGCCATGCTGCTAGGTATACAGTGGTATCTTACTGTTACTGGCTCTACTCTGTATTTCCCTAATGGCTAAGGATGTTGACCATCTTTGCACATGCTCATTTGCTATCTGCATATGCTCTTTGCCCATGTTCTAATTGCATTGCTTGACATTTAATTTGATTATTTGCTTTTTTTACTATTGAGTTTTGAGAGTTCTTTATATATTCTAGATACTAGTCCTTTTTCAAATATGTGGTTTGTAGATTTTTTCCCCACTATGTAGCTCTTTTCATCCTCTTAACAGGGTCTTTCTTGGAGAAAAGTGTTTAATTTTGATGATGTTTACTTTATCAAGTTTTCTTTCTATGGGGGTAGTGTTTTGGGTGTCAAGTCTGAGAACTCTTTGCTTAGCCCTAGATCCTAAAGATTTTCTTTTGTGATATTTTCTAAAAGTCTTATATTTTTCCATTTTGCATTTAAGTCCATGATCCATTTTGTGTTACTTACTATATAAAGCTGTGAGACTTAGGTCAAGGTTCATTTTTATTTTTATTTTTTTACCTATGGATGCCAGTTGCTCCAGTACCATTTGTTTAAAAGGTTATCTTTACTGTATTGAATTGCTTTCACATTTTTGCCAAAAATCAGTTGAGGTTATATGTATGGGTCTAATTCTGGGTTCTCTATCCTGTTCCATTGATCATCTAGATGTCTCTTTCCAAATACCAAGCAGTCTTGATTATTGTAGCTATATAATATATCTTAAAATTGGGTAGACTGATTCTTCCTTTTGTATTCTTTTTTAAAATTGTTTTATGAGAATTGACATCTTTACTACGTTGAGTTTTCTAATCCGTGAATACCAGGTCTTTCCACTTACTTAGATCTTTCTTCCATCAGTGTTATGCGGTTTTCAGCATAAAAGTCCTGTGCATGTATTGTTACATTTATGGTAAAGTAATTAATTTTTTTCTGAGCAATTAAAATGGTATCATATTTTTAATCTTGGTGTTCATATGTGCATGCAATCTTCCCTAATTAAACATAATGTCAGCTGTAGGTTCTTTGGTAGATGCTCTTTATCAAGTTGAGGAAGTCCCCCTCTATTCTTATTTCTTCTGAGATTTTTAAAAATGGAAATTAAATTTTATCAAAGGCTTTTTCTGCGTCAGTAGATATAATCATGTGATTTTTCTTCTTCAGTGTGTTAATATGGTGGATTATGTTGATTGATTTTCAAAATATTGAGCTAGTTTTGCATTTCTAGAATATGCTTCATTTGAGGCATAGTATATAATTCCTTTTATATATTGCTGAATTCCATTTGCTAATATTTTGTTAAGGATTTTTACACCTACTTGCATGCAGGATATTGGTGTGTGGTTTCCTGTTTTTGTCCTTTGTCTGATTTTGATATCAGGATAATATTAGCTTCACAAAATAAATTGAAAAGTATTCCTTCCTCATCTATTTTCTGGAAGAGATTGTATAAAACTGGTGTCAATTCTTGTCTAAACATTTGGTTGAAGCCATCTGGGCCTAGAGATTTCTTTTTTGGGAGTTTTAAAATTATAAATTCGATTTCCTTAATAGTTATAGGGCTATTGAAATAAAATTCTATGTCATATTGAGTTGTGGTAGCTTCTGCTTTCCAAGAAATTGATCCATTCTGTTTAATTTATGAAATTTATCTGTATAGAATTGTTTATAGTATTTCTTTATTATCCTTTGATGTCTGCAGGGTTCCTAGGGGTTAAACAGGGTTCCTCCTGTTTAATTTCTGATATTAGTAATTTGTGACTTCTCTCTTTTTTTCTTTGTCAGTTTTGCTAGAGGTTTGTCAATTTTATTGATCTTTTTGAAGTACCAGCTCTTTGTTTCATTGATTTTCTCTATTATTGTTTTTCAATGTTATTGATTCTGCTCCTACCTGTATTATTTCCTTCTTTCTTCTTGATTTTGGTTTATTTTGCTTTTCTTTTTCTAGATTCTTGGGATAGGAGCTTAGGTCATCTATTTGAGATTTCTTTTTCTTTTCTAATGTACGCTTTTAGTGCTTTAAATTTCCCTCTCAGTACTGCTTTAGATGCACCCCACAAATTTTTATATGCTGGATTTTCATTTTCATTCAGTTCAGTGCATTTTTAAAAATTTGCCTTGAGACTTTCTCTTTGACTCAGGCATTATTTAGAAGTATGTTGTTTAGTTTTCAAATGTCTAAAGATTTTCCTGTTATCTTTCTATTATTAATAGATTTCTATTGTGATTCCACTATAGTTGGAAAATACACCTTGTATGATTTCATCTCTTTTATATAATGTTCTGTTTAATTCTGATAAATTTGTCCTATAGCAGAGGATATGGTCTATCTTGGCATATGTTCTATGGGCACTTGAAAAAAAATGTGTTTTCTGCTGTTGCTGAGTGGAATGATCTATAAATGTGGATTTACATCACTTTGCCCTCCCCCATTTATATGTTAAATATCTTCTTTTCATACGCTGCAACAGATAGTGCTATAACTTTTGCTTCAGCTGTAAAACATAATTAGAAAATCCAAGAGAAAAAGGAAAGCCTATCATGTCTTCCCATATTTTTGCCTCCTGTGTTCTCTCTTTCTTCTTGATGTTACAAGATTTCTTCTTTTATCTTTTCCTTTCTGTTTAGAGAATTTCCTTTAGCCGTTCTTTTCGGGTAGGTCTGCTTATGACAAATTCTCCAGTTTTCCCTCATTATACAATGTCTTGATTTCCCTTCTATTCCTGAAAGATATGTTTTGCTGGCTATAGGATCATGGGTTGCAGTTCTTTTCTTCCAGCACTTGAGAAATTTTATTCCACTTCCTTCTGGTCTCCATGGGTTCTGATGAGAAATTGGCTGTAATTCAAATTGTTTTACCCTATAGGTAAAATGTCTTTTTTGTTTTTTGTTTGTTTTTCTGGCTGCTTTCAAGATTTTATCTTTGTCTTTAGTTTTCAGAAGTTTAATTATGATGTGTTTTAACATGTGGATTTCTTGGAGTTTATCCTGTTTGGGGTTCACTCAGATTCTTGAACCTGTAAATAGATGTCTTTTGCTAAATTTGGGAAAATTTCAGCCATTATTTCTTTGAGTACTTTTCAGTCCTGCCCACTTTCTCCTCTCCTTCTGGAACTGTGATGACATGAACGTTAGATCTTCTGTTATGGTCCCATTGATCCCAAGGCCGTGTTCATTTTTTGTTTCTATTTTCTCTGTTTTTCATGATGGGTAAATTCTATCTTCCAGTTCACCATTCCTTTCCTCTGTTCCCTCCATTCTGCTGTTGAGCCCACCCACTGAGCCTTTTATTTTGGTTATTGTACTTTTCTGTTCAAAAATTTCCATTTGGTTATTCTTTATATCTTCTATTTCTTGGCTGAGGATTTTTATTTTTTCGTTTGTTTTATGCATGTTCATAATTGCTCATGGAAGCATTTTTATCATGTCTACTTTAAAATCTTTGCCAGATAATCCTAACATCTCTATTATTTTGGTGTTGGCATTTGTTGCTTATCTTTTTCATTCAATTTGACATTGTCCTGGTTGTTGGTATAAAAAGTAATTTCAATTAAAACCTTAACATTTTTATATTATGAGATTCTGGATCTTATTTAAACCCCTGTTTCTCTGTTGTTGCTGCCAGGTGGAGGTAGAAGTCCAGATTCCCCACTCAGCCTTTGTTGACACCTGATTTGGGGTGGGGTTGGGGGGTTCCTTGTTTGCTATACAGGATGGGAGTTCCAAATCCCCACATGGGTTCCACTGAAACCACAGTGACTATGGCCTTGTTAGTATGGACAATGGTGAAAGTCCTGAGACTCCACAAAATCTCCTCTTACATCACTCCAGAAAGGGGAGAGGCACATTATTAATGTCGGGTGGAGGTGGAAGTCCATGCTCAGCATGTCATCTCCAATGACACTGCACGATGGTGGTAGGGGACTTGTTACTGTTTGGCCTTCTCTGACAGAGCCTCAGCAGGGGTGTTAGGGTGCCTCGTTACAGCCTCACAAGGATAGAAGTCTAGGTTCCTCAGTCTTTGCTGGCATGAGTGGATGTGGGCCACAGTGTTTTCTGTGGTGCTGTTATTGTCTAATAGTTATCTATCTTACTGGAAAGAGCAGGCTTCTGTTGGGGCATTTTTTTTTTCTATACCCATTGATGTTTCAGGTTGCCAGCCTCTTCAGCTTCTAGTCTGGGATGTATTAGGCAAAAAGAAAACCCAGAGAACTTACCCTGTGTTATTCCTCAGGTCCTGAGGTCCCTAGCAAGTCTTTCTTCCCCCTGTCTTCCAGTATGTTCTCATGTTTGTTTTACATACAATGTCCAGGGTTTTTAGTTGTACTTAGTGAGAGAAATAGGGAGGAGCCCCCGCCCAATTCCCCAGACCTGGGTAACTGCTAAGCAACTTTCTATCTCTGCAGATTTGTCTATTCTGGACTTTTCATTTAAGTGGAATCATACAATATGTGGTCCCTTGGGACTGGCTTGTTTCACTTAGCATAGTGTTTCAAGGTTTATCCATGTCATAGCATGTATCAGTACTTCACTTCTTTTTATTGCAGAATAGTATTCCATTGTATGGATATGCCACATTTTATTTATCCATTTAACAGTTGGTGGACATTTGGGTTGTTTACACATTTGGCTGTTATGAAGAATACTGATACGAACACTTCTGTAAAAGCTTTTTTGAACATATGCTTTAAATTCTCTTGCACAAATACCTAGGAGTGGAACTGCCAGACTGCATGGTAACTATGTCTCACCATTTAATGAACTGCTGGACTGTTTTCCAAAGTGGAAAATTTTATTCCCACCAGCAATGTATGGGGTTACAATTTCTCCATATACTTGCCAACATTTGTTATTATCTGTCTTGTTGATGATAGCCATCCTAGTGGGTGTGAAGTTGTATCTCATTGTGGTTTTGATTTGCGTTTTTCTGATGACTACTGATGTTGATCATCTTTTCATGTGCTAATTAGCCATATATATATATATCTTCTTTGGAGAACTGTGTATTCAGAGCCTTTTCTCATTTCTAAATTGGGTTATTTGTCATTTTATTATTGAGCCGTAATATCGCTTTATATGTTCTAAATATAAGTCCCTTATCAGATGTATGATTTGCAAGTATTTTCTTCTATTTTATGGGTTGTCTTTGTACTATGAACTAAAATAAAATCTTATGGCTTCCCCCCCTTCCAACTGGCTGACTGAATGGACCCCCTCTTGGCCAAGGAGATACCCTAAAACTGAGTTGCCAGCCATGAGAAGAGAGGTCAGACATACCTCATCATGCCCCCTCCCTTCTTGGAGATATCTTTTGTAACTCATTAACAGGCCTAAGGCTATGCAAGACAAACCTGATGGTCCTCAATTTACACAACAAACATATGGCCAGTAGCTTGTCTCTGATTAACAGACTTCCTTATCTTAACTTAAAACATTCCAAACCTTTAGATAAAGCTTCATTTCTTTAACCAATTACAAGTCAAGAGTCTTTAAACCCACCTAAGCCACATACCTCCTTCCCCTCTCTGAGATGTCCCACCTTTTCAGGTCAAACCAATGTACGCCTTCCGTGTATTGATTTATGACCTTACCTGTAATTTCTGTCTCTCTGAAATGTATAAAACCAAACTGTAACCCAACCACAGCGAGTCCACTTGCTCAAGGCTTCTTGGGGGAGGCTCCAGGCCATGGTCCTCAAATTTGGCTCAGGATAAACCTCCTTAGATTATTTTACAGAGTTTGGCTTCTTTTCCATTGACAGCACTTCCTTGATGGTGTCCTTTGAAGCACAAAAGTTTTTAATTGATGCGGTCCAATGTATCTATAGGAAACCATTGTCTAATCCAAAGTCATAAAGATATACGCCAATATTTTCTTCTAAGAGCCTTATAATTTTAGCTCTTATATTTAGATCTAAATATAAGATCTAAAATATTATTAGATCTATCTAAAATAATATTAGATTAAAATCCATGTTGAGTTAATTTTTGTGTTTGGTATGAGGTAGTGATCTGACTTCATTCTTTTGCATGTGGTTATCCAGTTGTTTCAGGACTACGCTTTTGCCATTGAATTGTCTTGGCATCCTTGTTGGAAATCAACTGACCATAAATGTGAGGGTTTACTTCTGGATTCTCAATTCTATTCCATTGATCTATGTGTTCTTATTATATTTTTAACCTCCTTAGGACAAGAGCTATGCCACATTCATCTTCATATCCCTGGCCTCTGTAAGAGTTTGGGTAAATGTAGGCAAATCTAGGTATGTTAGTCTGATGGGGCTTTCACAACAAAATACCATAGACTGGGTAGCTTAAATAACAGAAATTTATTTTCTCCCAGTTCTGAAGGCTGGAAATCCAAGATCTAAGTGTCAACAGCTTTGGATTCTCCCGAGGACTCTCTCCTTGGCTTGCAGGTGGCTGCCTTCTTGCTCTGTCCTCACATGTCCTTTCCTCTGTGTGCACATATTTCTGGTGTCTCTACCTCTTCTTAAAAGGACACCAGTCCTATCAGACTAGGGATCCACCCTTGTGACCTCCTTTAACCTTCACTGCCTCTCTAAAGTCCCTATCTCCACGTGTAGTCACATGGGCGGTTAGAGCATAGACACATGAATTTTGGGGGGCACGATTCAGTCCGTAACTAGGTACTGTCTGCTGAACTGAGTGGAAGGTAGGAGCGCTTGCCTGGCACTGGTAAGAACGAGAGGCAGAGACATGAGGCTGCCACAGCTGAGTGTCGGCGCTTGCAATGCCCCAGCACGTTCCCTGGCAAGTGCGGGCCAGTCTGGGAAGTTAGCCTGACTTCCCCAGGTCAGCCGGGGGCCTGGCAGGTACACGAGGGCTGTGTGAGTGGTGGTTGTGGTAGGGGGAAGTCGACCTGAGAAGGCTCCTCTGTGAGAGGCTGGAGAGACATGTGTATGTGTGCGTGTGTGTGCATGTGCTCCAACGGAGAGTGTGTGCAGGGAAACATACTCCCAGGCATCTGAGAACACTGCAAGAGTCTGCTGACAACTGTCTTTCCTGCAGTGATTTCTGCCTGTTGTTGCTAAACAACTGGTGTGAACACACATGGGGTAGGGCAGGACACACAGAGCTCCCCACCACAGGTGAGGCCCCTTTGCAGAGAGGAGCCTACAGTGGAAGGACACCTAGCACCTCTGTTGCACTCCCAGGTTTCACTTAGGCTGTTATACATTATCCGTCCTCTGCTCTGCTGTGGGCCTGGGGTTTGGGGTCCTGAGAAAATACCTCACAGACGTGCAGCTTCACCACCTTTTTAATAGAGACCATGAAATGCCTGCCTGCAAAAATGCCCGCCCGCAACTTTTGAACCCATGGGCTCAGAGAGAACCTTGACATCCACTATCAATGGGGAGAACAAAAGGAAGGGGGATGGGAAGTTGCTAGGGTGGGGAGGGCCTGAGCAGGAGAGGATGGGAGTGATCATGCATCAGGAGCCTCCACACCTCCCAAACTGGGGCCAAGGTTGTGTTAGTATTCCTGGTGGAGGCCCAGACAACATTCTTGCAATGCAATAATATCAGAAGGCTCAGGAGTAAGCAATCATGATAGCTTTCATTGACCAGGTCTTTAATCTCACTCACTGTCTTTAGGAAGTTCAAGTCAGGGTGGGAATAGAGTCAGGCAGGAGGGAGGGCTCCACTCAGCCCACCCCACATGCAGAGTGGGCATGGCCTGGGCACTGAGGTGTGTGCACATCAAAGCCAGCTGTCCTCTGCACAATTCAGACACACTGGTTAATGTCACCCCTCTGGGCTTCAGAGAGATGGGCTGCAGGCCTGGCATCCCAGAAGCTGGGATAGATCAGAGGAACCTGAGTTTTTCATCTCTGCCTCCTTTGAGGAGCTTTCTCAGACCAATTGTTTCCTCCCTCCCATGCTGCAGTGCGGGGGTGTTTATAACTTTCTCTTAGTTAACAGCCCTCAGCTGGGGGAGGACATTTTAGACACCTGGGTCCCTCCTCCCCAACACCTTGTCCTCCTCTTGGCACATGGTTTTGGGACACAGGCCCTGAGGATGTCATCTTATGTGTCTGCAGGACTTTCTGTCTTCTACCGCACGTAGTGTCTCCTCCAGGCCTCACAGCAAACCTCATGCAAGGCACAGAGAGGCCAGCTCACGGTTCTTGATGACACAGAGCAAATTGGTAAGGCCACGAAAATCAGAGCTCAGGAGTATGGATGCCCAGTTTCTTTTTCCAGTGCACCTTATTCCCCAAACAGAATAACTACTCAAGTGGCCACTCCCCATTTTGTCTCATTACTCTTTTCCTTCACCTCCCCACCACCATCCATGGTAGCAGGTTTTTTTCTTTCTTTCTTTTTTTTTTTTTTGAGACAGAGTCTCACTCTGTCATCCAGGCGGGAGTGCTGTGGCATCAGCCTAGCTCACAGCAACCTCAAACTCCTGGGCTCAAGCGATCCTCCTGCCTCAGCCTCATGAGTAGCTGGGACTACAGGTGCATACCACCATGCCTGGCTAATTTTTTCTGTTTTTAGTAGAGATGTGGTCTCACTCTTGCTCAGGTTGGTCTCAAACTCCTGACCTCAAGCCATCCTCCTGTGTCAACCTCCCGAATAGCTGGGACTACAGGCACATGCCACCGCATCTGTCTGGTAGCAGGGGTTTCTAAGAATGGTAGGTGGATAGCAGGAGAGAGCCCTCTTGCAAACCTTTCCTTAGGTCTGGAATTTAAAGCAGGGCCCTGCCAGCATGGAGGGGCGCCACTGGCAAAATCTGGGACAATCTGAGCATTGAAAAGAATAATGAATATAATTGATTGTAAATATCGAACAAATAAATATCCATCAGACCATAGTGATGGACAGATAGATAGATAAAAACTGGGTGAAAAGAGAGAGAAACTCATTTACCACCATTGGAGGTGACTATTGGACTGGTTCCTTATTCAGGAAATTAGTAATTAAAAATAAGAAATTAAGCATTTACCTGTCCTTTTTAATAGAAAGAATTGTAGTTAATTCCTCTTGATGAGGGAAAATTCCTTTTTCTGGAAAACACTAGCCAAGAAATATGGAAAGAATGATAAATTAGAAGGATCATTATTTTACAATATTCAAAGACATAACTGGTTCAGGCAAAGATTTATTGATAAATAAATGTCCACTGCATCCAGTGAAACATTGTTGGAGAACAAGATATTCTAGGGGGTCAAGGTATTGCCTCACAGATTACTTGCTGGTTATCAAAGGGAAAATGAACCTTCTCAACAGCCAGATCTGGCAGGGGCCACCTTAATCAAGTGGTAAAAGTTAGTGGGACAGGCAGATATTATGTGCTTTCTGATGTGGGGCAATACTGAGTTCATAGCATCACCTATGAAGTTGTATTACTTACCTACTGACACATGTTTTAGTCTTCTCAGGCTGGCATAACAAAATACTATAGACCAGGGACTTAAACAACAGAAATTAATTTTCTTATAGTTTTGTAGTCTGTGAAGTCCAAGATCAAGGTGCCAGCCAGTTCAGTTTCTGGTGTGGGCTCTTTCTGGCTTACAGATGGCTACTTTCTCCCTGCATCCTTGCAGGCGAGGGAGAGAGGGAAGGAGGAAGGGAGAGGGGTATGCGTGGGAGGCAGAGAGAGAGAGAGAGAGAGAGAGAGAGAGAGAGAATATGAGAACTCCTTCTCTTCTTATAGAGCCAGAGTCCCTATAGGATTAGAGCCTGTCTTAGTCTGTTTTATGTTGCTATAAAGGAATGTCCATGGCTGGATAATTTATAAAGGAAAACAGTTCATTTGGCTCACAATTCTGGTGGCTGGAAAGTTCAAGATTGGGCATCTGAGACTGGTGGGGGCCTCAGGCTGCTTCCACTCATGGCAGAGGCAAAGGGAAGCTGGTGTGTGCAGAGATCACAGGTGAGAGAGGAAGCAAGGGTGTGTGTGTGTGTGTGTGTGTGCCAGGCTCTTTGTAACAATCGTCTCTCATGGGAACTGATAGAGTGAGAACTCACTCACCCCCAGGGAGGGCATTAATCTCTCCAATGAGGGATCTGCCCCCATCACCCAGACACTTCCAACACTGGGCATCCATTTCACCATGAGGTTTGGAGGGGACAAATACTCATAAGGATCCCATCCTTATGACCTCATTTAACCTTGATTACCTCCTAAAGACTCTATCTGCAAATACAGTCACATTGGGGGTTAGGGCTTCATATATGAATTAGTGGGAGCACAATTTAGTCCTCAGTTATGCATAACAAAATACCCCACGACTTAGTGGCCTTAAATAACAAATATTTATTACCTTAGAGATTCTGTGGGTCAGAAATGCAGGCACAGCTTAGCTGGGTGCCTTTGGCGCAAGGCCTCTCATGAGGTCACAGCCAAGCTGTTGGCTGGGACTGGGGTCTCCTCTGAAGGCTCAGCTGGGCTGGGGCAGGGAGATCTGCCCCAGGCTCCCGCCCGATGGTTGGTGGTGGGCCTCGCCCCAGGGCCCCCTCACATGTGGCAGCTGCTGCCCTGGAGCTAGCCATCCAAAGGTGAGAGCGAGCACTTGAGACAAAGGCCCAGAACTGACATCCCATTACTTCTGCCATATTCTATTCATTATAAGCCAAGTGCAAAGTCCAGCCCACACTCCAGGGCAGGGGCTTAGATAAGGGTATGAATTCCAGGAGGTGGGGACCACTGGGGCATTTGAGAACCTAATCAAGCTCAAGATCTAATGTCTAGTTTAGAGGAAATACAGGAAATAAAGTGACAAATTAAATAGCACCATAAGGAAATGATCAGATAAGCCCAGAAAGTAGAACATTCTACAAGACCACCAGTTTGATTTCAAAACAAAGTTAATGTCATGACAAAAAAAGGCAGGAAGACCATTTTATATAGAAGAGACTAAACAGACAAAATAAACAAATGAAATCATGCCCTTGCATTTCATCAAATGCATGCCCTTTGATTGGAGTCTGGTATTAAAAACAGCTCTAAAAGACATTTCTGGGACAATTACAGAAGTCTGAATATGGACTAGATATTAGATGATGTTAGGAAATTATTGTTAATTTTTCTTAGGTGTGGTAATGGCATTTTGGTTATGTTGGAAACTGTCCTTATTTTTTAAAAGAAACAGATTGAAATGTCTAGGACATCTAAGACATCTGTCTTGATGCCTGCAACTTAGACCCAAATGGTCTAGAAAAACACATAGATAAAGCAAATTTGACAAAACGTTAATTGTAGATTGTGAGTAAATGGGCTATTATTGCATCATTCTTTGAGCTTTCCTGTATGTGTGAAATTTTTTATAGTAAAAATCTGACAGGTGGGAAAAAAGTCAGGCTTCTGACCAGAACCCTCAGAGATCAACTCCAACACATTTCTCAGGCTCATGAAAAACATCCCCAGCTTTTCTCATTTAGACATTTAGTGTTTGCTCGTGCCTTTCTTCATGCCCCATCTTGTTCTAGAAAAGATTTAAGGTGACTCCTGCCCTCCCCCTGCCTTGCTCCTGGCGCACCAGGAGCCCGGGGGAGGGTGAGGCCAGAGCTGGGCAGGAGCTGGCTTCCCAGTTCCCTCCCGGAGCTGGCCTGTGCTGGGTCCCTGGCCACACAGAGGCAGGTAAGGGGGTGAACTCTGAGACCCGGATTTGATTCTCGGCTCTGCCGTTGGCATCGACCCTGGGCAAGTCTCTTAACTGCTCTGAGCCTCGGTTGCCTCAGGTGTCCGAGAGGAGAATAACTCACCTTGGGGTTGAGGGGGGTCGGAAGTCACAACGTGGGGACGTGCTCAGCGGTGGGGGCTCTCAGGGGACGCTGGCCGATCTGTTCAAAGGGATCCAGGAGCGTAATATTTCCAGGTCCCGGAATCTCAGATGCTCTCAGTGGGGACTCAGGCGGGGCAGAAAGACTTGGAGCATGTCCTGAGAAGCAGAGGGACACCAAAGGAACTGGAAGGGACAGGTATTTGGTGAGCAGGTGCCACGGGTCTCTAGGCCCTGCTCTTCTGTATGTGTGACTCAGGCGAAGCATGGCCCAGGAAATGGCTCTTCCTGTTTCCTTTCTCCCCAGCATCTTTCCCAGCGAATCAATCACTCCGAAAACATTTCCACGGCCATTTCCACTCAGCACAGCTTGAGATGGCAGCAGACATCCCTCTCCTGTCTGCCTGCCCCCCTTCTGCTTACGAGTCCAGCTGCTGCGAGGAGGTGGCTTGGCCGCGTGACAGACCATCACTCAAAAGGCTTCCAACGCCAGCCGCCTGCCCATCACTGCCTCCTGAACAAAGCCCTCTCTTGTGTCAGGAGGCTTGGTGGCCTGTGTGATTATCTGCAGAAGGAAGGAGCTGGTGAGATGTCCCAATATGCTCCTCAGCTCAAAGCTCCAGGGAGCAAATTTACTTCCTCCAACCCCCAGCCGGAGCGGCCGCTAGCCTGGCCCAGGCCTGGGAGAAGCTGGTAAATGAGACTGTCGGATTCTCAGGCTGTGCCCATAATCTAGAAATTCATAAGCCACGAATCACAAGAGTGTGGCGCCTTGGGCTTTGTGTTCGGCTGACAGGAGGAGGGATGGGGGCCTGGGCCAGGTGAGCCCCTCCTCAGTCGGGGAGAGCCACTGGAGCCACGAGAAAGGCGTGAAGAGTCCCAGTGGTCCCTCATGGGACAGCACAAAGGTCTCCAGGCACATCTGAGTCGTGTGGTCAAAGGGCAGGTCTAGCAGAAGCTCCTCTTGGACCATGCAGGACTGTTACCACTGAGAAGTGATTTGAGAAGTGTCAGAAAGATTCCTCAAGCCACAAAGCTGAAAATACCACCATTAACATGCTGTACCTTTGGGTTAAGCGTTGCCCTTAAAAACAGCAAATGTCCCTACAAGAGTAAGGAGTGCAGTCACTAGCCCAGCCCTCACAGAGTACGGTACATCAACAAATAGCTACCGGGCTCCTTCCATTCAGCCGGGCCCAGCGCTGGGCTGGGCTAGAGAGTAAGACAGAGCTCCCCTGTCCTGGCATTTCTGTCTGCAGTGGTCTGGTAGGTAAACAAGGAATGGGATAAAGGCTGCTACAGAAATGGGAGCCTGAGGCTAAGGCCAGGTGGGGAGAGCTGGGGGTGGGAAGGGGAGGGTCCTCGGCACCAGCTGGGATATTTTACCTGCCCCTGAAGGCCAGCAGGGGGGAAGCTGGGTGGGGAAGGGACAGGACCTTTGCTGCAGGGGTGGAGGCACTCAGGAAGCCAGAGGGCAAGCCTCTAGGCCAGCCTCCTTCACTGTGCCACCTGCAGGACGTCACTTCTCTCTGATCCTTGGGTCCCTATCTGTTCATGGGAGGCCACTGTGATGGCTTTCCTGGACCTACCCAAACAGAGGTTCTCACCCTTTGGTTTGCATCAGAATCAGCTGGGCTTGGGCCGGGCATGGGCATGGCAGCTCAAGCCTGTAATCCTAGCACTCTGGGAGGCTGAGGTGGGAGAATCACCTGAGCTCAGGAGTTTGAGACCAGCTTGAGCAAGAGCAAGACCCCATCTCTACTAAAGACAGAAAAATTAGCTGGGTGTGATGGTGCATGCATGTAATAGAGGCTGAGGTAGGAGGATCACTTGAGCCCAGGAGTTTGAGGTTTCAGTGAGCTATGATGACACCACTTCCTGGGGCCACAGAGCGAGAATCTGCCTCAAGAAAAGAATCACCTGGAATTGCCTGGCCAAGCCCAGACTTACCCACCCCTGTCTATAGGGGCAGGGCCTGGGCATCTCATTACCAAAACACATCCCCAGTGAGAGCTGAGGATCCGCTCCAGGAAGCAGCAGGGACAGAAGCGAGGAGGGAACGCAAGGAGAGGAGATGGAAGCTTTCTTCAAACCTCAGAAATCCCAGGACTCTGTGAAACTACCCAGAGTTCAAAGAAGTCCCCTGAGGGAATTCAGAACCTCCTCCTGCTGGATTAAATGAGATAATGCTACCAAGCATGGGGCATGAAGGCTGAGCTTGATAAGTATGCATCTTCCCCACTCTCACTCCAGCGAGCTCCTTGTCCACTGTTGGGACAAGAGAGGACAGTCTGAGGAATGTGCAGAGCACCACAGAATGTCTCCCAAGAAGGAAATGGGAGGGAGTTCGTGAAAACCCCTCTGAGGTCTCTGGGCTTCTTTTTTCTAGGCCAGTGACTGGAGCAGTGGGAGGGGCATCAAAGAAGAATTAGAATAAAACTGGAGGTCTCCAGAGGCGTGGGGGCCGCCCAGAGGGGAACAGGACCGCTGGCTTCCCCTGAACTTGGAAGAACAGGTAGAGAGGCGGTGTCCCAGCAGGTTCCCGGCAGGGCCACCCTGTTGCTGTCTAGATGAGGACGGCCAGCCAATCCCAGGCTTGCCCTGTGGTCAGCGCTCAGGCTCCCTCAGAAACCTCCAGCATCAGTCCTGCCCCACAGCGGCTGAGTCCAGGATGGGCTTTCGGGGAGCCCCCGGCAGGGTCAGGACTGGCAGGTGTAGGGAGGACTGTGGGTGGGGTGGGTGGGAGAGGCAGGGGTCCAGTGGCAGAGGGAAGAGATGGCAGAGGGCAGGAGAGGGGTGGAGGGTCGGGCAGGGTTCTCCTTGCACCTGTCCCTGTCTTCAGGTGTGCGGTCCCCTTGCTCCGTGGACCTCACCTCCACCTCCCCGCCCTTGCCCGTGTTTTGAATGTCCCTTTGAATGTCGACCATTTCTTGGTTTTACCTGTTCAAATCTTTTCCCTCTTAGAGCTCCATCTCCTTAGCGAAGCTTCAGCCCTTTTTTAAGTCAGTAATTCATTTTACAAAGTTTTGTTTGAGCCACGACCAGGGGCCAGAATATGAGACAAGTGTGCTGAGATTCTTGTCCTCAGGAACTCAGTCTGAAGGGGCAGCTGATGTGTAAATGCAAGCAAAATTCACTTACAGAGGTGGGGCAGGGAGACTGAGTGTCTGTCCCGGGCTGGGAGAAGCTTCATCTGAGAGGAAGGTGATGCTGGAGCAGCCCTGGAAGCTGAGGGTGCTCTGAAGGTGGACCTGGCGGGGGCGGGAGCTCTACTGCTGAAGGGATGGTGACGGGGCGGGGGGGAGTGCAGGGGAGCATGCTGTGGGCTGTGCAGGGACGGAGGCACCCTGCATCCGCCGTGGCTCTCGCAGCTCCAGGGGTGCCTGCCACACAAGGGCACTGGGCCTGTCCTGCTGCCTCCTCACCAGCCTGTAGTCCCTGCCGCCTTCCCTGCCCTACCTGACCCATCAGTCACACAGCAGAGTCCGGAGCACACAGATGGGATTTGACAAATGACTATTGATAGAGTCTTCCTAATCCCTTTGCCATTCCTTCCTGGGTCTTCACCATAGCCTCGAGACAGAGAGAATGCACCCCCCTGTTTGCGTAAGACGTGCTGATCACGGGGCCTGCCTGGCTCATAGCCCCTTCTAGGAGGAGCTGTGACCCACTTCCCAGGCCCACAGCCCCTGCCCAAGGGGCAGCCTTCGCTGGCCATGCTTTATATCACGTGACTCTTCCCTGCCTGGCTATGACCTTGCAGTGGCTTGTGAGGGGCTCTGCCCAAACTGGGAGGGCTGGGCCATTCAGCTTCTTGTTCTTGAGAGGTGAAACTGGGAAATGCAGAGAGCACTGGACAGGGAGCCCAGGAGCAGAAGCTAAGGTGTGCACAGAGGGCAAGAGACCTGGAGGTACAGTGTGGGCCCCCATGGGTCGGAAGCCACCATAAAGGATGAGAACGAGACGTGGGGAGGTAGAGAAAAGGCCCAGCAGTGGGTAAGGGGGAGAGCAGGCTGCAGGGGAGAAGTGGAGAGAGCTGTGGGGACTCAGAGAGCAGGAGAGCAGGCAAGCCAGAGGGCAGGACACCAGAGGAGAGGGACAATACCACTCCAAGCACTACTGCAAGACCTAGACCATTCAGACTCATTTAATCCTCACAACCACCCCATGGGTAGGGGCTACTCTCCCATTTTACAGATGGAGAAACTGAGGCACGGGGTGTTTAATGGCTTTCCAAGGCTCACACAGCTGGGGAGTGGCAGAGCCAGGATTTGAATCCCAACAGCAAAGTTCTGCCATGTTGTGGGGTGGCTGGAGGACCAGACAGCCTTAGCTCCTCAGCAGCCCTTGGGTTTTCCTGTCTGGGAGCTTGCCCCCATGGCTAGAATCCACTGGGATTCTGTCTCCCTTGTTTATTATTCTACACATCTCCTATCATACACTCTCCTCCACCCCACATTCATACTTGAGCTTGTCTACGGGAGTCTCTGTCCCTTGTGTAACTGATTTACCATTCAGGTTCGATTCAGTTGGGCACTGACATGAAATATTTATTTAAAAATTTTTCTCATGTCACTGCTTTCAGTTGTACTCTGTTGAATCTCCCTTTTCTGTCCCTTGACAACTTCTTGGGCAGATTCTATAACTTATTTTTTGGTTATTAAATAAACAGAGTTTAAGACTCCTATCTTGCAGCGGATTGAGACTCACCTTTCCTCACCGCAGGACAGCCTGGGGCCTGGAGTGGGGTGGGAGGTGGCCTCCCTTTCCCTGCCCTCCCCAGGAGTGACATCTCCCTCTGGCATGCCAGTTCTCCCTCTCTGCTGGAGACTGCCCCCCAACCCCCACTGTGCTGGTAAGAAGAGGGTGGGGAAGAGACCAATGCCTCCTACCTGGGGCGTTGAAGGTACTGCTGCTGCTTAGGCTAATACTGATCTGCCACCAAAGAGCTCCCGGCGGCAGGGGAGACCTATTCTAGCTTGATTCTTTCCTGATCCCTCTTCCGGCGGGAGGAGGGTTCCCTTGCCTCACAGGCTGCCCTCTTGTGTGGCCACCAGCAAGGTGGCTTAAGCCTCCACCTTCTGCAGGGTCCCTGGATGCAATGAAAACGTACCCATCCTTGCCGCATCAGCCGCTCCCCCTGCCATCTCTGTCTCCTCCCCCCTGTTCAGGTAGCTCAAGGCAGCTCAGATCTGCCTAAGTGGATGGCCTCCTGCCGGGATGAGGTCCCCCGCGTCCCCTTCTTGTAGGCTTTCCCAGTCTCTAAATGAGTCTCTTGGAGCTGCAACTGCCCCCCTCAACCAGGACATTTGATGAGTGAAGCTCCTCCCACAGGACAGGAGGAGCAGCTATCACTCCCTCCCCAGGCCTGCGGCTCACATCGGCAGAAGAGCGAGCAGTCCGTGGCATTTGGGCTAGGGAGGCAGCCTCTTAGCAAGCCAATGAGGAGTGGTCCAAACCCAGTTGTTTTAGAATATGGGGTTCTCAATGCTCCTTGTTTACAGCTTTGGGTCCTATTTGCCTACTCGGGGGTAGCAGAGAAAGATAGACTCGCAGCCCAAATATCCAAGGCCACTGCCCCCAGAGGGAGGCAGGTGCTTGGGGACCCATTCCTCAGGCACAAAGATGGCTCTGGCTCACCCTCCGATGGGCTCAATTCTCCTTTCCCCTGCTGAGGGAAGAATGGTCCCTGGTTCCCTCCCTCTCTGGATGATCCGCCCTGGAGGTCAGGGGCTTCTGGATGGCCACACCCTCCAGGGGCAGTCACTGTGCCCATCACCCATGCTGCCCCAGAGCCCAGGCTCCTCCTCCTCTTCCCTGTCTCATGCTTCTATTCTAGAACCTTCTGTGACTTTTCCACTAGGGCTGTCTTTTGTCCTTAGCTTCCCTGGACATTCTTCCTACCCTCGAATCCACACACCTGTTGCTTTCCAGCGCTCTCTGCTGTGCCCCTCCAGGGGCTGCCCTTCCTGGCCTCCAGCCTCGGTTCCCTCTGACAGGCTGGTCTAGTCTGACCCAGGACAGCCCCTGGCGGACTCAGGCTTGATCCAGCGGTTCTGTTGCAGAGGCTCCAACCTGAGGGGCCAGGAGTGAGGTGAGGAGAGGCTGCTTTGTGTGGCTCCCGGCCACGGAACTCACACTCAGTCCCGCTGGGGTGACCCGTCCTTCCCTCAGATCTACAGAGGCAAGTGGCCAACCCAGCAGCCTGCTTACATGGGTGGAGCTCACACGCATGCTCACACACAAACACGCACACACACGCAGAGGAGGCAGTGTGCAGGGACGCGGTAGACAGGGAAAAAATTATAAGGTTCATTTAGAAAGCAGTAAAGAGGGGATTTCAATTTCCTTTGAAAATCACAACACAATTATTCTTCCGTGGTGGCTTCTGTGGGAACAGCGGCATTCTGCTCGGGGACCCAGGGCACTGGAATTGGGGGAGGCTGTCAGGGAGAGGTTGTGTGTGGGCGCCACTCGTGAGGGTGACTCCATGGGGGGTCATGGGGGCGAGGATGGAAAGCTCTGGGTGGGAGAGGCCGGGGAAAGGACGAGGCTGGGGTGACTGGTCGGGAGGATGGAAGGACGAGGGACGGCGAGAAGACAGGGAAGTGCTCACATGGCGTGTGCGCACACGCGCACGCATGTGTGTTTGTGTGTTCGTGTGTGCACGTGTGCGTGCACGTGCATCAGGCCTGGACCAGGTGTGGCAGGTAAGGCGCTTTGGGCACAAAATCTCAGGCTGTTATGCGTGGATCCTAATTTGCACGAGGCGCTGTCTGGGTTCTGTGCCATCTTGCGGGGAGGCTCGTGATCATGCCCTGTTCTCCCCCGATGTGTGCTAAAATCAAACATGGAAAGTGTATTTGGAAAAGGAAAGGTAGTGGGTGGAGCAAACATCTGTCCGCTAGTCAATGAAGAGAGAAGAGGAAGAGGGTTTAAGTTACAAACAGAAGGAATTACTGTAGATATGAGAAAGCACTTACACTGTTGAACAAGGTTCCAGAGGCAGGGCCTCTGTTGAAGGGCAAAGAAGGTAGCTGGGGCCGGGCACGGTGGCTCACGCCTGTAATCCTAGCACTCTGGGAGGCCGAGGCGGGTGGATAGCTCAAGGTCAGGAGTTCGAAACCAGCCTGACCAAGAGCGAGACCCCGTCTCAAAAAAAAAAAAAAAAAAAAAGAAGGTAGCTGGGTGGGTGCTGATCCTGACCACAGAGCCAGCCAGACTTGCCTTTGACACCCAGCCTTGCTACTTTTTAGCTGTGTGACCTTGGGCAAGGAGCTGGACTTCTCTGGCCCTCCACTATAAAATGTGGATAAAAATACAAACTACATGGGGTTATTGTGAGGCTTCATGAGATAGCATTAGAAAATGCTGAGATTCTCATGAGATTAGAGATTGTGGTCCTGCTCTGAGGCGGGGCGGGGGGGGGGGAATGACCTTGGGGTAACTTGAAGGCTGGGCCGAACCTGTACCTGTTGAGGCCCTGGGCAGTTGTCAGCCAGCTTTTGCTGTTGGATGAATTTAGAGCTGGACTGCCCTGTGGAAGGCCCTCTTGTCTCTGGCTTCTGAAGATCAGCTGTTAAAGCTGTGGCCTGGGGAAGGGTCCCTGCAGAGGGTCTGGATAAATCACCATGACCTCCACACTACGCTGTGAGCAGGGCGGGGCCGCTGGCTTTGGGCCCTCAAGTGGATGGGACTCCTGTAATTGAGGACAAGGCGGCACCTGCCACTCAGCAGTGGAAAAACACCCAGCCCTTTTGAGAGTACACAGGTGTCTCTACTCTGTGTCGATATGTTTAATGATTTGTAACGTGATTGATATAGAACGTGAACTTGCTATAATCCATCTGTTGAAAAGGAAATGGTGGCGGAGCAGCACACACCAGGGAGAATCAGGATGCTGAGCAGAGCCCGAAGCTGGGGCACTGGGCTGGGGGCTGGGGACTGGGGCGTGGGAGGGCAGGTTCCAGCAAGATTCACCCCCTGCATCCAGCCTGGGGCAGCCTGGAGAAATGCAACCAAGGAAAGACCATACAACAGGAAGGGTGTGAGGTGGCGGAGCTGGAGGGAACCAACTAGAAGTTAGGAGCCCAGGGGACTGGAAGGCCCAGTTCCCTCAGTCTGCTCCTCTGGGGCTTGGAGCAGTGGATTAACAACACCTCTGTGCTTTTGCACTGGCAGTGGACACGGGCAGTGCCCTCCTAGGTGGCTGGTATCCCTCTCACTGCTCTGTGCATGGTGCCTCTGTCTCTGCATGCTCTGCTGCGGGCGGCTTGCACCTGCAGTCTTCAGGGGATTGCTCTGGGGCACCTGCAGCCACCTCAGCTGGATGTGCCTAGGAGTTTACAACCCCTCACCCTCACCCACCACTACTGGTGCAGGAGGACAAAAGCCCAGTACCTTCGCCTTAAGACGGGAGCAAAATCTCTGCAGTGCAATTTACGCTCCAGAGCTTTCCATTGGTTCAGGCTGAGGCTGGGACTTGCCTTCTCAGTATCTTCCCCTTCCCTGTTCTAACTGCCCACTAGCTGGTCGCTTTCTCCTCTAATGAACACCTTTGCACGTGTATGCTTTTCTCAGGATCTGTTTCTAGGGAACCCAGCACCAGATGGCCCCTGAGCACACTCAGAAGAGGCTCTTGGAGAGCAACGGTTGGCACATATGCTTCTTCCTAGTTTCTATAGGTTATTGGGTGTGACTGCCCCACCAGGACTGTCAGTCCCCGAATATTCCTGCCAGTGGCCAGAGGCAGCAAGGTAGATAATCCCAAACCACGTATGAACGAGTACTAGTGCACATGTAGGCGCCCCCAGGTTTGGCTCTGGGAGGATTGCTATGGTCTCCCACCCTGGCCTAGCTCCCTGCCTCCTCCTGCCAAATGTGGATTTGCTTTCCTATGCCTGCTTTGCTCAAACATCAAAGTGAACCAACATCCCCCGAGCACACCCTGTTTGAGGGCCGGAGTACACGGCAAAGCTTGTTGAATGAAGGGATGTTCAGAGTAATTTAGTCTGGCCTCTTGGGTTTTGCCTGGAGTCCTGCGGTACCAGGGGACTCCAGCCTGGAGTTAAACACTTGACCTGGATAATCCAGACGGAATCTGCCACGTGGAGGTAATTGAGAACTCTCTGTAAATGCACGCAGGTTTTTAGGACGCGCTGGCTCAGACTTCCTTGAGCAGAGAAGAAAAAAGATACATCTTACTTCTTTCCAGATACTTTCCCACTCAGGCTGAGAGGGTCAGCTGCTCATTTGTTCCTTCACAGGACACTTACCTGTTGAGCACCAATTGTGTAGACTTCTGTTGTTTGGGCTGCCCAGACTCCGCTCACCTGCACGAGGTCGCCACGCTCCAGTCCCTCTCTGCAAAAACACCCTCTCCCCACTCCCTTTCTTTAAGGTGGTGCTGACTCCACCTCCAGGTGGGCATGTGGTCGGGCCTGGCCGATCAGAGCCCTGCATCCCCCAAGGCACTATCATTCGGTCAAGGATGGACACATGACAAATTTGGACCAGTAAGAGTGGACTCGGAGTTTCTGTTTGACTGTTGGAGAAGAACAGCTCTAACTTTAACCTGGCTGGACGTTAACTGGTGAGGATGCGGGTCTGGAACTGTGGGCGACCACAGGGAACCTGAAAAGAAACCACACATGGAAGAAGCCAGACTGGAGAAACAGAAAGACCACGTGCTGATGACATAGTTGAGCCCCTGAATCCAGCTGTGCTGGGAGCCAGACCTGGCATTTTTGAATAGTTTTTTTTTTCTGTTACTTTTAAATAAAACTGATGCAGATGTTAGTTCCAGGAGTGGGGGTGCGCAAGTGGGAGATCACACCCGTGTGTCGGCCGAGTGGGTGTGCCGGGCGGTGTGGACGCACGGACCATGGCCGAGAAGTTGGAGTCCTTGTTAAACAGAAGTGACTTTCAGTAAGGTCCTATTAGAAAGTGACAAGCTCAGGGTGAAACTGGCTTGCTTGAAAGTGGATGGCATTTACATCAGGCTTTACTGAGAGAGCCACTTCCTGCCTATGACTGAAATCAGCAGCAGCCAGAAATGTGCAGGAATGCAGTGTCAGAAAGCTAAATGGTCTTTTCCAACCCCAAATTAGTGTGAGTTAAGACAGGAAAGTGGGCACCCTGGGAACACGCTGGTTCCCACCACCTTTCCCAGGCACCTTATATGATAAGCTCCCAACTCAATGCAGGGGACGCAGCTGGAGTCCAGGGGCCAAATAATCCCCTCCCCTCCCCCAGGGAAGGTGGAGCTGGGAGGCTTGGCTGCTGGCTGGGGGAGGGGCAGAGCACTGCCCAGCTGGGGCTTCATGTACTAACCCACAGGGCAGCCAACTAAAGATCCGAGAGAATTATTCTACAAGAGAAACACCAAATCTGTCAAATAACATATCTAAGATGCCCATCATTTGCTAAAGATCTGAGCAAATTATTCTACAAGAGAAACATCAAAGCTGTCAAATAATCTATCTAAGATGCCCATCATTTAAGGCAATCAATCCACAAGCCCCCACTAGCTCATCAAGCAGAGAACTTCTTTCCAGAAGTTTCATCTTCTCCATTGTATATCCCAAGTGTGGCCTTGGAAGACAGTGGACAAGGGACATCTCCCAGAAAACACACTGAAGGACAAAGAACCTCACTTCCCGCCAGGATTGGCAGTGTGTGTGCCATGGGCTGTTGCCCTCTGTGTAATTCTCTTTTTATTGAAGTTATTCTGCTCACCCTCTGCCATTATATACTTGACATTGCAAGCGGTGGGGAGAGACTGTTTATTGTACCATTTAGACAAAGGTTGCCTGGCCGTCAGAGGCCGCATTTGGAACTGACCAAGAAAAAGGCACACCTCAGGGCCAGAATTATATCACGTTTATTACACACATTCTGGAAGCTAACGGCTGCTCTGTCTTCTCACTCCTTCACCTCATGTGTGATCTTGAGCAAGTTACTTCACACCTTTGTGCCTCTGTTTTCTCTTCTCTGAAAGGGGGTTAATAATGTGGTATCTCTACACCCTGGACTGTCTCTCTTTGGCCACCATCTTGCTACTGCCTGGGTGCCAGGATGGGAGTGGAGTGCAGAGGAGAGGTGGAGTGAGACCAGGTGTTGCTGACATTGTATGAACCCCAGTCTCAGTTGTGCCTGAATCCAGCTATGCCTTCCTGGTCACTAATATGGAGAATACATTTCCAGTGCACCTAAGAGAGTCTGAGGGAATTTTTATCATTTGCAATCAAAATAGGCTAACTGATGTGCTGATTATGTGTGTTAACCACTGGATATACGAGCCCTGCTCTCAGGAGGTCTCAGCATGGTCAGCAGACAGGCGAGTAATGCAGTGTGGAAAGAATTGAGATGAGGGAAGTCTGGGCGGCCATGGGGGCATAGATGAGGAGGCTTCCATGTGGATAAGGGGATCTGGGAAAGCTTCCTAGGGTAGGTGCCATCTTGTCTGAGTCCTGAAGGAATGGTCAGAGGGGAGAGAGTGTAGAGTCCTATGATGGAATGGTTAATCTTCTGGTCACTGGAGAGTTCAAGGATGAGCTGGAAAATAACTTGCTGGGAATGTTGAGTTATGCCTTGACTAGGAGGTCAAACCAAATCCTTTCAGTGGGGAATACAGCCCTGGGACCCCACCATGGTGCCATCCCCCAAGGAGATGTTGGCCTCTAGCATGGTCTCACAACCTGGTGGCTCTTCACTGCTTTGGCCTGAGCACATATTTTGTTTGGCCTATACCATGTTTCAAATTTTCTGAATTGTTTGCCAATATTTAAAATTGAGACAGTTCACATAAAAGTCTGAATTTTTGTCTCCTCTGGAAAAAGCAGAAGGCCTGGTGACACTGACCATACCTTCCCACATGCCAACTGGAGCATGGGGCTCCTCTTACATGGACTTGTGTATTCCTGGGCCTGCCGCAGTCCCCACCACTCCCTTTGGTCTCACAATGGGCCCCTTCACCCATTCCTTTACCTTACCTAGTAGGCCCCTGTAGGAACTTGGATGTGTGATCCTGTCGTACAGTGAGGATGTGCTGGACATGGATTGGTGCATGTGCCAGCGGGTGATGCCCTGGAGAGTGAAATAACCCTGAGTGAGTGAATGCCTCTCTCTGCTCCCTTTTCCACTGGTGCTGGCAGGTGAGGCTTAGGCAGGAGGGGCAGGTTCTGAGACTTGGGTCTGGGCACTGAGAGCAGGAGGAGGGCCTGGGGGCTTGTTTGGTTTTGTACCACTTCAGGATGCCTGGTCTAGTAAATGGAATCTTCCAGAAGGTGCCATCTAGGATACTATAGTTCTACAGTAGATTTGGGGACAAAGCTATGGCTGATAAAAACACACTCCTTTGTCTTGCTTTTCCTCTTTTGTATATATTCTAGCTCTTTAAGGAACTCCTTAGGGGCAGTTTTCAGGTATTCCTGGGTCCCCAGGCCTGAGTCCACCATACTAGCATCTTTGTGCGTGTGTGTGTGTGTGTGTGTGTGTGTGTTTTCTTCTTTGAGCATTTATTTGACATTTGTTCTTTAAATTCTAAATTTGGGTTAAATTTAAATGTTATTAATTTAGAGTTGTTTATTTAAATCCAAAGTTAAGGTTGTTCATAATAATCTTATACATGGCCTTTTCCCAGCTTTACTGAAGCTAAACTTTATAGACCTATTTTATGTGTGTAGAGCTCAGTGAGTTTTGAAAAATGTTTTCCCTTCTGTAACCACCACCACCATCGAGATATAAACATTTCCATTACCCTCTGGCTTCCCTGGCGCTCCTGCTACTCAATCTCCCACCACTCCTGGGCCCGGGCAGTCACTGATCTGCTTTCTTGTCACGATAGATTAGATTTCTCTTTTCTAGAGCTTTATATAAATGGAAGCATTCACTATACTCTTTTGTGTCTGTCTTCTTTCCCTTGGCATGATTGTTTTAAAATTTGTCCATTTTGTTGCATTTATGAATAGTTCATTCCTTTCTTTCCCTGAGTAATATTCCATTGAGTTTAAAGCTACACTATGATTTGCTTATTCACTCACATGTTAATGATGGGCATTTGAATTGTTTCTGGTTTGGGGTATTACAAATACATTTGCTATGATCATTCTTGTATGGCTCTTTGTGTAGACACATGTTTTCACTTCTCTTGGGTAAATACTAGCCATGGAATTGCCGGGTTTTAAGATAAATGTATATTTAACTTTGTAAGAAACTGCCTATTTTTCCAAAGTGGTGGTTTTTCCGTTTTACACTCCCACCGGGAATGCATGACCATCTGTGTCATGGAGCTGTACGGTATATATGTGGTGCTCCATGTCTTTGTCAACTCTTGTATTTTCATTCTTTTAAGTTTCAGCCCTTCTAATGAGTGTGTAGTGGCATCTAATTTTGGTTTTAATTTGCATTTCCCTGATGACTAATGATGTTGAATATCTTTTCACGTGTTTATTGGCCATTTGTATATCTTTGTGCATAATAGCATCTTAATACTAACTCTAACAGAGTCAACTTCTAATAGAGTCAATAGAAGATTATACAGAAAGTTAATACACAGCCTAGCAAATCAGTTCTATGAAAAAGACTGATCAAAAGCTGCAGGAGAACTCACATCCAGTCTCTGAGTTGGAACAGGAATACTGGGGTTCCGTCTTTATTTCAGAGCTAAGCAGCTGGGGAAAGTGGCAGGCAGGATTCTCAGGCCTGTTTCTGCGATGGGAGTGGTTCAGGGCTTGGCTGGTGGCTGCCCTTGTTGGGCTCCCTGGCTGAGAGATACCTGTGAAGTGGAGAGTTGATAGAGTGGCAGATCCAGAGCCTCATCTCCTTTTGGTAGGTTTGCTTGTTCATGGGCATAAGTTCTGAGCCTGCCTGGACTCTCCAAGTCCACCAAAGTCAGCTCTGCCCTTGGTCACAGACTCAATATGGAGTCGGTCCTGACGCTCTGTCTCCCCACAATGGTGGGGGTGGGGTTGAGGTAGCAACATGCCCAGCTCTCTCTGCTGGCCGTGGCCCCATGCGGCAGGCGGGGGCGGGGGGAGGCTGGTGCATGGACACCGATGGCTGAAACAAGTTCGGCAAGGCTTTGCAGCTGGGTGTGGAGACATAATCTCAACCTCACTCAAGTGCACTCAACCTGCTGGCATCATGGCTTTAGCTCAGCTTGGATGAACTTTTTGACCTGAACTAGTCGGGTCCATCAACTGACAAGTCTGTTCAGTCTGAAAACCGCTTAGATTGATTTTTCTTTTTTTTTCAATGAGTAGGACGACTATCTGACTGCACCTAATGAAAATGAAATTTGGCTTCAGGAACACTCAGCTTGAGTATGGAACGTCTTGTTCTCTTTGTCAGTCTGGCTTATCTCCTATTCGAAGAGCTCACTGATTTGTCATAGGCATCAAAGTGCTGGAGTCTTCTGCCACTAATTGGCTGTGCTATTGACATGACACAATGAAAAAGGCATTGATTTTGGAATGTACTGGAACCTGGGTTTAGTTACAGCTCTGTCACTTAAATGCGATGTGACTTTGGGCAAGTCACTCTCAAGAACTGGGTTTCTTCTGTAATATGATAGTAAAATTTATCTTATTGTATTGTCTTGATAATTAGGTTTGACAATGGACATGACATTGAGGTGCATCTGGGCTTCAAGCCTCTGCCTCTGAAAACTGGGTACACTGGACCAGGTCACCTCTCAGGTCCCATCCTGCTCAGACATAGGATTCTGGGAAATAGAACTATACTTTATCCAAGTCATAAAGTAACTTTTCTTCATAGCATGTTAGTATGTCTCAAGAGGGAAGGACATAAGTATGATAGGTAACCAAAAACAAGATCCAAATTTCTATAAATAAGAGAGAATCTTAGCTTTAATGATAACCAATTGAACACCTGTAAAGTACCATCCCTGGGCTAAACTACTTTCTTCTTCCTGACACCTCTCCAGGCAGCAGCAACATCCAGTGGGCTCATTTTCCTGAGCAAATCCTCTACCAAGACAAAGCCAAGTCTTAGATTTAGCTGTCGACTCTATCACAAGGAAGTACCTTATGGTGCCTCAGTTTCCTTTTCATGCCAGGAATTCTATAGGCCTGGTCCATTCCCTCTCGGGTGGCAAAGCTGTGAGTTATCCTCTCAAATGCCCTCTGAAGTCCTCCAATGGGAGTTGGCAGGATGAATAGCAAGAATTATTATTAATTAGTGAAAATATGTATAATCACATAATTGGAGTGTATAATTGATGCTTCTCTGCTGCAGGCAGAAATGGAGGGATGCAGAGATGAAAGCCAGGGAGAAGGAGGCTGCTGCAGACCCCAACTGGTGTAGAAGTATGAGAAATGCATAGGGTTTAGCCTCCCTGGTACCCTGCAAAACATGGATTGAATAACGGTCGTGTGCTGGGGAGCCGACAACACAAAGAGGCAGTGGATGAACGAGCCCTTCGTGCCAGTAGCCGGCACACATGAAGCTGCTTTCCCCAGGAGGTCGCCTCGTGCCCGCATTTTGAGGCTGCTGTGTATTATTTTCTTTTTTTTACAGCAGCATCAGATTTCTAATGGAAGAGCTCAGCCGATCTCTGCAGTAGCAGAGAAGAGATGATAGTAATCTCGCATGTAGCCTGGCTTCCTGAGCTGTCCCCTTGGATTCTTGTATCTCGGAGTCCTCAATGCTCTGTCAACACCCAAGCAGAGCCTCCACCCTCTCTCTGGTCCCAAGATGCTGGGTTATTATAAATGAGTCGTGACGTCTGGGATCTATTTGTTTCAGGACGGGTTTGTTGGAAGAGGAGAAATAAGGCAGCCACTGAAGAGTCTCAGTATAATGCACTCAGCTTTTCCTCTACTTGGGTAAAGATGTGGAAGGAGGTGTGTTGGGGGCAGGGGATGGGGAGCTGGGGCAGGATGGGACAGGAAGCAGGTGTGGGTGATTCTTGGAAGAGGGATATAACAATAAAAATAATAACAATAGCAGGCACCTCTGTGCTGGTGGTGCGCTGTCTGCATTAGTTCATGCAGTTGTCACGCACCTCGGGGACATGGGGGTTGCAATTATCCTCACTTCATAGGAAAGTAAATGAAGCCAAGGTAAGAGGAGTCATTTGCCCAAGGTCGCCCAGCTGATAAGTGACGGAGCCAGGACTCCAATCCAGGTCCTCCTCCAGAGCCTACGTTCTGTAACCGCCTGCTCCGCCCCTCCTGGCACACAGCTTTACCGGATCTGCTGCCGCCGCCATCACCATAGCCACTTCCACCTGTGTTCCTACTTCCTGCGTGAGCCCCCGCCAACCCTATAGGCCATCAGGATGAAATGAGCTGATATTTATTAAGTACTTAGAACACGGTTGGTCCTTCATAAGCATGCAATCGATACAGTCATTATTATTATCTTTCTAATATGATGTTATTATTTCTCTGTGCCAGACACTCTGCTGGGTGCTGCGGGACTGCAGAGGCAAAACAGAGAGAGTCCCCACCCTCCTGGGATGTTACATTATAGTGGAGAGAGGACAGGTGCACAAAGATAAGGAAAAGCAATGTCATACATGCCAACTGCACGGCTCACACGGTAAAGGCAACAGCAGTCTGCAATAAGGAGAGACCCTGCTCAGAATGAAGGAGGGCTTCATGGAGGAGGTGAGCGAGGTGTGACCTAAAGGAGGGGCTGAGTTTTTTAGGGGTAAGACAGAATGCATGAGGCCAAAGCAGGCAGGTGGAAATAATGACCAGAATGTCAGTTTCCCCCCAACAATGAGGGCAGGGATTTGTGTCTGCTTTGCAACTGCTGTACCCCCAGTGCCTAGGACAGTGCCTGGTGCAGAGTAGAGTCTCAAAAGCCCTATGTTGAAAGAATGAATGAGAAAAAAGAATGTTAATAGGAAATTGTGACGGGGTAAGATTGGCAGGCTGATTTCACTAGCGTAGAGAGTAGGTGGTGGGGATTGAAGGAGAGAAGAATCTTGAAAAATAACTCAGAGTCTGATAAATGGAAAGAGATCAAGGAGCTGCATTAGGCCTGGTGTGACCTTCATGCATGCCTGGCATGAGGAGTGAAAAGGTCACCATGTGCCAACCTGGTGTTTTTCCCCACCCGTGACACCTGGAACAGAGGAGGTGGAACTGGGAGGAGGAGCTTGCCTCAGAGCAGAACGTGACTCCCGGGGCAGGTCTGGAGCGCAGAAATAGCAAATGCAGCAAGCAGACACCTGGTTTCATTATCGCGTGTCCCATCAGCACGCACGTCCCTGTCACAACTTGCAGTCCACAGTATTCATCTGCTTCGGTTTATGGCAGCATCTTCACTGTGCCAAAGTCAGCTGGTCTCAGCTGACTCCTTACACCGACTGCTTGGCATCTGTAGTCTAAGCAACTGCTCGGTGGACTCAGTGTTCCTACTTGCCAACAGCCTGCTTAGGAATGGTGCAAGAACGGTCTGCGCATTTCTTAGTAAGCGTTAGAGCTGCTCACGTGTGTATCCAGCTCCCAGGTTAGACCTTTCGCTCTTGGAGGAGGGGGATCTGTTTTCTATTTCTTCTGCTATGTCTCTGCAATAGGCCTGAAATTTGTGACACTGAGCAATTGATTGGGGAAAAAAAAAATTCCTGTGGTCACACTGGACCCAAGATAATGCTTTTATTTATTTATTTATTTTTTATTTCAGCATATTATGGGGGTACAAATATTACGGTTATGTATATTGCCCATGCCCCCCTCCCTCCTCGAGGCAGAGCCTCAAGCATGACCACACCCCATACGTTGCACATCTCACTCATTATGTTTGTATATACCCATCCCCTCTTCCCCCCTCCCACCCGCCCATCATTGACTAATAGATTATTTTGCTCCATGTCTAATCTACACTCTCCAAGTTCACCTACATTGAATTTCAAAGCATTATCTTATTATATTATCTTATTATACCCAAGATAATGCTTTGAAATTCAATGCAGGTGAACTTGGAGAGTGTAGATTAGACATGGAGCAGAATAATCTATTAGTCAATGATCTATTAATCAATTGACTAATAATCTATTAGTCAATATGTGTCTATATATTAGACACATATAGAGAATTAAATGTTGAAGTAAGCAGTGAAGAAAGTAGAAAATGTAATGACATTCTTCCATTATTTTCCTAGGGAGACCTTGTCTTACAGGACTGTATGGGGGTAGTAGAAAGAAAATTCTTTGGAACTGACAGATCTAAGTTTAGTCTCTGTTACTTATAAACGGATTGATCTCTGGAAAATTTCTTTAACTCGGTGATTTTCAACTGGGGGTGATTTTATCCCCAGAGGATGTTTGGTATTGTTTGGAGACATGGTTGCCCAAAATTGTTGAGGAGAGAAGAGCAGTTGCTACTGGCGTCAAGTGAGCGGTGGTCAGGGATGCTGCCAAACACCCTACAATGCACAGCCCGCTCCCCCTCAAAAAGGAACTATCTGGACCCAAATGTCAATAGTGCTGAGGTCGAGAAACCCTGCCAACCACGTTAAGCTTCTGCTTTCCCATCTGTAAAATGGGAAGAGAGGCAACCTCATTGGCGACTAGAAGATTACCTGCAGTGGGGGTTAGTGTCTTGCACATAGTAGGCCCTCAATTCAGAGCTTTCTGGTCCCCTCCCAAGTCCTTTCTTCTCTCTGGACGTTGAGAAGTTGGGGAGAATTTAGAAGTGTTGCCAAGCTAATTACAGGGCAGGAATAACATTCTGAAGGAACATGAAAAGAACTGGGATTATTCAGCCTGAAGAAGAACGGTGGCTCGAAGGTGAGTTAATAATAGTGTTAAAGCCCAGGAAAGGTGATTATTTAGGGGAAGATAATCCACTGCTTTCCACCTCCACTGAGGAATGAAAATGAAGTCCAAGCAGGGTGAGACTGGGCTGGGTGAGAGGCAGAGCTTCCTGCCCACAAGGGCCGTCTGCAACAAGAGCTTTCTAAACTAAGGACTCTTTCCTATCCGAATTCGACGCCACTCACATCCGCTGACGACTCTCTGTGTGTGGGAGACGCTGAGGGGATGGTGGGGGTGGTGGGCAGTACAGGGACGAGGGCAGGATGGCTCTGCCCTCAAAGAACTCACGGACCAGTGGAACGTGTGGGAGGGATGCAATGCCACATGGGCGAGCACCAGGCGAACGGCTCCAGGAGGCCAAGGGTCTAGGGGGTAAGAGAAGGAGGGCAGGGCAGCATGTGAAATGGATCATGGAGATAAGTCGATGTTGGCAGATGAAGGCTAGAACCAATGGCAGGTGGGCACAGGAGGCTGGGTGGGGGGGATGGGAGAATGGGGGTGTGCTGGAGGAGCAGCTGAGAACCCTCCAGGAGGTCTGGGCCAGACCAGGGGTGCCTAGGAATGCCAGGTGAGGGGCTTGTCCTCTGTTCAATGGGTGCTGGGTTGTGGGCAGGAGAGCCCCTCGCTGGAGCTGTACCTGGGAAGGTAAATGCACCAGGCTGTGTAGAGTGGGCTGGAGGTGGCCTGGGTGGGGGGTGGGCAGGCAGGGCAGTCGATGACTGTCCTGAGGACTTAAGTCACGTGAGAGGTAATGAGGGTGGTGGCAGCTGGGAGGGGCAGGCGTAATCCTCTCCTGAGCCCTATTTCCTGGGTGGGCCTCTGGTCTCCCCATCAAGGTAGACAGATTGGCTCCAAGCTGGGCCACCTGCTGATCTCACCACCCAGGTACTTGTCCCGAGCGTGGGATCTTCTTCTCCGCTCTGGAAACCTGGAGCGTGGCCGGCTGTCCTGACTGCTGCCAGCTCTGCCACGGCGGCGGGGCTCTATGTGCGGGGGCGTGTGGGGCCCGCTCAGGCTCACCTGGCACTTGCTCTCCTTGGTGGTGACACTTCTACGGGGTGTAGAAGTCAAGGCAGGAGCCAGAGGGGTGGGCTGGGGACGCAGAACCATCCGGGCCTTAGGAGGGTTGCTGACAGAGACCCCCATCCCTGCAGGCCACTCATCTGTCTCTGAGTCTGCAGACCCTGGGAATAGTGCCACCCCCCACCCCGGGTCGCTCCTGCAGCCTATGGCAACAGGCAAGACAGAGTGGTGGCTGCTGCTCCCCGGGGTCCCTCGTGACACCGCAGTAGCACAACTTGGCAGCCCGCAGGGGGTGTCCACGGAGGCCTGCTTGAGAGGGAAGGGGTTGGCAGTACAAGGTCTGCAGATGAGGGTAGACCCAAGGGAGGCCTTCCTGATCCCAAGTAGTGGGTGCCACGAGGTGCTGCGAGGGGAGGTTGAAGAAGGGCAGTGTCCTCACCTCCAGACAGCGCATGGGGACCTTCTGGGGAGCTTGGGAGATGCAGATGTGCCCAGGCCCCAGCCACACCTGCTGAGTGGGGATCTGGGGGTCTGGGCTGAGCACCACCGTCCTCATGTCCAGAGTGGGGAGGCCTCTGTCCCTTCAGAGAACGTCCCTTCAGTCCTCTCTTACCTGACCTTGTGTCCTCTGCGATGAGCAAGGACTTCAGCATTAGGAAGACTTGGTACCAAATTGTACCAAGCTTCAATTTGTCATGTTTAATTTGAGGATGTCAGTACCTATTTTATAGGATTACTTTGAAGACAAAAGAAATAATGGGGTGACTGTCCATAGTTGGTTCTCAATAATTAATATTCTTTCCTTTTCTGTGCCCTGGGGCCAGGGCTGGGGCGAGAGCGCAGCTGCATGGTGTGCAGGGTTTCCAGGAGGCATTTACTCTCTGCAGGGGCCTGAGAGTGTGTACCTCCTGGCATTTTGCACCTGGATGCCTTCCTTGTTCACTCTGATCCCAGCCCTGCCCTGCCCTGGAGCAATATGTAATCTCAGGCACAGACTGGCTTGCTTTCACTATGTTTGGAAAGGACCCTCAGGGATCTCAAAGTCTACTGGACGCGTAGGAAAGCAAACAGACAGGGCCTGTGCAGCATGATGACCAGAGATGGAAGTCAGCGTCGGTGATGGGGACCCAGGGCTGGCTTCTAACCTAGACTGTGGAGGGAGCAGGCAGGGAAGGTGGCGGCAGAGCTGAGATGAAAGGATTAACCAGCAGGAGTTACCCAGCATCGCAGACTCTCCTGTTATGGGATCCCAGCCTAGCTAATCTTGCTCCACCACCAGGAGGGTAATTTGGCCTGTGCCCACTCCTAGAGCCTATGGTTGTGCCCGTAGGATGCCAACCACCTGTACAGAGAGTGCAAAGCTCACCAGATGCTTCCAAGGCGCAGAAGGCTAGCACTGCAGAGGTGCTGGCCCATGCTATGCTAGCCAGCATGTGGCAGCCCCAGAGGGGTCTGGGAGTAGCCCCGCCAAGGGGCAGATCCCACCAGCCACCTGTGCCAGCCAACTGGCTCTTGCTCCTCAGAGAGTGAAGGCACCGTGATCGTGAGTCACGCCACTCCCCAATTATTGTGAAAGGAAGCTTCCGTAAGGAGGAGGAGAATTACAGAGCAGCGCCAGCGTTGGGGAAACATGCCCAACTTCCAGCCGTCATTCCCACTCGCCTCTTTTCTCTTTGCTCGAGGTGCGTATGACAGGAGCTTCCCAACAGCTTAAGCGCAGGAAACTCTGGGAGTGTGTGTGTCTGTCTCCGAGCGACTTTCATCCTGCTATAGGTTCAGTCTGTCTGCAAAGCCCTCCCTTGTCAGCAGCTGGCGAGGCAGCGCAACAATGGAAGGATACTTGTTTCACTGCTTCCAGCTGCTCCCTGCCAAGCTCCCTCCCTCCAGCGTGGAGAGGTGCATCAGCAGAGATCCCAGGGCTGGCGCTGGGGTCCTCAGCAATGTTTTGCCAGCATGGAAAGTGCCTCTCCTCCCCACCTGCCACCGCAGAGGCCACCACCACCTCTGGCAGCAGCCCTGTAGACATTCCAGCTAGCCCCAGTGGAAATTTCTGGGTTGGTGATAGACACACTGTCAGGCAGGGCCACTTAGTGATGGAGAGATTGTAGAAAATGATACCTGGAGTTCTTTCCAGACCTCCTGATGTCATGATTAGGACAATTACTTCTAGAAGACTTTGAAGTCCCTTGCTGTTTTAAGCCATTGTCCTTCTGTAGTAATGACTAGATTCTCCAGGGCTGAAAAGACTTTGAAGGCCATCTGGTCCACTCTCATGTCCCTCTCCTCCACTGCCTCCTCCTTTCCCCATTCCATGCTTAAATTGCCTCTACAAGTTGTTCAACATTTCTCTTGTACCCTTCTAGCAACAGGATGCCCAGCGGGTTCGGGGTCAGCTGGACTGTTCTATGGTTTTTCTTCTATTGAGCCGAAGTCTTTCCACATTGATTCCCACCGGCTTTGGTTCCACCCTGTGGAGCACAAGGATGGAGTCTCCTCTCTCTCCTTTATGACTGCCTGGCTCGCGCTGGCAGGTGGCTAGCGTGTAAACCCGAGGCTTCTCTCCTCCAGGAGAACAAGCCCTGCTTCCTTGAGCTGCTCTCACATGCATGGTTTGAAGAACCTTTGATGGGAAGTGAACATTTGAAATCCATCTCAATTCCGACTCCCTCTTTCTGGGGATTTAGTAGGTAACATGATAGCTCAGAATCCAGCCTGTTGGCTTATAAAGGTGATCTCATAGATGCCTCCTCCAATGTATGAAATTTAGCCCAAACACCAGTCTGGCTGGTGGTGTCCAGACCTCTGGGAGTCAGTCAGCGGGTGCGCTTGCTCTGCCCTGAACCCAGGCTTACAGGGAGGTGCCGAGGAAGAGGAGGCCTGAGCGGGCTCCCGTGAGGCTCTCATATGAAGGCAGGCTGGAAGAAACATCAGAAAGAGACTTAATGACATTCACAGGGGAGCCCAGAGGAGTACCATGAAGGAAGTGCAAATGATGGAGGACATGCCCAGGTGGTCCGTGCAGAAGCTTCGGAAGGAAGCTGGGTCAACGTGCAGGAAGAATCCCAGAGCGAGAGGAAGAAGAACGGCCTTCCTGGTGGGGACGAGTGATGCATCACGTGACGGGACCGGAAAGGCAGAGGGAGTGAAAGGGCTGCCCCGGGTAACAGGACAGTAGAGGGGTGAGTCAGAGAACTTACCAGGGCTCCAAGAACCTGCTGTTGGAGAGGAGATGAGATGGTGCTTAGGAAAACATTCTTTTTAGCAAGAATTCTCCTTTCATCTTTCAAATGGAGACATTGCTGAATCCCCAGGGGACGGTCGAAGGACAAGGAGCCACTGAGGTGTGGAGCTTGGTGGAGCCCACCCTGCATTCCGCTTCTTTGTCCAGTAGGTACAGACGTATCTGGCCACTAGCTCTTTCGCTGTTGCCAAGACGAGAAACGTTTTCAAGGGTACCCAGGTAGCCTTACCAGGAAATCACCCTGGGCAAGAGAATCAGCCAGTGTTTGAGGTGACTGGGTCTGCTGAGTTGACTTTCACAGAGAACAGGAAGAATTCTGGGCCTGAGACATCCTGGCTTGGGCCATCTCTTTGCGGACGGGCGGCAACACAGTGGCCCCGTCCTTACTCTGTGGGATTACGACACAGACCTGCTGGGTCTCAGGTCCTCTCTAGAAAGACCCGCTCTTTGGGGAACTGCGTCTCTGCACGAGAGCGTTTCAATTCCTTCCCTCCTCCTCTGCGCCTGATTTCCAATTTGTTGTTTTTCATTTCATTTCCCTCCTGCTCACCTTTCCTCCCTGCGGGATCAATTGGGGCTTTGATTTCCTTTTGTTGGAATGAACATTTCCTTGGTATCACAACCGTCCCTCTCACCTCCCACCCCCGTGACATTGTTTAATTCGGCTGCTTCCTGCACCTGGCTTCGCCTCACACCAACCAGGAGGAAGGAGGAAGGATTGTCGGTGGGGAGGGAAAGATTGCAGCCAGCAGCCGAGCTTGCCTCCCTCCATGGGGACAGGCCCCTGCTGGTGTCAGGAAGGAATGAGCTCTAATTACTGACATGGCTGTGCCTGGAATGGGGCCTTGGAGAAGCCTCCACCCCATCCCCGCCATCCCTGGTGGGCTGCCCAATATCCTGGCAACAGAATGCTGGGAGGGTCCCAGAGTCCCCTGGCTGGTGGAGGTCCCAGCCTCTCCCCCTTGCCTCCAGGCAGGACTGTCCCACAGCCACTTGACATGGATTGAGGAAGGGCGGGGGTGTGGGACAAGTGGCAGCCTCTTTAAGGACTACAGAAAAGGAAATTCTGTGACGTTTCTGCCATGCTTCCCGGTTCTGGGGTGTTCCTGTGGGAATAAAGGTTCTAACCTAACCCCTGCCCACTGTGTCTTATCGCTCCCTCTGCTGACCTTCAGGGGTGGTCTGGCAGGTCGGGTATGGGGTCTCTCTCTCTCCTTCATGGATGTTTGTGGACTTTATCCATCTCATGCAGTCTTTGGCTCAGGCTCCACGACTGCTCGGGGCTGTTTTCCTGTGAGCATCTCCTTTTCATCATGCACACTTCTCAGCGGTGGTGGAATGGAGAGAGCTTCTCAGAGAAAGCCCAGCTTTGGGGGTGACTGCTTATTGGATGGTGAGACCATCTTAGCAATCTAACTAGGCCAAGAACCGGATCAATGTGCTCAAACCTGTAATCCACGGCCAGGGCAATTTCAAAGTGAGGAATGATGGATCTGCCCATTCACCCATTCGTTAAACTATTCATTTGACAAACACTTTCTGACTTTCTAGCCTCCGCCAGACACTGTGCAAAGTGCTTCCTCCCAAGGCATGCACAGTCGAGGGGAAGACACATGCATACCTTGTCCTTACGTGCTACAGTGCCATGTGATGATGCCATATGTGTACAAGGTGCCGTGGGGACAGACTGTGCCTGTGGACTCAGGGAAGGCATCACACAGAGATGACATTGGAACTGGGCCTTTGCAGGAAACACAGGAGCTCTGTAGCAGTCAAGAAGGGGAAGGAAAGACTTGGCATTCTCTTTTTTTAATTAATTAATATTTTTATTTCAGCATATCATGGGGATACAATTGTTTAGGTTACATATATTTCCTTTGCCCCACCCGACTCAGAGCTTCAAGCATGTAAGTAATGATGTGTTCGGGACATGCCACTCCAAAATATGGTCCCCAACCACCAGGCCACAGCCCGGTACCTGTTGGTGGCCTGTTAGGAACCCAGCTGTGTGTCATCGCCTGACTCCACCTCCTCACCCCACCCATCCATGGAAAAATTGTCTTCCATGAAACTGAGGAACCGGGCCGCACAGCAGGCGGTGAGCGGGCGCTGGAGTGAAGCTTCATCTCTATCTACAGCTGCTCCAGCCGCGCCCCGCTGCCGATGAGCTCCACCTCCCCGTGGAGGTGGAAAAATTGTCTTCCACGAAACCAACCCCTGGTGCCAAAGAGGTTGGGGACGGCTGCCTTAGCATATTGAATATTTTAAACTGAAGGAAGGTGAGGACATGACAGAAGCTGGAAGTTCACTCTGACCTTCCCCTACACTTCTTCCCTGAAGCAGGTCATAAGACCCTCACGTGAGAGACGCCCTCCCTGCACCCAGAAGGGAGGAGCCAGAGAGGGATCTGAACAGACAGGTGCTGCTAAGCTTCCCCCAGTTCACGGCACTTCCCTCATGCACCTTGTCCTTTCACATGTCTCCATGACTGCTCCCTCTTACTCAGACCCACTATCAAAAGCAGGAGGTTTAACTGTATCTGCAGGTCCTCATTTCCTTACGATGGCTCCCATGTCACATAAAACTCATATTAAATAAATGTATATGCTTTTCCTCTTGTTAATCTGTCTTTTGTTATACCCCAGCCATGAATTTAGGAGGGTAGAAGGAAAGGGTATTTTTCCTCCCTTACAACAGCTTGGGGCAGCAAGTTGATTTCAATTGCTTTCCATGGTGTTTGGCTCAATGCAAAGAGGGCCAAACATGGAGAGATTATGCAACTATAAAATATATCATTAATTCTTTCAGTCAGGGGATGAGTATCTTTGCCGTGCCCAGCTCTGTGCACTAGGGTGCCCTGCGTGTGGTATCAGCTGCTACTTATAAAAACTGGGGCCATCAGGCCACACAGAAAGCCCTCCACTCCTCACTGAGGCCGATGCAGAAACCTTCCAGGAAAAGGGGAGAGGGCTCTGCTTATTGTCTGAGTCCCGAGTTCCTAGGGGCACCAGATGTGTTCCAGCTCAAGATTTAGAGATGGGGAGAACGTAAATTCGTGCAACTATGGGGCCAGGGGAGTTCTGATTTCAGTGTCTGCTCTTGAATCAATAGCATTAGGCCTTTCAATGGAAAGGTCTTAATTTGATGATCTCCCAGAGGAGTCGTTGGTTTTGACATGGACATATTACATGGCTTCCTGGCTCCCGGGGAGACAGGGCCGGCTTCCCAAAGGAACGGGGATGCCGCTGTCTTTACTTCCCTTTGTACCAAGAGCCAGGAGTGGGCTTGGTTTTCATCACAGCTTCAAAGGTAAGAGCTGGAGCCGCCCCTGCCTAGTTCATGCGTCTGCCCCTGCAAAGACCACACAAGGTCCTTGGTGGACGCCCCTAGCCAGGCAGAAATACTTCCTACTGCCAAAGAGAATCATGATTTTCTTGTCAGAGGAGTCTGAAATATCACCCTTAGTGACATTTAAATAATTGAAGCTGTAGTGTGGGTTGTTCCCCCACATTTCAGATTCGGCAGGCCTGTCGTTGGGGAGTTACAAAGAGGGCCCTCCCGGCGGGGCGGTGTGCTGGTGGGCTTGGGGCTCGGCCACTGGCATTGCCACCAAGGGACAAAGGAGCTGCTATTCTCAAGCCTCACCTGAAAGGAGGAATGTCACCCAGGTCAGTGCCACACGACCTTGCCCCAAGAGGCCCTTGCTAACTGCTTACCCGGCATGTCCCCATTCCCACTGACCTGTTTTATTTTCTTCCTAGCACTGCTGGCTAACATCAGTTTATTATTCTCCATTTTCCCACTGGCATGTGAGCTCCGCCAGGGCACCAACATCGTCTTGTTTGTGGCTGTATCTCCTACCGTGTTACAGGTACTGAATTAATACATGAATGAATAGTTGATAAAAGAATATAAAACGTTTTTGCCTGGACTCTAAAGTACAAAGTAGACGCACATTTTCCTGAACTCATAGCTAGAAGACCAAGTCCTAGTCATTTCTAACATTTTTTAGCTGAACTTCAATCTCACCAGGTCTCATTTTCTTGTCTGTGAAACACAACCCTATTTCAAAAAGGTTACTGTGAGGATTACACAAGGTGATATATGTGGAAACTCCTTTCTGAACTTTCAATATTATGTGGACATAAAGTGTAGGAGACATCTCATATTTATCTATTCATCATCTCTTTCTTGGGGGACCCCAAGGTTCTATTTGTCCTGCCAGGCACGGCAGCAGACCACAGAAACAGGCAAGTGACCCAGGCCTGGACATCCCTTTCTTTGGGACAGGGATGGATCTAAAAATTGAACATATGATCCAAATAGGGCCAGGTAGAGTTCTTCCCTGAAACATATATTTATGCTAAGAGAAAAAAAAAACCTATGAATTAGGGTAACTGAAGGCTATCTTTCCTATTGCTAAGGAGAGGGAGGTGGAAGCATTTCTGCAGATGAAATAGAGGCAAAAGAAATGAGATATAGATAGTGACAGACAGATTTCTGATGGTCCTGAGTGATGGTTCTAGCTCGATTGTCGGATACCTGAAGGTCTTCCTTTAATTCCTGAATACTCTTATTAGTATTTTCCCCACTTTGTCAGCCAACATTCTGCCTAGGTACACTGAGTTGGTTTTTAGTCATATGCAACTGAAAAGTTATTCTTAGTCACTCACTTATTCATGTATTCATCTATTAATTTAATCATTAACATATTTGACCAAGAGTTATTAAATACAAGACATCACTGTTGTATAATAAACAATCTAACTGATCTTTGTCCCTGGTTCCTGGAAGGGAGCCTCGAAACCCTTGGAATTTCCCAAGTTATAGAAGTGCCTTTGTTATTTGTGTGGGCCCTTGGACCACACCTGAGTTTAGCTAAGGAAATGACTCAAGATGAGGCTGGTCATGCCAGAAAGACCAACTGTGTGTTTAGAGGACTGGGGCTTTGAGCCAGGTGATATCAGCCTGACCTCTGCCAGGGAGGGGAGGGGAGCTGGAGACTGAGTTCAGGCGTGTGGCCAATGATGCAATCAATGGAGCCTATGTAATGAAACCCCAGTAGAAACTCCGGACTCCAAAGCTCAGTGGAGCTTCCTGGTTGGTGAACACACGGATGTACTAGAAGGGTGACATGCCGTGATTCATGTGGAGAGGACACAGAAGCTCTGCATTTGCTCTGTGTGTCTCTTCATTTGGCTTCTCCTGATTCGTATCATTTATAATAAAACTGGAATGTTAGGTATGGTGGTTTCCAGAGCTCTGTGAAACAGTCTAGTGAATTATAAAACCTGAGGAGGTTGTGGATTTGTAGCCAGGTGGTCAGAAGTGTGGGTGGTGTGGGGATCCCCAAACTTGCAGCTGGCATCTGAAGCGAGGGCAGTTTTGTGGGGGACGTCTGTGTCAAATGGTTAGTGCCAGAATTGCACTGCACTGTTATAACCAGTGTATATATGATCTAGTCATCCCACTCTAGGTATTTACTCAAGAGAAAAGGCAATCTACGGTTTTTCATCAGGCAAAAGACTTGTACAAGGATGCTTATAGTAGCTTTATTTTTAATAGTCCAAACCTGGAAACAACCCAAATGCCCATCAATAGGTGAGTAGATAAACAAATAGCGGTATATCCCATTAATAGAATACTACACACTAATAAAAAAGAATGAATTAAAACATGCAACAACATGGATGAATCTCGAAGTAATTATGCTGAATGGAGGAAGCCCCACACAAAAGACATATACACTATAAAAGATACATGTATACTGTATGCTTTCATTTATGTAAAACTCTAGAAAACACCAAGTAATCTATAGTGACAGACGACAGATCAGTGGTGGCCTGCAGAGGGGAGGTGGGGAGGGATGGGAGGGAGGGATTCCGATGGGGCAGAGGGAAACGTTGTGGGGGTGGGGGTGGCTGTGTTCACCAGTTTGGTTGTGGCGATGGTTTCACAGGTGTATACAAATGTCAAAGCTTAGCAAACTGTGCATTTTAAACATGTGCAGTTCATTGTATGTCAATTACACCTCAGTAACGGTGTTACAGATGACAGCGTGGTAGGCCTGTGAAAGGGCTAGAAGGTTTCCTCCAGCTTCTCCCCAGCAACTCAGACTCAGTTTATCCAAAATGGAACTCCTCTTCTGTCCTGCCTCCCAGTGTTCTTCTCCTGAGATATCCGCTCCTGGTTAGTGGCAATGCCATCTACCCAGAACCCAGAAAACTGAGGGTCATCCTGGACTTTTTCCTCTTCGTCTACCAAAAACCAATTGGAACTTAAGTTCTGGTGATTCTCTTTCCCTGATGTCTCCGAATCCGGCCCCTTCTCTCCAGCCTGGTTGACGTCATTATCATCTCACGTGCAAACTCTCCCAGTAGCCCCCCACCCTGTTTACCTGATTCCCATCCCCCCTTCACTAACTCCATGTCCCCCATCCTCTGCGCTGCTAATGAAGGGAGCTTTTTAGAACCTGTGTGTGATCGCTGAGGTGCCCTAATACATATTTCTTCCAGATATAAAATAAAAACTAAAATGTTCTCCTTTCTCTTTGTCTAGATAATCCCTACCTGAAATATTGGTTCTTTGTAGAAACAATTCCCAACCCCAGTCTAATTATATGTCCTTATTAGCACCCTGAACTCCTCCTTGGCAGTAGTTTGTGCTCTCATAAATGCTAAATTAATTGTTGATTTATTGTCTGTCTTCCCACCAGACCGTACACTTCATAAAAGAAGGAGCCATATCTGTTTTGGTGACTACCACGCCCATTGCCTTGTACTGTGTCTGGTATAGAACAGGAGGTCCAGAAATATTGGTTATTAACTCACGGAGCTCTCAAGTCTATTAGGACCAATATGACAGTATAAGGTAAATTATAGGTGCCGTGAAGCATGACCCAAATAAAATGTAAAATCTGAGCAAAGTGGACTGCTCTAGTCTCTGTGTCCACTGCAGACTTTCTTGCTCTTCTCCTTAACATTAAGTTCTTTCTTACCATGTCAGAGCCTTGGCCCAGCTCCCTACGCACCTTCCTTCCCGAAACCCTTTGTCATCCCACAGCCAGATCTCTCCCTGCTCCTCCAATCAGCTACACTGCTGCTTCTCTTCTCCTCCTCCTCTCCCTCCCCCATCTTTTTTAGGGGGTTGGAATCGTGGTGGCAGTGGAGCATAACAGAGATGGGAAAGGGATAGAGTCTGCAGTTGGCTATCCATTCCTTGTCCAAATACTTGGGTGTTAGCCTTGAAAATAAAGGCGCTGAGTCAGATGTGAGAAACGTGGTGGAAACAGACTCCCTAGGACTAGGCATCTAACTACTTGGGAGGATGAAGGAAAGAGAACACTCAAAGATGAATCAGCATTTCCAACCCTGCTTTGCCCAGAGGATGGTGGGATTTTTATTAACCATCACCAAGGGGTGGGTTTGATGCAGTGCCCAGATGGATCCAGTTGGAGGAGGGAGAAGAAAAGAATTTGGAATGGATTTGACCTTTATAGCTGGGTGAATGTAGTTCCTGCATTCTGCAATCAAGAAATTCCGGGGGCTTCTTCCCGGTAGCGCTCAGTCCTCTGGGAGCCTCTGCCAGTCAAGTGGATGGGAGATCCATCTTCACCAAGAGATTTTTTTTCCCCTAATAAATAACAATGCTAAATTACCAGTGTGTGGGGGAGTATAGGACGTCCCTCCTCAATCCTGCTATTGTGTTCACGCTCTGGGTAATTAGTGTCTGATAGTTTTAAACAGATGAGTCTCTCTGGCAGCAGGGATTACAGCTTGAAATCAATCCTGAACAAATATTATATTAATTTCTCAACTCCTTCTCTCTGTGGACAAAACCCGTTCTTTTCCTCCGAACACTGTAATGATGAGAACATTAATATTAGATCATTTAGAGATGAAACGGAAGTGGTAGAGAAGAAAGGATGGGACTTAGGAGCTGAGGAGGAGGCAGGTGCTGAAAGTTTCATGTGGCTCTGTGCAGACTGGAAGCAGGAAAGGAAATTCTGAGAGCACATGGGGCAGGTGTGGGGGGAGCTGTTCGGAGTTTTAGCGCTCCCCAAATGTTCAGCTTTAGCTTGATGTTGGCACCTGCTTTGACAACAGGAAGGGCTGTGTCAGGCAGGCTGGGTGGTCTCTGATGCTTATTTCATCTCAGAAAGGAGAAGACCAGTTCCACATAAATAGGTCTGCAGGGGGCCTGGCGAGACTTCTGACTTTCCAATCAAACTGGGCAATCTGCAATTCAAAAACAAACCGGGCTGCCTGGAGTGAGCCTGCAGCCTCCCACCTCCACCTGGGAGGCACAGTCTCTTCTCCTGGACTGTTAAAAAGACGCCCCCCCCCCTTTAAAGATATGAGATAAAGCCCATGCTCTTGCGCACAGCCTTGGTTAAGAGCTGTGCCTGGAAATGTTTAAATGTACAGGCAGTTCTTGATTATGAATGCTAATATAATTCTGAACCATTTCTCTTTGGCTTTGTAGGATTGTTTTTTTTTTTTTTTTACTTCTGTCAGGCCTTACCTGACATAATCATGCACAGCTCAGGTTGACATTAAAACATGAAAACGAGCAGCAACAGTGGTGTTGTGGAAAATGCACTGGATTTGGAGTCGGTCCGGCCCTGCTAATGAGTCTCAATGTCTGAGCTGCTCAGTTTCCCTATCTGTGGAATGGGCACCATGTCACCCCTCCCCATGGAGTTTTCTTTCCAAATTGCTTCTCACCTGAGAATCCCTCACAACATTGTTGGGAAGATCAAAAACGATGACGAATGCAAAAGTACCTGACGATCTGTAAAAGCTCCAGCCCAAATGGGATTATGAATATAGTCTTGAGCACCAGATTTCTGGGGATGGAAGTCTTAGAGAGAAAACCCACGTGCAGATGAACATGGAGCGTGGATGCAGGTGATATTACTGCAAAGCTGTGTAGAAGGGCTGGACTGATGTAGTTTTGTATATAGGGGACGAGCTGCTGAGAGGGGCCACTGAAGGAGGCAGAGGGGTGCAATAGGATGGGGAGGGTGTTAAGAACCGCGGAGGGTCTGGTACTTTCCCTACTCACAAGCCAACAAGTTAGCCTGCCGTGGTTGCATGGATGCTGGAAGAATACACCAGACTCCTGGTCAGAGGCAAAGGACTTTGTTACTTACAGCAATAGCAGTGGCCAGAGTGTTAGCATTGGCATGGTTCACCAAGCCCCAATTCCTACAGGGTGATTGAAAGATGGTCAGGTGACACCTGTGTGTGCAGGTGGTGCTACTGGAGGGGAATTTTGAGCTGAGGGAACCCACATTTTTATAATGGGAAGAAAGCTGGCCTGACATTTGCTCCAGAAGGAGATATTATCTTTATTATACTGGACACTAAACTAATACACTATCTCTATCTTCCGAGGCTGTTTGCTATACAAACAACATTGAAAAGATAGTTTGGAACAAAGTCAGTTAATAGCAAGATGTGCAAAAACACAAGAGGCCTATGGAACACTGTCTCCCAACGGCAGGCTCTGTCTTGAGCTAGAGTAGAAAGCTTTCTGAACTAAGAGTCTACTCCTGATTGCAGTGGGGAAGCGACAGGAGATACTGGGGTCCCAGCAGCTCCCAGCAAGCACCCACTCACTGCCCAGCCATCATCCTTTACGCTGCAGCCAGGCGGGATCTCTGAAAGGCACATCTGACTACTCCTTAGCTGAAAACGCATCGTTGTTCTCTCTCTTAGAGCAAAGTCTTCACTACTTAACTAAACCCAAAATAATGCAGTGCTGGGACTGGCCATCAGCACGGTGGGGGCTTGTTAGAAATGCAAATTCCCGGGCCCATACCAGACCTGGCGAGCCAGCAATCTGTGCTTGGCAAGCCTTCTTGGTAATTCTGACGCTTGCTCTAATTTGAGAAGCTCCGGGACTAGAAGCTTTTCCATGCTCTGGCTCTTGCTAGCTACCCCAGTCTCATCTCTCAACAGGTCTCAACAATTCGCCAGATCTTCAAAAGCACAGGCTCTGTCTCACGTGTGATCTTCACCGCGTGTGTTCTTTCCCCCTCCTAGAACATCGCTCCACCCTGCTGGAATCATCTCATAGATGATTCCTACTTATCCTTCCGTTCTCGGGTCAGCAGTCACCTCGTCCAGGGAGTCTGCCTGACCTCCCCCAAGTCTGGGCAGGTCTCTCCTCATTTAGTGCTTCCAAAGCTCCCCTTCTCACTCCCGTCACAGCCCTGACCCTACTTTCTTAGTCCTCATGCCCTCGTCACCTTCCCAGAGGCCCCACCTCTTAAAACCATTGTCTTGGGGGTTAAGATTTCAACATATGAATTTTGGGGGGGATAAATATTCAGACCATGTCATTCTAGCCTGCCCCTCCCCCCTAAATTCATGTTCTCCTCACATGCAAAATACATTCATTCCATCCCCAAAGTCTTAAGTCATTCCAGAATCAACTCAAAAGTCTAAAGCCCAGAATCTCATCTAAATTATCCCCTCAACCAGTAGGGGTGAGACTCAGGGTATGATTCATCCTAAGGCAAATTGTGCTCTGGTTATGAGCCTGTGAAACTGAACATGTCATGTGATTCCAAAATGCAACTGTGGACAAGCATAGGATAGACATTCCTATGCCAACAGGGAGAGCTAGGAAAGAAGAAAGGGGTTACAGATTCCAAGTAAGTCTGAAATCCAACAGGACAAACAAAATTAAATCATAAGGGCTTGAGAATAACTTTCTTTAATTTGATGTTGTCTCTTCCAGACTGGGCCAGAGGTTGCAGCCCCACCCCCATGGCTTTGCTAGGACAGCCCACGCGGTAGCTCTCGTGGGTTGGAGTAAGGTGCCTGCAGCTCTCCTAGGCTGGAGTCACCTGCTGGAGGCTCTACCAGTCTATGGAGATGGGGGCGGCTCTGCACCCACTGCTCCACTAGGCAGTGCCTTGGTGGGGACTCTCTGCAGTGGTCCCCCCCTGCATCAGGCACCTGAGGTACCAGGTCAGCTTCATCCTTTGAAATCCAGGCAGGTGGAGCTAGCCACCACCCCCGCACTGGTGGAAGTGGCACTGCACGGATGTCTCCAAGGGTTACTGTTTGTGCCTTCTGGAGGGGCAGTTACCATGGCCCACACTGCACCTGGGCCCACTGGAGCCAAACCTGGGGTGGCCGAGGATTTCTACACTAGAATATGGGAAGAAGAGCCTTGAGGTAGTGCTGGGCAGTGAGCACCAAGGTCCTGCAGGTGTTCAGGGTCCCCTCTTTGAAATCATTCTGTCCCCCAGGCCCTGGCCACTCTAGACCTGAGACGGGACAGCAGCTCTGATAATCTCCGAAATGACTTCAGGGTCATTTTTCCATTCTTTATCTTGATGAGCAGAGCCTGGCTAGTCTGTGCTGCTCTCCTTATCAAAGGTCGCTTGGCCACACCCCTGCTGTTCTCTCTCTGACATGCCTTCTCGTTTTATGGTATGGACAGGCTGAGAATTTTTCAAATCTTTAAGTTCTGCTTCCCTTTTGATTAAAAATTACACTTTTAAATTATTTCTCTCTTCTTGAATTTTACTATATACTATGCATTCAAGAAAAGCCAAGCCGTGCCTTCCATACTTTATAAAAATTTCTTCAGCCAAATATGCTATTTCATTGCTCATAAGTTCTACCTTCCATAAAACACTAGACTATGATCACAGTTCAGTCAAGTTCTTTGCCTCTTTATAACAAGGGTCATTTTCCTCCAGTTTCCAACAATGTATTCCTCATTTCTGTCTAAGACCTCATCAGCATGGCCTTTGCCGTCTCTATTTCTACCAGCATTCTGTTCATGGCCACTCAGATAAGCTCTACGGAGACTGAAGCTTTTCTTCTTATGTACCCTCCAGCATTGCCCTTTGTGATCTACAGGTGACAATGCAGGCTTTTTCTGGCATGTACCTCAAAATTCTTCCAGCCGCTACCCATCACGTGGTTTCAAAGCTGCCTCCACATTTTTAGGTACTTGTTACAGCCGAGCACCCCACTTGTAGGTACCGATGTTGTCTTAGTCTGTCTGGACTGCTATACCAAAATACCACAGACGGGGGAGCTATAAACAATAGAAATTTACTTCTCACAGTTCTGGAGACTGGGAAGTCCAAGATCAATGTTCCGGCAGATTCAGTGTCTGGGGAGACGTGTTTCCTGGTTCACAGATGGTGCCTTCTCGCTGTGTCCTCACGCGGTGGAAAGGGGAAGGCAGCTCTCTGGGGCCTCTGTTATAAGGACACTGACCTCATTCCTGAGGGCTCTGCCACCGTGACCCATCACCTCCCAAAGGCTCCACCTCTTAATACCATCGTCTTGGGGGTTAGGATTCAAAATATAAATTTTGGGGGGACAAAAAATCAGGTGAAAGAACCCACTGAACTAAAATTTCTCATCTAAAGTCTGTCTTCACCCAGAAGCCCCACAAGAGCAGGCACCATGTGTGTCTTGTCGCCCTTCTATCCGTGGCACGGAGTGGGCACTCCAGTTAGTCAGCGGCCATGCAGGAAGCCACATCTGGACTGCAGGGGCTGGTCAGGGACTCTGACCCTTCTGCTCAGAGGCTTGGCCTTCTGGGCATGTTCCTGTGAAACCCACTCTTTCTGCTACACCCCAAGGGATTATCTTGGGGAAAGAGCAAAGGCCCTAAGCTCCCATCCTGTCTACTTTGGGGACATACTTTCTACACTAGGCCCAGGTCAGCACAGCTTCTGGGTGCAGAGGGCCGTGATCCCGCATGTGGGAAGCAGCATTTTGGTTCTAGGAGAGAGCTAGGAGGAGGCAGGGAGGGTGGGAAGTAACTCGCTAAACTCTTAGCGCGGCTCCGGTGCTTTACACACTTGACCTGGTTTAACCATTACCTAGCAACTTGTCTGATAGTAGTTTCCCCGTCTTATAAAGGAGTAGAATGGAAGCTCACAGAGAGGCTGATGGCCTTAATGGCAGAGCCAAGACTCCAGACCAGCGCTGTTCAACACGGTGCTGTGACAACTGCTCCTCTGTTCTCTGCATTCCTGGAGGGGCAGCCAGAAGCGAAAAGGTTTCACTGTCCTGGGTCCCCACCATTCAGTGGAAGAGCCAGAAGTCCCACAGAGCCGGAAGCCCCCAGACAGGCACTACTGCATAAAGCAAGAGCCCAGGACGCAGACACGTGCTCAGGGACCCTGGTTCGGCCGCACCCTCACTCTCCCTCGTGCCCTCACCTGTAAAGTGGGAGGGATGGTTGCCCTATGTGACTTCCCACTTCCCTCCCAGATCTGACATGACCCTAGATCCCAGGAGGCTGCTTTTGTACCCTGAGAACCCTGATGTAGCCCATGCCAGGGTCAGGCTCACCGTGCCTAGCAGGGTGGAAAGGGTGGCATTCTTAACTCAACTTTCATTGCTGGTCATCCCTCCAATCTCCCCAACTTTAGGTCCAAATTCCAAGTGGGGGATAAAAGGGCTTGAGAAGGATGAGCGCCCTTGACCCCTGGCCTCCATATGTTCATTAATAGGTCTAGACAATTAGCATAGTGCTTCAACCTTGGCTGCACAATGGTAGAATCAATTTGAAAAATGTTGACGCCTGAGTCTCGCCCCTGAGATTTTGATTTCATTAGTCTGGGGTGTGGCCTGGACACTGGGATTTTAAAACGCTTCCTAAGTGACACTGATGTGTAGGTTGTGAACCACTGAGTTAGGATGAGATTGGCATTACTCCTCCTACCCCTATAGCAATATCTTGAGAAAGTGATGGCCTCTCTTTTTGATTGGAATAGCTGCACTTTCATTATTTACCCCAGAGAGGGGACACAGGATTGCCATGTACCTCTGGACATTTCAGGCATCCCTGTGTGCTGTGTGCTGTGCTAAAACCCTCCTGGAATTTTCATTTTGGCCTTTCCAATTTCCCAAACGTCAAGTTTTCTGGCTGTGGGGTAGTGGCCAAGAAAGACAGAGGTGTAAGGGACGGTGATGTCCAGACAGGCGACAATGTCTGTCTTATTGGTTAACACGACTCCTCACCAACTGGGTCTACGGAAACTAGGGCCTTGGGTCGCAGAAGCAGCAGGGTGAGGGCTTGCCCTGCTTGCCCTAAGGAAATGCCACTAACCTGGACCCGGGTCATCCTTGGGGCAGCTGTTAGGCTGGGCAGCTGGGATTCATCCCTTCAGTCGCTCAAGTGCTGAGCCCTGTCCTTGGCCTTCGGAACAGGGTTGCAGGATGGTGGTGGCAGGGAGGCCAGGGGAGCAGGGTCCCTTTAAGGCTGTCTTAGCGCTAGGCCCTCCCCTCCAGTACTGCCTCATTGGCCACTCAGATCCATGCAACAGAGACACAAAATATTTAAAATCTCCAGCCACAGCTGCCCAAAGTGTGTTGGTGGGAGAGGACAAACTAAATCCCTGTTTTCATTCCTTCCCCCAAATGGAGCTCACATAAAGCCTTTAAACCATCAGCTTTTATCTGTTTTTAGTGTCCAATTTAGGGCTTTGCAGGGGCTCCCTCCAGGGCTTTCTCAATGGATTTATATCACAGCCAGATACCGTCTTCGAAAGCTCATCTGAGCTGGAAAATAGAGAAACATCCTTCTCCATTGTCAAGTGACAAGTGACGGGACCCAGGCAGCCAGCTGGAGTGCACGGGGGACCCACTCTGGATGCCATGGCTGGGGTGGGCCCATGTCTGGGGAGGGGGCAGCCAGCAAGGGGAGGAGGGGAGTGGTCACACAGGGTTTTGAGTTGCCTTCCCCTTCTGGGTGCACAGACTCCAACTCTGAAAGCCTCTCAACAAAGCACTAACTGTCCTCTCAGCCTGTCACCTGCAGGCACAAAGATGTCAGCTCCTTGGCCAGCCACCAGGTGCCATTTGCAGAGAGGTGTGTGCACGGAGGAGGTGGGGTGTGTGGCGGGAACTGTTCTGGCTTGCCTGGTAGGAAACAACAACTCTCTTCTTTACTGCTAAGCTGACTTCTTCCAGCTTCCATCAGGAGCTGTGTTAACCCCCTACTCTCTGCCTAGTTTTCTTTTCCCAGGTAGGGCATTTATCTCTTCTTTCTTCTCATTCGCATTTATTGAGCATCTACGATATGCCAGACGGTGTTAGGTCTTGGGGTTCCCATCCCAGGTTGCTCAAGGTGAGTGTGAGAGACAGACACAAATGGGTGATGCCAGGGCAGCAGTCAGCTGTGAAGAGAGCAGAAAGCATTAGATGCCAGGATGATCCGTGTTGGAGCAGGGAGCCTGGCCTGGTGGCTCAGGAGTCTTTCCAGAGCAGAGACCCACGGAGGGTCGTAATGAGTATTCATAGGATTCCCAGGACACTCCTAGTTTGTGCTTGTTGTCCTGGCAACACTTTCATTCTAAAAATATCACACTTTGGATGTCAAACAGGCATAAATCAGAACTGTTCCTGGAAACCTATGAATACTATATTCACAGGGCACATGTCACCCGGGACTGGAATTCTATTTTTTGACGCAGAGTGAGTGTGTCTGGTGCGTCCTTGTGAGCGTATATGGAGAAGGGTGTTGGGCAGTGTGTGTGCTAGCTATATCATGTCACTAGACATTTAAAAAGTGACTTGGGGTTTGGAAGTGGTGGCCACAGAACAATAGAGACCATTGTACTTCACTTTTTCTGATTCCAGTTTGGGAAACTGAAATCTAGAAAGGGAAAGGAAAGAGTAAGGAGGGAAAGAGCACAGTGGTAGGAGCCTGTTAGGAGCCCCACACCTTGCCACACACCCTATATGTGGGCTGTTGTTTATCCTCATAATGAAATTGGGAAGTAGGTATTGCACGTCCATTTTCCAGATGAGGAAACTGAGGTTTGGAGCGATTCTGTAACTTGCCCAAGGAGGTCATAGGCGCTAAGTAGCAGATCAGGTCTCCGGACACGAGGCCAGCGCGACACTACAACTCGTGGGAATATGATTCAGGCAGCCCTGGTTAAAGCCATGGCAGCTCCAGCTGGTCTTACCACTGTCACCAGTCCCCAGGGGAGAGTCACATTTTCTGGGAAGCCTCAGATGGAGTCTGTCTTGGCCCTCGATCCCTCAGTCCTTGCCGATCCCATCCCAGAACCCTGAGGGATAGGTAGGAAGAGTGGCCTTTAGTGGGGAGGAGGCTGGAGACAAGCTGGGCTCCCTCCTGGGTCCAGCTCTGTACCTGCCAGCCATGTGCTCTTGGCCTATGAGATGAGGGGTGCACAATGAATAACTCTAAATATCCTTTGAGCTCTGGTGTGGCTGTGATTCCAGGGTTGATGTCCCCACTTTTGCCATGGGCCCAGCCTGATTCTGCTGGTTTAACTTGGGAAAACAGCATCTTCAAAAACCCTTCTGCCTTCTCATTGCAATATTGGAAAAGCAGATTCCCTGGCTGAGAGTCCCGGAAGCCCAGAGACGCTGCGTGGAGGCCATGGAGGCTGGCTTTGCCACTGTGGGGACATCTAATGCACGTATGCTGTATGAAGCTCTGTCCCCTGGCCACTGCTTCGCCCTGGGCCCCAGGTCCCTCGAAGGGGCAGGGGTTGGGCTTGGCCAGAAACTCCAAAGGAGCCCTTTCCTGGGTCAGAGCTGGGAGGAGGCTGGGGCTGCTCGTTCCAGGCTCTTGAGCAAATAGCCCTGCTAAGACTTGCCTCTGCTGAGTCCACTGGCATGAACCTCCCTGGCTGGCATCCTTTCCTGACGTCAGACCCGGCCTGCCCCACCCTTCTCAGAACAGCTTTCTGGCTCGAGGCCTCGGAACACCTGCCCCAGTCCCTCCTTCCACAGGGGGGCAGCGGTTTCTGCTTATTAGCAAGGGGCCTGCTGAGGGGCAGAATGGGAGAAAACCGGGAAGGATGGAGAACATTCACACACTCAGACTTGTGCAGGTGGGGGTGTTGGGGTGTGCCAGACACTGAGCTCTCACCCCACCTCTCCAGGTGTGAGAGCTGGCCTGGCCACCAAGCGCTAGGTGGGCTCCACAGGGGAGTTCCTGGCTGGGGTTGTGGCGGGCCTTGAGGATCCCTGCAGACCATCAATGGGCCAGACCCCATAGTCTGAGGGCCTAAGGGAGGCCAGACAGGGTCAAGGCCACTGAGCACATCACCAGCCTCCCTTGCTGTCTTCACACCCCACTCCTGGGCTGGGACGCCAACCTCCCACCAAGGTCTGGGTACCTGCATCCTGGGAACTCGCTGGGCAGAGCCTGAGCCACTGTTTTTCCAAACTGGACCGTCAAACTCCACCCTCAGAGCCATCTCGAATATTTCTTTGTGTTTGTGATGTCTCCTGCTATGACTTCACTCTGTTCTTGGCCTGCCCCATAAATGCCACAGGGTGCCTCTCACAAAGCATCCGGGGTCATTCCGCCCCAGGAAGGAGCTCCCATACAGTGCCATTTGAATAAGGAGCCAGGGAAAGTGTGCATGCATGAAGCAAATACTTGGGTATCTCCAGCACCTTCTGCAGTATTTCAACCTGTGTTCTGGTTTAAGTGTTCCACTGAGTCCTGTGAAATGGGCAGGGCAAGTGTTATCACCCTGTACTTTCTAGATGAGGAAACCCAGGACCCAGGGGCCAAGTCAGGCTGCGAGTCAGGCACAGAGAGGACCAGCAAGCAGTCTGTGCAGGCTGCTTCCGCTGTGCAGCAACCACGGGCTCCTGCCCTGGGCTGAGCTCTTTGGGTCTGACCTGGGAACCAGAAGACCTCTGAGTGCTGAGCAGCTGCGCCCCAGCCCGAGCCCGCAGGGAGGGCTCACGTGCTGAGGAGCCTGCTCGGGGCTGGCCTGCAAGGAGCTGGACACGCTGGTGCCCGGTGGAGAGGGCCAGGCGGGAGGCGGCCAGCTCTGCAGACAGCTTGCTACTCAGCGTAAGGTGGAAACGTGGAGCTATTTGCAGGCCTTGTCACTGCTGTGCTCAGTGCTGGGGAGGAGGGAGCAGGGACACAGGAGCACAGCGCCTAGCAAAACAGAGCCAGCTGGTGCTGATGCAAATATTGACTGAGTCCATATCCCGGTCCTGCCTGTGGGTGGGGGCACATTTGATGGTGACAGAATGCATCAGCCCAGTGTGGGGAGCTAGGCGCTGACGGATGAGCAAGACAGGACCACGGGGGGTGGCGGGGGGGTGGGGGGGGACGGTGAGCTCTACCATCTACCCCTGTTGACCCCAACGTGTCCCTAGTGCGGTTCCATCCTTTCAAACTCCTCATCAGCTTCAAGCTGGCTTCCTGGCTTCTCGGCACGGAATCCGCTGAAGCCGCACCACCATGCTGACCGTGCTGAAGCTCATGGCTCTAGCATGACACTTGCTGCTCCCGTCCCTGAGCCCTGGGCTATCCAGTGTCAGTGACCTCCCTGCCGTTCCTCCTGGCTTTCTTGCTGCCTCCCAGCCCCCTCCCATCTTCCTGCCTTCAGTCAGTCCTCTCTCCCTTCCCCAGCGCACCAGAAACTGTGCCGGCAGCACGGACAGGTCCTCCTTTCCAGCATTTCTGAGCCTTCTCTGGCGTCTCTCTCTGATCTCTGACCCTAACCTCATCCTGGCCTGGGAGCACCCCGAAGTGCTGATTGTCCCCTCCCCACCCCCCCACCCCCGCGCCCTGAGGCAGGGCCAGTCTAGGAGGCAGGCGTCACCAAGGCGCAGCCCTGTCCCCAGCAGGTGGGTGGGCGGTCATGTGGTCACAAGGCCCATCCCAGGTCTCCACATCACAACCCAGATTTCTCCATTAATGGTATCGATTTCCTCGGCTGAACTGCTGGGATCAAAGGCAGCCTTGGCAACTTGGCAGTTCATTAAGTCCTGGCTGTCCCGGGGGACTGGCCGGGTGGATAAACATGTGAGCAGGAGGCCAGGCCAGGGCCTTGGGGGCAGCCTGCAGCAAGGAGTGCTCGGGCAGAGGAGGCAGCTGCGCTGGGGCTGGGCAAGGCTGCAGGAAGGGCAAGCCGCACATGGGCCATGTCTGAGTCCCTTCCCCGCCATGGCTGTCGCAGGAGCTGGGCTTTGGGGCCCTCCCCAGGACCAGCAGGGACCCTGTCTGGAGACATAGCACTCGGCTCCCCCCACCCCAATTGTCCTGCCTGCCCTCCCACCAAACAGCTGCCAGGCCTTGTGCTGGGCACGCCAGATACAGAGCTTCCTAAGTCTCCGTCCCCCATCACGGAGCTCCCGCTCCAGTAAGGAAGGCAGACCCCAAACCGGATAATTACCATGCCGTGTACCAGGCACTGGACTATCCAAATTATTCCCAATTTAAAGATTAAGTGTGCTATAAGCAGGTCTTTTCAACTAATGCATTTCCCCTAACTTTTTGTTCTTGCCTTTTGAAGTGACTCATAGGAAAAGTTTTGGACAATACAGACCCCGAAGCACAAAGTAGAAAATGAAATTGACACTGGTAGGACTGCCGGCTTTTCCAACTCCCCTTCCCTGCCCGGTCGGGAGGGCAGGTAAGGCAGAGAGCACCTTGGTAGGGCTGGCCCTGTGTCCTCAGGCCAACAGTGTCATCAGTGGTGAGGGAGGCCTGAGATGGTGCGTGGGGGTAGGGGGAGAAAGGGGCTGTCCTCTTGACTCTCACCCTCACCTTGCACTTTCTCCTCCTGAGCTCGACCTGCCTTCACATCCCATTTGCTCTCTCTTATAATGCAGATGAAATGTGAGAATTTATATGAAGGAAGGAACTTTCTAGGGAAATAAAGGGCATGGAGTCTCTTCCTCCCTGTACTCCTTCATCCTGAAGACTGGGAAAAATTGAAGGGTCAGCTCCCCAGGGGTCTAAGAGGCCAGGGGACAAGAAGGCCTGGCAACAAGCCAAGACTATAGGTGCTAAAGAGCCCCCCCCCCCGGGTGCCCAGCCTGCAGGAGGTGGTCCTAGAGGCGGAAGATCTGCTCCCTGAACATGCAGGGCCTGTGGTCTTCCCGGGAGAGCAGATCAACTCAGAGGAACCAGCCCAAGACAGGGCAGACTGGCTTGTACTCCTTTCTGAGTGAGTCCTAAGCCAGGGACTCAGACAGGTCTGGGGCTAAGGAAACTGCCAGATGGAAGCATTTCTCCAGGTTCCTATAATGCCACATGATAGTCACTTCTCTTGTTCCAAAGCTCCGTTTTTGGCCACTGTCAGAGGCTGGGCTCTTGTCTATACTTTGTCCTTCTCTTCCTATCGCTGGGAAAGGCTGATGGAATCTCTTGTTCACCCCGTCATTCAGTCAGCAGGTGTTTGCTGAGTGCTGACTGTGTGCCAGGCACTGCTCCTGGCCCTGGGGACACCGTGCTGAGCAGAACAGACACGGCCCCTTCTCCTCTGGTAGACCTGCATCTGGACACAAGCAACCCATCTGTCAGCTGGAAACCACCCTGGAGTTCCAGGGATGGGACAGGCAGGTCTGGAGAGGAGACTGACGTTTGTGTCAAGACCCAAACTGAACCCTACTCTTCCATCGGGCAGAGTTCTACCATTGCCTCCAAACACCCTCCCCCAAAAACGGGCCCCAGGGAAGGGGCATGGGGTGGGAACTAGCATTTGCTCTGTTCCTAAAGTGCCAGGCACAGGGCGGCTAAGTGCTTCATATTCCTCATCTTAATCCTCACCATAACCCCAGTTTGCAGACCAGGAGGCTAGAGCTCAAGGGAGCAAATTATCTCCTCCAAAGTTCTCATGAGTCATACAGACCCAATGCCTTTCCCACAGCATCATTTTTCTCTGGGAATCACGCAAAACCTTCATTATCCCCGCTGAGCACTGCAAACAATGAACACCTTGACCCCCTGGAAAATTGCTCCCATTCGAGCTGCAAAGAAAATTGGGGGGGAAGTGCCAGAGCGAACTCTCCCTTCTTTTCCTTAACTTCTGCTTCCTTCTTCCCATGTGCATCTTTCCAATCCTGGAAATCCCTGTCCCCCCACCCCTAACTTTGTCCCAGAAAAATCCCAAAAAGGTTTCACGTGACTCTATTTAAATCCCCACTTTCAGCACTCAGAACCGTCCTGGGTTCCTGGTGTGTCCTGGGCCTCCATCTGGTTTGGAGGCTATTTTGATCCACCGGATGCAGATTAGCTGCTGCGATCTGGGGCTGAGCTGCTGGAGAGATGCCTTTATCTACAGAAGGACAATTTGAAAACTAACTCAAAGCACCGAGAACAAATAAATAAATTCCTCTTTCTGTTCCCAGCACTCTCCATCCCGTTCTACAGGTAATTGCTGAAGGATTTTTGCTTCAAACAGGCTCTTGTTTGCATCAAGTGTGGGGTGCTGCCAAGTTGACTCAGGACTGGCCGACATCTGGCCAGAAATGCCAGGCAAAGGAAACGATGGCTCTAGCAGGGTCAGGAGCAGGGCATCTGCTGGCCAAGGAGCCCAGGACAGGGTGGTGAACCTTTCTGAGGTCAGTATCCATTCTCCATTCATCCACTCTAATGTACATCTTCCTGGGGCAGGAATCACCTTTCCCTTCTCTGATCATTGAGGAAGGGGCCTTCAGGCCTGCCCTGGCCTGAGCCCAGAGAAGGGATATTAGTTGTTTCAGGAGCTCAGGACACTTGAAAATACAGACTCTTCGTCACCCAGGTAGGTGGTAATGAGGGTGCCTTGGCTTGGGAGGCAGAGAGGGGCTCAGAGGGGGGAGGGAAGAGAGGAGGTAAAAAATCTTGTAGCTTCTGAGAAGCTGTGGGCATAAAGGAGGAGGAATGGAAGAAGAAGAGAAGCTGCACATCTGCAAACTTCTCATTTACTCTTCACAGTGACTTCACTATCCCCCTTTCAGATGAGGAACTCTGAAGCAGGAGGTCCAAGTTTACAGGGCAACGGTAGGAACAGAACTCAAGCATCTGTTTTCTATGAGGAGTTCTGAGCTCTCCTCTGTGCCACGGCTCCCTGTGGAAGAGTTTCCAACAGCTGGCAAGGGTTTGGATGCGCCAGGAGGGGATAGGATTGAGGCCAGCAGAAGGGAGGGGATATCCTTTCTCTTTCCTCCTCCCTCCCATAGCCCTTTATGCTGATCTCACCTGAGGAGGCTGCCTCCTCCTGTCTGGGCTGCACACCCCCCTGGTCAAGGTCAGTGGCAATGTTGCCCACAGTGGGTGGCCAGCCTTGATCTAGCAGTAAGCGATGGGTCCTGTCCTTTCAATGACCTGGACTTAGGATAATGAAAGTGATCATCAGAAAGCAAGAGCACCTTGGAAGTGCCACGCTGGGCTGGGTGTGGGGCAGAGTACATGAGAATGGGCAAACTCTGGACCTCAGGGTGCACAGGAGAACACTGAACTTCAGTCTTGGCTCACCCTCTGCTGGCTGGGCATGTGGCCTCCCCGCTCAGGGCAAGGTAGTAGATGGAGGTGGCAGCATGGAGGACCTTGCATTTGTGTGCTTGCCTGAGAGGCCACCATTATCACCCCTCTTTGTGGATTATTAGAACAGAAGGCTCCAAGAAGTCAAGCACAAGGTTGGATACACAGCAAGGTGTAGATCCAGTATTTGGACATAAGACTGTCTCATTCCTAAAATTTCAAACCTAGAATGTCTACTAAAGGAAGAGAAAAACATCAACTACAAGTGACGTTTCTGGAGGGCTAACTTCCCCATGCATTCTGCTGAGCACTTTGCAGACAGTATCTCACATAATCCTTGCAGGGTCCTCATTTTGCAGATAAGAAAACTGAAGCTGAGATAGGTTAATACTTTGCCATGAGTGAAACCAATTTCAAGTCAGGGCCAGAGCCAAAGCCTGTGCTCCTAACCTGTAGGCAATCTAGCATTCAAAATGAATACCCAAATAGACAGGTCTGAGTGCTAACAGTTTACGCAGGGCAAAGGTAGGTACTATTTGAATTGAAGGGCAAGAGGAGGGAGTTCAGGGAGGGCACTTCTGTGAATCTCTCCCTTCCTGTCCTGGGCTCACCTCTGTTGGAGTCAGCTCTTAGCACAGTGTCACATGTACCTTTGTCTAAGTGTTGTTCCCCAGGCTGGGATGGGGCTCCATGACAGCAGGGCTGGGTCATGCTCCTTTGGCCGCCCAGCCGAGTGTTTATAGCAACTGTTTGCAGATGAGGAAATGAGGCCTAAATAGTCTAAGTTGTCCCTAAACCCAGAACTCTGAGTTGCCAATGGTGGCAGAGCAGGCATCTCCCATGAGTTTAGAGAGATTGCTGTTTTAAAGGATAGTTGACCCTTGAATGACACAGGTTTGAACTGCATAGGTCCACTTATATGTGAATTTTCTTCCTCCTCTGCCACCCCTGAGACAGTAAGACCAACCCTTCCTCTTCCTCCTCCTCCTCAGCCTCCTGAACTTGAACACAGTGAGGACAGAGACCTTCACGATGATCCACTTCCACTTAATGGATGGTAAATATATTTTTCTCTTCCTTGTGACTTTTGTTTTTTGAGACAGAGTCTCACTCTGTCGCCTGGGCTAGAGTGCCGTGGCATCATCATAGCTCACAGCAACCTCAAACTCCTGGGCTCAAGTGATCCTCCTGCCTCAGCCTCCCGAGTAGCTGGGACTATAGGCGTGCATCATGATGACTGGCTAATTTTTCTATTTTTAGTAGAGATGGGGTCTCACTCTTGCTCAGGCTGATCTCGAACTCCAGAGTTCAAGCAATCTTTCTGCCTCGGCCTCCCAGAGTACTAGGATTACAGGCGTGAGCCACCATGCCAGGCGTGATTGTTTAATAACATTTTCTTTTCTCCAGCTTGCTTTATCGTAAGAACACAGTATGTAATACACATAATGTACAAAATACATGTTAATCGACTGTTTATGTTATCAGTGAGGCTGCTGGCCAACAGTGGGTTGTTAACAGCTAAGTTTTTGGGAGGGTCAAAAGTTACATGCAGATTTTCGACTATGTAGGGGATCGGTGCCCCTAACCCCTGCATCGTTCAAGGGTCAATTACACAAATACCTTTCTAAAGTCCCTCAAATCACCCAACAGAATCATCTGACTCTTCTCTTAGGTCAGTTCTGCTCCTGCCCCTGTGATGATAAGAACTAAGAAAGTAGGAGAAGGCAAGCTCATACCACAGTGCCTTGTGCCTCCGGACACCAATTTTGTAAAGGCAAAACTGAGCTTCTGCAGAGGGCAATGCTACAAATTTAGACCTTAGCTGGAAGGCCAAGATCCCCCAACAATAAGACTAAAAAGACAGTCCCGCCTTCAAGACTTAGGCCCGCCCCTGGGTTCTCTCCTGTGAGTGAGCGGTGTGGTGTACATGCCACCGACATCATTAGTGGTCAGGATCACACTTGAGGGACAGAGGAGCTGGCTGGGTGAGATGATTTGAGCTGGTGTGGTATGCCTGTCCCCGATGATGTAGGGGATGAATTTAGATGGCACATTTTTTTTTTTTGGTTACTTTCCATGTGTGATGGGAGATATGGCTTTCCATATATGGTAATGATGTAAAATTCAATTTTTAAAAACATTTAAGTAAAGGAAGTGAGCTAATTTAGAGGCAAGTATGAAATAATGTGATTTGACTTTAAAGAAACAGTGACTTAAGGGGTTCTGAAAAGGCACCCCTGGCCCCGAATCATCTCCTCCAGCAGTTTATGGAACTAGAGCAAGGCGTGGCTCATTCTGGGAAGCCTCTGTTCCAGTCGCGGGCCGTCAGGGCTAAAGGCATCTTAAGGACCACCTGGCCCAACCCTTATCTCAGGGACGAGGAGTTGGAAGCCAAAGCAGAGGTCACAGATGGGGAGTTGCCACTTACCTCTTCTGAAAGAGCCTGGCTTTGAGTCACTTTCCCACTCAGACCCATGAGCTCAGAGCTGGGCTGATCAGCCACATCATCATATCCATACCTTCCCCATGCCCAGTAAGGCAGAGAAGCCCTGGGCAAAGTTTTAAATGGGCTTCAAAATGACCTAGGGAAGTTTGAAAAAATACAGACTCCTGGGCACCATCCCCAGAGATTCTGATTAGGTGGTTTGATACGGGGGCAGGACTAGGGTGCTGTTCTTTAGAAATCTCTCCACCTGCCCACTCCAGGCTGAAGACTGAGGTCCCAATATGAGGCACCTTGGCTGCTCAGGACTTGGGTGACCCCATCCCTAGTCAGCATTTTCAAGGCTCACCTGACACCTAATCACAGAGAGAGGGAAAGGAGAGAGACAGAGATGGAGAGAGGACAGGAGGGAAGAGAGACAGGAAAGAGGGACAGGGTGAGAGGAAGCCAGCAGCCATGGGCTTTGGACTTGGGCAGAGCTGGCTTAGAGTTCTGGCTGCACCACTAAAACTTTCGAGATACATTACCCAGAGCATATTTCTCAACTTCTTTGAGACTCAGTGACCTTGTTGGTAGAATGACGATAATATTAATCACTGTCACGGTAAGTTGTGGTGAGGTTTAAATGAGATAACCCAGGGAAAGGACCTGGCGCCCACTGAGCTCGCAGTAAACGCTGTCTTAGCATCGTCATCTTTATCATAAGGCCAGAAGCCAGAATGATCCTGTTGTCAAGTGAAGCCAGAGACTCAGTTGGAACATTCTTCAGGGCAGAGAAGGAGTTCATTAAATAGCTCAGAATTAAGCCGGGCAGGAGCTAAGGAAGAGCGGGACTTAATTCCCTTGCATACCCAGGGGAAGGGATCTCTTTTGGAAGAGATTTGCATTGGCTTTAGTTGATTGCAATTACGCTGTCCTTCACCTTGCTGAAAATAAAATGAAACCCTAACAAAGTTCCAGGTTTAATTGAAATTTCCTGGGATCTGTTATTACATCGCTGTGATTGTTCTGTGCCACTAATGAGCCTGCGCTAGCTGATTATCCAAGTGTCTCTCCAGTCACTATTCCATTATTGCATTATTAATGATCAGATATGATTGTCACAGCTGATGGCTTGAACACCAAACAGGCACGAGACAAATCAGAGAGCCATGCAGATGGACAGACGGCCAGGGTGGGTGAGGTGGGGTGAGTGGGTAGGTTGTGCTAGCCAACAACCCGATACCTAGAGTAAGAGGGGAAGGGGTGTGGGTTTGTCGGTCTGAGGTGGGCCGGGGATGGAGGAGGTGGTGGGCAGGGCGTGATGACGGCCCAACCTGTTGCCTACACGTTGGTGAGTTCTAAGGGTCTACAGCCCTCAATTCCCCACTTACCGGGAGAAATAGCCAACGACTCTTGATCAACATGAACAAAAACTGACGTTTCTGGGTAAATGACGTCTTGGAGCCTGGGAAATGGGAAAAGATAAATGTATAGGGCCGCCCGTTTTTCCTAGGCAGGCTGGGGTGTGCACTGTGAGGACGAGCACCTCTCCCCTCTCTGAGGAGCCCAGACGTCCAGAGCAGGGGCTTATAGCGCAGAGCGAAAGGCTTGGTTGACGCTGGAGAAGACTCTGGAGCAGGAACATGGGAAGGCGTCTCCTCCCCAAGGTGGCCATTGGTCCTACACACTGCGGGGGGACCTGCCCCGCCTGTGATATGGGGGCTGAGCGGAATGGCCTAGGCAGAGCCCTCCTCGCCCAGCTTTTAACCAGCCACCTCCTGGCACCCCAGAAGCACTGGAAGGGAACCTATGTGTTGGTGCTGTAAGAGAAGTTTGAAGAGTTTTCTGGAAACTACCAGGGTTGGCCTGTGCTAATGGTCTTCCCTAGCAATGGTAATGAGCTAGGCTCCAGGGGCAGGCTGAGAAGAGCCCTGTCCCCACCGTGGGCAGGGGGCCCGTTTTAAATCTGGAGAGCCCACAGGCAGCACAGCTCGGGTTTCCAGGCCTCTCACCCGTGCACCCCAGCCCCGGCTCAGGAATATCCTTTCCTGAAAACACCAGACAGGATGAGGTCACACAGGCACTCAATTGCTGCCAAATTTCATTCTTCAAAGACCAGCGTTGCGCTGACATGAAATGCAAGCCAGGAACAGGAGAGAGGAGGGGGATGGATTGACAAAACGAAGGGGGGAAAATCCCACAAGCAAGAGAGAAGGAATTGACATTTGAACATGGTTTTGTAATCGGAAAATTGATCCCAAGGCTGCCCCCTCCCCCAGCGAGAGGCCGCAGTGGGTGCTGTGGTTTTCCCGAAGCCTGCGGTGGGGGCCACCTGTTCCGTGAGCCTTGCTGCCTCCGTCTCCATGGCGAAGAGGCGATGGCTGGGGGCTCCTGCAGCCATGGTTTCCCTGGCAACCCTCAGGCAGCAGCCCACCCCGGGCTGCACGTACTGGCTTGTCCCCTCCATCGCTGTGGAGCTATTTCGGAGTAATGGTGGCCTCTGCCTGCACGGCCACCCACAGTCCCATGAACATGCACACAGGTGCACCCTCTGTGGGCTCCTGGCGTCCATCCGCCCACAGCTCCCACCTGAAACCTGTCCAGCCCGTGGGGAGCTGTGTGACCAGCCAATCACGGACAGACGCTCGGGGCGTGTGGGATGAGGAGGCCCCAGGAGGGCACAGCCTGGACACCTCCTCCTCCAGTCCTCAAGGCGAGACTGAAGAAATCCGAGGCGAGAGCTCTAACAAGGAAGACGCCCCCCACCCCGCATTCCTCCTGCCAGGACCCGAGGCCAGAGGGTGATAAGGATTATGATGGATGTGATCATAATAATCCCACCACGCCAATCTTTGTGCCTCCAGAAGTGAACAGAACAGCTACTATTACCACCCCCAAGTTACAGAAGAGGAAACTGAGCCCCAGAGGAGTGAAGTGACCTGCTCAAGGCCACGCAGCTAGACAAGGCGGGCTGGAACCCAGTACACAGTGGGGTGTCTGGTTCGGAGTGTCTGGTCTGATGTTGCCCCCAGTGAGGTGGTCTTGTGGTGTGCGTGGCAGGGTGGGGGTAGGGACAGGGAATATAGGGAAACTGTGGCCCTGCCCTCAGGAAGCTCACGCAGGACAGAGAACATGCAAGGTGTGTATATGTCTGTGCTCACGCACATGACCACACGCTGTTCTGTGGGCTCACAGACAGCTGGGGGCCAAGAGGCTTTCCTTGTAAGGGGACTGGTGGTCTGAGCCAGGGGCCTGGAGACCTGAAAGTGCTGTCCCCTCGGAATGGGTTTCACTTGCTCCCAAGAACTCTCCAAGAAGGCTGCCCATGGTGTCTAGAGCCCCCACGATGCAGGAGCCGGGGAGCTCCTTCCTCGAGCACCGTCAGGGCCAGGAGGGGGAGAGGGGTTTCCTGGGCGGGATCTCAGAGGAGGGTGCTGAGCTGAGGCTGGGGAGAAAGCTGGAGTCTAAGAAGCTGGAGGAGGCACTTTGGCTGTGCTGGAAGCCACCACCTAAGTGGGACCGGAGGGCAGGGACATTGGAATAAGGAAGGGGAAGAGCTTGAGGCGCTGTCTCAACAGGCTCGGAGCTGAGGACTTGGACAAGGAGGAAAACCAAGCCCATCTTTCCATCTTCCCAGGCACGTTTCCTGGCGGCCACCCAGACACACGACAGAGACGGGGCCTGTGGCTTTCCCCAGAACCTATTGGAGGCTACGGGAGAAGTGATGGAAGAGGGTAAGAAGTCCCAAGATGCCGACCCCATACACACACCTAGAGCCCAGTGCTGGCTCCGCGCCGTGACCGTGCACCTAGCGCAGGTGGCTCTCTGCAAGGCCAGACCTCTCCCCTCCCTTGAAGAAGGATTCTCCAGGATTTCCAATGCCTTTCCCAGAAGAGAAGTGTCTGTCTCGTTCTTAACAGTCTCCCAGGAAGGGTGTTCTGCCATTTTGTTCTGGCAGCTGCCTTCCACATCTCACAATCTCTGTCAGAAAACTCAAATTTGGCAGGTTTTCCAGTGTCCGCTCTGTGCCAGGTAAGGTAATTTGTACACATGTTGTCTCAGGTGAGCGTCACACAGCCCTGTAGGGCTGGCAGGGCAGGACTCATGCCCGTTTCAGTTACCAGGCAACACAGGCCAGGGCACTTTGGGGGAATCAATTCCCCACTTGCAATGATCGGAGCTGGGATTTGAACCCAGGTCCTTCAGTTTCAAGTGCAGCATCTTGTTTCCCTGACAGTGGGCCACACAGCTCTTCTGGCCATCATGCAGTCTCTTTCCTCTGTGGATGGAACAGGAAGCACCAAAGCTTCTGGCAAATTCTGCAGCCACCTCCTCAGGACAGGGCCAGCCAGAAGTCTGAGTAGGGGCGTCTGTTGCCACTGGCTCGTGCCCCTCCAACCCACTCCTCGGTCAGTTGCTTAGCTCAGAATAGAAGACAGTCTGGAATATTCCTCAATCCTTGTCACCGCCTGTCTGCTCTGGCCTGGAAATGTTGAGTTGATTATATTCCGTGCTCAATCACCAGAAATAATCAATCTGTAATTAAGAGCATCCCCCCAGCCTTCTCTAAGCCTTTCTCAGCTCCCGCTCCTCCAGCCCACCCCACCCCCGCCCGCCGCCCCCTCCCCTCCCCCTCCCACCTGCCTCTCCAGCATGGAATCGTTTTAATGAGATTTCTCTGTTACAAATGACCAGTTTGTAATAATTATATTTTGTGCAGCAATCATGGTTTAAAAATGATTTAAAGCAGGGAAGGCTCCAATTTATTAGGCATCAAATTTTCTGTGGTGAACTTTTGACGGGAAGCCGCCGCTCAGACATGGAGGGGGCCATCTCTGCCACCCTGGGCTGAGCAATAGTCCTGAAATATTGATGGTTTGTGGACGGAAATGTGGCCGAGGAGATTTAGCTTTTATTAGAATAAATGAATCTCTTAGCAACAGCTTGGCGGTCCCGGGTGCCCCATTCCCTGCAGTAGAGGGAAGGGGTCATGGGGAAGGAGAGAGGGGACCCCCACCCAGAAGGAGGCAAGGGAAGAGGAATTAGGGACTCATGGCCTGAGGTGTCTCCCCCCTGTTCTGAGGAGTGTTATCATTGTCACGTACCCTTTTAAACTCTGTGAAGTGTTTTGGTGACAGCCGACATTTGGGGCTTCTGACTCTGGAATTAGCCTGGCTTCAAACCTGGAGCTAGCTACTTTCTACCTGTATAGCCTTGGGCAATTAATCAGCTTTTCCATGCCCTTTGTCCAGAGCTTGGTATGCAGCAAGCACTCAATAAATGATAAGCATAACTATTATTACTATTACTTTGCTTCTACTAACTTATGAGGTCCTCCCAACCCTGTGTGGCACATGTAGTAGGTGTCATTGTCCCCGTGGAGAGACAAAGGCCTGGGCAGGTGAAGTGCTGCCCCATGGTCATGGTCCAGGTGGTGGAGCTGGGTCAGAGCCCCAGCCCCCACCCCCAGCCTCCAGCCCCCTTTCCTCAATAATATGCCCACAAGAGGAAGTTTCTGGAAGAAGCAGGACTGCCATTGCAACCGCAAATAGCAGCATGTTATTTTAAAGTGCAGCTAGGGAGTCTCAGGTCTGTATCAGGGAGGCTGTCTTGGTACAAAGGGTGTTGGAAGAGATGAGGTTGGGGGGGAAGCTGAGTGAGCCCCTCCCTGGCAGAATGTAGAGGCTTCCACGTGCCGCAGGCCCGGACTCTCTGGTCTCCCTGCGCCTAGGCCATACTCTGCCAGGGCTAGCTCAGCATGGGGGTGCTTGATTGTTAGGCCTCCCATGGGAGTGTGAGCTCCTCAGGGCCGAGGTTCTAGCTCATTCTCTCTACTGCCTGCATACAGAGACACTGAGGGTATGCAATGACTTGAACTGCAAGCTTTCTGAGGGCAGGAACAGTGTCTGTTTTTGCTTATTCCTAGAGGTTAACCTAAAGGCTGGCACATAGCAGGTGCTAAATAATGAATGAATGAATGAATGAATGAACAGTGTGTGCTGTGGCAGACGAAATGGTTTCCCCACTTCTGATTCCACTTTCTGGAGGGAGGAGTGGCGCCCGCCCTTCTGACAGAGGGGCACTGACCTACAGGGTGTCTACAAGGAAAACAGCTCATCCTCTCTGGCCAGCTGGGACTCCAGCTGGGGAGTCCTGCCCCGGCTCCTGGACCAGAGCTGGAGGGAGTTACAAAGCTCCTCACCCACTGGGCTCTTCTGTCTCATCCTGCTGGTGAAGGATCAGGGGCCTGGGGCGTGGAAGGAGGAGGGAAGAGAAGAGGGCGCCCCCCTCCCCCTCTGGTCCGTGTGGTATCTCATCTTCCTGCTCATTACTCTCACTTTCCGACCAGCTGCTGGGGCAAGAGGGACCTGGCCCTTCTCTCTGCTCAGGGGCACCCATCTGGGCCCTGCCTCAAAGCCCCACTCCTCGCCAGGTTACAGGTATGGGGACTACTTGCAGGTCCCTGAGTGTGCCACAGGCTCCTGCCCCATCCTGTGACACTCCATCTCCTCCCTCTTGCTGCACCTGCCCCCCCCCATTAACTCTGTTCCAGTATTACCTCCCCCTGAGTCCCCGGGCTGGGTTACGCGCTGCCTGCTGTGGCCTTCTCTAGTGTCTCACATGTCCCAGCACACCCCTGTCACTGTGTTCTGAGCATGTGGCCCCCATGGCCCCACCCCACTGTGAGCACCATGAGGCAGGGCCACAGCTTATCCCTCATCAGTCCGCCCCCTTGCTGTGGTCTCAGTGTTTGTGTTCCCTCAAATCCATGTGCTAAAATCAGGAGGTGAGGCCTTTGGGAGTGTGGAGCCTCATGCATGGGACTAGTGCTTTATCAAAGGGACCCCACAGAGGTCCCTCACCTTTTCCATCAGGTGAGGACACAGCAAGAAGACACTGGCTGTGAACCAGACAGCGGCCCTCCCAAGACCCTGAATCTGCTGATGCCTTGATCTTGGACTTTCCAGCCTCCAGAGCATGAGAGATAAATGCTGTTGTTCATAAGCTGTCTAGTTTGCGGGATTTTTGTTATAGCAGCCCGCATAGACTAAGACCCCTGCCCACAGTAGGTTCTCAGGACAAGAATGTTGAAAGAACAACCATATCCACTGGCTCCTGTTCATATGCTTTTTCTTTATTCTTAAGTTTATTTTCAAGTCGTGTGCTCTGCAACAGAAACAGGCCTACTGAATAATGACAGCTATAATTTATTAAGTACTTATTATTTGTCAAGCTTCTGCTAAACTCTTACCATTCATTAACATTTTCATTAAATTCTCATTAGCTGAGATAAGCACTACTATGCATTGTTATCTCCATTTTCCAGATAAGGAAACTGAGGCTCAGAGAGGTTAACCATCTTGCCCAAAGCCATGCAGTTAATAACAATGAAAGCCTGTACTTGAACCCAAGTCTGTCCAACTCCAAGGCTTGGGCACTTAACCACTGGGCAACTGCCACCAGCCACCCCCTGGATGACCCTGCCTGGCCCAGCACCCCAAGGAGCCAGCTTCCGGTGGGAGGCAGCTCAGGTGCCCAGCCCCTTGGCACGTCTTGGTGTCTGCAGTGCTCTAGCTGCTGTCCCTCAGCGCTGAGCACCCCTGCACAGACATCAGAGGGAAGGCGTGTCACTCCAGGTTCCACCTGGCTTCTTCCAGGAGCAGCCCAGTGGTGGCCCTGGAGGGAGATGCTGTTCCCCGTGCGTGTGGTGTGACGGGCAGGGAGGATGAGCGCAGGGCCCGGCTCCCCACTGGCTATCTGTCGAATGACAGCGAGCCGGAGCGCTTGGGCACGTGGAGAGCTTTGACGGCCCACAGGAGACTTCGTTAATTTCGGCTCTGAGTCTGCCGCGGAGCTAAACGACTTGGAAAGCTCCCGTGAGGGGGGCGCTCACGGCCAAGGCAGCTGCAGCTCCGACAGCTCTGCCGTGTGCCAGCACCGAGATCAAGTCACTTACGGGGCGCCCTGGTGGGCACGGCTTCTATGCCTAAGCTGGGAGGGGCCCTGCAACCAATCACCACCCCGTGGGGGGCCGGCAGCATTAAATGCAGAGGGAAAATGCTTCAAAGCCTTCCTGGGCCCCAGGAACTGGCACAGCCTTTCCAACTAGAGAACTCTAGAGAACTCTGGGAAGCAAGTTCCCAAACTAACAAGGCAGGATTTCTTCTGCCTCATTTCCAGGGAAGAACGGGCCCCAGGAGCCAGGTGGGGCAGGATGGGTGGGTGTCTTTCCAGGTTGTCCCAGTGTGTCCTACAGGGCCACCCAGTTGGGCTTGTGGCTTCTGACTTTCTGAGAGTAGGATTTGATTCCAAGAGATAGGAACCAGAGTTATTCTGGAACCTCCGATTATGCTATTATGATACTATTGATAGCACCTTATATTTGGGCTTGCATTTGAATACTTAGGAAAACGATCGACACGGCCTAGAACAGACAGCTGGGGATATTGATAAATGCAGGCTCTGATTTGTGGGTCTCTCGTGGGGCCTGCATTGCGTGCAGCCCCCAGGAGATGCCGAGGCTGCAGGTCTTACATTTAGCTTCACCATTTATTGGCTGTGAGACCTGGGGCAAATTATTTAATCTCTTCAAGGCTCATTCCCTCATCTGTAAAATAGGGGTGACAATAGCTACCTACAGGCTGCCAAGAGGATTAGTGAGATAGCGTCTGTAGAGCACCCAGTAGGTAGAGGAAAGATGTGTAGGGTAAAGCACCTGGCACATAGTAGGTGCTCACTGTTGGTGTCTTCTCTTCCCTCGTTCAAAATGACATTGCACCCTTTATTTCATGTGAGCCCATGAAGCAGGCAGAGCAGATACTGCCCACGCCTATTTTATAGATCAGGAATCACTAATGCAGCTGGTTAGCGGCTGAGGTCTACCAGAGTCTGTGATTCCTGCTCCAAGTTCAGTGTTCTTCCCAGCACAGCACATTTTTTTTTCCTGGTCTCTTGAGAGATTTATGTGTCTACCAGATGAGGAACAAGTTGATCCTGATGGTGAAAATCCCAATAATACTGCAGAAATCTATGCGGTTCTCTCGCTGGGCAGGCAGCCACAGCCGGCCTTCTGCAGTCCTGGGAGACCGCTCGGAACTTGGAAGACAATGTTCCGTTACATGGTTCCCCTCTGGGCCTGCCTGTATGTTGATCTCAACAAGCTTTTCAGGGAAGAACAAATGCTGGGACCATCTTCCCCCACGGGGAAGGAAGCGCGTGTGCCAGAGAGGTGAGGTAGCGCTGCTGCGGTCCCTCTGTGGCTCAGGGGTCTCCTCTCCCTGACCCCAGCCAGCAGAGGCTCCTGGGTAGGCAGGGCTCAGGGAAGAGAGCAGCAGGAACCCCTGGCCAGGCCCCACACCTGGCTGCCACAGCGCTGAGGAGGCTGGAACGGGTCAGCGCATTCTTCCCTTCCTCCCCAGCCCGCCCAGCCACATGTGGGCCATGGCCTCTCCAACTGCCCTGCTCTCATGCTCTGACAAAGCCCAGGAAAAGCCAGCCGGGGCCCCCGGAGTTCTGATACACCATGTCATTTACCCTCCCAGGGCATTCCCACTGCACAGAGGTTAGTCCCATTGGTCAGAAAGGCAAGCAGAGGCCCAGAAGACAGTAGAGAGCACCTCAGATTCCCAGTCTAGGGATGTGATCTTAGGGTCTGTGTGATGTCGTGATTTGAGCCCTGTTCAAGCCAAGGTCTCTGATTCCCATCTGGACTTGGGGTTGCAGATGGCTTTCCTGGATTTAATATTTCCATTTTAATCATCCGTGAGTGTCTCCAAAGGTCCTCCACATGTAGCCCTTTGTCATTTTGCAGAGGCAGGAAAGTGAGCCCCCCGTGCTGTGAGGCTGGTGAGCAGTGGGAAGCTTCTTAGTCAGTGGCTACGTGGCATCGTGCAGTTGAAAATGTGGAGATGCAAGAAGGCTGCAGGGTGAGTATTTGTTTTTTTGGTAGAGATGGGGTCTTGCTATGTTGCCCAGGTTGGTCTTGAACTCCTGGCCTCAAGCAATACTCCTGCCTTAACATCCCAAAGTGCTGGGATTACAGGTGTCAACCACCATGCCTAGCACTAGGGTAAGTATTTCTGAAAAATGTTCAGGGTCTCTGGTACCTTATTTGTAGGGAATCTCCAAGACTTGTGGAAAAGGAAGAAAAGAGGAAGACTGGATTTGTTATCAAGTTCATGACACTAGCAGGGTTTCTAGAAGAAACATCTCTAGAAGAAACCTCTAGCCTATCCCCTTCTGGTGATGAGGTCCAGGGAAGAGACTAGCAGGTCAGGGGCTAGTTGTCGCTAGACTTCTTGAATGTTCCACTAGAAGGACATGGCTTCTGCTGGACACCAGGCCCCCTAAAACCTCGGATTGCCAGCACCCCAATTGTCAGCCCATTCCCTAGTCAGCTCCAGCACCCCCACGTCCCCAGGTGGGGCAAGTGCTCCAGGTCCCACCATCAGCATGACAATGCAGTCTGACATGCTCCGTTGCACGTGTTGCCGGACCGTGCCAGTAGAACAACAAGGTAGAAGAGGGTGGGTGTCTTCGTCCATTTGGGCTGCCGTAACAAAGTGCTGTATACTGGGTGGCTTATACAACAGAAATGTATTTCTCACCATTCTGGAGGCCTGGAAGTCCAAGATCGAGGCACCAGCAAGTTCGGTGTCTGGCGAGGGCCTGCCTTCTGGCTCCCAGACGGTGCCTTCTGTGTCCTCGCATGGCAGAGGGCAAGAGGGCAGATGCGTTCTCTCAAGCCCTTGTATAGGGCACTAATCCCATTCAGGAGGGCTGCCCCCCTCACGACCTCATCGTCCCTAAAGGCCCCACCTCCTCATGCTGTCACTTGGACAGTTAGGATTTCAACATACGAATTTCTGAGGGACACACACTCAGACTGTGGCAGATGTATCATCTCCAATTCACAGATCAGAAACCAGGGAGCAGAGGGTAGGCGCTCTGCCGAAGGTCACATACCAAGAGAGTGGGGACTCCAACTGAGGTCTTCCAAATGTGTGTGACAACCAGTAGCTTCTCTTAACAGCAAACCAGCATGTCCCCACGATACCTGACAGAATGCAGAACACTTTCATGGATATAATCTCATTTTAATCTTGTAACAACCTGGGAGGCAGACAAAAGTGGGTGCTATTATCCCCATGTTACAGACAGAATCTGGTGTGCTCAACCTGTGCCCAGACAGGTCTGTTTTAGGAAGGAGGGGAGGTGGGTTAGATGTCGGGAAATGCAGGAGAGGGCAGAAGCTGTGCATCCAGCCAGACCTAGGTACCCTATTTGGAAGCATCTTTGCTACAGCAATCTTACCACTTTCACAGAAGGCTGTTAATTAAATTAATTATCCTTGCTGAATAGGCCTTGGGGGTTCCCTAGGGCAGTACAAAGATCCAGGCAAGATGCAGGAGGGAGCAGCTAAATTCTGGAAAATTGCAATGCCCCCATTTTAGCTGCCTAACAATTAAGGTGCCTACTCTCATCTTGGACGTGTTCTCATAGCTATCCAGAGATAGCACTGTAGCCAATGAATGGGTCTGGGCATTGAACCCGACCTGGGGGGGAGTCTCCTGTGTAGCATGTGGGAGCATGGGCTGGATGTGCCTGTGTGTTGTCTGTGTGCCTGTTTGCATATGAATGAGCACAACTCTCTCGATCCCCACGCGCACAGACATTTCCGTGTGTGCAATACGGCATGCGTGGCCACATGTGAACCTGTGACCAACAGACACGGACCCCCACATGGGCTCCTGTTCTGAAAGCACAGAGCTGTCTCCTTCAGCGGTGGTCTGTCTTATCCCTGCAGCCTGCTGTTGTTTTGGTGAGTTGTCAAACGCAAACATCAACTCCACAGCATCTCCTTTATGAGAGGCCGGGACAGGCAGGTAATTTATCAAACATAACTTAAAATAGTCCCCCAGCCTCTCGATCCCTCTCTCTTGTTGCTGTCTGATTCTTGATTGTTTCTTCTCCTTTCTGTCTCTTGTTTTTCTGCCTGGAGATTGACAGTCCCCTGCTAGTTCAGCCTTGGAGATGCCAGGTGCTCGTGGAACCGACACCTCACTCTGCCTCAGCCTCCATCCCAGAACTAACCGCTTAGTGGCTGACTCAGGCAGCACTGCGGTGACTCCTGTCTGCGTGTGTGGGGTGGCTGATGGATGAGGCCGCAGCCCCTGCACTGCAGAAAGCTCAGGAATCAGGGGCATATACACTATGATCTGCTGAGTTATGGACTTGCTAATGAGACTCCTCCTGACACCAGCAAGCCCTCGGCTGCCCTAATTTTGTCCTGTTCCCAATTCCCTAGCCTTTTAAGCAGGCCCGTGTCTTGTGACAGTATGAACCAGTCTGCTGTCCTCCTAAGAGAATGAGATGAATTAGCATTCCCTGTCATCTCCACTTCCAAGACAAAACCACTAAGGCCAGCCAAGGGAAAGAGTTTATTATTGGGAAGTATTAAACAGTATTGTTCAAGTGTCTACTGTTTGCCAACTACTATGCTAGGTGCTTGAAACTATAGGCTCAATTAATTCTGTGCAATACATATTATCTCCATCTTATAGGAGAGCAAACTGAGCCTCTGAGGAGGAAAGTAGGCTGCCTTAGGTTAGTGGATCAGTCGGCATTCATGACTTCAAGCAACAGAAATTGACTATCGCTAACTTAAACAGAGAAGGAATTTTGGAGAAAGATATTGATAGTTCACAGACTGTATGGGGAGCTTAGAAAACATGCATGAACCGAGATGGTCAGAGTCAGGGTCAAGACCACACCAGGAAGAGTCTGATAGGACACCACTGGTCTGAACACTGGATGCCACTTTGGACACTGCCCAACTGAATTTCAAACTCTTCCTGTGCTTTTATATACCTACTTTAAAGTTAAAATCCAAATTCCCACGTGGTATCATCTGAGGGTGAGTGGGCCGTGCACCTACACTTCCACGCCAGGGGGCAGGGCACCTTCGGTGGACACTGGCTCCAACCAAGAGTCACTTGATGGGTTCCCAAACACAGAAAGGGGGGTCCCAAGCTGAGCAGCAACACCCAATGAACTGGCAAACCACAGCAATGTTCCCAGCTGTCATACGGCCAGTGTGAGGCCGAGCCAACACAAAACTAGCTCCCCATGACTCCAGAGCATGTGCCCTTTCTGCCACAATCAGGGGAAAAGTTCAAAATGCTGAACAGCTGGCAGGACCCTGGCTCTGGCCAGTCAGAATAGATGGCTCCAGAAATAGTGGGTTCAGCCAAGGCAGTGCCCACCAACTGATCAGCTCCACACACAGAGCAGGACTGGAGCTCAGGGCTCCTGGCTGCCTGGGCCAGAGGTCTTTGCTGCTAGTACCACGAGTCCTGAACTTTTTCATAGGAGAAGATAACATCGATGGCATGCTGGAGTAACCTTGGAGGGATTAAGGTAGATAGGTAGAAACAAAGGAAGGAATGAAGGAAGGAAGGGAGGAAGGAAGGAAGGATGGAAGGGAGGGAAAGATATGACTTGGCAAAGCCCGTTACATTGTTTCACATTATATTATTATGATAAAAAATAAAATCCCCCTAAACACTTTTATATCAGCTTTTATATCCAACTGCCTACTTGACACCTCCTCTTAGATGCTTAGTAGATATCTCAAAAATAGCACATCAGGATCCGAACATCTGGTGTTCCCACTGTTGTCACCAACTTACTCTGCCCCAGCTCAGATAAGGTCCTGTTTATCCTCCTAGTTGTTCATGCCAAAACCTTTGGAGTCACCTTCATCTTCTCCTTTCATACTGTGCATCCTCTACATTGTCTACATGTGTAGTACGCAATATGCACGTGCATATTCTATGCATCAGAAAATCCTTCATCCTCTACCTTTAGAATACATTCATAAACTGGCCACCTTCACTGCTATGGTTTTGTTCCAACCGTGATCCCTCTCCCTTGGATTCTCATGACAGCCACCTAACCAGTCCCCTATTTCTGACCTCCCCCTTCAGGCTTTCTCACTACAATGACCAGAGTGAGCCTTGAAGAGCATAAATCGCATGTTATTCTTCTGCTTCAAATCCCACATGGCTCCTCAATTCACTCAGAGTCAGGAGAAACATTCTTAAAATGTCTACAAGCCCCTCCCAATCTGGTCTCCGTCACCTCCCTGAACTCATCTACTACTCACTCCTTTCCAGGCACAAACGCCTCCTTCCTGTCCTTTGAACATGCCAAATTTGCCCTGCCCGAGGGCCTTTGCACTTGCTCTTTCCAGTGCCTGCATACTTTCCCCGGGTGTCTCCATGGCTTATTTTCTCATCTCCTCCAAATCTTTGCTCAATGCTGCCATCTTAATAAGACTTGCCCTGACCACCTTATTTTCTCAATCTTTTTCACTCTGCTCAATTTTTTCTATAGTACTCATCTCCTGACATGCTATATTTATTATATTATTATTTATTCTTTGCTTCTTTCTACTAGAATGTCAACTCCCTAAGGACAGGGATTTTTTTTTTTTTGTCTGTTTATTCAGTGATGTATTTCCTGGAGCTAGAATATTGCCTGACTCTCAATTTGTATTTGTGGAAGGAATGAATAAAAACATAAAGTATTAGGGATGATATTAAAATTTAAATTTGCATAGAATTTAGATATTAGACATTAGAAAATGGTTTCTAATTTTAAATGATAACTTAATGTTGTTTTCGTGAACATAACTTTTTAACTCTGGTTTTATGTTTGAAATGTCTCTATTTAATTCTTGTTCCAGGTTTTCAATACTGATCTCTTCAAATTCGTAAAGATCTCCATTGACAAGGAACTTTATGTGCAAAAGTCAGCAGCACATTCAAAAATTTGCAGCCGTTGAAATTTTATTTAAAGACTCTCAGAGCTCTTCCTTTTCTTTCATTGACAAATGTAGTGTTAAAATACCTTGTGATAATGCTAGTGGTTTTGAATGCTACCAAACTTTTTTATATCAAGTGTTTCAAAATAACGTGGAAGGCCTAATTTATAGCAGGTGCGTGCATTGTTAGAGCAGTCAGCCTGCAGCTAGCTTGGATGTCACTAAAAGAACACAGGAGCTGTAAGTGATCAGAGGCATTTGATGTTTGTGAGGACAGAGAGTCAGGCACTATCTGGACCTACATCTACCAGAAACCCCACCAGCCTCCCTACCCCCACCCTGTGTAGCAGCACCTTGGGGTCTGTGCCATGCCACTTGGGTGCTCGGAACCAAAAGTCCTCCAGCAGCTCCATGGGCCCCAGACCCTAAAGGTCAGTGTCCCGTTCTGAGCTGGCAATTCAAGTTAACATGCAGCTGGTGGAACCGTGTTTAGCACATTATGGTGCAGCAGAGCAGAGCTCAGGGTCACTCCCGACGGGGGACGGGGACCATAGGACACACCGTCATATCCTACTCCACTCTTCCCTACAAGGAACCCCGGCAAGAGAATCCCAAAGCCCCAGTCCCCAGCTGCCTGTCTGCAGAGCTTCGAGCCCCCATGGCAGCACCCCCACGTGCCGTGGCACACCTTGTGGGGAGCTCGCCTTTGGATCCCCTAGGCTGGGGTCCCACTTCTACCGCTAACCAGCTGAGTATCGTGGGTGGGACGCCTCACTTCTCTGAACTTAAGTTTCCTCATTTATAAATGGAACATTGGAATAAAATTAATGCTTGTCAGGTACTTGACATGGGTGCCTAGGATCCTGAGGAAGTGCCACAGGGGATAATCTGGGATGGAGCAGGAACAGGAAGGGTCCCACTGGGAAAGACTCCTCCTCATCTTCCTCTTCAACCAGGGCATCTTCATTTGATCAGTTTTATGTGATGAATAAGGTTTTGGTAAAAAGAAAGCCTTTTGTTCTAACATAAAAGTTTGAAGACTAGTGTATTTAGATCCACTAGTCTTCCCACCTGGGCCCTCTCCTCCCCTTGTTCCTTTGCTCAAGCAAATCATTCTGAATGAACGTTCTATACATTTTATTACTATAAAGAAATGTTACCTTTCTTTAATAAAAATAAGACAAGAACCCCCAAAGTGGCTATTGGAAAGGATTTTCTTATGTGAGAGGGGTAGAGGGCCCATGCATCTTGTCTCTATATCTAAGAGTCGTCTTTCCCCTGGGACCTTCCCATGTGACAGTTGCTGATGCTAGTCTACTTTCCCTTAACCTCAGCCTCAAGGAAGGACAGAATCCTCCCCTTTCTTCCCCATGGCACAGGGAAGGCACAGTTGGAACTTGGTTCAAATAATACTTTAAGAGAAACTAGGGGATTGCAAAGAGGGGGACACAGAGATGACACAGCTGGGCCATCTGTTTTACCAGCTGTGACTGGCCCACTAGGGCTTGAAGGCCCTATCCCCAACCTGTTGGTCCTAAGAGTTCTGTATTTCTGGATTTCCCACCATGTGGCAGATGTCATTGTAGTGTCTGTCCCCTAGCAGAACCCAGATAAGACATTTGTAATTCTCAGTATCCACGCCCATCTCAGGCACCTAGATCTCCCTCCCAGCTGCAAGTTTCTGGCGGGAAGACCCTCCTTTTCTTTGCTGATAGCACTGCCCACCCCCTTCCAAGTGAAATTCCACCTTCTTAAAGGTGTTCCTCACAGGTTAACTCTAGGACAACAGCACAAGTCGTCCCCACAAAAGATGGATCCAGTCCTTAACAAGGGATTGATTTATTTATAGAGACTGAAGCCCAGAGGGGTACAGCAATTTTTCTAATACCACACAGCTTCATGGGAGCAAAGACAGGATTCGAATGTGGGGTCCTGTATAGGACACCAGACCTTTTTGCCTTTCCTGGTGCCCTTCCCAAGGCACCTGTGGGGAGGGGAGAGAACCATCACCTGATCCTGGAGACAATGAGGACAGGAAGTGAGGGCAAGGGTGAGCTGGGTCACCCCACTCACACCCCTAACACCACTGTCCACAATTCAGACCCCACAAGGATGGCTCTGTTCTGGGCAAAGACAATCTAGTCCTTCTGGCCAAGACTTTTCAATGGGCAATTATAGCTTCCGAAAGCTTAGGGACCAGAAAAATGCAGAGAATGTAAGAGCCTAAGGCTTCCCCTTCCCTAAGATTCTGAGATTTGCATGAGCACTTTTGTTTGCTTATTTAGGCTGCCTCAAATTAGAAGTGAAAACCAGAACAAAGAAACAAAAGACATTCCTCAGGATGAAATTACCTTGTAGCCTTGGGGTTTGATCTTGCCAAGACAATTTGGAGTCTGTTACACTGTTGCAACACATCAAATGTCCTAAGGTTTCCCTTTCATCTGTTGGTATCCAGGGCTGTTTAAGTCCAATGCAGGGGGAAGGGGGAACCAGGGTTTCTGGGGTCGCTGCACGTCTTCCCAGGCTTCCACAGGCAGTTTCCTACTGGCAGATCCTCCCCCAGTCCTCATGCCCTGGAGGAGGTGGCCAGAAATCTGGAAGAGGAGGGTCCTAGGGGAAGGGTGCTGACCAGGCTGGGGTTCATCTTTCACTGTCCTCTTATCCCAACTTGAGGCCACCTGTTTTAGAGTCCCGCCTGCCCAGCTATGGCCTGGAGGGGTGCAAAGAAAAGCCCAGGGCGTCTTGTTGGAGGCTGACTTCTGCTTATTAACTGTCTGCTCTTAGGGTATTTCAACACTCTGAGCCTCCGTTTTCTCATATGTGAAATGGGAATAATAATAATTACAACCTATTTGTTTATCTCTCATGGTAGTGGTGATATTCTTCTCTCATTATCTCTAATGAGATATGCCTGTAAAAAGCCCTGGGAAGTGATAAATGCATCTCAACAAAGCTTCCAAGGTGCGTGAGTGCATGGGCGTATGTGTCATGTATGATCGCTAACCCCAGGCAGAGGGAAGTGGCTCCCACACGCAGTCACACAAGGAGCGCCTCCGTCTGGTTGCTTGGCTTTCTTTCCCAAAGCTCCCCCTACCTTCTTCCCCTCGTCCTAAAGGTGCCCAGGAGGGGCAGGCACTCCCCACCTCCGCCCTGTGCTCTCCTGTCCCTCGCCCCCACTCCCAGCTGGGTTTCTGAGAGAGGAATTGAATTTAATTCAATTCCACAAGGATTTATCTAGCCTCTGCTACAGTGCTTCCATTTTAATGCAGCTCTCCAGTTGACAAAACTCATATCGATTCCTTTCCTTTGATTCTCATGGTAACCCCGAAGGGCAGGTAGCAGATCAATTAGCATCCTTTATTTCCAGAAAAAGAAAATGAGACGCAGGGGCTAAGTGATTTGCCTGTGGTCCCCTAGCTTATAGGAGCAGAGCTGGCTCTCGCACACAGGGTTTCTGGCCACTGCTTCAAGTTCTTCAGCAGCTCCTGCCATGGCACCCGAAGCTCTTGATGACCTGCACCCTTCACTCAGAGGCTCTCCTGACTTGCCCACAGGGCTGTCCTCTTCAGTGGCTCTGCCTTTATTTGTTTTTCCCCTTTCTTCATCTTTGCATCTCCAGCTCCTAGCACAGTGCCTGGCACATAATCCACACTTATTAAATCATGAGTACATAAAAGAACAGGTATTTTAAATAGGAAAATGATGGAAATGCCCCAAATGGCCAACAGTAGCAGAATGGTTTAAGTAAACCACGATATGTCTCCTAGAGAGAATATTATGCAGCTATTAAAAGTTATGCTGATGAAAAATTAATATTGACTTGAAAAATTCGCAGAATATAATACTATGTGAAAACCCAGAATACATTATTGCAAACACATTATGGTCATAGCTATATAAAACGACACAGACGCAAACTCTCAAAAATAGAAAAAGAAGTTGAGACAGTGGGCGATTTTTCTTCCTTTCATCTTTCCAGAGCCTCCAGATTTTCTGGAATAAACATGCATTATTTTTATAATGAATACAACAGTAACAAAAATGGTAACCAATAGGTGAGGAGATATTACGGAGTTATTCATATATATTAGTTTTTCTCCCATCTCTAGGTCCAAGTGACTTACTTCTCTGATGCTGAAAACTTACTGATAGGATCTCAGAGCTACTGTCTGAAAATCTGGAGAACTCATGGAGGCTGGGAAAACATCCAGGAGACAGGCAATCTAAAGATGTTGCACCCAATTTTAGAAAATAAAGTAGTAGTCATTAGGAACTCTGCCTCGGGTTCACCAAGAATGAAGCATTCGAAAGTCACCTCATTTTCCTCTTTGATAGGGTTACTAGACTGGTAGATAAGGAGAATGTTACGGACATAATGTGTATTGATTCTGCACTATAATTGACAAAGTCTCTCCTGTCCCTAGGAACAAGGTGGAGAAATGTGGACTAGAGACAGCCCTGCCTGATGGATTAAAAGGTTGAAAAACAAATGCAAATAATGCAGTTGAATAGCTTCAAGGCTATTCTGAAGCAGGGATGGCAATTTGTGAAGCCAGTATCCCCATTCCCCTCACACCCACCCCTAGGACAGACTCATTGCTAATCTATCACGTCCCTCTTTTCCTCTGAATCCAGATGGAGCTTCAGAATCTTTCCCAGGCAGGGCTCCAAGAAGCCATTGGCCATCAGCCATCAGGTTTCTCTAGTTAAAACCCATTAGTTGTCTTTAACTTTTAGGGAAGTTTCATGTACGTGCCATAGGGCAATTTTTTTTTTTTTTTTTGAGACAGAGTCTCACTCTATTGCCTAGGCTAGAGTGTCGTGGAGTCAGCCTAGCTCACAGCAACTTGAAACTCCTGGGCTCAAGCGACCCTCTCACCTCAGCCTCCAGAGTAGCTGGGACTACAGGCGCGAGCCACCATGCTCGGCTAATTTTTTGTTTCTAATTTTAGTTGACTGGCTAATTTTTTATATTTTTAGTAGAGACATGGGTCTTGCTTTTGCTCAGGCTGGTCTCGAACTCCTGACCTCAAGGGATCCTCCTGCCTCGGCCTCCCAGAGTACTAGGATTGCAGGCGTGAGCCACTGTGCCCAGCCATAGGGCAATTTTTTTTAACCTAATCCTGTTCAGCATATGTATCAATGATTTGGAATGAAAACCTAGAAAACAAGTATATCCAATTTATAAGTGACTTAAAGTTGGAAGGGAACAATGGTAGGGTCAACACTGACAAGTATCCCACCAGATTATCATATGGGACTGAAATTAGGAGTGATTTAATAGTAATGCTTATAATCCTATATTTGAGTTTAAAAATGAATTGCAAAAGAATAGGAGAGTGATGAGATAATAACTTGATGGCAATTCATGAAGACAGATGGGGACAAAGTTGAGGTTTTAGCCCACCACGAGCTCAACTTGAGCCTTATGTGTAGTTGTTGGTAAGATCAATGCAATCTTAGGCTTCCTTACTAGAACTATGGAGCTTGGAATACAAGAGGCAAAGATGGCTCAGACTTACTTAGAGCCAGGGTTGAACTACAAACTTTAAAGACCCTAAGCACTGAAAAATATAATGGTGTACACGCTCTCCAACTCTTCTATGTAACTCAAAATAAATCAATAGTAAATCATAAAATAAGGGTAAGTAAAGTCCAGAAAATTCTACCTTTTCCCACAAAAACCATTTTGATTATGTTTGAAGTATAAAGGATCAGATTTTTAAAAGTGAGCGCCCTTGCTTTGCTGTAGCCATAAGCCTTTGGTAGGATACACCATCACTGTGCATATTCAGCCACAGAAGTCCCATTTGGAGAGGGGCTTTGCTGTACCAGTATCTACATCTGATCATGCCCTTCCTAGCTTCCAAACCCTCCCATGGCTCCCCTGTGCATACAGAATAGAGTACAATCTCTTTGGAAGCCTTCAAAGCTTGCCAGGACCTGAAAGAGGCTGCTTTTAAAAATCAAAATAAGCCAAATGATTTACAAGCCAAATGTACCCAAAGGCTTATTATGAAATATAGCAGTTCCTGGTTCTACCCCTCTCTACAATTTCAGTTTGGTTCCCCAGGAAACACCATTTTAATCTTTTGGATTTGTTTATTCTACCAATTACTTTTGTATTTCTAAGTAATATGTTTTTACTGATATTTCTTGATTTATATACTTTACATATTATCTATTGATTCCCTGTTGTGAAAGTTGATTGTTTAATTTTCTTACACCACCCCCAACTCCCCTTCCCTCATCCTTTCAATATTACTACTTTTGGTAAAAATCAATAAATGATGTCTATTGCTTTGCTTATGAAAATATTGTTTACTGACTCGTCAAATTAGTTACACATCCTTTTTGTATAGTTTCTGATTTTCCCTCCTGAGTTTCTAATTCTTTTCTCTGTGTCTTGCATTATTTGACTTTGTAGAATTCCCTCATGGTTTTCTTTCTTTCAGTGTTTTATCACATTGAGTATCCTACAAGCCTCTCTTCTGTGTTTCTTGGAAACCTCTTCCCAGAGACCTCAGCCTACCTGTTCCAATCTGGACTCGTTGCTCTCTGGATGGTTCAGACAGCAATCAGTCCTGGGATTGTTCCTTACTGCTTTCTTGGGTAGGATCCAATGTTTTCTGCAGTCTATTTCTTCTTCTCTCTTGATTTATTCCATTTTTCAGGAATGATATTCATGTAAATTCCTAAGAAATAGTGCATGAAAGACAAATAATCTGCATCCTTCTGTGCCTGAAAGTATATTTGTTCTGCTGTTGTACTCATTTAGGTATAGGATTCTAGGTTTCTGGCTTGGAAATTTTTTCCATTCAGATCTTTAAAGGCTTGCTCCAATGTCTTCTTGCATCCAATGTTACAAATAAAATGTGCGATGCCAGTCTGATTCTAGTTCTCTGCAGATGACCTGCCACCTTCTCCTGCTGCCTGTATACTGTTCTCCACACTCCATCTTTCTTTAGCCTTGGTGTTCTGAATTTTCATTCATTTTCTTGAGCATCCCACAGAACCATTCTATCTGAATATTCTATTCAATTCTGGGAAATTCTTTTTAAAACATTCATTCCTCCTATTTTTTCTATTTTCTTTCTGGGATTTTCTTAATCAAATGATGGACTGCCTGAATTGATCTTCTATGTCTTTTGTTTTTTCTTGCATATTTTCTTTTTCTTTTTGTTCTCTTTCAGGAAGAGTTTTTTGACCTTATCTTCTTAACTTTCTACTAAATTTTTAAAATTTATGAAATCCCTAATATAGATAAATTTTCAAGAGATATTTTGTGTTTTGTTTGTTTCTTTTTAAAAATAGCATCCTGCTCTTGTTATATGGATACAAAGTCTTCTGAATTTCCCTGAGGATCCAACTAGAGTCTTTTTAGCGTTTGCTTTTAAATTATTTTCTGTTGCCTACATTTTATTCTTCCAGGGTTAGTTTTCCTGTTGTTTTTTTTTTCT
>VBSM01001265.1:74714500-74910015 GCA_008086735.1 Cheirogaleus medius | reverse complement strand
GCTAGGCTGATGCCGCGGCACTCTAGCCTGGGCAACAGAGTGAGACTCTGTCTCGAAAACAAAAAAAAAGCCACTTGGGAGCTTTGTGTTTGCGTAGATGACTGAATGACTGATGAATTTCAACTTGGGGTGATTAGGCTGTGAGTCAGTCATTTTACTGGGGGACTCCTAATGGTTCAAATAAAGCAGAATCCTTGCTTTAGGCTCATTTAATTTCTTTTTAGGAGAAACTTAAAATTTTTATATTTTTAGTTTAAATGACAGAAATTTGCCTGCTGGGAATTTTGCATAGTGTGAAGATGGGCAACTACTGTTCAGTACTATATGTGGATTTTTCAGTCAGGTTCCCAGATTCCACTCCAAATAGCCTACTCTCTGGTGTCCCTTATATCTGAGAGCAAAACCAGGGCAGGTTGATGGCATTCTCTGCAGCAGCCTCCTCTTCCTAGCTTCATCAGTGACCATTTCAAGATGTTTAAAGATCTCTCTCATTTGCTGATATACCCTCTTTCACTCTTAGTCATAAGCCTTCTATGTTATTATTATTATCATAAATTCTATAAATATACAAGAAAGTATGGAGGATAGTGTCAAAATACTAGTATACCTAGCCCTTCAGTTCTGTTAAATTATTCATTCTTAACATTTTGCTATATCTGCTTCCTACCTTTTATTTTGGGTAAGAAATAAAATATAATAGATTTAGTTGACAAATACTCCTAGCCTATCCTATTTTCCTCCCTCCTCAGTTGTAACCACTGTCCTGGTATTTTCTATTTCTGTGCATGTTTTCATACTTTTGTTACATACGTATGGTATACAATATATGCTATTGCATTACATTTTTTTTCATATAAAGGTATCAGAATATATCTATTGATTTTCAAATTGCTTTTTTCAACATTTTTTTAATCTATCAATGTTGTACATGTAGCTTTACTACTGTATAGTATTTAATTATTCAGTCATTCTCCTGTTAATGGAGATTTAGATTATTTCCAATTTCTCACTGTTACATACAGAGCTATTCTGAACATTCTTGTACTTTTCTCCCTGAACACATGCACAAAAATTTCTCTAGGCATATATACATGGTGTATAAGCAATGTCATAGCATATATTTGCTTCTTCAACTTCACTAGATGTTGGCAAACTGCTCTCCAAAGCAAATGTACCAATTTATCATCTCCCCTACCATGAGAGGGTTTTCTTGCTCTACATGTTTGCCCGCAGTCCATCTTGTCAGCAAATCACATTTGCTAATTGGTGAAACAGTATCTCACTCTTAGTTTGCATTTGTTAGTAACAGCGAAGTTGGACATCTTTTCATTGGCATTTAAGTTTCCTCTTCTGTGGACTGAATGTATATAACTTTTGCCCAAATTCCTATTGGGTGTTTTATCTTTATCTTATTGACTTATAAAAGCCGTTGTATCTGGCCTAATCTGGGAGCTTGTTAGCAATGTGGAATCTCAAGCTTCACCCTAGACTCACTGGAGCAGAATCTTCATTTGAACAAGATTCAGGTGACTTGGTTGCCCATTTAAGTTTGAGAAACACTGGTTTGAGTCATTTTGTATAAGACTGATTTTCTGTGTCTTGGATATTTGGTACAACTTCCCTGTAAAACCACCTGAGACTGATGCTTTCTAAATCATATCTATTATTGCTGAATAGACAAATTTTTAATTATATATTCAATTTCTTTAATGATTATAGGCCCATTCTGATTTTTAAATTTCTTCTAAGTTTTAGTAGGTTTTTTTCCCTAGGAAACTGCATTTTATCTATGGTTCTTAGTGTATTTACAAAAACATATTCATATTAAGTTCATGATTTTTAAATTATCTTCTGTATCTGGAGTTATAATTCCTTTTTCCATCTTAATACCATTTATTTGCTTTCTCTCTCTCTCTTTTTCAACAATCCTGCCAGAGGTTCGTCTATTTAATTAGTCTTTTGAAAGGATTAGGTTCTGGTTTTAATGAATTCCTCTCTTATAACATTTTTAATTTCATTAAGTTCTGCCTGTATCTTTATTGTTTTCTCCTTTCTACCTTCTTTGGGTTTATCCCATCTTCCTTTTCTAACTTTTTGAGTTAAAGTCTTACCTAATTAACTTTTTAATCTCTCTTTTTTATGATTCAAGCATTTGAGGGTGTATATTTCTGGCTAATTACCACTGTAATCGCATCCTACATGTTTTGATATACCATATTTTTATTATCTTTTAAGTCTAAATGTTTTCTAATTTCCATTTTTATCCCTTCTTTGATCTATGAATTATTTAAAAGTGTGTTTTTAAATTTATGACTATATGAGATTTTCTAAAATGATTTAAAAAATTTATTTCTAACTTAATTATACCATGGATCAAGTACATGGTCTGTATGATATTAGTTCCTTGGCATTTGTTGAGACTTGTTTTAGGATCCCATACACAGTTTATTTTTGTAGATATGCCCTTTGTATTTGAAAAGAATGTGCATTCATTCTTCAATTGTTAGGTGCAGCTCACGCTTGTTAGCTGTGTTTCTCAAGCCTTTTGTCCTTACTCATTTTTATCTATTTAATCTATCAATTGCTGAGAGTGATGTTACAGTTGTCATTATGATTTTAGATATGTAAATTTCTCCTTAGCATTCTGTCAATTGTGATTTTATATTTTTTAAGTTTATATTATTAGTTTCATTCAAATTTAGAATTACAGTTGACCCTTAAACAATACAGGTTTGAATTACACGGGTCCACTTATACATGGATTTTCTTTTTCTTCTGCCACCCCTGAGACAACAAAAACAACCTCTCTTCCTCCTCCCCAACCGACTCAATGGGAAGATGATGAAGATGATCCGCTTCAGGATGATCCACTTTCACTTAAAGAATAGTAACTATATTTTCTCTTCCTTATGATTTTCTTGATGACATTTTCTTTTCTCAAGCTTACTTTATTGTAAGAATACAGAGTATAATACACATGACATACAAAATACGTGTTAATTGACTGTTTTTATTATTGGTAAGGCTTCTGGTAAACAGTCAGCTATTAGTAGTTAAGTTTTGGGAAGTTAAAAGTTATACACAAATTTTTGACTGCACAGGGTGTTCAGCACCTCTGGCCTCTGAGTTGTTCAACAGTCAACTGTGCTATATAGTCATTGCAAATGTTCCCTATTAGTGTCATGTAGTGTCTATCTCTATTCTTAATAATAAAAACTATATTAATATACAACAAAATACTTTGTCCCCAGTGTTCTTTGGATTGGTATGTGACTGGTGTATCTTTTTCTAATTTTTTATGATCTACTTTTCTGTGTCCTTATTTTTAAGATATGTCTCTTATAAACAATACATAGCTTTTTAAAAAATCCAATCTGACAATCTTTGTTCTAGTAAGTGAGCTTAGTTTGTATTTTTGTAATTACTTATATATTGGATTTAGTGCTACCATTTGATTGTATGCTTTTCATCTACTCTTGTATTCCACATATTGTGTCCACGTATTGTGTCTGTACAACAAATTTACCCAAAACTTAGTGGTATAAAATAGCCATTTATAATGCTCACAGATTCTGTGGGTCAGGAACTGGACAAGGCACAGCTCCACAATGTGTGGGGCCTTAGCTTGAAGCCTCGAAGGCTGGAATCATCTCAGAACTGGTTCACTATCTGGTAGTTGGTGCTGGCTGTCTGATGAGATCTTAGCTGGAACTGTTGACCCAAACAACTCACATGCAGCTTTTCCATATGACTGGGGGTTCCTCATAATATGGTAGCCAGGTTGCACAGATAAGACTCTTGAAAGAGAGAGAGAGAGAGAGAGAGAGAGAGCGCACATCCAGTGGAAGCCATGTTGCCTTTCATGATCTGGCCTCCGAAACCACACAGCATTGCTTCCACCACATTCTATTGGTCAAGGTAGTTACAAAGTCTTTCCCCAGTTGGAGGGGATGGGTAATGGTCTCCACCTCTTGATGGGGAGTGACAAAGTTCTGGATGTGCATGTGGGATTAGAAAATTATGTTGTGGCCATTTTCAGAAAATACAATCTACCACACCCTACTTTTTATTTGCTTTGTTTTTCTTCTTCCGTGCCTTCTATTGAAGTGATTGAGGCATGTAAAAAAATTGTCTCATATTCTGCCTACTGTTTTGGAAGTTATCCATTCTATTTTGACTTTTTAAGTGTGTTCCCTTAATTTTTTTCCATCTATATTTAACATAAAATCTGAAGTTAATCAGTCTCTGCTTTCCTCCCAAATAGAACAAGGACTTCAGAATTCATTTCAACTCCTATCACCTCTTCCCCAACTTATATATTAATATTATGTTGTTCATATTTTAATTCCATTTTAATTTAAACCCCCAATTTGTTATCATTGTTATCATTATTATATGTTTTGGATTTTTCCAACAGCACAGGCTTGTTACAATTTACTTACATGTACTGTTTTTTACTATGTTTTTATTGTGCTTTCTTGCCTTTAGTCCATAGTAATACTTTCAGCAAAGCTCTGCGGTTAAAAACTCTCAGTCTTTTTGTATCTGAAAATGTCTTTACTTCACCCTCACTCTTGAAAAAATGGTTTAGCTATGTATAAAATAAAGGCTGACAGTTATTTCCTCTCAGAACTTTAGATATGTTCTTCCACTATTTTCTGGAGTCATGGTTGCTTGTGAGAAGTCTGGAGTCAGTACAAGTGTTCTTTTGTAGGTAATTTGTAACTTTTATCTCTGCTTATTTCAAAGATCTTCTTTGCCTTTTTTGCTCTGCAACTTCACAGCAATATTGCCAGGTGTGCATTTAGTTTTATGTATCCTACATGGGATTCTCTGTGTTCCCAAATATGAATATTTCCAATTCTGGAAAATTCCCAATCATTATCTCTTGGAATATTGCCTCTTCCCTAGTCTCTCTCTTCTGTCCTTCTTTAACTACTATTAACTATATGAACAGTCTCATTCCAATTTCTATGTCTGTTAATCTATAATATTTTCCATCTCTTTATATTGTGTTGCATTATGGGTAATTTCTTTTTTCTTTTCTTTTCTTTTCTTTTTTTTTTGAGACAGAGTCTCACTCTCTTGCCTAGGCTAGAGTGCCGTGGCATCAGCCTAGCTCACAGCAACCTCAAACTCCTGGGCTCAAGCAATCCTACTGCCTCAGCCTCCTGAGTAGCTGGGACTACAGGCATGTGCCACCATGCCTGGCTAATTTTTTCTACATATTTTTAGTTGGCCAATTAATTTCTTTCCGTTTTTAGTGGAGACGGGGTCTCACTCTTGCTCAGGCTGGTTTTGAACTCCTGACCTTGAGTGATCCACCCGCCTCGGCCACCCAGAGTGATAGGATTACAGGTGTGAGCCACTGTGCCCGGCCTATGGGTAATTTCTTAAGATGTATGTTTTAGTTCACTAATTCTTCAGCTATGTCTAATATACAGTCGTCCCTTGGTATCAGCAGAGAATTGCTTCCAGGACCGTTGTGAATATCGAAATCTGCACACACTCAAGTCCTGCAGTTGGTCCTTCAGAACTGGCATGCATGAAAAGTCAGCACTCCCTATATGTGGATTTTGAAACCCATGATACTCCATTTCGATCTGCCTTTGGTTGGAATCCACCTGTAAGTGGTCTCGTGTAGTTCAAATCCATGTTGGTCAAGGGCCAACTGTGCTGTTTAAGCGCTCCACTGAACTTTAACATTAATAACTATATATTTCATTTCTAGAACTTTTTGGAGGGTCAAATTTACCTCTTATGGTTTCAATTTCTACTTTTATGCCTTCAGTTATTTCAAGAAATAGAATATTTCTAGCACCCAGAATCTTCTTCATGGGCTTCCCAGTTATAACTCCTCCCCTTGCAAAGAAAACCATTGTCCTGACTTTTGTGGTAATCTTCTTTCCTTTTCTTCCTCCTTTTACCACCTAAGTTCTTCTTTGTGTTTTTGTGAATTTTGGATCGTGAGTTCATCTTCAACAGGGTTTTGTCTTTAGAATTCTGGGCAAACTTAGATGAGAAAATGCTCTTCTGAGGACATTATGCATTTGCTTATGTTAGGAGTGCCAAATGTATCGCTAACTCAGAATCACTTTTTAATATAACATTATCAGCTTGTTTCTATAAGAAAAAGCTAGTGTAAAGTCAAACACCAAATCTGCATGAGGAGTTGGTCCATGGTTATAAATTACAGGTGAGAACTTGACCCTGTTCTTTTTCTAAGTAGAGGTAGACCAAATTGCTTATCTTCCTGGACTAGCAGCAGTGGACATTTTCTATTCCACTATTTCAAGGAAGTGTAATCATTTGAGGTCAAGGTTCTATGCAAAGATCTCAGTTCCAACACTCCTCTTCAGAAGGCCCAATGCCTGGTCATTGAGTCCCACATGCACATTAAGTCCATACACTTGGGTTCCCAAAGCTGACAAAATCATGCAGGTAATGCAGTGTCAATTCAAGCACTTCCTGCTCCAGATCCTGTGTCTGGCTCATAGGTGAATTGTCTTACTTTCTTAAAGCTCACTTTTGCATTTAAAGGATGCTTGCCTTTTTCAGTCTTTGTCACGGGCATGCAGTCTGGTTATCTGGGCCACTGTATTATTGGAACTGAAAATCTTGTACCTTCATCCTCAGCCTTGAATCCTACCATGACCCACCCTCTACATCCTTCTCTCTAGCACAGGAAGCCTGCTGATCTTCCTCTGGTGCTTTCCTGTCCCTTCCTGAGCCTGAGGGCCCTCTTGTTCAAGTACCTTCGGAGCTTTGCAGGTGAGTCCACAAGCTTCCTAGCAGTCCTCTTCCTTTAGACCTGTAGTCTTTGCTGTCTTCTCCCAGTTACCACTGCCTTCTGTCTTATAGAAATAGTCGATATCTTTTACATGATGCTGTCTCCTTTCCAGTTCTTTGGGTTCTTGTGAGTTTATGCCTTTTTATATTCTTTATTTCATTTTAGTGGGGATTTGGAAGGGAGAGGAAATAAACACACTTGTTCAATCCTCCATGTTTAACTGGAGGTCCAAACAGTATGTTATTTTTTCTCTGTGTTTCTTTATTTGTAACTGAGGTTGCCCTTTTCAACATATGTTTACTTTTCAAATCTTTCTGTTGCACAAATCACTGTTCATATTCTTTGCCTGTTTTGTGTTTGTTCTCTTCACCCCACCCCCACCCCATCTTGAATCTTAGAATGTTCCTATCAATTTGTATATTAATTATTTATATTAAAGCATTAACACTGAAATGTTGGAAGCAAATATTTTTCTTCAGCCTTTGTTTTCTTACAAAAATAGTTTGTTATGCACAAGCATTCTTGATTTTATGTAGTTCGATCTGCCAAGTTTTACCTTTTGTGATTTCTTCTGCTGCTTCTGCATTGATTGGGAGAGAGGAGATGCTCTGTAAAACCTCTCTTGAGCTGCCGTCCTTCGGTTCTGTGGGGAGAGGAGGCCCTGCTGGGAAGCAGAGAGAGGGCAATCGGAGAGTTTTCACTTGACCCTGGTCATCTATTAGTACTTGGATAATTGAGAATCGACTACAAGTAAAATTGACAAAACTGACCTTCTTAATTATGTGCCAATATACCCTATCATTCACTGGGAGCAGGAAAGCAATTTCCAGGCTTGTCCTTACAGATGTGCTCACCCATCCTCTTCCTTGAGATTTTGCACTTTGTGACCTGCTCTTCCAGTGAGTTCCCTTTAAGACCCACTCAACTCCCGATGCCAAAAGCACTGAGAGATAACATCGCTTTCCAGTGCCCCCAGCTAGTGCGTAGAGAGGAAGCAGTATATATCTCGAGCGCCTCTGATGGTAGCTGGCATGGTGCTTGATAAAAGAATTTCTCAGACAACAGGCCCAGGCTGGGGAATTTTAATATTGTCTTTGCCTACAAGTAATTTCCAATGTTTATGCTCTGCGGAGCCCCTTTCGAGTGTCAGAGCAGAACAAATGCCAGTTTTAATGGACTTGCTAAATCATAAAAACTGCTTGCAAAATTGCATCTGATTAAAACAGGAAAATGTTCCATTATTCAGAAAAATCTCCCTGCAGAGGCTCACGGGGTGGCTGGAAGAGGAGAAATGCAGGGAGTGCCCAGATCCTGTGGAGTTTCCTCTCCATGGACAAGATGTGGCTCCATTCTCTGTCGTCCACTCTCCTGCTCTCTCCTCCCCAGGTCCCCAGTCCTTCTGCCATCCCCAAGGAAAGGGAAATTGACATCAGTCATTTGATAATTAATTTACACGACAGCATGCTATTAACTGGGGCACAGTGTTCGTGACAGGTACAGCCAGTTAAGGCATGGTGGGTGGGAGTGGGGGAATATTCTGAGATCTCTGAGCTGCCTACAATGGCTTCCATGGAGTGAAGACCAATATGGCAAAAGTCAAAAAGCCTGCTCTCCCCCGCTGGACCAAGCTCTTCTGGTTAGCAACAAAATATAAAATGAAATTGAATTATCCCACTGAAAACAGTCACCCACTAGAGAGCCACTTTCAGTGAATTATCAGTGGAATTTGATTTGGGCATTTAACCTAATAGCCAGTTAGATGGGCAGACAGACTGACCAACCAACATCATGACCAAGCAAAGCATCCTTTGTGTGTAGAGAAGTGTCCTGACTTTTGTGGTAACCTTCTTTCCTTTTCTTCCTCCTTTTACCACCTAAGTTCTTCTTTGTGTTTTTGTGAATTTTGGATCGTGAGTTCATCTTCAACAGGGTTTTGTCTTTAGAATTCTGGGCAAACTTAGATGAGAGAGAGAAAGCAAAGCAAAAAACTGTCCTGTCTTCATAGAATTCCCGGTCCAAGGTAAGAGTAGGACACAGCTGAAGAAGGGTCAAGGCAGGCACAGTCTTAGCTGTATAGCAGGTTGAAGTAAGAAGAATATAAGGAATGATACCTGGGTGTCTGGATCAGCTCTGGCCAGTTTAGTTCAGTTATCAGAGCCAGGAAGAAAGCCTGGGCAGGTCCTTCCAATGTCAGGGCCCCAGGAGGAGAGTTTGCACTAATTGGGTGGCTCATGTATCCAGCGCAGTGTAATAGACAACAGTGGTTTATTATTTTCCATGGTTTTGTGGGTGGCTGGGCTCCACTGGGCACTCTCCTATTCCACGTGGTGTCAGGTTGGGCCATTCACGAGGCTGCATTTAGCTGGGGCTGGAACATCCACCGTGGCTTCCCTGGCATGTCTGGCATCTGAGGTGGGTGGAGGGCTGGCCTGGCTTCCCCTGTCCTCGGGTCCATTGATGCACATGATCTTTATCAGACACCAGCCCAGCCATGCTTCTTCACATAGTGGCTGGATCTCAAGAAGGTGAAGAAAGTGGGTTCTGCTGGACCTCCTGAGGCCAACACCTGGACCCAGTGTGATGTCGCTGCACATTCTACTGGTCAAAGCAAGGCTCGAGGCTCACTCAAATTCAAGGAGAGGGAAGTAAGTTCAGCCTCTTGATGGAAAGGGGCAGGTAAGTACCGGGATGGGAGGAGAGTCGATGGCCGTCTTCGCAGACAATCCACCACCCTGGAGCTGCCTGAGAAAAAGTGCTGGATTTGAAGTCAGACGACCTGAGTCTAGTCCTGTTTCACCCTCTTCCTTGCTGAGAGGCCTTGGACAAGTAGCAAGACCTCTGAGTTGTGGCTCCCTGTTCTACGAAAGTCCCTCCACCAGATTTCCATGAGCGCCAATGTAGGGAACATGTGTGGCAAAGCACCTTGCCAGTGACAGCCTACCCGGCAGGAGGGGGTAGCATCATAGCGACTTCCACTCCCTCCCCACAACACCCCTGTTGCCTTGGCTAGTCAGGGGTCTTCTCTGCTTCTGGATCTTAATTTTTTTTTTTTTCATTTACAATGTATTCATTCTTGCGTTGCCATGATTTCCAGTTTGCTTTCTGGCTTTGTTTTCTAGTGCTTCACTAGGATGTGCCCCCGTCTGTCCCCTTAGGCTGCCATGACCAGTTGTGCAGAACTTTTCTGCACAGGGCCCCGGGCCGAGGGGGCTGAGAGTCAGCTGTGTTCTGCCCACCAAGCTACGCATCCTGGGGCAGAGCTGCATCTGCCCGGAGGGGGCTCCTTGCCCTCCGTCATGCCTACAGAGCCTCTGTGTGGACAAGAAGTGACCACGTCCAGTGCCAGCCCTAGCGGGGCTTGAGGGGCCACCAGTGGGGGCCTGCCAGCCATTCGTCAGCCCCCCGAGCCCTCCCTGCTCTGTGCCTCTTGGCCGTGCCAGGCTGCAGGTGGTGGAGCCCCCTCCGCTTGACTCTGAGGTTAGGGGTTGCGGCCTGTTTTCCCAGCGGCTCTTCCCTCCAGCCTCCTTGGCTTCCATTCCTGGCCCTCTCAACCCCTCACCCTGCTGCTGTCTGTCACCCTGTGTCCTCCTTGCTGCAGAAATTATTTTTATAAACTCCTCGTTGACTGAAGAGCCACTTTAAAGAATTTAAAACACCACTGTTCTCTCCTAATGAGAGGGAGAAGAGATGCAGAGGCACTAAATTCTCTAGAGCTTTCCTGCAGCATTCCGATGTCGCTATCTCTGGAAATATTTCTCTTGCCACGACACACAACATATTGGCTGTGGAGCGTCACTACCTATTTCAGAAACATCCCCTTGAGCACTCTGTCTCCTTCCAGGATTTCCAAACGACACACTGTCAAAACCCCAAGCTTCAGAAGTTGTGGGTGGGCTGCACATTGGAACCTGAGGCTGGTTCCTGACATTAACCAGTATTTGCCGGGTACCCACCATGTGCCCCCTCCGGGCTGGTTCCTGGGAAAGGAGACAAACCACATAGGACAAAGACGTAGCTCCTGCCTCAGCCAACCCTAGGTGGGGACCCTGATGCCCTGGTCCTCGGGGAGAATAGAGGCTGGCTCAGGGGTACCCTGAGGTGAGTCCTGTGTTTCCCTCTGGAGCCTGCCAGGCACCCTAACACCCCAGAAGTGCAAGCTATGACTTCCTACGGCAACCTGCCTGCATCCATCTGGGTTATTCCTTGTTTTCTGGACCTGACACCCAGACTCCCTACTATTTGGAAACCAGCCTGCCAGGCTGCAGCCACCTGATGTCCATTCTCATCCTCCCCGGGGTGGGGGGGCTTCACCTGCCATGGAGAGGATGCTCCTGCAGAGACACTAGGCCCTTGCCTGCTGAGCTCCAAGTGTCGCCTGCTGTCTAAACATTCGTCACATGGCAGCCTGGCTACCCACTGAGCCTCTCCTTCTCCTCCAGCCCCCTTGGGCATGGACATGGGCCCTCCAGATGCCCTGTCCCACTCCTGGAGCCTCTGTCATTGGGTCCTTCCCTGTGCCACCCTGCCTGTCCCAGCTTCCTTCTCCTCCCCGCCAGCCTGCATGGCTGAGGCCCTATCAAGTCCACCTCCTAAAATGCTATCTCATCTTTCACTCCCTCTCCATCCACACTGACCTACTCCAAACTGCAAACATCTCTTGCTTAGATTAGAAGACAGCCCCTAATGCATGTCCTGCTTCCAGCTGTGCCCTCCCGAATCCAGTCTTCACAATGAAGCCAGAGGAATCTGTCTAAGACAGCAGGCTGATAGGCCCTCCCCCAGCCTGAACATTTGGGGAGTGTCTTTCCAGAGCCTTCTTGTCACTCATGACCAGCTCTGTTCCCCTCACCCTTCCCTGCACACTGGACCAGACTGAGCATGCTCCATTCCCCTAACTTGCTGGCATCTCTCTCCCTTCTGGAGTGTAAGTACTGGGTTCAAATCCCAACATAGCCCATTACTAGCGGTGCAACCTTGTCATTAGGGGAGGTCAATAAGTAACCTAACTCACTGGAAGAGGTGAATTTAGACCTGGAGTCTGAAGATAATAAAAATAGTGACGATTATGACAGTAATAATGATATTTGCACTGTACAAATTAATTTAGCAAAATATTTATACTTTCGAAGCCTCAATTTTTTTCATCTGTAGAATGGGGATAGTGGGGTTGATATGAGGCTTAAATGAAATACTGTAAGTAAAACCTTCATTATGTGTCTGGAAATGGCAAGTGTCCAATGATAGTGAACTATTGTTATCATTATGCTGAGCCAACTACCTGGAATTCTAGTCTGGCTCCCACCACTGCCCCACTGCCTGGACCCTTCCCTGCCACCACCTGCCTGGATGCCTCCCATTCATCTTGCAAGTCTTATTTTAGATGGTACTTCCCCCGGGAAGTCTTCCTGGACTCCTACCGTCTGTGTTAGGCGCCACTTTTGTGGATCTCTAAGTCCTGTTACCGGATGGACCTCACACCCAGTCACAATGGCAGTTTACTAGTCCACTTCCCCCACTAGCCCATGAGCTCCTTGAGTGCAGGCTCTGCATCTTCCTGGCATGGTCACCTCATACCTGCGGTAACACCTGGCACGTAGCAGGTGCGCAGGAAACCTCTGGTGCAGGAACTACCCAAAGCCTGGCAGCTGCCGCATCCATGCTCTCCAGGGCAGGACCAGCCGTCCTTGAGGACTTCTTCATTCAGACGGGAAGGCAAGAATAATCAGCATCAGACAATGGTGAATGGTACAAGATGGTGCATGAATGCATTGCAGAGTGAGCAAGACGGACAATCATTGTGCTGAGTGCTCAGGGAAGGGAGCCGTCACCGTCGGCATAGTGAATATTGTTTGAAATAAGTGGCCCATCGACTAGGACATGGAAATTGCTTTTGTCATACAGAAAGTTTCATTGCAATGGTACTCGCGTTAACAGGATTTGACTTGTAATACTGAGCACTTATAGGACCTTTGTTCCAAGCACTTACCATACATTGGCGAAATGCACAATGTAAAAAAATATTCCAATTGTTAGGAGATTGGCAGCTCCAATTTCCTGCAGCAGGTCTTCAATCGCTGCCTGATCACAAACCCCCAACTGGGGCCTGGGATTTCTCCTTCACACACCCATCGAGGTGGGCATGAGCCGCTGGCCAGGAAGAAGAGTACCTCCTGGGACTCAGGTGGGCCCACCTGACCAGAGCAAGAACTCTTGGTTTTTCCGAGGACAGAAGAGGCTGGTGCATCTCCATACAGACTCCGAGGAAAGGAAGCATTTACTGTCTGAGAGCTCTTCCTCTGCTTGCTGGGGGACAGTGGCACAATTCAAATCAAGGTTGCTCCTCTCTTCTCTCTGCTATAGGAAGAGAACCAGATGGACACATTTCAGCACTTCTCTGCTGGGGACTTTGGGGACATCCAAATGTAACCAGTTCATACTCTAGATTATCCGCCTCTGTGCTAAAGTACACCCAACACCCACCCGCACCATTGGTGTGCCTTGCCAGGTGCTGCACGTCACAGCCCACAGGCCTGGCTCAGCCCCCCCCCCTCCCCCGGCCACAGTGGCTCCTCCTTTGCCCAAGTCCACAGTCTTCTGCCCCATCACAGGACAGGGCCTAGCACAGAGCAAGCACCACCTAGGTGTTAGCCGTTGTTGTGCTCATCATCTTCAAAATCCAGACCTAAATTCAGCTCTTAGGTTTCTGATTAACCTCGCCTAGCGATAATGAACTATTCTCATTTGGGATTTTCCATTTACAAAGCACTTTCACATCTATTCTCTTACTGCAGCCTCACAGCACATCCAGCAAGGTGACTAGCTTGGAGCAGGGAGTGCCATTCTCGTCTTCTGATGGTGAAGAGAATTTCTGAAAGGGCCAGTGCCTTGGCCCAAGCTCAGACCCTTGGGCCAGAGTCAGTGACTGTGCTGATTCCAAACCTGTAGCAGGATCTCTGGTGACACACATGCACTTTTTAGGCCATGATTCACAGTAAGACAGAAATTTTATATTAGGGCCTAATACACAATCCTCTCCACGAAACTGAAACAAAGTTTCATAAAACAACACTTCCCTTACTACATGCAATGTGCACGCTCCCCTCTCCTCCTCTGCCCTCTTCTCTCTTTCCATCCTCTCCCCACTAATAGGGGATAACTTCCTTTTTCATTCCATATCTAGGGCTCTTCCTCTGGTCCTCCTGCCCCCCAGGTCTGCTTCTCACCTGGTATTTTTTCTCCTCACCCACTTCCTCAACCCTGCTTCACTGCTTTGCACCTGCCTGCGTGTGGCTTTGCAAGCATCCTCAAGCCTGGTGTGCATCACTCCCAATATAGGTTATAAAGCAGGCGAGGTCGGGGGCTGTTTTCACACCACCTCCGCAGCCCTCGTGATGCCCAACATGGGGCTGCGCCCAGAGGCTGGACTCCTGGTCCTGGCCTTGTTGCTCCAGGGCATCCTCCCCGGCCTCTCCTTGTTCCTTGGCGTGCTTGGCCCTCAGAGCAGCCCTGCCCCTCTGGCTGTCCTCCAGGGCTCTCGGAATGACCTTGGCTGGACTCTCGACAGGTGTGTATCTCACTGTGATTAATATAGGCCCCATTCAAGCCCGGGAACCTGACGCCTGCGAGTGCCAAATGTTTATCGGGCAGAGGTATGGAAATGCGGCATCTAGAGATAGCAGGACTCAGGCTGGGCGGAGAAGGAGAGGACGGACATGCAGGGAGGTGGGGGAATCGGGAGGCCGGGCTGGAAGCTCAGAGTCCAGCCAGACAGACAGTGAGCTCCGCGCAGGGCATTTGCCATGGCGATGCTTCTGGTTGCTGCCTGGGCATGGCAGACACTGGGTGCTCTTGGTGCTAGAGCCCAAGGAAACACGTGTCCGTCGCCTCCTCCCCGGCGATGCTGCCCAGCAGGCGCAGGACCAATGCCTGTCATGTGGCAGGCCTTCCTGCAGTTCTTTCACACAGTCTTGTCTCACCTTCATCACGGCCCGGAGAGGGAGGTGTTAGCACCCTCCTCTCCCAGCCAGGGAAACGGAGGCTGTTCAGTGACAGCAAAAAGACAGTAAAGACCGGAGGTCCAGTGCCTTCTCCCCACCCCCATGTCTGCTTAGAGAACTGCCTCTCAGCCCGGGGAGATGCTATTTGAAAGTGTGTCTGTGTCTGTGTGTGTGTGTAAAAGCCCCTTCCAGGCTGACACTGGCAGAGGAGTAGGAAGCCCAGGAAGGGATGAGATGGTGCTGGGGTCATGCCACCAGAGGGGGTGGTAGTCACCCTGAGAAGCTGGACAACCACACTCCCACTGTGTCTTCAGAACGCCATTTCTGTTTCTGTGACCTCTGTCACATCCCAGTGAGTCGTAGGGTCCCAACCCGTGCAGGAGAAACAGTGCATCAGATGGCAAGTGTCCTCATTAGCATCCCAGCACCCTGCTTCCAGGAAACTATGAAGACAGCAAGCACTGTGAGGTCGGAGAATCTGTCTATCTTGGTCATCGTTAGCCTTGGGAGTCTGACATGTGGCAGTGGTTTTGCAAATGTCAGTGGGATGTTGAGTGAATGAAACCCGGTAGCCGAAGAACATGTTCGCCCTGTTTTACAGACAAGGAAATGGATCTGGAGAGGGAGGAGTAATGACAATAATAACAATTACACTAATGGCGTAATTCCCATGGGCCAGGCCCAACATCAAGTGCTATACCCACATCAACTCCTTTGATCTTCCAATAGCCCCATACACAGGTATCATTAGTTCCTTTTATGCAGATGAGAAAACTGAGGCTCAGAGAAGTTAAAATTTTGCCAGGTTACACAGAAAGTAAATGATCAGCCTCCACTGTCCCGCACTGCCCTGGAGCTATGTAGCAAGCGACCCTCCTCCTTCCCTCTCAGGCACACTGGCTTCCAGATAATTTTACACTCTCAGTTCTCCCCTCTTCACCGGCTTTTGGATGATTAATAAATTTCAAAGCAAATAATGTAGGAATGGCTGGACTTCTCATTTCTATAAACAATACATTCTCTGAGAAAGAGTGCAGAGTGGTCTTCGGGGAGGCAGCTGCCCGGGCTGGAGGAAGAAGGGGAAGTCTATTACCGAGAAGAGCCTGCACGCGGCCCCTGGGGACGGGCTGCCTCTGACCTCAGTGTCCTTCTTCATCTTTAATTTCTGTGATTCAGGGATTCAACGTAAACCTCATTCCTCATGCAGCGCCCTGAGTCGTGGAGGAGCTGAACTTTCGCTAAAGAATGTCAAGGTGTTCAATCACGGCCGCTGGTGGTTAGGAGGACGGCATGGAACAGCTGGATTCTGCGTGGCTGCTCTCCCGGCCGGGTGCAGGGGCTGAAGAATGACACATAGTCCTGTCTTGTCCATGGTCATGGCCACTCACAATCAGTGGCCAGGCCCCGCCCTCTCTTGACCCTTTGGAGCCCCAGCTGACCCGACCCAGGTGCCTGAGGAGGTGCTGACCAGCAAGCAGGTGGCCCCTGACCTGAAAAACTCCACTATTTTTTGCTCCCTGCTCGTTCGGTCCCTGCTTTCTCTGAGGCTCTGACTCGCTTCTTGTAGGTCAAAGGCTAATGGGTCCATATGCGGAGTGAGATTCAAATGTATTTCAGAGCCAGAGGGGAAAGAGGATGAGGCTGGATTCAGTGCTGTGTGGAGGGACTTGCGAGTGTGGCACTTCTGCAATATGGGACCCTGGGGGGCTGACTTGCCAAGCTTCAGAGGTGGGTCCACAAAGTGGTGCTGGGCCTGCTGACCCGGCAGGAGGGTTTCTGGACTTGAGTTCAAGGCTGGTCATGACTGGGTAACCTTGGGGAGATGACCTGGCATCTCTGAATCTCAGTTTAATTATCTAAAAAGTAGATTCAATAACTACCTCGTCTAATTAACATGGGAACCACAGAGCACTATGTATATGACAGCACTTTGCCAAATGAAAAATACTACACAAATGTTAGTGAGGCCTTGTACTTTTCAAATGCCTCCCTGATTAAAAGAAAAACAAAATCCCTTCTCCTGGAGCCCGGCATGAGCACGTCCCCCCACTAGGGTTCCTCCCTTGCTTTTGCCTTGCCCCTTGTCCACTGTGAGTGTTCAGGCAGGGTGGGGGCACCGAAGAGGCTGTGCCTGGGGTCCCCAGCTTGTCCAGCCCTCCCTGCAACCTTGAGTCATGACCTTGCCCCTGCCAGAAGAGACCGACATCATCTGAGATGCCCTGGGAGGGAGGAGGGCCCCGAACAGGGAGCTGTGGGGTCCCGACTCCTGCTTGCCCATGTCCTCATCCAGCAGAGGCCCTGGCCAGAGGCTTAGCACCCTGCCTGCTGCAGGTCGGGAGACCAGGCCATCCCGGCAACACAGTGTCTGGACCCTGCGCATCTTTTCTGTTTAAATACCAGTCACGACGTCACATCTAGGCTGTTGGCCTTTGAGGGGTCCCAGCAGGTCTGATTGGATTCCTGATGGGCAAGTGGCCATGGGCATCTGCGTGTGCATGGGGTGAGGAGGGGGTTCAGCCGACTCAAGAGACTTGCTCTCCGGTGCTTCATTGCCAGGTGCCAGCTACATGCCAGGTACCAGGCGGGCTCTCAGGGCAGAAGGATGCACGCACAGTAGGCCCAATCCTGGGCCCTCCTGGCTGCGCTTCCATCTGTCAGTGGCCCCCTTTGCAGCTGCTGCCGAGGAGTGCCGGGAGAGACGCAAGTACAATGTGAGACGCCAAGTTATGAATGACTCCAGAGGCTGCAATTAGCTGGTTCTCAGCTGCTGTATTTTTAGACACAAATATTGTCACCGACGCTTCACAGCCACCCCAGAAGCCTGCTCCTCTCAGAGCCTCCTCTTCCTTGGCAGGCAGAGACCTCCCCTTCTCAGGTAGAGCTGGGATTCCGGGACTACCTGGGTCTAGGAGCAGGTGCTCCCTCTTCAGCACTGAAAACCTCAAGGGAGGCTGAGGAGGGGTGTGGGGCTGGGAACCCAGGCACCAGTTTTCATGTCTAGCCCTCCCACAGGCTCACCTGGCGACTGGAGACTCCTGAAGTTCAGACACAACTCAGATGGGCTCCTTTCTCCAAGTGCCTTTATGTCCGTCATATGAGCAAACCAAGAATGAGCACACCTAGCTGGAAAACTCTAGGTGGTGCATACATTTCATAGGTGCAGTGATATTTCATGGGCAGAAAAGCAATAGAGTCTTTAATGATCATTGACGCTGCTGCCTGATTTTGCAGATGGGAAAATAAGGCTGGAGAGAGCACTGACTTGTCTAAGGTCACTCAGCTAGTAATGGAGAAACCAGAAAACAAACTCAGGGCTGCTTGCTGAGGGCCAGTTCTCCTGGCCCTGTGGATCAATTCCAGCTGAGGAATGGAGCAGTCACATAGACACGCCAGGCTTAAGACATTCTGGAGCTTCTTCCAGTCTAGATAGATACCCAGATTTGTAGAGATTTATGCAAATGTTTTGGTTTTATACTGCTGCATAATGTCTCCCCCCAAAAAAACCCACCATTTAGTGGCTTAAAACACTTTATTATTGCCTTTGGCAGTTCTGTGTGTTGACTAGGCTCAGCTGGACAGTTTTCATTGGGGTCTTCATATGGTTACAGTCACGTAGAGGCTGGATGGGGCCTGATCTCCAAGACTGCTTCTTTGCTCACACGTCTGGTGCTTCAGTTAGGATGGCTGGGACAATTGGGCACTGGCTGGGCTTCTCCCTCACTCTGTGCAGCCTCCACACAGAGCTAGCTGGGCTTCCTCACAGCATGGCAGTCTCAGGTGGGTCAGACTACTTACGTGGTGGCTGGCCTCCCACAGCATGAGTCCTCCAAGAGGCACAGAGGGAATCTACAAGACAGCTTGTAACTTAGCTTCAAAAGTCACACAGCATCACTTCCACCACCATCTACTGGCCAAATGCCAATTAATTATGAGGCTAGCTCAGACTCATGAGATGGGGATCACACAAAGGCGTAGATGCTGGGAGGTGTCTTTGGAGACTGGCTACCACGATACAAAACACACATCTTGGTATAAACAAAAAGAAGTCTTTTGTCTATGTCCATGGTTTTCTATATAACTTGGCTCTCCAAATCAGCGCTTTGCCCAGTACCCACCTCCTCCTCCTACTAATCCCCTACCCCCACCCCTAGTCCATCTATTTCCTCCTGCTGTTCCCCTCTGTCACCTTGTTTGGCTTAGTGGAAAGAAAACAGACTTAGAGTTTTAACAGCTATGCATTTGAATCTTGGTGCCATTGCTCACTAGCTGTGTGAGCTTGAACAATCTAAGCCTCAGTTTATCCATCTTAAAAATGGAAAAAAATCATAGCAGGAACCATCTTATCTCCTTATGAAGTCACGAGATGATGAGAGGCGTGTGTGCGGACACACACACACACACACACACGAGCACCCTCCCAACACAGAGAAATCCCCCTGAGGGTCCCCATCCTCCACAGATGCAGCTGGGAGCACCCAGCACTGGAGGATCGCCAGGCACACCCAGGGCTCTTTCCCGAATAACATCAGACTGAGTCTGCACCTCCACAAACCTGCTCCCCACCACAGACAGCAGCCTGAGCGTTGGGGCAAGTGCGGTCTCCCAGCAGGCTGTTTTCCTCCTTGCTTGTCCCACGCCCAGATTGACTGATTGCACCCCTCTGAAGCGTCAGGCTATCCTAAAACTGTATCAGACCCAGCCTGGGTAAATGTCATTTATTTTGAAACTACCGCCTGGTTTCCTTTAACTCAAAGGGATCTGGATATGGTGTCAGAAAACCTGCTTTGAGTTCCAGCTCTGCTCGTTACTGGCCAAGTCTCTGAGCCGTTTCCTTATTGGAAAGGTAGGGATGCTAATAGTTCCCTATTTCAGATAAAACGAGACCATGTATTTTTTGATTTAATTTTTATTTTTAATGGACAAATAATAATTGTATATATTTATGAGATAAGGTATTTGAGAGGGCTTCGTGGACTGCAGTGTGCTATATGAATGCAAATGATTTTTACTGGTGAAATGACTGTTTTGGCCCAATATGGAGAGAGAGGAAAGGGAGGAGGGAAAAAGAGGGGAGGAGAGAGAAAGACAGGGGAGAAATCCCCACAATAACCCTGTAAAGTAGGTTACTAAGATTATTTCCATTTTACAGGTGAGAAAACTGAGCCACAAAGGCATGAAATAGCTTCCCCAAGTTCACACAGCTGGTGACAGTGTTTGGATCTAAACCCGGGCAACTGAACCAGAATCCACTCTGCATACACTGAGCCTCCAGCCGTCTGTGCCAGGCTGGCCCTTGGGATAAAAGGTGAGGAAGACCAGTCCCTGTTCCCAGGCGGCTTCCCATCTGGGAAGAAGAGGGTTCAAGCCGGAGTGCATGTCTTGGACTTGCTATCTGAGACAATTCCAGCCTCCAGGTGAGTTTTCTCAGTAGTGACCCACTGAAACGAGAAGTCATCAATAAAGAAAAATAGCCATTACAGATTTGACCAGAGCATAACATTTTAAAGTGTATCCATCCACAAAATTACATTTTGGGGAAGATAGCCTGTGTTCACTAAACATCTGAGAATTGAAAAAAAAAAAAAAAGCTACCCATGGCATGGAAGAAAAATAATACAAATGTGTTTGCAGTGCTTTATGGTTTAAAAAATGACTTCATCAATGCTCACCGAGTTTCATATTAAACGGGGGGAGAGACAGCGAAGCTGTCTTTACAGAGCCCTGTTTGTGTGATGAGCGTGCTGGGTGGTGGGCACTGCCTCTCTGCTGTCTCTCCACCTTCCTGGGTCACCCACTTCCTAGGGTCCTGGTCTGCACCCAGAGCTGTCGCTTTGTTCCTCTTCGACCCTCACTGACCGTCACACCTGCTGTCGTTAGCCAACACAGAACAAATCACATTTCGCACATTTCAACCTTCCTGCTTAGACGGTCCACAGGAGCGGTGGGAACGAGGCGTTGCCTCCCACAGGAGTGAGGGTGGCTGCAGATTGAGCCCCCACCATTTGCCAAGCACCAGGCTATGTGCTGGCGCCTGTGACTTCATTTGCTCCACGATACGTGCTATTGTTATTCCGAGTTTCAGAAGTGGAAATGGAAGTTGCAGAACTTAAATAACTTGACCAAACCTACATGGCCAATTGACTGTGACACTAAGATTCAAACCCAACCTGTCTGACTCCACAGCCCGCGTCCTTTAACCACTGTGTCATATTGTCTCTACTCAGTGGATGGCAGAATACAACAACTGTCGAAGGCATCAGTACCTTTGTCTCGGGAACCTATGGTGTGGAATAACTGCATTAATTCATTCATTCATTTTTTTTCACTTATTGGTTAATAAATGCATTCACATTTGCATAATGCATATTGATTCGCACGACGTATAATTCATACCCTATTCATCTAAGGGTTTATTTGTGAAAGTGTGGGCTTTGGAGTCGGACCATGAGGGTTCAAATCCCAGCTCTACACCTCACTAGCTGTGGGACTTTGGGCAAGTTCCTTAATCATTTTGTGCCTTGCTTTACTCATTTGTAAAATGTAATCATAGTGGCTACCTTGCAGGGCTGCTGAATGGATTAGATGAGGTAATACATATAGAACAGTTTTTGGCACATAGTAATTTTACTGTAATACTAGTTGGCCATCATTATCTCCTGTAGTAGGCGCTATGCTAGAAGCTGTGATGAAAACTACAGCACGGGAGTGAAAAGTGACTCTATTCTATGGGCAATAGGAGGCGATGAAAATGTGTTGGGATTTTGTTTTAGGAATTTGAAACTGGCAGTAGAAGAAGTTGGCTCAAAGACAGGAGACTGGCCGAGAGGCTGCAGCTATAGCGCCAGTAAGAGGTCATTCCAGCCTCCACTGCGATGGCACCATAGACAGCGGCAAGAAACATTCTGAAATAGGACAGGATCTGGCAACTAACTGGACTGGGGGTGCCACCACAGGGGACAGCAGTGTCCTAGAAAGAGTGAGGTTTCTAGCCTGGAGGAATGGGAGCACTCAGGGGCCACCAACAGAAACAAGGAGCAGAGGAGGAGAGGCTGCGGGTGTAGAACTGGGAAGGGGCAGCTGTCCTTGCCCACCTGGGACTTTGGGCTGTTGTCTGGAGCTTTGGCCTCTTGGGAATTGGCCAAAGACAGCTCTGCTCACAGGGGCTGGGCATGAGGCCAGAGGCCCCAGGAGTAACCCAGGGCAGGCCCAGTTTGGAACGTGGCTCTCCCATGGCTAAGCTTGAGCTTCATCTACATAACCCAACTGCCGTTCTCTGCTCCACGCTGCGTCTGCCTGTATGTTGGAGCAGAAGCCAACAAAGCAAAACCATTATTGAGACCCCAACCTGTCCGAGTTCCTTGTTCATCTGCAAAGAAGTCTGGGGCCCAGGTCCAGGAAGCTCCTGTGGGTGTGGCCCATGACTCCACCCGCACTGTCCCCTAGTCAGGGAGGGCTCTCACCTGCTGGAAGAGGTCCAGGTGCTGCTGACAGCTGGGGGACTGGGGATGCCTGCTGTCAGGGCTGGGTGGTGCTGGAGATGGAGCCTCTGAGGGGCCAAGGGCTGAAACTTCAGGTCCCGCATGAGGGACGATGGGAAAAACCCACTGCAAGTTAATGGCCCCCAGGCCTGGTGAACAGCGCCTGGCTGGCGTCTCAGAATGGCCCTCTTCTTCCTTCATATCCCCAGTCCCTAGCACAGCACCTGGCACTTGGGAAGTGCTCAGTAAATCCAGCGAGTGGGTGAACCAGCAAATGCCAGACTACCAAGGCCTTTCCACTTGGTAGGTGGGACAAGGGGCGTTGGGGACGGGGGAGACTGACTGCACACCCCACCCTGGGTGGGGAAGCGGTGTGAGCAGTAGCTGAGCCATCATCCATGTCTATTCATGGGCAAGAAGCAGAGCTGCAGTTCCGAGGGGCCTGCGAGGGTTGGGGACGCAGCCACAGCATCCAGCACGGCAGGGACTGCCAGGCTGTCTGCCAAAGAAAACCAGCCTGCTGGCTAGCTGGGCTCCTGGGCAGGGGTTGCAGACCCTGAGATAGATGGCAGGGTAGGAGATGCAAATATATGCAAATGATGGCACAATCGTATCCCAGAGAAGGGATGCTGATGTCCGCCACTGGACAGCTGGCCTCTGGCAGGAAGGATCCCAGTCATTACACTACCATCCTGTGGCAAACACCCCAAACTTCCCTAAAATCATGCTGGATTTGGGTCTCCCTCCAGGCTGGCTGGAGACAGGAGGAGGAGCAGCGATTGAATTGCAAATGCTCTGTGTTGCTTTATCTGTGCCAGTGCAGGCTGGGATGAGACCGTGATCCCAGACTGGGATCTGCGGTGTCAGCTCCGGGCCTGTCCCTGAGGATGGGTGGGAACTGGGGGCTCGGAGGTCCTGGAGCTCCTGAGGGATGGGGACATGGAGCTGAAGAGGCTCCAGGCAGGCACCCTCCCTGGCAGGAGAAGTCCAGGCAGCTGGGAGGAGTCCATGCTGAGGCCAAAGAGGAGGTGGGCTTGAGGTCGGGAAGGACCCTGAAGCGCCAGGACCAGAAAAGATGAGAAATGTCTGTAGCTGAGCGAGTCTGAGCAGAGGACAGAGATCTCTGTTAGTGGAGGAAGAGCCAGAGCTGGGGTTGGGAGTAAGGAGAGTCTGTGGCAGGGTTTGCTGTGTAGACAGGGTTGGGCCAGGGTTCCCCCATATGCCCTCACCCCCTCATTCATTCATTCCATGAAGGTCCCACCGTGGCGGGCTCTGAAATTGCTGCAGGGGGAGGAAGCAGCACACAGGACACAGCCCCTCATCTCGTGAACATGATATCTGGTGGGGAGAAGGATGTTAGGAGAATAGTCTCAAGTTTACTGAGTAACTGAAGGGTGAGGTCAGGAGAACATGGCCTGTCCAATCTAGTCCGGGCAGCAAGGAAGGCTTCCTGGAGGACCTGATGCTTAAGATAAGGCCTGAAAAATAAATAGGAGTTAACTATTTAAATGGGAGGCTGGGGGTGGTGGTAGAGAGGCCATTCCAAATAGAGGGACTGAGAAGTGCAGTCCTGTGGTAGGAAAAGGCAGAAGGCTCCCTAGAAGCTGAATGAAGACCTGTGTGGCATGAGCAAGGTGAGGGGGTGCAGGATGAGAGTCAATGGTGGTCAGAGGCCAGGGCACATTATGGGCCATGCTCAGGGCTTTGGGCTTGATCCTGAAGGCCATGGGAAGTCATTCAGGGTTTTTAATCAAGGGGGTGGCATGATGGAATTTGTTACTTCAAGATGCCCCTGTAACTGCTGGAGAACAGATACAGGGAGGGAGAGGTATAAACATTGTGCCCCTGAATGGCCTGTGCAATGCTGCTGTGGTCATTATGGGATGTGATTACTGCTGGGCGTGAGAAGTGGGGCAAGAGCTTGAACCGTAAGAATGAAGTCTGGAGAAAACTGTCTTCTTCCTGGTCTCCTGCTGGTGGCATAAAAAAATTAGACATGGTCCCTAACCAGAGGACAAACTATGCTGGAATCTACTGTCCTCGTCTTGTCTTCCTTGCTTCCGCTCCCTGGGGGAAGGATGTGGGACCTCCCTGCCTGTCTGGCCTCTTGCCCTAGTTCTCGGCATTCAAAGAGCCTTGTCCTCTCCCCTGGTTCCTGCCAGTTCTCACCCGACAGGTGCACCTCCCTGGAATCACACCTCTGACACACACCTATGGCAGAAACCACCACCACCGCCAAGGGCCCGCCCGGGTGCCACACATACCCCCACCGTGCCATGCTCTAGGACCGGCTCTGGGCAGCCTCCATTTGCTATGGTCCTTGTACTGTGATGCCGACATTCGTCCTTCCCAGGGTCATCCCTGCTGTTCCAGGTCCCCAGGCCCCTCCCCTGGAGGCCAGTTTTATACTCCAACAAGCAGAAACTGCAGAGGGACAAGACTGGCTTTCTGAGAACGGGTCTCTGGCCAGTAATATCTTATTCTGTAGTTATAGACAACACAGATAGGGGTGTATATGGGCCATAAAAGAAAGAGGCAACATGTGACATTTAATTCAAGATTAAAAGAAATTGTCAATTGGAGCTGATTGTGCTCATCCAGATGTCACCGGAAACAGCTGTGTGCCATCTGCAGAGTGGGTATCGCCAGCTGGAGCGCTGGCCTCCAGACCCCGGCTCCGCTTTGCTCCAGCCCGGGAAGGCAGAGCTGAGGTTGGAGGCCAAGCCGTGTGACAGAGGGATGATGAAGGCAGCAGTGGGGGAAGCTGGGAGGAGGAGCAGGACGCCACTCTCCCGCCACCCCGTTTCCCTGTCTTGTTTATGCTAACAAAGGCGAGTAATGAATTACTGATAAGTGGCCTCTTTTAAAGGGAAATTATTCAAGAGAGCAGGTGAGATTCTGCAGCAATTCATCTTCCCAGCTCTGTGGAGCAGGCTGGGAGATGGGGAAAGGTAAGGGAGATGATTCATGGTCCAAGCCCTTCATCCGTCACTCGGGGTGTCCTCAGCAATGGGGGGGCAGGATTGATGGGTCCCCGGCCTCAGGTTGGCAGTGTGGTGGGAATCCGCCAGCTCCATCTCATTAGCCAGGCCAACAAGGCTGAGAATCACCAATCACCAATCAGGGCACCTGAGCTCCTGGCCCCCGTGTGGGGCCGAAAGCCAGTCGTGGTGGGGCTGGGGCAGGGGATGGGTTGACTTTGCCAGGAAATGCCCTCCCGGTGCAGTTAGATTCTGGAGAGGGGGACCTCCTGCCTCAGCGCAGAGGAGGGATCTTGCTAGGGCTATGAGTGCTAAGGCCAGCCTTCTAAAAGTATGGAAAAGAGCACTGGACTGGGAGTCAGGACGCCCAGCCCTAGGCATAGCCCTGCCCCTTTGCCCTCCTGGCCCAGTTTCCCAAGATGAGAAGGTCAGAAATCAAAACCTGGTGGGCACCCATGGGCACAATTCAGAAATGTCTCCCTTGACTTGCATCGTGTTGGCCCACATCACGTTTTAAATCTGAGTTAGTTGTCAACTTTAAAGAATTCTCAGTAAACTAGCTTTCTTGAAATAAAACCCAAGAGATCTAGCAATTAGCTGGGGCTGAGTGCAGCTGCTCCCTGGGATGGAGCATTCTCTCCTGTGCGCCAGCAAGCCCACTCTCCCCCCATCGCTCTATCAGACCCAATTTTGCACCCCCTTAGGTCCTCTCAGCCTCACCTGTCTCTAGCCGCAAGAGCATCTGCTGCTACCAGCTCTCGGTGGGCTTCTACTGACTTCATGCAGGTCACACGGACAATACCTTGCTCGACGCCTGCACTGTGTGCCAGGGCCCCTTGCCCCACGTCCCTGAGCTTCCCTTTTGAGGCGTAGACACTGCAGAACCCCATTCAGCACCCACACGTGCACAATCTGAAAGTGCAGGGGATAAATGCCCAGTTTGACAAAGGTTTGATCAATGGAAACTAGGAGCTAATGGAAAATTCTTCTCTTTTTCTCCCTCCCAGCAGAAGCTCCCGAGACAGACAGCTTCTTGAAATGATCTTGCAAGATTGAGCAATCAGTCGTACTTGGTCGCAGCCAGCTCAGCAATGTGTCCTCATAGTGGCTGTCCCCCTCCCCACCTCACTCGCCTCCCTGGAATTATGCTCCTTAAGAAAGGAGTAGCCCGAAGGCCTTCGCCTCAGCCTCTGTTTTCTGGGAAACCCCAGAGAAGACAGTTGGCGTCAAGAGTAGCCCCAGAAAGCAGCCCTCGAGGTGGGACTTCGGAGTTGGATTACTCACCCGGAGTATGAACCTCATTGCTGGTGGTAAGTTGGATGGTGATAACCCTGGCACTCGGTGGCATCAGAATTATTAAAGCTCTCACCTGTAGAGTGCTGGGAAGGGGTGCAGGTAGAAGGCAAGGCATTGGGCTGTGCTGTGGCCGTAGTACTTGAACGTTGCTGCAAGCTGGATAGAGGAGGGAGGTGGGGGAGAGAAGGCTGCCTGGGGAGAATTTGTTGATATGGGAACACTCATCCTTGACAGAGGCCTTGGCATAGGATTGAGTGTTAGGACCTAGAACTGGTCCTAACAGTGTGATGGGGTGGCCTCTTAGAGCTTGGCCACAACAATGGGTTAGAGCAAAGGAGTAGAAATGCCAGAACTTCCTTAGCATCGTATTGCAGAAGGGGTTAGAGAGGTGGGCATTTTAGAATGAATTTTCTGTGTATGACCTGGGAACTTACCAGCTGGCTATTATATTGGATTGAATTGTGTCCTCTAAAAACATACATTGAAGTCCCAACCCCTGGCACCTAAGAATGTGACCTTATGTAGAAATAGCCTCTTTGGAGATCTAATCAAGTTAAGACAAAAAAAGAAAAAAAAAGACCGGGTGTGATGGCTCACACCTGTAATCCTTGCACTCTGGGAGGCCAAGGCAGGAGAATCCCTTGAGGTCAGGGGTTCGAGACCAGCCTGAGCAAAAGCGAGACCTCATTTCTACGAAAAAATAGAAAAAATTAGCTGGCAACTAAAAATAGAAACAAAAATTTAGCTGGGCGTGGTGCATGCCTGTAGTACCAGCTACTCAGGAGGCTGGGACAGGAAGATTGCTCGAGCCCAGGAGTCTGAGGTTGCTGTGAGCTAGGGTGACGCCATGGCACTCTAGCCCAGGGAACAGAGCAAGACTCTGTCTCAAAAAAATAAAATTAAGATGAGGCCATTTTGGTGGGCCCTAACCCAACATACTGGTGTCTTTCTAAGGAGAGGAGAGGACACACAGAGGGAGGACGGCCATGTGAGGATGGAGGCAGAGCTGAGTTGCACTGCTACAGGCCAGAAGCTGGGAGAAGCAAAGACCCATCCTCCTCTAGAGTCTTCGGAAGGAGCGTGGCCCTACCAACACCTTGATTTTGGGCTTCCGGCCTCCAGAACTGTGAGAAGGTAAATTTCTGTTGTTTTAAGCCACCATGTCTGTGGTACTTTGCTACAGCAGCCCTGGAAAACTAATACCACTACTTTCTCCAGGAGTTTCCAGAGGAGCCCCTCACTAAGGCCTTGGGCTGCCATGTTGGCAGTGGGGGGCACAGGCATCTCTGAGAAAGTCTGAGGGGGCTGCCCTCAGCAGGCTGGGCCAATGGTGGAGCTGGGCTGCCCGGGACCGATGGGCAGGCCAGGTCTCTGGGAGAGCAGAGGCCAGGCGGCAGCAAGGCCAGAGTAGCAACCAGGGTGCCCCGGCCTGCAGTGATATTTGACAGTGGCTTATCAGCCGTGGCACGAGAAGTATGGACAGCTGCGAGGGAGTTGCTTAACTTGCACAGTTTCAAAAAGTATCAAGAAATGGCAAGCAGATGGATGACACCAGACCCTCACCTGGTTCCCAGATCTAAGTCAGTTCACAGACCCAGCGTGCATTGACAGAGGATGAGGGTTCCCTTGAGGAAGGACCCCACAACGCCACCTGCAAGTACACATGATAAATGTTCCTACAATCAATCCTCTCCCAAAGGAATCCTCAGCCATTTGCTAGAGTAAATGTGCAGGGAGGAAAGGGACATACCCCTATTTCTAGGGACTGTTAGATGCCAGATCCGACCTGACATTGACAACGAGAGCTCAGGTAGTCAGGGGACTTTGGGTCCAGTGGATCTGTGGACCACCCTTGTGGTCATTCCCCCAGTCCCCTTGAGTGTAATTTGGACAGATAGCAGAACCCTCCCATCTGGTTTCACAACCCGTGAATAAAGGGCCATTATGGTAGAATGGGCCAAGTGGGAGACCCTAAAACTACCCTCCAGCTCAGACAAGATACTAAATTAGAAAATTTATTGCCACATCCTGGGAGGAATTTCAGAGATTAGTGGCACCATTAAAAACTTAGAGGATGTAGACCTGGTGCTGCCCACCATATCCCCCTTTGGCCCACCGCTCTCGACCTGCTAAAGCCAAACTGACCATGAGGATGGCCATGGATGAGCATGCACTAAACCAGGTGGCAATCCTGACTGCAGCTTCCTGCCAGATGTGGAATTCCTCTAGAGCAGGTCAAACAGCCTCTGGCATTTGTAGGAGGCTATTGATCAAAGAAATGCCTTTTCCCCCTTCCATAGGGAGGATCAAAAGCAGTTCATCTTCTCGTGGTGGGGACACATTAGTTATCTTACCCCAGGGCTATTCTAATTCTTTTGGCTCTGTCATAGTGTTGCCCAGAGAGACCTCAATCATCTTGAATTCCACAGAACATCACACTGGTTCGCTATATTGATGACAGTGCCTGGTGAGCACAAAATGGAAAACCTGGATGTTCTATTAAGACATTTGTGAACCAGAACTGGGAGATAACCCCACAAAAATCTAAGAGTGTGACACATTGGTGATGTTTTTACAGGTCTAGTTGTCTGGAGCATTCTAGGACATGCCCTTTAAGGTAAAAGAGAAATCGTTGCATTGCATACTTCTCACTAGTACAGAGGCACAGTGCTTAGTGTGTCTTTTGGGATTTTTAAGGCAGTATGTGTACAACACACTTGGGAATACTTATCTGACCCATTTGTCGGGTAACTGGGAAAGCTACCAGTTTTGAGCGGGGCCCGGAGCAAAAGAGGGCTCTGCAGGTGTTTTAGCCATGGGTGCCAGCTTCCCCCGCACCAGGACTGTGTGTCCCGCAGATCAGAGGGTCTAGAAATGTGTGTGGCAGACAAAGATGCTGTGAGGAGTCTTCAGCAAAGCCTCGCTAGGACAGCTGCAGTGCAAACCCCTAGAGCTCCGGAACAAGGCCGTGCCTTCTGAAGCACCTTGGCTATGCTCGAGGGCCCTGGTAGAGCGGGAACCCATGCAACACCAAGTGACTACGAGACCTGAGCTACTTCTTATTAGACCCACTGAGCCACAGAGTCAAGAGGACAGAGTTCATTGTATGTGGAAATGGTATATTCAGGAAGAGGCCCAAGCAGGACCAAGAGGCACCAATAAACGAACAGATGAACAGATCCCTATGTCTTTGACCTCCATGGCACCAACACACTCTCTCAACTCATGCCCATTGAATCATGGTGGGGCGGGGTTCCCCGCTACTGATCCACAGGGAGGGGAAAAGGTTATCCTTATCACAGAAGCCCGAAGAGAAGCCCCAGCGAATCTTCTGAGTTTCAGGCGTGCTTCCCCCACCCTCACTGTGTGGCAGCAACAACCCTGTTAATCCTGCCAGCATAGTAACTATTTCCTTTGCCTGATGGTCCCATGGGTCTTCTTTACATGAAGATCCCAGAGCGTCTTGTTAGTTGTTGTTTGAGTGCAGTAGTGCCCTCACTCTGTCCTCTGGTAGAAGCATTCATCACCTGGAAATCAGGAACTCTAACCTGGCAGATCCTGGATAACAAAGAGGCCTGCACATTATGTTGGTGATGACAGAAAATGGCCCTAAGATCAGGGGTGATAGAAAGTCCTATCTGTGGGCAGAGCCACGAGCAGTACACATGGCTGTCCACGTCTCAGAGAGGGCAGTGTGGCCTGCAACATGGATACACACGTGCTCCTGGATGGTGGCAAGTGGTCTGGCTGCTGGTCAGGAGCTCAGAAAGAATTAGACTGAAAGATCACAAGGAAGCTTTAAGAAGACGTATGTAGATGGACCTACGGCAGTGGGCACAAAGCGTGCCTATATTCTGTCTCCCTCAGTGCCATCAGAAGCATCTATGGCAGAGGAGGTTCTCACCATCAAGTGGAAAGGATGATTCATCCTGGGGAGGTCAGCTGGCTTCTCTCATCAGCCACCCCAGTGGAGAGTGCGCCCATCAGTGCAGAGCGACTATGGTGGCAGGGATGGAAGCTACGCATGAGTCAACGGCATTGGTTCCCTTTCACCAAGGCTGGTCTTGCAACTGCCACAGTTGAATTTGCAAATAGTCAGCAACAGAGACTGACGCTGAGGCCTTAAGGTGGCACCATTCCTTAAGGAGACTAGCTGGCCACTTGGTGGTAGGCTGATTGCATCAGACCCCTTCAACCCTGGAAGGGGCAGCAATTCATCCTTACCAGAACTGACACTTCCTTTCCTGTCCACAGAGCCTCCACTAGTACCAGCATCTCAGTGTGTACAAAATACCTGGTTTCTTGGCATGACACCCCATATGACATTGCTTCAAACCAAGAAACCCCAGTCGCCCAAGGAGATGTACCATTAGGCACATGGTCACATGATCCATTTGTCTTATCACATACACACCCCATCACCCTGAAGTAGCCAGCCTCAGACAATGGTGAGATGTCCTGTTAAGCCAAGGCACCAACTCAGGGACAATACCGTATATATATATGTGCTAAAATAACCACCCAAATATGGTGCTCTGCCTCCAATAGCTGGAACACACAGAACTTTGGTCCAAGAGGTAGAGGTAGGATTTGTTCTCCTACCATTGCTACTAGTGACCCACTTGGGAAGTCTGCACCTCCTCTCCCAGTAAACTTAGGATCTGCCAGGTTAGAGGTCCTGATTCCCAGGTGACAAATGCTTCTACCAGAGGACAGAGTGAGGGCACTACTGCTCTCGAACAACAACTACCTCCAGGGGTCCTCAAACTTTTTAAACAGGGGGCCAGTTCACTGCCCCTCAGACAGTTGGAGGGCTGGACTATAGTTTAAAAAAAACAACTATGAACAAATTCCTATGCACACTGCACATATCTTATTTTGAAGTAAAAAAACAAAACGAGCAAAAACACCCGGCAGGCCGGATAAATGTCCTTGGCGAGCTGCATGTGGACTGCGAGCCGTAGTTTGAGGACACCTGAGACAGTCTGGGATCTTCATGTAAAGAAGACCCATGGGACCATCAGGCAAAGGAAATAGTTACTATGCTGGCAGGATTAACAGGGTTGCTGCTGCCACGCAGTGGGGGTGGGGAAAGCATGCCTGGAACTCAGAAGATTCGCTGGGGCTTCTCTGTGGGCTTCTGTGATAAGGATAACTGTGACTCAGCAAGGGCAAGGCCACTAGTTTGTTTCACTAATTCTCTTGCCTTAAGCCTCTTTAAAATGATTTCTGGCTACCATCTTGGAGGGGACTCTGTGACTGATTGTATTTGTACCTTCCACTCCGGAAAACAGCTGAAGTTCTCTTTTCACAAAAACGGAGGCCTCATTTTGTATTGTGAGTGCCAGATATGGCGGAAAACCGGGGTGGAAGGGAGTCATGCCAGGGGCAGACCATATCAGCCACCTCTTAGGCACCACTTCAGGGCCCCTTGGCCTGACCCACCCCTGTCCCCCTGCAGCAGGAGAAGCTCCGCATGGGCCCCAGCAGACATCTCGCAGGTCCTGCCTGCTGCACACCTCTCAGCTCCTGCCCTGCTGACACCTGACACCAAGATGTGGGATGCCAAGGGATGTCTGTTGTCTATCATGGATTGCAGTCCAGAAGTGCAGGTGGGGCCACCTTTGACAAATGGGATATCGGAGCTAGTAGACAGATCTCTCCTTCTTCCCCTGGACAGATAGTTTTTGCAGCTTCTTGGGGGTGGTGCCACAAAATTGAGCATGAAGTTGCCCTTGGTGGAGGCCAGTTTGATAATGCATCCTCATATTGTCTCTCCTTCCTTCCCTGCCACACCCCCCTTGCCCCAGGCTCCTGCACCCCTGATAAAATCACGGCACATGAGCCTTTGCTTCAGGCTCTGCTTTCTGGGGAATCCAGGTGAAGACAATCTCCAACATTCCAGGTGGGTGTCAGCTGTCACGTATCATCTAAACCCCACATTGGTCATCACATCACCCATCACCTTCCTAGTCCTTGTGGCATCAGAGTGTGGGGCCCTGAAGGAGATGAACTTTTATATCCTTTGCTGAATCAATCTATGGGTTTGTTTCCAAGAATCATGGGTACAGATTCTGCCACAAATTAATCGATCAAATGCTTCTGTTCCCTGGCGGTAGACTCCTGCCTTGGAGCATTGAAGGATGAGGTCCTGGGATTTCATTTTGTTTTGAATTGCATTTTTAGGGAAATCCCTACAGGGATTTCTAGAATTAATCTGTCCCCAAATGGGAAGCTCCTTCACACCTAGAAATCATCTGAGAAAAGAAGGGGCCAAAATGAAGCAGATGGCAGAGGGAGGTTTGGAGAGGACTTGGGGGAGGTGGGATGGTAAAAAGAGTGCCACCAAGAACTTGGCTGAGCTCTAGGAAACCTGCTGTAAGAAATAAAAGCCAGCCCTCTAGAGTGTTTCTGGAATCTCTGCGTGGGGTCAGAATTAAGACTCTGAAAACCAGCCTACATGTTTGGAAGGCCTTCAGAGAGAAAGGTAGGTGGGCCACCAGCCTCCCTCAAAGAGAGGTTAGACCACCACGGCCAGCAGGGATCATCGACTTTAGCCCCAGTCGAGCATTTGATCAGCACATGCTCCCCTCCACTATCTTTAAGGTATGCGTAATATCCTGGGAATGTGGAGGAAAGAGTAGGAACACGGATTTTGCGTGTGATTTCTGCTAAACTTGAGTTTTCAATGTATTTATAGGCAACAAAACCAAGACAAGGCAACCTGTGCCGTCACCAAAAGCGTGGTGCAGAAAGTGGGGTGATGTGCTCAGAGAGGATGTGCCAGAGGAGGTGGGCTGGGCTATTGGACAGCCACAGCTTTCATCCAAAAAGTATTTATTGATTGCCTATGATGTGTAAGGCAGGGTTTCAGGCTCTGGGAGGGTGTTTGTGGGGGAGTATGTGGTGGGGAGGGTAAATAAACATATCGACCCACTCTCCGGGGCCTTCGAAGCAGGGAGGTCAGAATCAACTATGAAGAGCTATAACGCCGGTCACAGGGGCTTCACTAGCAGACAGATGTTAAACATTAGCACCTGCAGGCACACACGGGTTAGAAGGGGTCAGAGCCAACTTAAAGAGGGGGCATTCACACTGGGATTTGAAAGAGAAATCTCCTTTCAATAGATGAAAATGGGGTAGAGGGTGGGGAGAGGTAGCTCGTCCAGGCACAGGCTGGAAAGCACAATGTGGGTTTGGAAACTGGCGAGCAATCCATTCAGTCGCTCGTCCTGTGGGCACGTCTGCCGGGGGCTCTGCCAGGGCTGGGGCTGGTTTCCTTTAGGACTGCGTTCAGCAGTGGGTCACAGAAACACAACGAAAGGGGTTAGCCTAACGGAGGGGCATTTTTGTTTGTTTGTTCTCATCTCCCCAGAGTCTAGGACCTGAGGCTCCACGATATTGTAGATGTCCCATGTCCCTGCTACCTTCTGTCCCTCAACTCCTCTGTCTTTGGCATGTGACTTGCTGTTCATGGTCACAAATGGCTGCTTCCCCTCTGCCCTCATAACATGGGGAGGAAAATGGATGTGGCAGTGGTTATCTTAGGAGAGCAAAGCTTTTCCTGGGTCCCCCAGCCTGCACCCTACCCAGAAAGAAGCTAAGAAGCAGTTGGGCACATTGCCACCTCTAGCAAAATTGGGTGCCCTATGTAGCGTAGGAACAGATAAGAACAGACGGTAGATAGGTAATAGGCAGAACCTGCCTTGAGATACTGCAGTGATAGGCAGGTGTCTGCCCCCCAGGAGCGGGCAGTCCAGTGGGTGGGCATGCAAACCAGTAATTTCTACAGCAGTGTTAAACACAGGAAGCCATTTGAGCATTCGGAGGGACATCTCCCTCACCTTGGGAGTGGGTGGCACAGACAGCATCTCAGAGGTCCCTGAGGCCTGGAGAAGTAGTGAGCCATGCTGGGAGGAGAGGGAGGGTGGCTGGGAGTCCCAGGAGGGGCCAACACTGTGCAAAGGCCCAAGGCAAGCGGCGTGTTTACAGTGTCAGAGGATCACAGACAGCAAGCCAGTGCTGACTGAGGGTGAACAATGGAAAATAACAGGAGTGGACGAGCATAAAGGAGCTTTTATGTCCCACTCGGGATTTGGGACTTTATCCTTCAGGCAGAGGAGAGCCACTAAGACCTTAGGCAGGGGAGTGACATGTCAAATATGTACTTTAGAGTTCAGAGGAGATATAAATACAGAGGTGCCACCATATAGATTGCATTTAAAGCCAGTTTAAGGCCACGTATCTGGGTGAGATGACCCAGGGGCTGTGTGTAGACAGAAAAATAGAGAAGGCTCAGCGCTGAGCCCTGGGCGTCTCTAATGTCAAGGAGTTGGCAAGATGAAGGGCAGCCATCAGGGGGGACAGAAAGCCAGCAAAGACAGAGGAAAAGCAGGAGCGTGCCGGGCTGTGAAGGAGCATCTCGGTTGGAAGGGAGTGATCAATACTGCCAAATGCTGCTGACAGGTCAAGCCGGGAACTGAGAAGTCACCATTGAATTTAGCGCCAAGGAAGGCAGCGATGACCTTGGCAAGAACAGCCGGGTAGAGCAGCAGGGATGAGACCTTGAATAGTCTAGAAGAGAGTGGGAGGAAAGGAATCCGGGAGAGTGAGGGTGGACAGCTCTTCAAGGAGGGTAGCTGTAAGTAGCTGGAGGAAGAAGTGGGCACACTTTTTTGGAGATGGGCGAAATAACAGCAGGTTTGCATGCTGAAAGGAGGGGACTAGCAGGGGGTAAACCTCAGATGATGCAGACTCCAGCAGGGGAGTGCCCAGGTGATGTCCTTGAGCAGGTGAGAGGGGTGGGATCTCACGCAGGAGCAGGTGGGGGCTGGACTCGCCGGAGCAAGGACAGTCCACCCCCAGAACAGGACAGAGGCAGAGGAGTTGAGAACAGACACGGGCGGGAGGGCAGTTGTGGGGGTGGTCGTTTGTGAAAGTTCTCTTTGATTGTTCCCATTTTTTTCAGCGATGAGAAAGCAAGGTTATTTGTGGAGATGAGAATGGAGGGGGAGGTGCTGGAGATCTAAGGAGAAAGGGGAAGGTAAGACCACTCGTCTGGGAGAGCGAAAAAACAAATGGACCAGAGAGATGATGGATGATGCCAGCCAGCAACCAACGCCCACTGGGGTGTAGGGATCATAAATTTAAAGTGAGACCATCAGCAAACTTTAGGGATTCTTCTCTAGCCACAGTTGGCTCGCAAAAGTGTAGACACCACGGGGGCTGTGGGGGAAGTTGGATTTAACCAAGTTGGAGGTTTTGCTAGTTGACCAGGAAGTGAGAGAGGGGCAGGGGCATCTGCAGTGGGATGATCGTGGTGACTGATCAGGAGACCGCAGCTGGGCTAGCAGGTGCGCTGGGCTAAGAATTGACAAGTTCTAGGTCCTAGTGGGGCTGGGAGGTGGTACGTAAGGAGTGAACAAGAGAGACTGGATGTGGGGTCGGAGAGTAGAAGGCTTGAGATGGAGATTAGAGAATGATGGAAATTGCTGATAATGACAAGGTCTAGGCCAAGACTGGGTGGAAGCTGGGGGTGGTTGAAGACAAGCTCATTGGAGGAGAGGAAACCAAAATGGGGAGAGGCCAGGCTGTGGGAAGGATCCCCAGGAGAGAATCACAGTAACCCAGGAGCCAAGATATTCAAGGAAGGACAGGGAGGCCCTGAGGGTCTGGAGAGGGCTGCGGTGGGTGGTAGAGCCTACTGATTTGAGACTCAAATCTGAGTGTTTTTCTGGGGGGACTGGTGCGGATATTGGCAGGAAGCTGGGCAGTGAGAAGCTGGGGACACCTCCATCACCTCCAGGCCCTCTGGCTGCCCCTTCCTCCAAACCCTGTGCGAGTCTCCTCTGCAGCCGCCGCTGCCCACAGCCCCAGGCTTGGGGAACCTCACAGATAATCATCGCAGAGGCACTGAGGTGTTCCAACTGCAGCAGGATCAGAGTTTGCTAATATCGCAGTAACACAGCCCTGGGGATGAGCCTTGGTTCTGGAAGCCACCGAGGCAGCTTATCTTGCAATACATCGCTCCTCTACAAGGGCGTTCGCACGCTGAGAGCCTCCAGGATGGGAATTACAGAGGAAAAGGGTTGGGGGGGGGGCAGAGATATTAAAAGAAAAAAATCAGTATCAGGGCTTATTTTTAGGTCTACTGAAGTAGAAAATATGGGCTCGGACTGTGAAAACCCAATCACTGCGCAAGCCCCCACCTTCAGGGGAAGGCCGGGGGTCCCGGGCTGTGGGAAACCTGCCATTCGTTACTTTTTGATTTACTGCAGTGCAGACAAGAGGCGCTCACATGATACATAGCTTGTATATTCTTCTATCGATTTCCAGGACTTCATTTTCTAAACTTCCCATCCATCAGCCGCATGTGTGCCTGCTCTCCCCCAGAGATGAAATAGGGGACGGGCCACCCCATCTTGCAAAGCGTGGCAAGTTTTATGGGCCTGGAAGATTGGAAATGGGGGTTTGATTCATGCTCACCTCTGCCAACAGGTGTGGCTGGACACCCCACTGTGAGGTTGGGAGGTGGGGCACAAGGGAGAGGGTGGCTGCTGGAAGGGGAATGGGCACCCGGAGCCCAGACCCACAGGGCCGGGGAGGAGCGAGGTAGTGCGGTCGGGGAGGAGGCGCGTGCTCGGCGGCTGCTGCTGCGTCCCCTGCGGAGGCCGTGCTGGACGCTGCTACTATAAACACTTCGGGAGCTGAGTAACCGGCACGAACGCTGCCCACACTCGCCGTGGGCTTCTACCCCACAGCAGAAGGGCCCGGATGGTGCCTCTGCTGCCGGCCCGTGGGCCCCCAGAAAAGAGAACCCACTCCCCACTGGCTGCCGAAAGAGGCTGTGGTGCCCGCACCGGAAGACACGTTGTTCCGTGCATATAAGGGAACGCGGTACCCACGTACCACCTGAGTTCCTCCTCTCCTGCCAATATGCTCAGAATGGAAAAGGCGAGCATCTGCGATGTTACATCCACCCCCACCCCACCCCCCATTTACAGAAAAGATTCTTTCGGTTTTCACAAAGCAGATTTCTATACCTGGGTGTGGGGATGGAGGAGAATGGAACAGCTATTCATCGTATCCCCTTTGAGGCTGCGGCACAAAGGGAGGACAGAAGGCCCGCACGTGCTCAGTAAGGGCTCCTGGCCTCCATGGGCACTGTGGAACCTTCCGCGGATCTGAGGATCTCAGCGAGCTCAGAGTACACACGGTGGGAGGGGAGCCGGCCCGCAGCACGCCAGGAGCTGGGCAAAGACGAAAAGTACCAGGAGCTGGGGCTTGTTCCGCTCTGTCACCTTTGGCTAACCTCCCTGTTGCTCTGTGCCTCAGTTTCCCTCAGAGAAGAATTTCTCCCCCTCTCTTGGGTATTGGGAGGCATGCAAAGACTCTCAGAAGTAACCATGTTACAAACAAAGGCATTATCAATGTGATTGATGCTTTAAATTGAGCCTGGGGATCTCTGCTATTTAGAGGGCGGATCAATAGTAATAACAACTATAAGTAGAGAATAACTCAGGAGGGAGTTTATAGAGGACCCCACAGCAGCAGACCCAGGTCATTCAGCAGCAGCAAGAGCCTTCCTGTTCTGCTCGCATCAGCGTGGGCGCCAGGCTTGCCCCGGGGAGCGGCCACCCTGCTGCTGGGCCAGCCCGGGGTCAAGGCCACTCCAGATGGCATTCTGGAGGGTACCCCGGGGTGCAAGTGGCGGGACAAGAAATGAGGAAGGACGGAGAGCAAAAGCAGCTCCCCAGAGTTTGTGTGTGGTGCCAACAAGCACAAGATGTAGCCAGTGAAATGCCATCCGGAGCCCTCAAACCATGCCCCAGCCAGGGAGGAGTCCCAGAGGGGCGGGGAGAACTTGGCCCCAGCATAGAACGGCCCGGCCACAGCCAGAGCCCAGCCCTGGCCACTTCCCAGGGAGAGCAGATGTACCGAAAAGGGCACAGGATTGGGAACTTGAGGACCTGGCTTGTATGTCCTGACTGGCGACTAGTCACATAACCACCCCGAGCCTTGGTCTTCTTGTCTGCAAAATGGAGACAATGTTAGCTAACTAACTAGTTGCTACAAGATACCAGCCGAGAGAAGATTGGGGGAAGGTTTCTGCAAAATATTCAGAGTTTTTATTAGACAGTTACTCACAGGGATGATGGGCAGTGTCCCAGGAATGCCTCCTTTCCCAAGATATTTTTGCCACCGTCTAGTTACCATAGGACCAGCATTCCTACGCTTGTCCTTACTGAGGCAGAAATGAATCGAGACGTTGGGCCCTAGGACCACCCACTTCCCATTCCCCATCCCCACCTCTGCACGGTGACTGTCACAGTCTTTCATACTTTTTGGGCTGTTTGCCTCTAATTTTCCTGCTGAGTTGTCAGCTCTGTTGACTGGTGATAGGCACAGTCCTGGCACCCAAACAGTGCTCCTAGGTACTAACTGTTCAGTACTGACTTGCTGGTCAAGTACGTTTCCTCCAGGAAAGGGGAGCTAGTAGAACAGACTGGCACAGACAGCCTCTGGTGGGATAACAAAAAGCCTTTTAAAGGGTGCAAAAAGCCTAGAAATGGAATACAATGGGGCTGAAGCTCAATGCCAGGCGCTTAGAGAATTTTTTTTGGAGGGGGAAGCCTTGGACAGAGTCCCAATCACAAGTTATCAAATCCCAGCCCACAAACTTGACCCTGGGCTATTGAAAAGAAGCAACCATGCTACAGACCTTATTGATAAGCATTTCCTGCAAGTACAAACGTCACAGAAAGCAACAGGGGGAAACGTCTCTTGTGAGCTCTTCGCAGAAGAACTGAAAGAACGTGGACCTGGGTCACGTCCGAATCTGCCCCTTCATGCCATTACATGGAATGTTTCCACACATGATGATTGCATGTCTTATGGAGCGGGGCACAGTTCTATGCAAACACATGTACGCATACACTCCTGTGTGTACACGTACACAGATACGCACAAACGCCCACAGGCACACACAAGGCATATTGAACAGTAACCCAGACAGTGAAACCTCTGGGCCCTTGGGCTAGCAGGGAATTTCAATCCCAGTAATAGATTTCTGTCCCTGACCTGACCAGAAGTCTGGGCTCTTATAATCACCTTAAATCATAGAATTATAGTTTGAGGGGCTTTAGAAATCAGCTATTTCAACCTCCGACCCAGAGCATAAAAAAGCTCTTTAACATTCCTGACGTGCCGACACCCAGCCTCTGCTTAACCCTCCTCCAGTGATGGGGAACCTATTACCTAACTGGCTTCAAACCCCTTTTGGTTGTTGCTAATAATGAAAAGCTATAGGTTATTGAGCACTGACTCTGTGCCTGGTACTGTGCTAAACCCTTTAGGTGGACTGTCTGGAATAATCCAGTGAGGGGGGCGTCCTTATCTCCATGTTATGGAAGCTTAAATGGAATCTCAGACACCTGTCCATGGCGATGCCTTTAGCCTGTGGCAGAGCTGGGATCCGAACCCGGGACTGTCTGACTCCGCAGCCCTCACACTCCTTACGTTATATTATCTTAAGTTAATTGTACAACAAATCGTTCCTCGGAATAAATAGAACTCTGCTTTCTGTCACTTGCACTGACGGGTCCCAGGTCCACGTTCTGGAATGTTGCAATGGCTTCCTCCTGTTCCCCTCTGGCTTCTCCTTTGATGTCCTCCGGATGCCCTTTTCCAAATGTGGGCCCCAAAGGAATTCCTAGTGGGATATCGCCCGCCTTGTTTGGACACCACCCACTGAGTGTGTGTCCTAACATGTCATTGGCCTTTTGGGCCACAATATCACATTATGGACCATTTTAAAGAAACTGCAGGTTTTTATTTGATTTTAGTTAGCTCATTTTTAACACAAACTGCTGTAAGCTACTCCTGTAGTTGAGTAAAAAATATGTTTTCAGCCTATTATTCCAGCTACTTATAAGATCATTTTGAAGTTATAGTCCGTCAGCCTGTACATTAGCGAGCCTTGCAGCTTTGAGGCGTTCGCAAATTGAATAAGCAGCCTCTCGACGCCAAGTAGGTGCTCACAGCCAGGCCAAGATTCAAGGGCTGAATTTTGCACCACCCACTGGAGACCTCCTAACCGGTGACGCTGACCTACGAAGCGTTGCTCTGGTTCCAGAGTCAATGCCAGCCACAGCTGCACATTTGGACTGAAACTAGAGATACACCTGGGGTCAGTCTTGGAGAATTAAAGGGCAGAGGTCAATTCCAATTCCAGTCCAGAAGGTGAGAGTGCAACTGAAGACAAACCCGGGTCTTGGCATCAGGTCTGCAAAAGGCAGCCGCTTAGGGGATGCTGGAGCTTGAGACATGCACCATGCCTGGAATACACAGGCACAATGAGGCGTTTCAGGCAATGTTCAAGAGAATTCCAGAAGATTGAATCCTGATGGCCTGGGGCTCCTTTTAAAGGCACAGAAACCCAACCTTTCTGAGTGTGCACCTGCCTGTCTTAAAGGTACCAGCTGGCTTGTTCCACCTGGCTTCTGTCCAACTTTAGATCTACTGGTGTGAATCTAATTATATTTTTTAGCCCTCATTTCTCCATTTTGCTCACAAGAATATCTTGAAAACTGTAGTCAATTAAATTTCTGAAATTGAAATGCATTATATCTATTTGTAACGGGATATTTTTTTCTGCCCGTTATGGAAACCCTAAATCAAACTGGTTTAAACAATAAGGAAACTGATGATCTCATATAACAAGGAGTCCAGAGAAAGATGCTGCTTCAAGGTGGGTGGATTCAGTAGCTCAATGATGTCAGTGAAGACTCACATTCTGTTCCTCTCTTGTCTACCACCTAGAGCATTAGCGTCATCTCAACTGTGGTTCCCCTCAGGCTCATAAAGTGGCTGCCAGATAACTGGGGCAACATTCTTCTCTGTTCCCATCCATGGAGAGAGAGACTGGGTTCTCTTTCTCCAAAGCTTCAGGCAAGTCTGTCTTCCTGACTCACTGGTTCAATACACTTAGGCCTGCTCCAAACTGAACGAATCATAGGGGGTTCAATAAAATAAATGAGTTCATTCTGGCTCGGCTCATGCTTGGTGAACCCATACTAGTTCCTGGTGTTCACCATTTCCTTAAGTGACCACAAACCATCTATTTAATAATGGTGCTATGGCATTAACCAAGGATGACAGACTCTGAGGTCTTATTTCTTCCCAGTTTTGAAGTTGGAGACAGGATTTACCTCTCCCCTTCCTAGGATTCTCTAGAGCAGTGGCTCACACATGTAAGTGCGCAGGAGGATGCCTGTGGCACTTCTTTGAACTCTACACATGGCAGCATAGCCTAGTGGTTAGGAGTTTGGGTGCTGGACCCAGACTGACTTCCCAGTTCAAGTTTCCGTGGACCCTGGCTCACTCAACCTCTCTGGGCCTCAGTTTTCTTATCTCTAAAGTAGAGGTCATATAGAATCCCCTGTGTAGGATTGTTATAAAGATTAAAGGAGAGATCGTCTACGTTGTTCAGAAGAGTGCCAGGGAGTGGCATGCATATATTTGCTAAATAAATACGTGCCCCCACCCTTGGAGTCTGACATTCTAAGTGGGATGGGGAGTTGGAAAAGCTGTGGGCAGGACTCTTGCTTTCGCCAAGCAGCTCTGGTGGGGGCTCTGATGCAGGTGGCCACCTCTGAGAAGGCCAGCCATGGCGATGACTAACGGTGTGGTCACCATCCTGTGTGATGCTCTTCCTGAGCCCTGGGATGCAATACATTTTGGCAGGGGAATAAAAACCCCAAACAATCGCAAGCATGCTCCTGCTGCTGCCTCATCTCATTTGGGCTTCAGTTCTCTCAGCTATATATTATTTCTCCTTTCTCCAGATTGAGGATTGTTTTCCTTGATAGAAAACAAGCAGAGTGGGAATGTTGCTTTGCTCAGGCTGCTCTCGACATTATAATGTTCACCCTGAAGAAAGGGGCTGACCTTGTTCTTCTTAATTCAGAATTCTTGAATGTGCCCACTTTAGTGTTCGTGGGATTCCCAGCTCACTGTGGACTGTGGTGTCACCGGTCCCCTTCCCACAGGCCTGTGTCATGCTTATGTTTGCCTGGGATCCCCCCACCCTCCAAGTCCCTTTACAATCTGGGCTCACTCCAGAGCTCCTCGGGCAGCCTTAGCCACTGCCTGTGTTTTCATCCTCAGCTTTATTTGTGATCACAGCACCTGAATTCACCACTGAAGATCCCCTCAGCCTTCCTGAACCACCTTCCCTGTCGGAGCCTCTGCCCATGGACCTGCAACTGCCTTTTGCCTGAACCTGGCCCATTCTACCTTCCGACATTCTCCAATTCACTCTGCCTCTGCCCAACTTTCCTCCTTTGTCTCTTGTGAACTCTAAGATGACTTCTTCCAAAACTTCCTGTCTCATTTATCTCTTGCTGCATAAAAAACCACCCCAAAACGTGGTGGCTTAAAATAGCGGCCATCCACTTGCCTACGATCATGCAGTTTCTCTAGGCTTCTGATGGTCTCCCCCTGGGGTCACCTTCGCGGCTGCCTGCTGGGGGTTGGCTGGGGGTGGGCTGCTTGCAGGTGCATCACTCGCATGCCTAGAGTCTCAGTGGGACGACTGGGACGGCTGGGATGGCTGGGCCTGTCTCCACGTGCCTCGCACCCTCAAGGAGGCTGGCCCGGGCCTCCTTCCATGGCAGCCACAGGGCAGCAAGAGACCAAGAGCAGAAGCTGCTTAGTCTCCTAAGGCCTGGGCTGAGGGATCACACAGCACCATGTCCCCTGCATTCTGTGGGGCAAAGCAAGCTGTGTGGCCAGCTTCAATTAAAGGGAGGGCAAAGAGACTCCACCACTTGAAGGAACGTGTTGCAAAAAAAGGGTGACCGTTTTCATCTTTTCATTCAACCTGTTTTGAGGACCTGCTTTGAGGAAACAATGAAGAACATGGTTACGACCTCTGGAAAAAACTCACAGTTTAGTGGAAGAAACAGGAAGCTACAGAGAGCATTATGACACATGGAACAAGTAATAATTATGGCTGCCACCTCTTGTGCATTTGCCGTGTGCCGGGCACTGTGCTTACTGGTGTATTGGTTTCATCTCACTGAGCCTACACCATGACTCTCTTGGGGGGAAGTATGCTATTATGCCCATTTTTCAGTTGGGAAGATCAAGGCACAGAGTTAGGTATCAAGAGCGAGAGGTAGGATTAGAACTCAGTTGATGCCTGGCTCTGGAGCCCTTACTGTTTCCAGACACTATGACTCCCCCCTAAGGTCTGCAGAAGGAGCTCCACGGACTACCGCTGGAAGTATTAACAGATGAGAAATAGGAGAGAGAGAAGGGACCCAGAAGGTTTCTTTTGGTAGTACACACACAAGAGAACCCTCTCCTGGGCCCTCGGTAGCTGCTTGTATCTTTCCCTGACTTCTGATGGGGACCGAACACCAAGACCACAGCCCAAGGAGGCCTGGGCTGCATGGCAGGTCTGAGAACAAAGGTATCGCCTCCCACCCAGCTGTCCCAGAGCCACGTGATAGGGGGAGAAACTGTTCCCAAAGCCACACAGGAAACCACGTCTCTGTGAGCTCACTCCTGACATCAGCACTGCATCTAGAAGGGCCCTTGCGCCTTCCTCCCACTCGTCCCCCGCATTAACCAATTACTGAAAACAGCTCAAAATAGCACCTGTCCCTCAGCTGGGACTGCTGGAGGAATATTGTTTGTGATCATTTCTGAGAGGGAACAAGTCTGTTGGAAATCCATGCAGTGAGAGGATTATTACTGGGCTTTCACTCCAGCATCGGGCTGTGATTTTAACCTGCGTGAATCAGGCCTGGACACAGATTTTGTGCCTCTTCCTGCAAGACATTCATGGGTGGGATGTGGCCACTTGTACCAGCTGCAGGCCATGGGGGCCAGCAAGAGACCCTGCTGAGAGACGCAGGGCGTCGGAGGCTGCAGCTCTAAGAAGCGGCCAAGACACAGAGGTCATTCGGAGACTGCTCAGTGGCCTGGCTTCCATCCCAGTCCAGCTTCCCCACACCCCAGGCCCCCAAAGATCCCAAGGGACTCTTGCCACCAGTCACTCACAAACCTATTTTAAAATCTGCTGAGCCATGTAAAAGAATACTCCTTGTGAAACAATAAGAAAACAGCAACAACAAAATAAATATCCATCAGTAGGGCTGCAGATAAACGGTGGTACCCCTTATCAATGACATCACCAAACAATTAAATGAATGAAGTGGATCTCTCCACAATGGCATGGAAATCATGCCAAGGAATATTGTCAAGTGAAAAAGGCAAGCTGCATAAATATCCTCCATCTAGCTATCTGCCTATCCGACGGTCTACCTATCTAATCATCTCTCTACATAATTATTAATACCTATCTAAATGCTAAGCTGATAATTGTGATTTCTTTAGGGAGGGCAGTGGGACTGGGAAGGAGGAAGGGTGGAGGTAAATAATGAGGACTTTTGCTTCACTTGCACTATTTGAATTTTTACAAGAATATATTCACGTATTACTTATGTAGTTAAAAATGCGACACATTCCCAAGCAAAACAAAGCCAGAGAGGACGCTCCACTAATGAACCACAAGCCAGTTTATTCCTGAATCTGGTCTTGGTTTACTTGGGTTTTTCTTCTGCCTGAATGTCAGTCCTGCCTGGCACCTGGACTGTCCCGGCGCCCCGCTCCCCACTCAGCCGAGGCTCCTGACACCACCCGCGGGGCCAGCCTCGCCCCGGAGCTGGAAGCCAGCAGGGAAAGTGCAGAGATCGTGGGTCTTCAAGCTCTGGCCTCAGCCCTATGGCCAGTGTCCCTGGATCGCACTCTGAGTCTCTCTGCCCAGATGTCGCTCGAGTGCCTTTCCTGATGGTCCCCTCAGCTCTCACCTCTTGCTGTGTGCTTGGTTCTGCCTGATTTGCTGGGCGTCCTCATCTCTCCCTGGCGAAGCCACCACGAGGCTGAGTGCATGAGGTGCCTAGCCCTGGCCCTGCTCCTGGGGCTGTGTCCCCTGCCAGCCCTACGAGCACAACAGCCCTGTCTGAGGGCCCTGTCACAGCAACAGGTGGAAGGGAGGCCGAGGCTGGCTCTACAAAACCTCCATACTTGGCCGCCTCAGCCCGGAGCAGGTAGCCTGAATGAACCTCTTAAGGACATGCATGGGCTCAGGGACCCTAAACTGACAGGTGGCCTGGGTGTTGGTTTCAATCTCCTACAAGAGACATACTGGGAGCAGAGCCAGTGAGCAGCCCGGGGCGGGGGAGAGCCAGCATGAGCCCCTCACTGGGCATCACCGTCCCCCACCTGTCTGCTCAGACCACCCTGGCCATCTGGCTCTTCTGACTACATCTGCAGCGCGAGATGCTCTGGGGAGGGTTTCAGGAGTGGGGCTGCCAGCATTGCTGTGCATGACCATAGGGAGCAGTGCCATGTTCTTCCCCAGAAAACTCTAGAAGGAGGAGAGCTCCTTTGCCTCAACTAGCTTTTCAGTCTACGTGATCTGCAGCTGGGCCCAGAGGCAGGAGAATGAATTATGTGACTGCTGATGATCAACCCAACCCGATCACGGCAACAAAGTGTGGTGGTGACGACAGGCCTGCTATTCCCTGGAACCTGCCTCTCCCCGCCCAGCCAGGAGCACCCCGCTTATCAGAACGTGCACCTGAGGCAGCTGTGCCCCGCCTCTCGAGGCTCCTGGGACATCCACAACCCGAAGGAGACACCTGCTTCCCGGTGGGCCGGGCGGGCCACCGCACTGACTGGCTGCCTTAATAGCGATGGAGACAGCCCCTCGCCAGTAATTATGATGGATTTTCTTCTCCTCCGTTATCAAGGCAGGGTGTGCCTGGAATTCAAACAGACCCCTCCCCTGACACTTGGCAATGCACATCTGTTCCTCGCCTCTCTCGAATCCTCTGGTTATCATGATGAACTTGTCCAGGGCTCCGAATAACTATTAATAAATAACCATCCCCGAGATGACACAGTCCAATTAACAGAAACACGGTGTTGAACAGCGCGGTGGTGGGCACAGGAGACAGCAGACTGCTACAACGTCTTGCTCACTCAGGGGCGTGGGTGCAGACTGCAGCCGCCCAGGGCCTCTCCGAGGGCACCAAAGCCCTCATTTGACATGGGAAAAGCCACAGAGACACACAGAATGGAGAGAGGGATGGGAACAAAGCCTCTCTGAGAGCTAAGACACTTCTTGGGTTAGTAGCAGCTGCCAATATCTTTTGCATAAGTACTGTTGGGTGGGTGTCTGGTCGAAACTGACGTGTGGGTGTTGGAAGAAACAGTCAAATTGACGGGAGTTAAGAACTGAGGGTTATTTTGAACTCTTATTTTTAATTTGAGCTTCCTCCTTTCTCTTGGGGGAAAAAGTTGTTTTTCCACCAGCAAGCCAGGGAGTGGAAAGAGAGAGTTGGTGGAGGCAGCCTCAATGCATGCCTGGCCTGGCCGTTTCCCTGGGATCCTGGCTGGATGCAGAGGCGTGGCCATGATGACCTCTGGCATCCTGTGCCGGGGCTGGAGGAATCCTGGCTGGAGAACTCTAGGAGGCAAGAAGGTTGCCCAGGAGGCTGGAGGGGAAACTTGTCGTCATGGTAACCATGCACTTGAGAGTTTACCCATGGGAGTAGGTGGTCCCAGTTTATGAAAAGAAAGAGCTGAGGTTCAGGGTGACACTCAGAGCTAGGCACCAAGATGTCCAGAGGAAAACCAACATGGCAACTCATGTTTTTTGGGATGAGGGTGGCTCGTTTTGCCAAATGCCCCATGACCTACTGTGGGGAAGGAGGGACCAGCAGGTAGAAGAGCTACTTAGAGACCTGAGTGTGCCGAGAATGGGAGAGCCGTAGGATGGAGGAGAGACAGGAAACACATGCAGTTGGAGCAAACCTAACACTTGCCCAGAGGGCGAGGATGGAGAGCACCATCGTGACGGAGAATAAATCTAGTTAACAAGCGGACAAGTGTAAGTAGGGTTGGGCATCTTGGAGGGCAGAACAACCTTACAAAATATTTTCAGGATTCAGGGGAACAGACCCTTTTATGCTCAGGTCACGCGTACATTGGCTGGTCTTCATTCCCCTGTTCCCACCCAGGCTCCAGGGACCCCACCCCATCCACCTCTTTCTCTCTCACACACGGAGAGTAAACACACGCAGGATCCTCCAGGCGTGGGGCATCTCCTCGCACACCGGGACCCCGGCCGGCCCTCTGCAGCCCTGGGCCCAGCCACCATGCAGAGCCCTGGGAGCTTCTCCTCGCCCCAGTCTAGGTACCTGGCAGAAATGCCACCATCTCGCTTGGCACTGAGCAAAGTGCTCTAATCCCATGGAAGGCAGGGAAGCCAGATTTTAACTCAGACAATATTTAAGACACCCAGGAGCAGAGACAAGCTAATGTTTGCATAAAGGCCCTCCCACTGAACTTCCTCCCTGCCCATCTGTCCCCTGGCTCTCACAAGGCTTGGGTGCCTGGTGGGTAAACAAGGGAGTCCTTGGAGAGGCAGAGAGCCTGGCCGCCAAGCCCACTGCCCCGCCCCCAGCCCCGCCTCGCCCCTCTCCCCGCCCCCACGCTCCTCCTCCCACCCCCTTCTCATTCTTTCCCTTTATCTCCTTGCTCTCCGGTCCCATTTCTGGCCCGGCTTAGCCCTCTATAATGACTTAATCTTGCCGACAGGGTGACAAGCGGATGAATCGAACTCTGAGGCTTTTTTCTCCACTCCAGATTCATTTGAAGATTTCTCCCAGATGCAGCACTAAAACCCTAGATTCAATTTCCCTTTGACATAATAACCGAATTAGTCTCATATTGTCATACATAAATTACTAGCCAGTCAGGGTGCCACCAGAGGGAGAGAGAGCTGGAGAGAAAGCAAGGCGTGAGCATGCAAAGGGGTGTGACTGTGACGAGCGGGGACCTGAATAACAATGGGAGACCGGAGGGTAACAGCTAATCATATCTGACAAATGAGGAGCATTCCCAGGCTGCGGCAGAGGTAGAGACCTTCCTCCCAGCACCCCTGGCCATTAAAATGTCACCATGGGGAACCTTGCACCTTACAAGAGATACACAGATCTAAATATTTTCTCAATTAAGTAATGCTGTTTGCAAAGGCTGCTTTCAAAGAGGAAAATGTGATTTTATGAAACTCCGCTGAAGCCTCTTGGCCTGGAGACCGAGCTGAGCTGAGCTGAGTTGGAGCACAGACGCCCACCCTGGACCCAGGGCTCTGCCTGGCTGGTTGTGAGCACAGGGGCGGCACCCTGGCCTTGCCTACCTGGGCCCTGGGGTCGGCTGCTGGCGTGAGTGTGGCCAGCTCAGCGCCATCTGGAATGAGGTTTTCCCACCTGTCCACTGGCTACCTGACCCAGGCCAGAGCCCTGGGGGCTCTCCTTATGCCTGCCCCTCCCCTCCCCCCAGCCCATCTGTTAGTTCTTCTAGAAGCTCCAGCCTCTGGCCTCACCTCCACATCCTAATGCCCACATCACATCTTGCTGGGAGTATTACCACAGTCTTCCGACTGGCTTCCCCACTCGCAGTCCTACCTGACAACCCCTGCTCCCCTCACTGCCAGAGTTTATGTTGCCAAAATGCAAATTTGATGGCAGCACTTTCCCTAATTAAAAGCTTTGGTAGCTCCCTAAAGAGTAAAGTCCAAATTTCTAAGTGTTTGCCAGGTAGGAAAGAGCAGGACCTGACCATTGCATATTGCTCTGGGCACAGCCCTTGGCCCAGCCCCTCACAGCTGCCATTTCCCAAGCCAGCCTCTAGGATCTTCCCAAGCTGCTCCTCCTGCCTGGACCACCCGTCTCCTCCTTCACGTAAGCCTTGTCTCTGCACAAAGCCTTGTCTCCGGGTGAAGCACCGTCTCCATGCAAAGTCTCCCCTGGCTTCCCTGGCCCCAATTAAACCTATCACTATTCACACGGCCCTCCACTGCACGTGACTTTCTTCTGCCTGGCACCTAAAATGTGTTACTGCTCTTCTGTGGTCTACTTACCCATCTCTACTGCTAGATAGCAAGCTCTTTGCAGGCAAGGATTGGATTTTTTTCACTGCTACCATCTTCCATATCTGGCATAAATAGGTATTTTATAAATATTTGGAAAATAAACATCAAAAAAGGTGCATGAAGCCAGCCCAGAACAAACCAAGGTCTCTCATAGTCCCACACACCTCTACATAGAGGGGCTTGGGCCCGCCACACCTGTCCAGTTAAACTCGAGTTTCTACTGCATGTCAGGCTGGGAGCCATGTGACTTAGGACATTTTCGTTTCCCGGTTGCCAGCACAGAGCTTGGCCTGTGGCAGATAGTCAGTAAACGTGGAAGAGATTATCTGCCTTGGATTCTGTTCTCAGGAGCCACCCACTCGGCAGGATAATAGCAAACAGGATATAATCAAATATTCCACGGGCCTGCGAGCTCCGAGAAGCAGTGACTACGTCGTATGCATTCCTGCATCTCTGTCCGAGACGCCCACATCGCCCACCGGAGCCTCCCATACCCCCTGCTCAGTGAAGGTCGTAAGGACTATGGAAATGAACATGGATTTCATCTGCAGCGTGTCCTCAGGGGTGACCTGGGAGACAGGCAGGAACCAGTCAGTTTGCCCTTCAACTTTTTATTGTTATTAACATCAGCATTGTCTCAATTTGTTTCGATCCTGTATTGGATAAACAGGATTGTGTATTTCCTTGTATATTTTTATTCAGTCTGTAGTCCTGCAGAATCCCAAAGACTTCGGTGGCTTTAAAGCCCATTTATTAAATAGCTGGACTTGGCAGGGGTGAAATTAGGCTTTTTTCCATGTCACCACAGCCATTCACACCTGCTCTCGGAGATACCTGTCCTCACCCCCCACCCCAAAGGACGCAGATCCTCTGAGCTTTCAGTGGCTTTTCAAGTTTAACAGTCTCCCCCAACAACCCTCCCACCCCTCACCCACACCCCCACCAGTTATATAAAAAGTCCAGTTCAACCTAAATCAAACTTCAGCCTCTCCACAATTGAAAACTTCTCCCCATTCCCCCAGCACAGCCTGGCCCATGCTTGGGACCCTGCAGGGAGAAAGGAAAGAGCTTGCTGCTGATTCTTCCTCCTGGCCTTCCTCTTCTTCCTCCCTCATGGTCCGTGCTGCCTGTGGCTCCTCCGCGGTCAGGGCATGGAGCAAGATGATCTTTTTACTTGGTTTAAGCTGTTGGTGGTTCTCTTTGGCTATTAAATGGCCTAGAAGATGTCTGAATGCAGGCTTCCTCCCTTGTTGGGGGATTCTGTGGGTTCTTTGAGATGTCCCCTGGGGAACCTCCACCAGGCAGTTCCCTGACCCAGCAGTGGGCTCTCACTGAGCTCTCATGACTCCCTTCATCTCGTGTCTAAGGGCGACCCACGTAGCCTCATTGGGCTCCTCTTGTAGCCAGTTCTTCGGAGATAGCTCAAGCCTCGCCGACCTGATGGCCATTGCACCTCTGCACTCTGCCCGTGCGGTCGACTCCTGACAGCCCTCTGGGCTCCACTCTCGTAGAATTAGAGACCGGGCTCTGAGTTTCTATAGCTTAAGCATCCAGTAATTGGTGTCAGTTTTCCCATTTGTAGTCAACACCTTCTTTCAATAAGCGATTTTCCTGAAGCTTCCCCCACTTGGCTTGGGGTAGACAAGGGAGGGGAAATGCATACTACTCCCCACACAAGACTCACGGTCTCGGGCCTCCTCTCACCTGGATGGGGATGGCTGATGAGATGAGGGCTGTGCCCATTTTGCTCTCTCTTGATTGGTCTGTGGCCGTGTCTGGCAGTGTGTCTGTCGGGTGGGACTCTGTAGGAAGCAGATGGCATGCTCAGTAGGGTAATTGCAGAGAGTTGAAGAGACTTTACAAAGGTGTGGGCAGGGTTCAGGGAGCCACAAGCAATGGGGAATTATTTTGAATCTAAAAGGGCAAGGGGAGGGTGATCTTTCTAGAACCTTGGGAGATCTAGCCCTGTTGGACAGGTGCTGCAGCCTTCACAGAGGGATCCAATCACTCTCAGACCGTGACCAAGCAGAGAGGGAACCGAGGGAATACATACCTTGGCCTCTCTCCTCCTGCCCTTGGGTCTCCTGCAGGTGCCTCCCGTTGGCTGAAGACAACCCAAAGCCCAAGGTCAAGGGAGACCAGTTGATACTGTCAGTAGGGGTCAGCCTGACAGGGCCAAGGTAGAGAAGAATGGTGCTAGAGAGGTATATTGGGGAAGGTCCAGTACACGCCCTCTCTTTACAATGTGCAGAAACATGTCACACTGTGCTCAGCTCGGAGCCTCAGTGAAACTCTAGTGAAAGTCCATTTAACGACTAATAACCCATTGCACACTTGTCTTTCTCTGTTCTTCTCTTTTTTCCCTGGAGGCATGGCATCTGCATCCCCAGTGTAGACTGCAAAGAAGGGGTGGGAGGTCTGGAGCCAGGATGGCAGCCTCTCACCCTCTGCAAAGAGCGTCTTCCTTCTGAACTTGAACTTGGTCAACATCAAGGCGGTCCTTGTCCAGACATAAGCTGAAGATTGTGTAACCACAGTTCAGAGAAGAGCTGGATTGAGTGTGTGATTATCTGCCATTTGAGACTCCCTGGGCCACAGCACCCCCATTATTAGCACACATATCAAAATAATTAAGAGCTGGCTCAGGTCTGCTGGCTGAGGAGCTGTCCAAGAGGCTGTGGCTACAGGCAGAAGGAAAACAAGTGGGTTAGTGATGCCCAAGGTGGAGGCGGCATTCCAATTTGACTTTGGAGACACGGGATAAGACCCATGGTGTCCCCTCCCTCATGTGCTTCTCCAAAGATTGCTTCAGGTGGTGTCCAGCCCAGGTGGCACAGCCTTATGGGAGGAGCTGTGGATTGCTGCCGGCAACCTGCCTCCTCAGGAGAGCTGGCTTCTCCGGGAAGTGGGGACTGGCTTCAGAAGACTCATCCATCAGTGTCAGAGCCCCTGCAGACAGGACGAGGCCCAGCCGCATGCTCACTGACACCTCACCTCCTCGTCACACAAACAAAGAATCATGGATCATGTATGTTCATTTCCCACAGTCAGGTGGGGTGGGGCTGGGGGCTTATGGGGACACAGGCTAGGGGAGGGAGGAGGGGGCATGGACAACTCAATTGCAGAGATGCTACTCCCCAGCGAAGATGCTGTGATATGACGCGGAGCCTGCTGGGCCCACGGCCTTGCCTGGGATGGCTGGAGACAGTGGTGCAAGGCAGCCCAGACCGAGGGCTGTGGTGTGGGACATCCAGGGCCACCAGGCTCCTCCCTAAGCTCTAGCTCCAGCTGGTGTGAGATGCTCATTGTGATGGCTAATTTTAGGTGTCAACTTGACTGGATTAGGGACACCCAGATAGCTGGTAAAGTATCATTTCCAGGAATGTCTGTGAGGGTGACTCCAGAAGAGAGTGGCATTTGAGTCAATGGACTGAGTAAGGAAGGTCCCCCCTCACCCAGTGTGGACAGACACCCTCTCATCTGCTGAGGGCCCAGATAGAACAAAAAGGCAGAGGGCAAGTAAATTCTCTCTCTCTCTTTCCTCTGGAGCTGTGACATCCATCCTCTCCTGTCTTTGGACATCAGCACTCCAAGCGCTCTGGCCTTTGGACTCTGGGACTTGCACAGATACCCTCCCCTCCAGGTTCTCAGGCCTTCAGCTGTGGGCTGAGAGTTACAGGCCTTCGGACTTGGACTGGGCCATGCCACTGGCAGCCCCAGGTCTCCAGCTTGCAGATGGCCTATGGTGAGAGCCAGCTCACCTAATAAATCCCCTTTTACACACACACATACACACACATAGAAAGAGAGAGAGAGAGAGAGAGAGAGAGAGAGAGAGAGAGAGAGAGAGACTGACTAATACGCTGGATAAGAGCACAGAACTTTCCATCAGACGGACTTCCATCCAAATCTTGGATTGGCCACCCCCTTGCCTGTGACCTTAGGCAAACTGAGGCTCAGTTTCCTGACCTATATGACGGAAATGACCATTCACAGGCTGCACTGGGGATTGAATGAGCTAATACATGTCAACTGCCTATCACCGTGCCTGGCACACAGTTTGCAATCAGTAAGTAACAGCCCCTTTTGCTATTGTTGGCAGGCCCCCACTGTTCTTGCTTAGCCAGATCCCACATGGTAGCAAGTCTTGGTCATTTATTTACCCAAAAACTGTTTGCTCAGCACCTCCCATATGGCACTGGAGAAAAAGAGGCCTCAAGGAGTTCAAAGTCTGGTGACAGAGCCGAGGAACAGAGCTGACAGCTGTGCTGTGGGGTGACCACAGAAGGCTGGGAGAGCACACACCCAAACCGCCTGGCCCAGACCGGGATGGTCAGGGAGCCACCCTAGAGGAGGCGGCACTGGAGCTGGCTCTTGCAGGGTAAGTGGGGTTAGCCCGGCTGTCATGATGGGGAAGCCGTTCCAGGCAGAAGCAACAGCCTGAGAGAGACAAGGGAGAGTGGCAGCTCTGGGGTGGCCGAGGGTCAGTGACAGGTGGTGGGGTGGCAGTTGAGCCAGAGAGGAGGTCAGCATGCTGGACAGAGGCACCGGACTGCAGCCCGCAGGAGCAGGGCATTCCACTGAAGGAGAGTCAGGAGTTGATGTCATCAAATAGCCCTCCTGAACGTTATCACTTTACCCAAGGTGACTGAGAGCTGCCGCCCTGAAGGCTGTACAGGGAGAGCCCCAGGCTGGGCCCTACACTGCTCTCTGCTGCCCTGGGAGTCAGCCCTGGGGGCTCAGACCACCACTGCTGCTACCACCGCCCACCTCATCCTCCAAGTTGCTCCTGCCTAGGCACGCGCCTGGCGCTTTGAGGGAGAAACCGCTCCAGTCCATCAACTTGTGTCCGCCCCTTAGAGGAACAGCAGGCCAGGCCGGAGCTGTGCTTTGTCCAGGAACTGATGGATCCTCCACAGAGAATACCCAGGGCTCCCAGATGGCCCATCTCTACTAAGGGCACAGAACTTGCCTGACCCCCCTTGCCTCCTACAATGTCCTTCCGGGGGTCAGCAGCCGAGTCCACAACCCAGTGCTGCATATGGAGAGGAGCAGAGCTCTGTCCCCTCTGATCTTCTATGTCCTGCTCTTCAGGCTGCGTGCTGCCGCAGGCACACAGGGAGCAGGAACAGGGGGGCTCACCCTCTGAGCTCTCTGAAAATTGGATGTCCTGAGCAGCTTCAAAGTCCCAGACAGCCTCTGCCAGTGACAAGAGCTGCAGGCCAGAGGGGAAGGCAGAGCACTTCCGGTGCATGGCAAGGGTGGGCATAGGGGCTTGGGACTGAATTTTTAATCCAAGCCCTGGGTGATATCAGAAAAGTCACTTGACTTTCGTGAGCCTCAGTTTCCTCCCCTGCATTATGGGGACGACTGCATTAGTAGTGAAAATTAATTGTGACAATGAATGTCTATGTTCCTCAAATAGGGAATCTTCACCCTGGGCCTACATGGTGACATGATGAGAGGTACATATTTTCCTAAAGCATAAATTTTATCCAAAAATTTTAGAAAAAATCATATATTAAAACAGATAAATATATATTCTGGAAAGGCATATAACACTTTAATTCATCATAAAGATAAAATATGAATTATCAAAGCAATTCTACTCTTACTGTAAACCCCTTGGGCTGTAGCCAGATGTCTGGATCCTGCTCCCTGCTTGCCCGTCACTGGGGATGTGTCAGCGGGACCCCTGTGAGGCTCCGTGCAGGGAGAACTCTCCATGACACGAGGCAAGCGTTAGCACTCACTGCTGGAGAATAATCATTCCAGGCTTTGCTTCCTTGGGACACCCTTTGCCCAGGAACTAAAATTTGATTCTAACCACAACTGCCTAGTCTGTCTATCCATCTTTGATACGATCAGAGGAAAATTGTGTCATGAAAGGATACGTCTCCCTAGATAGTGACTACCCTGGGAGTAACTCAGGTTGGTGGAAGGAGACCTGCACAGGCTGGAGGAGACAGGCAAGGGGAGAGGGGGCAGCTCCCGATACAGGAGACAGACATCCAGAGAACAGTGGGGACAGGGAGCTGTGGGACCAGAGGGCCCTAATGAAAAGTGGATGCCGAGCGGCACTGCGCTAAGAATCACATGAGAGCTCTCAAGGCCACGGGCAGCGCAGGCCGGGCAGGGAGCAGGAACTTCGGGGAGGGAAATGATGGCCCATCGCTAAGTATGAAAACGACCTCTCTAAGTCCCTGACACTGATTTATACCTGCCACTTTATTGCAGACCCAGTTTAACAGTCAGTCCTCCGTGACCCGTTGATCATGTTCTGCCAGGTTTACGAAAGAGCCATCTCAGCCCAGCCTTATGACTATGTCTCCCTCCTCAAGCTGAGTATCGCTCTGTTTAGGGAACACGGCCATCTGCTTGCTGGAAGCACGTTAGCCCAGAGACGCACTAGTTTTTCCACTGTGGCCTGTGTGATCGAAGCTAGGCAAGTACAGACTGCATGCAGTTTTAATGAATAACAATGATGAAGTATATTTAAAAGTATGGATTTTTAGCTGCAATACAAATGTCGGGGCAGGGGGAAAGTCTATACCCCATACCACAATTAATTAATTTTATTCCTACTGAAGTGCACAGTTACAGGCCTGGTGCTTGTCATCGATCAGCTGGTACAGGAGACAGACACAATCAAGAAACTTAGAATATATTTTTTTTAATGCCTGAAATTCTTCAAAAGAACTGTGGAATATGTTTAGCTGGTGCATGCATCATTTCTGCCTCCAGGTATAAGAAGATACCTTCTGGGAGCCTGCTATTGCCCAAAGGCGGGCCTTGGAGCCATATATTGGGGTCCACAAATTCCGGGGATACTGTAGGAGCCACAGTGGTATAAGCTCTGGCATTTCAGAATGTCCCTGCCATTGGACCCCAAACGGCAACCTGAAAACTTAAACCTCCGTGTGCATCCAAATCTGTGAATCACTTCTGAAGCTGTCACTTTATTTCTAGCAAATAGCCCTGCAATTCTGTGAGCTGAGGGCATTTCATCGATGGGAAATGAGCACAGTCTCTGGTTGTCATCTGCTCAATCCTCCTGTCCCAATTGAGTCTGAATGTCTACATGTCCTAGAACAAATCAGTACTGTTCCCCCCCTGTAGCTTCCAGTTCTCCGTGTTCAGATTTCTTCAGGAAAAAAAATAATGTAATGAATCACAGGCTATCAGTGGTGAGAAAGCATTTGAATGAACAAGTGGCCACCCCCTAGCAATGGGACAGGCACGGAATGAAGAGGACAATCTGACAGCATCTCCCACCCCATCATGCAATAAACCTGTCTTGTAAAGTTTGCAAGGCAGACCCTTCGGAGGCTAATGCTTTGGTAACTTGAATAAACTGCTGAAACCTCCTTTTTCCCTCTCTCCCTGCAGGTACACTGCCAGAGAGAGAACTCGGCTTTTCACCTTTCAACTAAGCTTTTCACACTCTTTACTGATAGGGGATGAGGCCTTACTAGACTAAGCACACAAAATCATTAAGTCAAACAAAACGCTTAATTAAAAATGTCAAGTGGGCAGCTTAGGTCAGGTGGGACCGATCTAGCCTCGAGGCTCTATGTTGTTGTACACACTTATAGAAAATAATCCATACAAAGAGCCCAGCTGGGAAATTGCAAACATGTGTAATGTAGATTACAAATTTCAAGGGGCCACAGCACAAATTTCTTTAAACTCATTCAATTTGTTTCAGGCCTTGTCTACGGGCACTGGAAGCAGCGCTTCTTTTCATGCCTGGGCCAATCTCAACTAACATGAAGGGACTCCCAGGCACCAGGCACCAGGCTCTTCCCTTGCATCTGCACTCGGCCCTCTGAGATAATGAACTGCATCTTGTTGATGAATAAATGGAGTCTCAGAAAGGTTAAAGGCCATTCAGGCTTCACTAGCAGCGTCCTTTCCTTTAAACTTCAATTGCCGCCTGCTACTGCCAGCTGGGACTGTTTAGATACAGCCTTAGGGAGTCAGTTTGCTCATGGCGTAATTCTCAAACTTCAGCCTACTTAAGAAACATTACACAAAAGCGGATTTAGGGTTTCCACAACCCAAGAGTCTGATTCAGCAGGGCTGGAGATGAGAGACCGACATCTGCATCTTTCAGAAGTGCCCGTGGTGGCCAAGTTGCAGGCAGCCCGAGGATCACATCTTGGACTCCTCAGGCAGGACATCTCCCGGCCCTTCCTCTGCCTCTGGGCAGACACACCACACACTCCAACCCCTCTTTGAAGAGAACACCAGATTTGGGAAGCTCTCCCCAGGATCTTCTGATCCGGTGCTGGAACCCAGAGGCAGAACCCATGACTTCCCAAGCTTAGCAAGAGAGAGGCAGAAAATAACAGACAGCAGAGCTCCTTGGCTCTTTTGGGTCCAACACGCGGCAGGAGCGACCTTTGCAAGCTTCATGGCAAGTAGCCGACTCCCACCCTCCCCGCAGCTGATGGAGGCCGAGCGGCACGGCTCAGCTGTCCTCGGCAAGCAGGGCACTGGCTATAATCCTCCAAGAAGGAGAGTTTACGATTCTGTCTCTGGCATTTAAAATTAATATACTTATTAAGAGAGCAGGAGAGTACTGTCGGGGTAAATGTCTTTTTATTTTTTTTCCCCAGGGTGAACGCCACTTAGCTGAAACTCCGAGTCAGCTGGCTCTGTGGGCTCTTGAAGTGTTTGGGTCCTTACAGGATGAGAATGTTGTATACACAGCCCTGCTGCATTTTCTCACTAAGGGGTCCAGCTCCTCCCTGAGGGCCTCGGGGAAGAACTGCTGAAGCCCTTTATGGCTGGGAACATGGCTTCTCCCAGCCGGACTGTCCCTGCCTCCACTGCATGACACAGGCACCCATTCCTGTCCCCATCCGACCATTCACCCAGCACCCTTCCACTCCGCCCCTGGCCAGCTAACCACCTGCCGGCCACAGTTCTCACACTGTCAGCCATCGAGTGTTAGCGAGCACCTAGCGCACCAGGCACTGGGAGTGCGCAGGTAAATAGTACTCCCTGCCCATAAGGAGCTTATGTTTCAGAAATTTTGCTTCAAATATAGAGGAAGATGATATGCTAAAGCTAGTGTTGAGAGTTCATTCCCTTGCCCAACTATCAAACTCCTACGTATCATGAAAAACTAACTCAGATATGTTCAACCTCCAGAACGCCCGCCCATTGCCCTCAGGGGATTAGATACATCCCGAGTGTTCTTACAGTGTGTGTTCCCGGCTCTGGCCCAGCCCCTTTCATCCCTATTAGCATCTGTCTCCTCCACCCTGTGAGGGCAGCAACTAGCCTTTCCTGGGTGCATCTGTGCCGAGCCCAGTGCGTGCTGCAACGGTTCAGTGCTTCCTAACTTTTGCCAACCTCAGAATCACCTGGGACCCTTGTTAAACACACTGACTCCGCACTGCACACCCCTGTGGTCTGATTCAGGGGGGCTGAGATGACAGCTCCGGAATTTGCATTCTTAGTGAGTGTCTCAGGTGATTCTGATGTGGAGGATCTACAGACCATGCTTTGATAAGTACTGTGCTGGTGCCTCAGTAAAAGGTTTTTGAATGAATGAATGAAAGCCAAGGGATTAAAGGTCAACACAAAGTTGGTGATTATAATAAGGTCTGTGGATGGAATCAATGTTAACTTCCTAGTTTTGATATTGTACATAGTTATGCAAAATGTTACCATTGGGAGGAAGGGTCCACAGGACCTCTCAGTACTATTTTTGTAACTTCCTGTGAATCTATAATTATGTTAAAGTAAAAAGTTTTTTAAAAGTCTGTGGTTTTCCATGGCCTCAAGGATGTAGAGTGATAATTTGCTTGAGACCATCAATCAACAGACCTTAACCCTACACTCTAGAGACATCTTCAGTCCACAGATATTTGCCTCTTCTGTTGAGTGCAATGAATGATATACTTAATTATTACACAATTAAATCGCTGTTATACCTTTCATTCTTTGTTTAATTCCTCAATATCCTCCAAAATAATCTTACAATAAATATTTACTTTTGGAGTAAGGGATGTTAAAACTATTTGTGGAAGTTGAGCACATTTCAGACACTGGAGACAATCTATTACAAAGCCAGAATCCAGAAACCATTGCTGTCTGTTATGTGGACTCCAATGGTTCTCAAACTTAGCAGAACATTAGTGTCTCCCAGGGGGCTTTTAAATTCCCAGTGACCAGGCCACACCCCATTCCAACTCCAGTGAGAAGTTCTGGGCTGGGACCCAGGCACCAGTGTTCTCTGCAGCCCAGTTGATTCCAACCGGCAGTGCAGGCAAGGAGTAGAAGTTGGCCCCTGAATGTTGGGTACACCTGTGGGCCTGCTCAGGTGGCAGGAGCCCTGCAGCACCTTCTGAACTGCCGCCCAGTTCAGCAAGATACACAACCCTGTCCAGCTTAGGAGAGGGCTCGTCATCTCCTCTCTGCTTTCCTCATTCCTCAAAGCCAAGACCTGGGGGTGGGAAGCACTCCTGCTTGCCTCACAGTGGAGGCCTCTGTCGTGTCTATTGTGCTATCCACACGTGTAGGTACCTTCTTGTCTGTGGGGCGGAAAGGCTCCTTTCAAAGTGAATTGACATGTCACATGTTTAGGATGACCCTCGGTGTCCCCTGGAAGTCCACCAGGCCTGACTGGCTCAGCCACAGGTAGGCCCACAGTTTTCCACCCTGGTCAGACACTCTTTCAGGAGAGAGTCTTCCAAGTCCATGCTGATCTTTTACCAGGATGAAGCTAAAAGAGGACCCTTATGATAGAAAAGGGACTGGTGCCCAAGTCTGGGGGCAGAGTGCCAGGCAAGGGGCTAATGGGCCCCCATCTGGTCACAGAAGGGATGCAGGATCCCTTTTGGGGGCATCTGTTACCCTCCGATGACGTGATCCTTTGTGTTCCATAAAGAGGCAGTTTTTCCAAGTCGGATCCTTGTCCCAGGGAATCTGCAGCAGGGACCTTCCAGACAGCCTGTATTCCTCCTTCAAGCCCTGAGGCTCTCCACTCTCGCCTCACCCCAGGTGGGTGGGGGTGGGGCTGGGAGGAGGAACCAGTGCCCAAGTACAAGCTGCCAGCTAGGATGAGAGTAACACACTTGCTTCGAGACGATGCCATCCACTCTGACTGGGTAGTCCAGCCCCTCTGGAAGCCCCTTTAGAGATGGCCTAGTTATTTAACTGGGCTGGGCTGGCTGCCAGCTCAGCAAGAGCTTCTAACAAGCTCTGGTCTCCCTGGGATCCCCTGGTGACAGCTAAACATCTTGACCCCGAGGACATCTTGGCCATCCCTTCCTATGCGTGCCTGCTCACCCCAACCCCTGCTTCCTTCTGCTCTCCTCTTGCTTGGTGTAGTGTAGACCCAGCTGGGAGGCAAAGCCTGCACATTGACATTGAACTTGATGCCTGCTTTGAACAGAAAAGTGAACTTTCCTATGGATAAATTGGGTGATTCAAACAGCAAAGACAATTTTAAATTTGGAGTCTGGCTACTGTAGAAGCCAAAGTTTATTTAGCCTATTTCAGATACTGCATTTTACACATTAAATCCTTCCAACTCCCCATGTTATAGAAGAAGAATTTGAGGTCCCAGCACACACAAACACTGACTTGAATGAAGAGCCCACACATCTCATTGCCGTGCTCTTCGGTGTAACCTCCAGAACGCTTTGCACTAAGACCCTGGAGGTCACTCTCATTGTCCCTTAAAGGCAACAGAGCCCCTGCCCCTGGGGGATGGAGGGACATCCTCTGAGCTCGCCTGGATTGACATGCTCCACTGAGGAGCAGAATGTCTAGGAGTGAGAGATCTGGGAAAGAGGAGCCTTGCAATGGCCTTCTTGACCTGTTGGACAACAATGGCCCGGTGGACAGAAGCCCGGTTTGGGGAGGGAGGTGAAATTTGTAGGCCCAGGCCGGCCCCCATATCGGAGGCCTTTCCCAGCCTGCCAGGACACTTGAGGAAGGGGCTAACATCAAAGATGGGGCAGCGCAACCTCTGTTCGAATCTGATGGGGGGCAGGGAGGAGGGGAAGGAAGATGCGAGGGGATGGTGGGGCCATTTCTGCAGGTGAAGCTTCCCAGGACGAAGCAACAAGTCCCCTACTCCGGTCCTATCTTACAGTGTCCCTCCATGAACATTTTCCCACATCTCCTTTTTTTTTTTAAGATTTTTTTTTTATTTTATTTTTTATTTCAGCCTATTTTGAGGCTACAAAAGTTTAGGTTACGTATATTCTCCTTGCCCCACCCAAGTCAGAGCTTCAAGTGTGTCCATCCCCCAGACATTGTGCACCGCACCCATTAAGTGTGTGTATACTCATCCCCTCCTCCCCCTACCATCTGCCTGCACCGGATGAACGTTATCACTATATGTGCACTTAAGTGTTGATCAATTAATACCAATTTGATGGTGAGTACATGTGGTGCTCGTTTTTCCATTCTTGGGATACTTCACTTAGCAGAATGGGTTCCAGCTCTATCCAGGATAATACAAGAGGTGCTAGATCACTGTTGTTTTTTGAATATTCCTACATCTTCTTATCCCATCTCCGCTTACTAGCTGTGTGACATGGGGCAATTTATTTTGTCAGTTTCTCCATCTGTAAAACAGGGACAACAGTCCCCAGCACATAGGGTCATAGCGAAGCTTAGACAGTTTGCTGTGTGTGAAATACTTAGTGCCTGGCACGTAGTCAGTACTCTGTCAGTGTTAGCTGGTAACAGTGGATCTCTTTTGAGACAGGAATAACTAATTAGTTCTTTTTCAGCAAGAGACGCGGCGGCTAGATAAAAGAACTTCTTGACTGTTACACAGGTTAAGACACATCAGAATATTCTACAAAGAAAAGCAGAAGTATCGCCTTCCCTGGAGACCCTTGTAAGAACTATTTTGGTTGAGGTGAAAAATTATAATAAACATTTATTTGAGAACCTACTGCCTGCGGGGCACTTTTGTGTGCATTCTCTCGTGTAGCCCTTAGCTCAGCTCTGCAGGGTATTTTCCCTGCACCGGCTTGGAGAGATTGGTGCCTTGCCCCATTACAAGTGTGGTCCGAGCCTGCCTGCCCTTGCCTGCACCCGCTGACAGGAGATGGACAGACAATATGACCTTTGGAAAACCCCCGCAGCCCAAAGAGTCTCCCTCAAGCCATCCGCAAAATGGAGATCTGAAAATAATCATTCTGGATTGGAAGAGTCTCTCTTGTCGCACAGTAATACATTCTCCCGACGCTGGGCAGAGCCAGGCCGGTCAACCCAGGGCGCTGACTGACAGCTCTGAGCGGAGCTGCTCCGTGGACAGAGGGTGGATGGCGTTGGTCTGCCGAGGCCCGTGGGCAGGGTGATTGCTGAGCTCCCGGGAGAACAGGCGGTCCTTGGAGGCTTTTGACTCACACTTTGTAAATTGGTTTCATGCATGGGCTATCAATGGGGCCCGGGCCAGATAATAGGATTTTCCAACGCAGCTCTCCCTCTCCTCTGCAGCCGTCTAAATCTCCGTGCAGCGCGCCTGGAGGGGACGTGATGTGCTTGGCAGGGCGCGCCCAGGCTCCGCGGCTCTGGCTGGGGCGATGCGCATCTAAGAGGCCATGGTTTAGCGCAGTCTCGGAGAACGGCTTATGTGCTCCACAGGCACGGAGGGGCCGTGTCCCAGGCAGGCCCTGCCAGACAGGCATTGTCAGCCAAGCCTTTCCATGGTGGTGGTGGGGGAGGGTCTTCAGGAAGTGCCCCTGTGTGGGACCGGGCTACTGCTGAGGCGTTGACCACAGGGCACCACCAGCCTCGACTCTCCATGCAAGTCCCTTTCATGCGCCATCTGACTCCAGAGGAGAGGCACATCCGAGCCCGGAAACCCAAGCCGCCCAAATGTAATCGTGGGCTAGAAGCAGGGGCTCGTGAGGGTGAGTTAGTGGGGAAGTGTTCTCCGGAGAAACAGAAGGAAACAGGGTGTGATCTGGGTGGGAGACTAGCTTCAGCCTGGTCCCACTGGGAGCCCAGGAAGATGGATGATACCACAAGGTCAGACCAACCTTGAGGCAAGCAGGCTGGTCTCTCGTACCCTTCTGTCAGTCAGTCATTGCCTGTTGGCTCAGGGTAGGGGGACTAGGGAGGCATGTGGCTAACCTCCGGGGTCAGGTGGCTCTTATGCAGCTGGGGCTCATTCTCCAGAGAAGGGGGCGGCTGTGCCCTTTAGCAGCCAGCACTCACAGGGGCTGGGGGATGGGCTGCGGCAGTCCAGAGAAGGGGACCGGGCATGGCAGGCACCAACAGCATCGCTGCACCATGCCCGTGGAGTACAGCCAGGACACAGCTCAGCTGGAACCCATCAAGAGCCAGCCTGGTGATTCTGACTTCTAGAAAGCCCAAAGGCCAACGCGCCAGACAGCTCTACAATGGGCAGTGTCTGCAGCAGCTTCAGCCATCCCCGTTAACCCTCTTATACTGACACTGCAGAGACAGTGGTTCTCGGATCTGCCCTCTCGTCTTTCCCCCCCAGGGACGTAGGCCTGCAGCTTCCGTCAAGGGCAGGTCTGGGGGCCTCTGCCCGGGCTCCCGGAGCCAGGCCAGCCCCAGCTGCACGCAGGCACACAGGACAGCTATCACAGCCTCCTCCCCTAGAGCCTTTGATACAAGTTTGCTGCTGAAACACAAATATCCGCCTCCGATGCGGAAGAGAGATTAAATTAGGAACAATCCTAATTCTTTCTGGCAGAGAGAAGCGAGCGAGAGCTGTCAGTTCCCCAATGATATATTGTTAAGGAAATCCAGGTTTAAAGGTATTTCATAAGTTTGCTTTTGCCTGCTAATAAAGAGAGTCAGCTAACGGAATCCGATCACCAGGCGAGATCGTAATGAGATAATACAATGTACTCCGCAGAGACCCAGCCAGCTCCTCGAAATCCCTTCGAGAGAGTTTCTGAAGTACCACACGTGATGGGGAAGGGAAGAGAAGAGTGAGAGAGAGAAGGGAAAATGGGCGTAATTAGCCAAGTAGATTAGGTGATTCAACAAAGATCATACGGTCTCAGCAGGCGGGAAAGCTGCGGTATTTATCAACACACCTTGTGGATGTGTCTTGGTCTCCAGGCCCGTCTGTTTCCTCAGTGACTCTCAGGCGTCTACTGGAACAGCTGGCCTGGGTCCTCACCAGGAAGCTGGGAGTGGGCCTCAGGTCCTGGGAAAGGGCTGTGTTCTAAGGGACCCTCGGCCCGGGCCTGAGGTAGCTCAGGTGGGTGTCCAGTCTGGTTGCCAGTTGTATGCTGGGTATTCAGGTTGGGTGGGGGGACAATAGCACTTGGGCTGTGCTTTGATGGCCTTTGGCCCCTGCACTGGGGGGTTATTCTGTGTTTATGCTGTGGTCTGGGGTAGGCTCATTCTGTGTGTGCCCCTGCCTGAGTGACCTGTCTGGGTACAAATGATCAACCTATTTGGCAAAGCAGAAAAGAGGGCCCATCCATGTGCAGAGACAATGTGATTCAAGGCAGTAAAACAAACTTCAAAACTACTGTTAACTACTCAAGCAAGCTCGGCCTCTGTGCCTGTAAGATACTGGGCTATTAGGCTAACGGCCATCTTCTAGCTTCTGTTTACTGCTTGCTTGCTGACCGCAGCTAACCACAGGGCATTATGGGTTGAAATAAGATGCAGAGGAAAAGCACTGAGTCTGGAGCCTATCGGCTAGGACCCGGAACAGGTTAGAACCAATCAGGGGCAGGGTGAAATAAAATGCTGGGGAAAAACGGCGGATAGGGGGCTCACCAATCACTGTAAAGGGCAGATGCATGATCAGCACGCAGAACCAATCACTGTAAAGGGCAGATGCATGATCAGCGTGTGGACAGCTTGTGCGCATCAAGTATAAAAAGCTCACTCCCACACCGTGCGGGGTCCCTGCCCGAATAGAGGCCACTGCGTTGGTGCTCTAGGGCTTGGACCCTAGCTCGAGCTAGTCAATAAAACTCCTCTTGGTGATTACAGCCTCAGTGGCTCAGCCTCTCTGTTCTGTGGTACTGCGGATTCCGGCTCCAACATGCCGAATCTGCCCTCCTTCCCATCCTCACGGGCGCGGGCAAACTTTTTGGTTCTAAACGGCCTTGAGAAACTGACAATGGCTATGAAAACTCTTTCCAGAAAAAGTGCAGACACACATACACACCCAAGTTGTCGTCAGGGGTTTGCAGATTCCAGGAATCCCAGGTTCCAGAACTCAGAGGAGGAGGAGATGTGGACCCCCTTTCCTTAGACTGGTCCTGGGTACACCCTGTGGAGACTAATGTTGCCCAGGCAGGAGGCCATCCAGAGCTGGTCCGCCTCTTGAGACAGGAGGGCTCTGGTTTCGTTTCCTGTGCTGCCCAGGTTGTGTTTTCAGGCCTCTGAGAGTCTTGGGTGAAGGAGACGCCAGCGGTCAGGAGGGCAGGCTTGGTGACCACATGAGAGGGAAGACAGGAAGCAAAGACCAGGAATCATGTCTCTCAGATCCAGGTGGGAGCCTGAAAGATTGTCTCTTGTCTGTGGGGTCTTTGTCACCCCTACTTTGTCCCCTAAATGGCACACAACCCCTTGGAAGGAAGAGGACTTTTGTACTTGCTTTGGAAGGAAGCACAGAAGGGGAGCTGGGAGACTGTGTCCCCTGCTATAGCCAGGCTAGCGGGGAGAGAACCTCGAGGGACGGAGTGGTGGCAGCTACACCAGAGAGGAAGCAGGTGAGCCAAGGCTGTGGGGGCCTGGAAGGGAGGCTAGGAAGGAGGCTGGGCCTAGGGTGTGACTGGGGGAGAAGGAATGCCGGGTTATCACCAACTGGCGGTGCCAACTGCTCACTTCCTGCCAGAGGGCTGGAGGGGCCCTGGGCTGACTGTAGTGATAAGTTCAGACACCAGCCATCAGCTTTGCTGTCCAGATGGGTCTTCCTTCCCTCGGTGATCACTGATGTATCATGTCCCGGTAATTGCGTATTGTATTTTGGCGGTGGTGCGTCCAGAGGAGATTGGAAGTCAGATCGAACCCTCCTTCCCTGGCAGAACATCCATCACGCATTCAGAGGGGCCTGGATGAGGCGGGGAAGGGGGTGGGCACCCCTTCCCCTTGACGAGGGGTGCTCAGATGCAACCAGAAGAAAGCAGAGAGCCACACAGAGAACTCAGAATCCTTTGTGGCCCATTGCCCCAATGGCCGTGCTCACACTGCCTGCGTGTCTGTCCCTGCAGAGGGAGAGCAGGCCATGGTGAGGGGGTGCCCTGCCATTCCAGAGGCCTAGACTCATCTTTCAGTCATTCAGTGACAAGCATTATTGAGCACCACCTACATCCCAGACGCTGTTCCAGGCTCTGGGGTCCAGCAGGGGACAGAAGAGAGCACCCTCATGGAGCAGATGTGACAGTGGCACTCAGGTGCAGATCCTGGTCTGTACGCTGGACCAGATACTGCTCCCTGGCCACGCCCACTTGCAGGACCAGCTGCCGGGTCCCTCCCCCCATCTCTTTGAGCTAGAAGGCAGACATCAGGGTGCATCTTCTTCCACTTTCTACCTCTGTGGGTTCCCGGCCTGGCTCTGGCAGGGCTCTCTGGGTGACCTGTGGCACAACACTTTCCGTCTTGGCTCCTGGGTACTCTCAACTATAGTGGCACCTGCTTTAGGGGTCGTCACATCACCAGGATTTTGTTAGGATCGTGGAACCCACAGAAGGTCTGGATGGAGAAGAGACCCCAGGAATCCTGGGGCCCAATGGCACCATTTCATAAAAGAAGAAACAGAGGTCCAGAGTGGTTCCTACTGAGATCGTGTTTGGGAAAGCTCCCTGTATACGGGAAACTCTGTACATATGAGGGATTGTTTTGCTACAGTTATTTTTCCTTTGAGGCCCACTGGCTGGTCTCCCATGGGCCAAGCAAGGAAAGGAGGCACAAGTCCAGAGCCCTCCTTGCGGGTCCCCAAGTCCTTCATTTGTCCTCAAAGACCTCACTGGCCTCAGGCCCTGTGTGGCTCTTCCTGCTGTGACTGCCCAGTCCCTCCAGGAGGACGGAAGCTGTTTATTGCTTTCGTACATGGTGGGGGAGGCTGGAGTTATAGGCTAATTAAACCACAGACAGATTCCTCAGCAGTTGGCTGGGACCATAAGTGCTGTTACAACAGTGAAAGGCCAGAGATGACAGATGGAGCTTTTTCAAGACTGTGTCACCATCGCCCCCGAACACGGCCTCCACTCCACCCCTCAGTTTCGGGGCCATGCTCCATGGGGCGACTGCTCTGCATCAGGAAAGCCTCTAGATAACTAGGGGGAAAAAGCAAAAATAAAAGACAGAAGGAGTGGAACTGGCTCGACCCAAGCACAACAGCAAGAAATAGCAACCTGACCCACACTGTGGTCTCCATCAATAGAAACCTGTCTGAGATGCTGCTCAAAGGCAGAGTAGGGAAGTTCTTCCCAAAGTCTAACCGAAATTCCTTCTGCTGCCAAGACAACACAGGGACTGGGGAAGGAAGGAGATGACTTGCCAAGGAACAGAGGCCCAGAGCTGGGGAAGGGGTCCTCCGGGTTGATGAGAGACACTCTGGGGAGGTCCCCACCCTTCACACTGGCTGATTGCCAACAGCTACCCTGGTCAAGACTCCTCTCTGTTGCACCATCTTCATCCTACCTTCTCCAGGAAGCTGCCCTGGGTGAGGTCAAACCCGAATCATAACTTTGTTTTCTATGCTACCCACCCGCTGTGAGCACAGGGAGGGAGGAAGAGAAGGGGAAAGGGATGATCTCATCATTTACCCCGTTGGGAAAGTCTCCACCTGGCCGTAGAGTCAGCCGGGTTGGTTTTGAGCCCCTCTCTACCAGCGCCCAGTGGTGTTGGCTGGACAGGTCATTTAACCTTCTCTGGGCTTCTGGTTCCTCCACTGCAGTGAACACAGCCAGATATTCCGGCCTCACGGGGGCATTGTGAAGCTCAGGAGAGATTGTGCATTTACAGCACAGCACCCAAGTGCTTGGTAGAAGTGGATTGTGGTTTTTCGGCCACTCATCAGAGAACACGGGCTCAAGGAGGAGTTAGAACCTTCTTTACCCTGAAGAAGAAATCCCCAATGAATTCTTCATAGCCTGCAGAATCGGGAAGTTCGCCCTAAAGTCTAACCTCATTCCCAGCTGCTGCAGGGCTGCTGAAGGGACAGATCCAAAATAGCAACTGCGAGATGGAGGGGTTGGTGTTCAGGAGAGAGGCCTGGCTCCCCCCGCCCTCCAGCTGGGAAGATGTTATAAATTCGGCCAGTCTGCTTTTCTCTTTCCCGGCTGCCCATGGTCCTCAAAACCTACAAGGTCACCAGGCCCGGCTGGAGTCCCAGCTCGAGCGCTGACGTGATGAGATCTGACAGGCCTGTCTCCCGCTGCCAGCCCAGGGCACGGACGGAGACTGCCAGGCGGCTGGTGGGGCGGAGCGGGGTGGGAGGGGCCACTGTGTCTCGGCCTGGTGGTGGCCCGGGGAGGCCGGTGGGACCAGAGGCGCTAAAAGACAGGAAAGCTGAGGAGCAGGTTTGCGGGAAGCCGCCCCAGCTCTCCCCAGCCCACGGCACACCTCACGCTCTGTGACAGCCACAGCCTTCAGGAGCCGCTGCCACTGGGGTCATAACTGGGCCACCCCGTGAGATGGTGGCCCTGCAGGAAATGGGTGAAAGTGAAGAGGGGCCCCGAGTAGTGGCCGTCTCCCTTCTGCAGACGCTTACGTTGTGCGCCAGAGGTAGGGTTCCCCGTGGGGGCTCGTCTCCCACGCCACGTCCTTTGACTGGTGGGAAGGAAGAGGACCTGACACGTGGAAAGCCCCCGCTTTGTGCCAAGGACTATGCCAACACTTAGGCTGCCTCACTGACTCTTTAGAGCCACGGTGGCCATCAGGGACCCCAGGGGCACAATGACGCGCTCCACTGTGAAGAGAGTTTAGAAATGTTTACAAAGGTGTAGCCGGGTTTAAGGAAACTAGTCAAGGATAGTGCAGGGTCCTCAGACGGTGACAGCAGGGCCAAAAGAAGGGACAGTTGCCGGCACGGGGAGAGACCAGCCGTCCGGGGAGTGCTGCCTGATAAGGCCACGGCCCTTGATCAAGGGACACAGCCGGCTTGTGGGGACCCTGCAGGGGAAGAGTTAGGGAAATAAACCCCCAACTTGCCTGTTCTCCTGTCCTCTAACATTCTGCTGTTGCCACCCACTGGCCTGACCCAACCAGGAGCCAGAGAGTGAGGAAGCTCTCTGATGCCATCCAGCTGGGGGAGCCTTGGGTGGAGGGGCCCGGGCAGAGCAGGTGGAGTGTAGCCCTGGAGCGGCAAGCAGCAGGTGGCCAGCATGACAAGATAGGAATGACTCCCTTCTACAAGTGTCCAAAGTCAACAGCTGATGACAAAGCCAGATCATACGCCCATGTTCTCGCTAATGTCTTCTGTCTAATCTCTTATCTCCAAAAAAGTAAGACAGGAGGTCAGAGGGGATGGGTTGCAGGGTCTTTGTAGCCCACCTGACCTGAGCTTCCAGCTCGCGACAGCTCCTCAGCCCCTGTTACTCTGGTAGCCCCTCCAGTCTACACGGGGGACAGATCCTAGCCCAGCTCAACCTTCAACTGCTCCTGACCTTGAGAAATGCCTTAGGCTCTCAGAGCTTCAGTTTTTGCATCTGTGAAAAAAAACAAACACACGATGCTGTCCCTGATTTCATTACAAATATTTTTAAAGAATGACAATTATACACACAACTCATGAAATTCTTTGGCATTAAAGTCAACCCATAAATGCAAGAGAAGAGCCATTCTTTAATTCAACAAATGTTTATGAAACAAGCTACAATGTGCAGTCATTGTTCCTGGTGCCGGGGACACAGCAGCAAACAAACCAGGCAAGTCTCTGCCTTCAGGGAGGTGACATTCTACTTGGGGGAGACAGACCATGGCCAGACAAATGAATACGCAATATGTGAAATGGAGACAAGTGCTCTGGGGAAAAGAAGCAGGACAAGGCACAGAGGACATGTGGGAGTGAGGGTGACAATTGTATGTGGGGTGTTGGGATAAGAGATCTTTTGAACAAAGATCTGAAGGAAGTAACAAAGAGAGACATATGGAGATCCAGGGAGAGGAAAGAGCAAGTGCAAAGGCCCTGGGGCACAAGCACATTGGGCATGTTTGAGACAGGGAGGAGAGGAGGGGAGAGGCTGGGCCCTACAGCAGCCCAGGTTAGGGGCAGCAGAAGGGATTGAGAAGCAGTGGCCAGGGATCTAGAAGAACCAGACAAGGAGAGCACAAAAACAGACAAAAAACTACAGGCTCATCTCACTTTTGAATATAGCTGCCCAATTCCACGATGAAAAAGTAGTAAATCAAATTGAGCAATGCATTAAAAGAATAGTATCTCAGGACCGATTTGGGCTTGTCCCGGTAACACAGGCTGATTCAATGTTATAAAATGTGTTAATATAGGCCACTGGAGAATAAAGGGAAACTCTATGTGGTCATGTCATTACACAGCCAAAAAGCATTTGATAAAATTCTATATATTTTTTTCATTAAAAAAAAAAAGCCTCAACAAAGCAGGAGGGGAAGTTAAGCTTTCTTAATTATATAATGTTCAGAAAACCTTAGAAACATTTCCCATTCTGTCTGGAAACAATATAGGGATGCCCCTCCTATCCAGCAAGATTTAAAGGAAGAATAAGAAGGATGGAAGGGAAAACTATTATTTTCAGATGATATGATCATCTCCTAGGAAATCCAGAAAATGAAATGACACACTGTTAGATAATAAGATTCTAGCACAGTAGTGGCGTATTCGAGTAGCAACCAAAACTCAAAGCTTCCCTCCAAGCCACTAATTAAAAATAGAACCATTCAAAAATTTAAAAACAAACAATAACAACAGCAAATGTCTCTAAGGTCTCAAGGAATAAACACGATAAGACATGAACAAGACTTTTATGGAAAAGCTGTAAAACTCTACTGAGTATCATGTAAGAGGATCTAAATAAATGGTGAGAAATCTAATGTTCCTGGATGGGAAGTCTCAACACTGTAAAGATGTCAAGTCTCCCCAGATTCAAAGCAACCCCTGACAAAATCCCAACAGAATTTTATAGAACCTAATAAATGTAATTTAAATTCATCTGGAGGAGAAAAGGAACAAGAATAGCCAGGCGGTTGTTGAAAAAGAAGTATGATGAAGAGGGATTTACTTAACCAGCATAAAATATGTTATAATTACATAAGCCACAGTCATTAAAACAGTAAGATGTTAGCCTAAGAATAGACGAGCAGATAGGAAACAGATCATGTGTGCACAGGAGTGTGTGATCGCATTTCTGATGAACAACCAGAGGATGGACTATCCGCAGATAGCACAGGGACAGTTGCTTGTTTTATCAGTTTAGTCACTGCCTGCTGCCCGTGAAAGAGAACTTGATTCAACTAGGCTACAATAGTTAAAAAAATGTATTGCTCATGTAAGGAAGTGCTCAGTAGAAAAGGTGGTAGCCAGGCTTCCAGGCTGCCTTAGTCAAGAGCCCTGGCTCCATCCCGAAGTTTCCTGCACAACCGTGGGCCTCTCTATATGTCAGCCTCATCCACAGGCTGGCTTCCCTGATGGCAGCAAAAAGCCATTGCCACTCCTAGATCTACATGCACAAAACATGATGTCCAAAGGAAGAAAAGGGCCTTCCCTCTCCCCCAGGGATCATCTTGTAGAAGTGAGCAAAGTATTAATATTTTCCCAGATGCCCTCAGTAAACATCCCTCTCCTAGACTGGGCCATACACTGACCCTGAACTCATCACCGTGACAGGCTTCATGCCATGCTCTGATGTTTCAGGGGGATGTGTAGGATCACCCTCAAACCCATAAGGCCCAGCCCTGAAGCCCAGGCCATAGATGGGGATGAGGTGGAAGCCTAAACGAAAATATAGGGAAGGAGGAAATAAATAAGAAGTGGCCACCGATAATAGGGCACCAAAGATACTCATTTGGGAAAAAAAAATCAAGTTAGAGCCTATTTCCCACCACATACAAAATAAATTTCAAGTTGACAGAAGAACTACACCAGAGAGGGGAACACTATAAAAATGTTAAAAGAAAACATACTTATAACCTTGGGATAGAGAAGACCTTCTTAGGGAAGACACAAAAAAACAAAAACTCATAAAAGAACAAAATTGATAAATTGACTATGTCAAAATTAATTGTATTTGTCTGACAAAAAAAAAAAAGGAAGGAAGAAAAACAAATCCTACAAGCAAAGTTAAAGGTAATTTACAGACGGGGAGAAATAGATGAAGCATGCATAACAGATATGAATTACTATAATATCCAGGACATATAAAGAGTTTCTACAAAATGATGAGAATAGGCAGAAAATAGGAACAAGTAACTCATGGAAGAGGAACTATAAATAAGCACTGAGCGTATGAAAAATGCTTACTAAAAATCAGGAAAATTCAAATGAAATATTTTATTTTGGTAAAAACTGTAATACTGATGATATCCAGTGTCCCAGAGAGTGTGGGGAAATGGGAAGTTCAATGCTGTGGGGAGTATAATCTGGCAGAGTATTTGTTCAAATTACGCATGCCCTGACCCTTCTCCCAGGAACTTCCTTCTAGGTGTTTATCCTGGAGAAACCTCCTTTACACTTACAGAAAAGCACGAACAAAGATGTTCTTTGTTATATTGTTCCTAGTAGTGAAAAAATGTTAGTGATCCAAATGTCCAGAAGAGGAAAATTGTTAATAAAACATATATACATAATATGTATTTGTAAACTATATACATATACATCTATGATAGAATATTATTTAGCAGTTAAAACGAGGTAGTCTGTAGAGAGTGAAAATGAAACATCTTTAAGTCATATTTTTAAGAGAAAAGAGCAAATTGCAAACCATATGTACCATATTTTACCATTTACATAAAAAACAAACAAAAGATCCTACATGTTTCTACTTGTGTGTGTATGTAAAATACATAGGCAGCTGTCTGTGGGGACCCACCCCAATCCCTCGTCACCGCTAGGAAAAGGGCTGGAGGGGGACGGTGGGAAGGGGACACTTAGGCTTTGTCAGTACTCATGGATTTCTTAAACATAACTGTGTATCTCTTGGACAGTCAAAAATAAATTTAAACATTCAGTGTTTCCTTCGTGCATTTGCTGAGGGCGTGCCATCTGCGTGTTCTGGCTCACCCACTTTCCGTTCTGCCACCTCGGATGGAGGAAGCACAGGTTTCCGGTTCCTCTCCTCCAGGGCTCCTTGGGGAATCTGAGGATGGGTTTGGATTTGCAGAGCCCCCTAAGCACTAGGCATGGCTTGGTTGCAAAGCACATGGGTTTTGGTGCCAGAAGACTTCACAGTCCGAGTTGTGCAACTGGCTATGTGACTTTGGCCAAATGAATCTCTCTGAGCCTCAGTGTTTCCATCTGTAAAGAGGGCTCACTAGTAAGAAGAATATCTACCTTGAAGGGCTCTTTGGAGAATTGAATGGACATCAAAACTACTGGACACGAAATATATTTTTAAATTTGGAAATACTATTCTAACACCAGGGTTAGGGATTGTCTATTCTTTCCAAACACCCGTCCTGCTCCCCTCTGTTAACAAGAGGACCAGTTCCCTCCCCCTCCTCTCCTGTCTGCCCTCTCGCCCTCTGTGTGTGCTCACTGGAGCTGCGCACTCCGCGAACAGTGACCCCTGGTTATTCGTTTGATTAAGTCTTTGTCTCCCCTAGTCTCCATCCGCACACCTGTTAGCAAATAGCAAAGGCTGCCCTGCCTCTGGGCAGCCAGCAGTTCCCCTGTGGCCCTGAGCCAGCTGAGGGCTGAGCCCGCCCTTCCGCTGCTGTCTTTGTTAGCACGGGACTGGCAGCTTCTTAGAAGCCAGCTGGGAAATGTCTTCTGAACTACACCAGAGGAGCAGATGTTTAGCAATGCTTCGGCCCTACTCTTCCTCGGGCCCAGGCCTTCATTCACACCTGCTTCTCAGGGAGCAGCGAGCTGCCCAGATCCACCTTCCTCCATCCCAGGGCAGACGGAGAGGGAGGGAGAGGAAAATCACTTCTGACTGCTACCAGTCTATTGGCAGCCAGGTCACCAGCCCCTGGCCCCTGAGATGCAGCCGTGGACAGGAGATGGGGAAGCAATATCCTGCCTGAAGTGTCTCCTGCTGCTCTCTATTTCATTTATTAGTCTGTCGCTCTCCTCCAAAAATCGAGTCTATCACTCTTGAGCCCCAGGCGTCTCTGTCTTCCTCTCTCTCTCTCTCCCTCTGCTTGAGACCCAAGGAAACAGAAAGCCTGAGAAGACTGAGCACAAGTCCCTTCGTCTTCCCCAGCGCTCCTCCCCTCCCTGCTCCCCGAGAGGCACCAGCACACGCCCGCAGCAGTGTGTGCAGACAGGCGCGCACACGGCCCCCAGGAGTCACCTTGCAGAGTCAGAAGATCACTCGGACGTCCTCCTCTCCAGCCCCTGCCTTTGGCCAGGAGGGAACCTGAATCCCTCTTGACCTTCAGTTTTAAAGACATCTAAGAATAAAGATTCCATCACCGCTAGTTATCCTTTAAGACCTGGCTCCAGCATCACAGCCCCTGTGAAGCCAGCCAGAGCCCTCTGTCCTTCCCCATGGCGCCTCTTCCCTGGTGCCTCCACTCGCACCACGAAAGTGCAGCAGTTGTAGAACTCACTCCATGGACTTGCATTTCATGTCACATCCCCATCTCCTCCACCACATGTGCCATCTGTCTCTACAACCTCTACACGTCACACAGTGTTGGCACATGTTAGACATACATCGATGGATGCCAGACAGTTGGATGGACAGATGGACAGATGAATGGAAAGCCTCCTGACAAGGACTGAAGGTTTGTGTTCTCCTAAAATTCATATGTTGGAATCCTAATCCCCAATGTGATGTTGTTTGGAGGTGGGCCCTTTGGGAGGGGATTAGGTCATAAAAGCAGAACCCTCATAAATGGGATTAGTGCTCTTATAAAAGAGGCCCCAGAGAGCTCCCTCTGCCCTTCTGCCATGTGAAGACACAGTGAGAAGGCAGCATCTATAAACTAGGAGGTGAGACCTCACCAGACACCAAGGCACCTTGATCTTGGACTTCTTGGCCTACAGGACTGTGAGAAATAAATTTCTGTTGTTTATAGGCAACCCAGTCTATGGTATTCTGTTATAGCAGCACAAATGGACTAAGACACTTCCCTTGCTCATCCTCCCAGCTTCTAAGAAGGAATGTAACATAAATCCTTCCTGCTTCTCATTCCTGCAACAGTCATAACTCCGTTGGTCTATGCAGTTATATCTAACTGAGTATCTTCATAGATATTATTGCACTTGATAGGCCAGTAGTTCTTCTCCTTCCGGGGAGCCCAAGCCTCTTTGGGAGGAGGAAAAAGATTGTGAACCTCAGAAAAATGTGCAAATGCACAATTTTCTTAATAAGTGGCTTGCAGGCACTCCTGAAGAGTACCAATGGAGTCCCCTGGGCATCCATGGAGCCAGGTTCAGAATCCTGCCAGGGTGGTCTACACAGAAACCAGTGTTCTTTCCCCTGCATACACAGCCCCGGGCTTCTTAAGATGGTGGGAATCTGCCCTTCATTGGCTCTCATGGGCCGAAGATCATTTCCAAGATTCTCTCACTCCATTTTATGCCAAAGTATATACTCGTTGCCCACAAAGTAAGTAGATGGGGCTCCCAAATTTTATATTGATAATAAGCAGGTCCCTTCTTGGGGTTAAATATTTGGTATTGAAAACAGGGCACCCAATGGAAGTGCTTAGGCTTCTTGGGCTGATGTCCCTAAAGGCGCCCCTGGGCTGGCCGGGCAGCCACGGCACGTGGTGCAGAGCTCATCTGATGCTCACCGGCAGCAGCAGCAGGAGTGCTGTGTCCACGCTTCTTTGTCCGCAGCATCCACCAGGCAAAGTCTGCAGCCTGAGGCCTGGGGGGGGGGGAGGTGGGCGGGGGCTCAGCCCTTCTCCGCGGCCAAAAGCAATGAGGTTGAACTTTATATTTATTGATCACAGCTTCTCTAGACCTTTACTATCATTTAACTCTCGCTTCTAGCCAAATCCCCTTTATCTCTTTTTGCCAACTTCACTGCCCAGAATCGTTTTTTCCTCACACCGTAAACACATTTCCATTTCAGCAAACAGCCCGCCCGCTGCGAGATCCTCTCTGGGTTTATTTTTCTCCCCTATCCTAGAACCTCCTCATCGTGGAGAAGTATTAAAGGAGGAGGCAACCCAGAAGGGTTAAACTAACCCAGTAAATAAATATTGCAAGTTCTCCATTTCTGGAGCAACTTCAAGGTGGGGAGCTATGATAATTCAAAGAGAATTTCTTTTGCCTTTTGAATGAGCTGAGGATCTTTCCATATGCAAATGGAAAGACAATCATCTCTCTAGATTGTCCAGAAATGCTGAACATTTAAAAAAAATGATACATATTTAAGATAAAATAAATAATAAAGAATTAAGTTGCAACTCAAAGGCCAGTCTTCCAATCTCCTTCTCCCCTTATCCAGACCCACTTCGTGCGGGGGGACGACCCCAGGCAATGAATCGTGGAGAGAAACAGCCTACGCGGACATGCTTTCCCTCCCTCCAAACTCTCTCGTGTCTGACTCATCTTCTAATGAGGTTAAGTGTGCTGCACTTCGATTAGCTAGAAATCTGAAGGCCCCTCTCTCTCTTTCTCTCTGAGTCAGGCTAGATGAGGAACAGTTGCTTCGGGACTGGAAGCCTTAGCACACATCTTCGAGAGTTGCTGCAGCTCCCTGCCTCACATCCCGGGAGCACACAGCTAGAATACAAATAGAACCAGACCATTGGTAGAGCCGGGCTTGATAGGGTGCAAACAGAAAGCAACTTCATTCATTTTGCTATAGCCTCTTCCAGCACATTCTTTCCTGACCCTTGGGGGACCTCTTTGGAATATCTCATAGCTTTGGGGGTTACTCTCAGGTTAAAAAAAAAAAGCCCACCAGTCTACTATCAATGCCTTCAATTCTTACTCTATTTAAAACTCCCTCCCCCAGCTTGGGCCTGCTCAAGGGGGCACCTGGGGGCTGGGGAGGTGTGGTCATTTTTATTATTCTCCTCCCTCTACCTCTTCCCCAGCTAATTGCCCCCACCCACAGGTCAGGTAGGATGGAGATGGGGGAGAAATAAAAGCCAACTAAGGTGCTCCCTGACTTATGGGATGTTGGCATGACACCCATGCCCTCTGGGCCTGGCAGATTCCAAATGTCAAATCTTTCTCTTGCCATGGGCTTATGTGGGCTCTCTCACCTGTCATTTCCTTGAATGGAGCGAGGCTGCTTAGGATCCCTGCCCACTTAGGATCACTGCCCACTCCCGTCTTGAAGGCAGGGGCACACCCAGCCTCTGGCCCTAGCATGAAGCCTTCAGAGTTCCTGGCATCCCTCTGTGAGGTCTACCCCAGCCCGCAGGACCCATGCAGCTCCATCCCTGCCCTGCCTCCTCAGGCCCGGCCAGCCCCAGCCAAGCCCTCTGCGTGGTTCTCTTGAGGTCCCTGCACTCGGTTAGCTGGCTGGGGAGCAGCCCCCTTCAGCCCACTGACAGCTCTCCTGGAAGGAGCCTCTGGGTCCTATTTTCATACCCTCGAGAAGGACAAGGAGCCAAGGGTTACAAAACCAGTTTCACAAACTGTTTTTGTCTATAAAATACGGGTAAGGTCCCTATTTCCAGGCTGTCGGGAACGCATGGGCAAATGGCTGGCCGGTCCCAGCCGCATAGGAGGTGTCCCGTGAGCCCTGGAGAGCCCGGTGGCGAGGGTGCGGCTTCGGCACTGCTCTCGGCTTTGGTGCCTTAGCTACGTCCTGCTTCCCGGGAGCCTGTCCCCTACCCACCCGAAGTGTGAGGCTGAGCTTCTCAGGGCCACCCATTCATTCACCCACAGGGGTTCTTTGAGCATCGCCTGTACGCCAGGCATTGCACAGGGCGCTGAGGATAAGAACATTTGCAAGGCACGAGACTTGCCCTCTGTGATTTCTCCCCCTAGTGTTTGAGGGAAGACGGATGTGCAGATGCACCACCGCACCACAGCACGAGCCATTCGAAGCGATGGCCAGAGGAGGGGCTGATGGAGGGAGCTGCCGGGAACTCCGTGTCCCTAGGAGGGGCATCAGGGCACAGCAGGGAGCCCAGTGGCCGGACAGCATGGTGGGTGTCCTGCAGGCTGTGGACATCACTCACCCAGCCTTCTCTCATGCGCAAGGGGGCCCTGGAATGGCTGCGTCTCAGTGGGCACATTTGCCCAGGTGGAGCGGACATCCTGATGCACAACCGGGACAAGCTTTCACCAATGCTGACTGCACACCTTCCACGTGGCTGGACTGAGGCAGGGATTTTCTCAGCAAACCCAGAAATAGGCACCCTTACCCCTATTTGTAGATAAATAAATGGGTTGAAATACATAAGTGAGTCTCCGCATACAGGAAGCAAATGCGCTTCCAGCCCTGTAGAAGGCCGCCTGCCAGTTGGAGGGAACAAATCCCTGGCCTTTAGCTCCCGACACCAAGAGGTTTTCACCACTCACAACCTTTTCCTCGAAATACCATAAAGGGAAGTTTATCGAGCTCCAGGTTCTTTGCGTTTTGTTTAGAGACAGAGATAAAAATGTGTTCATTATCCCATCCGGGGCGGCTCAAATGAGAGAAAAGTGCTTCTGTATCAGGCAACGCGAGCCACCCAAACCTTTTTACTTCTATTAAAAAAGCATGAAGGTAATTTACCGGGATGTGCCTGTCACAGTTTGAAAAGCAGAAAGGCCTCTTTTATCTCCTGCTTTATTTACAGGTGCAGCTGGTGACAGAGGCAAGTGTGTTCCAGCGCCGCGACTCGGAGGGGCCGTGGGCAGACAAAGCAGCTGTCAGACACTCCCCTGCTTGCTGCAAACCAGCACAGCGCGGTCGCTGGCAAACACAGGCCCGTGTCTGGTCCCACCCCACGAGGTCCCCGGCAGACACAGCCGACCCCGCTGAAGGAGCTCTGGGTTTCTGCTGACTGCCCTCTCACCCCAGCTGGAGAGGGGACAGCAATTTGGGGGCTGCTGTTAGGAAATGGGCGGAGTGAGTGGAAGGGAAGCATCCAGAAGGGCCTTCTGTTTCCACGAACCTGATAGGCAGAAGACAGGGCCTAAGGGCAGCTCTGACATCAGTCCCTTTTCCAGAACTTTTAGTGATAGGACACTAATGTCTCTGGGGTGGCTTCTGTGCTGTGTCTTCACTGGAGCTGTCTTTCGACACTTTGATGGAAAGTCTCTCGAGGAGCTTCCAGGCACTGTTTCCACCGTTGTCATCTTTATCCCTGTCCCCACAGAGAGAACACAGAAGGGAGAGTGGGAACTTGGTTCGTGCAAATTAATGCCAGGCCAGGATCCACCTAGGTGTCAGATTTGGCCATCGAAGGTGCTTTGTCCCTCGGTCAACGACATTCCTGGGCCCCCACCGCAGCAGTCAGGGTGGGCATTAGGGACTGGGGACACTGTGTAGATGAGGGGTGATCTCATGCCCAGTCTACTGGAGACAGGCAAGGAAGGAAAACACCAAAACACGAGGCTGAACAAAATCAGGAGGAAGCAGAGGTGCTGGCAACACGCTATGGGGGCCCAGAGAAGGGATTAATTCCAAGCTGAGACTCGGGGAAGGAGACTCTCCCCCGGGTTGTAAGGAATGCAGGGCTTTCAGGAGAAGCCTGGGTGAAGCAGTACCTTGGCCCTGTGCTAGGGTTTGGCGGGGGCACCGTCACCCCTACCAACGGTGCCCATCGCCTGGTTCAGCCTCCCTGGCCCTCGGTACCCTGGTGCCAATGTCTGATCCCAGTGACCTGGCCAGTGGCCGGGAGCATGCCCCCAGCGAGAACATGTGCTCTCAAGTGGCCAGGACTCAGGGAGCCCCGCATGCCGGAGGCCACAGCTGAGTGGGAGCCTGCAGAGCCACAGGCTGAAAGCTAGAAGTGGGTTGGGGCAGATTCTGAGTTCAAACTATGGGAGGAGGGACACTGGGACCCACAGCTTCCCGTCTCCTCCACTACAATTGAGGGCCAGTAGCAACTTTGCATTTTTTGATACAGAAAGCACTGCACAGTCGGAATTTCTTAGCATGGTCTTCACAGCCCTTCCCAGTTGGGTGCCGGGCTGACTCCTCCCCGTAAATTCCCACCCCACCCCTCTCTGTACCCTGTGCTCCAACCTCAGTGAGCAGCTTCTTATTTCCCTAAACATGTCACCTCTGCCTGTGCTTTCATTGGGGACCTCCCAGGCTGGGCATAAACCTGCTCTTTCCTTGGTGCTTTGCCCTTTCGGAGAGACCTTTGCCCCCATTGGGTCTCCAAGGCAGATGTGATTATTCCCACTCTCCAGTTGGGGGCTGGGGCCCAGAGAAGTTGGGCGGCTGGCTCGATGGAAGCCGTGCCTCACTGTCCCATCTCCTAATTCTGAGCCCGGAGCTCCATCCTCCACCACAGTGGCTCTAACCTATTAATTTCCCAAGATCCCTTTTATTGTTTTTCCTTCCACAGACCCCAGGGACTCCTATGATGTCATCCCCAGCCAATCTGAGCTCCCGAGCAGCATGAGATAACCACTGTTAGTACGCCGCCGAGTTGACACAATCCCAGCTAAAAGCAAAGAACCCGATGTCTTAGTTGGGCTGTGCAGCCCGCGCAGATAACAGTATGATTTCTGTGGGCTATTTCAGACACTGACAGAAGCTCTCAGAGCCTTATTACTATTTTCCCTGGGGGTCCAAAGACCTTGGGAACTACTGCACTATTTCTGCAGTGACCACAATTTTCCGGAGAAAAATCAGGACTCGTGGTGTGACAACTATGAGAACACGCAGGGGGTGATGGGGTGGGCTGTATGACATTCAAGAAATCTGGAGCAGATGGCTATTCATTCATCACTCATTTGCTCTTTTATTAAGCGCCTACTCTGTGCTGAGTGCTGTGCTGGGTACGGGATAGTGAAGACCGGGACGTGGCTTCTGCCTTCATAGAGCAACCGGTCAGTTTACACATAAGGTGCAGAGCAGAACAAAGAGTGAGAGTCTGGGGGGATTATGAAAGGCCACCTGGAGAAGGTGGCATCTGAGCCTAGTTTTGAAAAAGAAGCAGTAATTTGCCATGGATAGGAACAGAAGGTTAAGAGGGAAGAGTGTGAATAAAGGCTTAGGGGTATGAAATAGCAAACAGTCAGGTGCAGTCCCCTGTGGTCTTTATAAGATGAACACAGAGACAGAGAAAGAGATGAAGCTGGAGGGCAGGAAGGAGCCAGGCCACAGAAGGTCGTGAGTGCCAGGCCTGGGGTCCTGAGTCAGCCCACCCCTGTCCCCACCCGCACGCCCCACCTTGGCTGACCCATAACAACCAGGCTTGACAACACCACGTGTTCCAGGCAATACTCCCAACCTCCACCGTCTGGTTTTCTCCCCTGCCTCTGCGATTCCAGGCTCTGGGTGCGCGTGAATCCATTCGTTCACTCATCACAGCAACAAACGAGACAGAAGTAGTCCCTGCCCTTTTGTGGTGTTTAGTCTAATAGAGAAGCCAAACATTAACCCAATAACCAGATGCATAAAGATAACTTACAAATATCAAATATAATATCGAGGTAATTTTTAAAAAATTAGAAATATCCAATGTAAATTATAGTAAGTGCTATAAAGACGAGCTATGTACCTGGTGTTATAAAAGCTTAAGAAAGACTTAATCACTCAGAGAGGTGGGGAAGGCTTTCCAGAAGTAATAAAAACTGAGCTGAGACTGTTGGACAAATAGAAGTTAATACCGTGCTTGCTTTTGGCCCCTATGAGGTTGCTAACCTATTTGAACTCCCTTCTTTGGCATTGGACTTAGCATCTTACTGAGCCCCAGGCTTTGCTTGGTCCCCTGATTTTTCTAACTCCTCCAGCCTAGCCTGAGAGAGCACTTTTTCCTGCCCCAACTTAACTCCTGCCCCTCCCAGGGCAAACTCTGACCTTAGGGCGAAGGAGAGCCATTTAGGGGCTTCCAGCAGGGACTGACATCTCAATCATCCAGAGTCCTCCTGCAAGTATCCAGGTACACCTCTGTTTGGGTGAAGGCCTCCCAAGCTGAACCTGTCTGAACCAAACTCTCACCCGGCCCACCCCACCGACTGGCCAGAACTCCTTGGGTCTTCTCCATATAAGGAAGGGGCAGTTCCAGCCTTCCAGATGTTCAACCAAAATCCTTAGACTGAGTCTTGGCTCCTCCTCAGTCTTGGTGCTCAGTGTGCAATCTGTCACAAATTCCTCACCCATTCTCCTTCAAAATATATCTCCCCACTCTGACCCCTTCTCACCACTCCACGGCTGCGGGCCAGGTCCACCTGCTGCCCCTCTGACCTGAACTGATGCAGTCGCCTTCTAATTGCTGTAGACTCTTCTGCAGCAGTCTGAGAGACTCGTCCAGGACAAACGATGGCTCCTGCCCCCTCCCTGCTCTGCCCCCTCTGATGGCTTCTGTCTCTCTCACCATCAAAGCCAAAGTCCTCACAAGGGCTCACAAGATCCTCTGCCATCTGCCCTCCTAACACTTCCCTGCCCTCACGTTGACCATTCTCCTCTCCAGCCATGCTGGCCTCGTTGCTGCTCAGACCCAGAAAGCACGTGGTTCCCTCCATCTGGAATGTTCTCTCCCCACCCCCAGATACTCACAGGGCTCACTCTCACTCCATTTGTCTTTGCTCAAATGTCACCTTCTCAGAGACACCTTCTCTGTGCCCCTCTACAGCACAGCACTGCCCTGTGGGCACCTTTTATCCCCTTGTCCTTCTTTATTCTCCTTCCTAGAACTCACCATCACCGGACATATAACTATTTATTTGTTTATTGTCTGTCCCCCCTGCCCCCACCCACCCAACTAGAAGGTAAATTCCACCAGGAAAAGTCTATTTATGTCATTCATTTCCATATCCCTAACGCTTAGAACACACGTGTTACGCCTAGAACATAATAAGCAGGCAAGAAACATTTGTTAAGTGAATAAATGTTTAACTCTGTGCTTTTAAGGGGTCACTTTGGGTGGAAAAAGAAACAGAGAGAGACAGCCCTGGGGACGATGAGTGACCTGGGAGCTTCATGCTGTCCCTCAGGGAGGCAAAGTTGGGGGCGATGGAGAAGAGAGGATGCCCTTGAGGAGAAATTGAGGTGCAGAGTTGGCAGGACCTGGAAGCTGCCTGAGTCAGGGGAAGGTCACGGCAGGATCCAGATGGCTCTCCAGGCCCTGCCTCAGTCACCAAGCAGCTGTTCGTGCCTCTGACCAAGAGAGGAGGTGCAGCAGGTTGAGCAGGTTTGGAGGGAAGGTGAGGAGTGGCTTCAGAAAGGTGGGGGGTGAGATGACAGTGGACATCCAGGAGGGGTGGCCAGTAAGCAGCTGGATATACAGGTCTGGGCCTCAGCAGTGCACCAGGGACGGCGATGTGGTCAACGGCACAGTGGTGCCTTTTAAAGTAAACGGTGTATATTGAGTCACCTGGGAAGACAGTGTAGAGTGAGAAGAGGAAAGAAAGGACACATCCCTAGGGAGCATGGACAAGCGAGGAAAGGGAAGAGAGTAAGAAATAGAGACTAAAAGAAACTGGTGGGAGAAGTGTGGGGACAAGGGTGTCGTGGCAATAGAGGAAGAATCGAGTGTTCAGAAGAAGGGAGCAGTTACCAGCGTCCAATGCCAGGGACAGCGAAAGAAAGAGGAGAGCTGAGAAGGGCCTGTTCATCGTGAAGTATGGAGGTCAGACATGGCCTCGGCCGGACAAGAGTCACAGCGTGCAAGAACAGAAGCCGGGCTACTTCTGTGGAAGAGACATGGGAAACAAGAAAAAAGAGGTAGTGAGGAGAGACTACTATTTCAAAGAACTTGGCTGAGAAAAGGGAGGAGAAAGGGCTCTAACTACAAAGGAACCTTGGTGGTCAAGAGCTTTGTTTCACCGCATGGGATGACTTGAGCATCTTTATGGGCTTGGGGTAGGAGCCAGAGGGGAGCCAGGTGGGCTCCAGGTGGTGAGGGGCTGCTGAAGGAATGCAGTCCCGGTTGGAGGGGCAGAGAAGATGCACACAGTGGAGAGAAGGTGTGTGTTGGGGGGAAGGGGCCCCGGAGCCCACACTCTAACCATAGCCCAGCGACTCCCACCAAGGCTGGAAGATGGGACAGGGACATGTGGAAAATACACAGGACTCCTGTAACTGAAACCTGTGAACTAGGGCGCAATCAGCAACTGAGTGATGAACACGGTGTTGCAGGAGAGACTGACATTGGCCAGACCAAGTGGGTGAGTAAAGGGAGACTTTCTGGAGGAAGCAAAATGTAAGAAGACTGTTGAAGAATACAGGGCTTGGGAAAGGACCTCCTGGCCCAGGGAAAGGGCTGGTTTGGAGCCTTGGAGAAAGGTAGAGGGGGAGGGAGAGGAAGCTATGCTTGGCCCGACAAGCTCACAGGCAGGTGCACAGAGGGAGAGTCTAGTGTAGAAGTCAGAATGTGAGCTAGGAAGGCAAGATGCTAAGTTCACACCGGGCTCCGTTACTACCTCACTGTGTGTCTTTGGGCAAGGTATTTAATCTCTCAGCGTCTCGGTTTCCTCATCTGTACAATGGAGATCATAGCAGGTGATGTGCTTGGTGCTATTATTCTTCAGGCAGTTGTAACCACAACTCATAATTTAATGCTCAGATAGCCTCATGGGCCCACAGTCTGTCTGTGTCATATGCAAACAGACAGCTAGAGATATGTGTCCAATAACACTTATCACTTATACCTACTTCCTACACTGGCGGTACCCAACCTTTTTGGCACCAGGGACTGGTTTCATGGACAGGGGTGGGGGATGGGGTAATTGGTTTCAGGATGATTCAAGCACATTACATTTATTGTGCACTTTATTTCTATTATTATTACATTGTCACTTGCCACTCACTGATAGGGTTTTGATATGAGTCTGTACGTAATTGATTTATTATGGTCTCTGCTGTCAAACCTCTGCTAATGATGATCTATATTTTCAGCTGCTCCCCAGCACTAGCATCACCGCCTCAGCTCCACCTCAGATCATCGGGCATTAGATTCTCACAAAGAGCACTCAACCTAGATCCCTCGCATGTGCAGTTTACAGTAGAGTTCTCACGCCTATGAGAATCTAATGCCACCGCTGATCTGACAGGAGGTGGAGCTCAAGTGGTGATGTGAGTGATGGGGAGCAGCTGTGAATACAGATAAAGCTTTGCTCACTTGCCCGATGCGCATCTCCTGCTGTGTGGCCCAGTTCCTAACAGGCCATGAACCAGTACTGGTCCGTGGCCCAGGGGTTGGGCACCATAGTCCTACACTATCAGCAAATATAATTTGGCCACCTTTGCCTCTGAGGCAGGAAAACAGTGAAATTGCTCATTTCTAAACTCTCAGTCCTAAAATTGGGGCATCCAGGTGGCCGCTGTGCCTGTGGGAATGGAGAGGACAGCAGGAAGCTGTAGATGCCAAGTGTCTAAACCATCACCTTCCTGACAGGTCTTTGGCTCAAAAAAACCCAGTAATAAAGGGCTTGAGGATCCAACAGAAAAACGTGGGGATTTTGAGTAGCATTTCCTCCCTCTCAACTCCCCTCCAGCCCATAGAAGGATGTTTGTTTTCTCTCCAATATTCATTCTCCTCTTCTTTCAAAGCAATAGAACTTTCCTGGGCATGTGGCCACCAGAGCAGAGGCTGCATACCATGCCTCCCTTGCAGCTAAGTGTGGCCATGTGACTAAGTTCTGGCCAATGGCATGCAAGCAGACGTATTGTGTGGCAGCATCCAAGAACATTCCTTAAAATACATCTGGCATGTGTGTCCTTTGCCCTCTACTTGTCCTTTCTCCATGAAGCCACGTGGACTGTAGATATGATGACAGCCGTCTTGGACAGTGAAGACAGAGCTGTACCATAGAGATGGCAGAACAGCGAGTTGGCAGGATCACAGAGCCCTGGGGAGTGTGTGGACCAGTTTCCATCCCTGACATTCCCTGCTGCCTCCAGATGTTCACATGAGAGAAATACCAGCTCCCATCAATAAAGCCATTGTTACTTTGGTTACTTGTAGCTGAATCTGATCCTAACTGAAGCACAACCCCCCAGGCAGCTCGGGCGCTGGGACCACTTTCTGTAGCAATCTTGACTGTCCCTAATTCAAATGAGTGAACGGAGAGGATCTACTGCTCCTGACCCCCAGCCTCCATCTGGCCAGAAACTTCCTTGGAATAACAATAGCAACCTGTGTAGTGCTTTGTTATTCACAATGTGCTTCCTCAAACAGGAGCTCATTAGATTCTCCCAGAAACTCTGTGAGGAGGCCAGGACTGGTGTTTCTGTGCTTTCCATTTTCAGAGAGAAGGGAACTCAGGGAAAGGAGTTTCAGTATTTTGCACATACCACACAGTCAATAGGAGTAAAGTCAAGAAACCCAAATCTCCCAGCCCCAAGCCCAGAGTTTTTGCCAGAACAGAAAGAACTGGGAAAAGAAGGGTCTTACTGCCAGAAGGGTACAGTGTGGGATCTTTTTTTAAAGATATATTATTTTAATTTCTTTAGACATTTTTCTCTTTTTCTATTGTGGCAAAAAAGAAAACCACACATAACATGAGATCTACCCTCTTACCAAATTTTTAAGTGTACAAGACATTACTGTGAACAATAAGCACAATGGTGTGTAGCAGATCTCTAGAATTTTCCATCTGCACGACTAAAACGCCATACCCACTAAACAGCAACTGTCCATTTCCTCCTCCCCAGCCACTCCCGTCCATCACAATTCTACTTTCGGCTTCCATGAGTTTGACTACTTTAGCTACCGTCTATGAGTGGATTATGCAGTGTGCCCTTCTGCAACTGGCTTATTTCACTTAGCATCATGACCTCAAGGTTCATCCATGTTTTCTTCTTTTTTAAAGATGAGTAATATTCCATGGCAGCATTATTCACAATAGCCAAGATGTGGAAGCAACCTAAATGTCCACTGGTGGGCGAATGGATAAAGCAAATGCGGTGTGCACAGACACCGAGGGCTGCCTCACCACGCCCAGGCGGCACATCGCACCTCCAGTTCCATGTGCAGGTAACCAGAGGCCGGAGAGAGCTTCCAGAGATGGCTGGAGAAGCTTCCTCTAGGGCATCACCCAAGTGTCTGGCATTTACAGCAAGGCACCTCGCTAGATACTGCTGGGGAAACAAGATGTTGAGTAGGTTACAGAATGAGAGGGAGAATATCACTTACAACGCAAGGCAGAAAGCAACACGTGCCATTGAAGAGGTAAAGATGAAGGTCAAAGGAATCCAATTCAGCCAATGTCTTTTGTCCGCTCTGAACCAAAGGCTTGGTTTGAGGTGCTGAGAACACAGGGGTGAAGAGGACAGCACGGTCCTGCCTCCTGGGCTTCCCATCTGGCTCTGTCACCCTCCCAAGAGCCAATGGATCCCAGAGGAGGCAGCTTTGAAGCCTGGGACATACATGGATATGTGAAGACAGGCCTGGGGTAGGAGAGACAAAGAAAGACACCTGTGCAGGCCTCAAAGAAGTGTAAGGCAGGGCTTCCAAGGCAAGCATGAGCCCAGCTACGCAAAGCTGCCCGTGCCAGGTGCCCAGGGCTATGGCAGTGGCAATGCATGCCCCCAGAGTTCCAGAAGTAGGGGTTGGAGTAGTCAAGGTGGGCTTCATGGAGGAGGTGAGACTTCAGCTGGGACTTACAGAATAGGTAGGGTTTGAATAGGTAGAAAGCACAGGGAGGATGTTTCATGTGGGTTATGAGTAAAGGCTGAAATGCACACGGTGGTGGTGGGTGAGAGAGGAGTGACTCACTGGGGATGAGCCAAGGGTTCAGGCTGAGGAGAAATAGTGCAGACAGTGTCCCTGGCAGGTCAGTTTGGAACTGAACACCAGGCCAGGAGGCTTGGGCCTTATTCCGTAGGTGCAGGAGTGATGAGATCAGAGTGGTGTCCAAGCTTCAAAGAGGCTCTGGCAGAGAGTGCTGGGTGTTGGGGCAGGTCCGTAAGTGGCAGGGAGCAGGGCTAGGCCCAAGAGGTGGCAGGAAGGAGGAACTCACCAGCCCCAGGGTGCCTCCAACAGAGAGGACGTCATTCCTGGTCAGACAGCTTCCAGAACGTCCAAGCATGGCTGTGGCGGCTGTCGGCAGCTGGCAGCTCCCACTGAGCAGTGTGCTGTGTTCTCCGCCTGTGTGGTGACTCCCCGCCGAGGGGGGACAGGCTCTTAGGGGGTGCCTGCAGGAGAGGCTGAGGCCATCGTGGGTTCCTCCCTGCCCTGGGGTTGTGGCCAACTGCATGAGCCCACCTCACAGGCCTGGCCCATGAGAGGCAGGAAGGCGGGGAGTTGCTTGAGGGGGTAGGGAGAAACACTCACCTCCTCTCTCTAAGTGACAGTCACTTGGTTACTCCTACCCACCCTCCTTACTCCTGTCTCTACTTTGGGGATCAGCTCAGAAAAGTCCGGGTTCTGGTGCAAGAAGACGAGATGCAAACAGCCCGGGAGACGCGGCCGAGAGCAGAGGCCCAAGCATTCATCTCTGCCAGGAGTCTGTACGGAGCGCCCTAAGGAGGGCTCTGCAGTGATTGATGGTGTTTCCAGAGGTTATTAACTGAGCTGGACTTGGTCTCTTTGGGCTGATCTATGATCCAGGGACAGTTTTAAAGTATGTGGCTTTTGGGCGCTGGATTATCGAAAAGAGTTAAAATTGAAGTAGTCACTCAAAGCACTGCCATCTGTCACAGCTGCCAGCTGAGGCTCCTCGGGCGGGACGGGGAGATGGGAGCTGCGCCCTCCTCCCACTTCCCTGGTCCTCCCTGGTGCCCCCGGGCTACGTGTAGGTGATGCTCTGCCCAAGGTGGAGAGGGCGGTGGGAGCCGGGCAGGGGCGAGGGAGCGGGTATCTCCAGTCCAATTGCTCATGGGCAAATCGGCACCTTAGTGTCACGTAAGTTTTCCTCCTGGAAGATAAAATAATATCAATAACAGTGCTACTAGCTAACATTTCCTGAGAACCTGTGATGGGTCCGGTAGCAGTCCAGGTGCTTGACCTGTGTGAGCTCACTGAATACTAGCTGGTGGTGCTGCGGCGGGTGCTGCTGCTGTCCTTTCGCAGGGGAGGAAGCCAGGGCGTGGAGGTGTAGCAGAGGAGCTGGCCAAGCTCGCACAGGGATAACAGCCACGATTGGAGGCAGGAGATCAGTTCCAGAGCCTGGACCCTCGGGCACTAGTGCCCCCTCTAGGCTGTGCCCGGCCTGCCCCTCCCCCTTCTCACCTGGCTCCCCTCTGTCAGCCTCACTTCCCCAGGAGTTGTCCCCCTCACGTTTGTATTTATTGGTCCGTGTATTTGTTCAACACTTGCCTTTCTGGCTAGATTCTAAGCTCTGAAAGCGGGGAGAGCCGGTGCATGGGGCTGCTGCCCCTGAGGCGGGGCTGGGCGGAGAGGCAGCGCCCTCGCCCACCTGCTGCGCTCTGCCCCACTGGAGCCGAGTGGCACGTGGCTGGTGGGTTATGGCCACTGAGGAGCATTTGGGCCCAGAGTGGTCCTTTCCATGGTCCACTCCTTCTTCCTCGATCACAAAGCAGCTCTCGGCCTCTCCAGCTCTCCCGCCACTCTCAGCCCTCGACAAGCCTCCCTCCCGCGTTCTCCATCAGAAGCATGAAATATTAATCGGGGATTAGCGGCTGGCTGCTCACCCGCCCACCAGGAGTGCGGCCCAGAAACTGCAAGGAGGGCAGGAGGAAGGCAGGGGCCGGAGCGGGTGCAATGAGGCTGGGCGCTGGCCATCACCAAATTGTGCAGATTAAAGGACCTGCAGGCTGGAAGGGGCCTCCAGAGGCCATTTCATCTCTGTTCTGGCTTGGAGCAAGATGCAACTGCACCAATTCCTGACACGGGTTGTGCCCTGGGGTGGGGACGGGCCGCTTTAGCCCCTGCATAATCTCCACCAGTCGCCAGATCAAAATAATAGTTTATGTTCTCTGGTGGGAGCAATTGACATTCCTCAATCTTATGTAAAGTGTTTGAATAAGCATCTCTAAAAAAAAAATCTATTTTTGTCGATTTATAGCAAACAGTCTCTGTAAAAACAGTGTGTGTTGCTGGTGATACATATGTAGCTATGAGACAGACCAGGGCTCAGCCCTCCCCACCCAGCTTAGCCTGGTAGCAGCCACACAGCTTCTCCTATAGACCCTGGCCAGGAACTAAGGGACCCAGCTTCTCTTCTCTGGGAGAAAGGGTAGCTCAGCGGGGGCTGCACCCCAGGGAGGCAGCCCAGGACCCTGCTGGAGAGCTGCCTCTGCGTCTCTCCGCCCCAGAGCACCACCAGCTCCCTGCATGACGATGCCAGAAGCTCTTTGGAAATGGTTTATTTCCCATCTCCCCTATCAGCTGTCATCTCAGAGAGGACAAGCTCCTGGGCACCGATCACCTGGTGTTCAGCACATGACAAGAGGCAGATGAATGTCCCTCTTCTCGTTTGTTCCATCATTTCTCCAAGTTCTCTTTCTCTCCGTTCTCTTCCTCCCACTCCCTCTCACCTCTCTGGTCTCTGCCGCTCCCTGCCTTACTCCCTTCTTCCCGCCTTATCTATTCCTACTCTCTCCCTCACCTTCCACTCCAAGTCCCTCCTCCCGTCTCCCTGTTTAGTTTGGTCCAGAAATGACTATTTGGTCAAGATGATGCACTGGGCATAAAAAACATGAGCTGTTGGTTGGAAACATTCATTTACAACTAATTTTTGAAATAAAAATTATAAAAAGCATTGCCAAAAAGGCTAGCAGAGAAGCTTGGAAACAAATTACAAATGTTTTAAAAGAGGGCAGGGGACCCCCAAATTGAAATTTTCCAGATCTTTTTCCTTTATAGTTTCTTTTATAGTTTTGTTTTGTATTTATGCTTCTTTTTATCTATAAAAGTGCACATTATAGAAAGTACAGACAAGCATAAAGAACATAAAGGACAATTATGAGCCCACCTATTCTGATGCAACCACTGAGAACATCCTGGTATCTACACTTCTGGATTCTTCTGTGTGTGTGTGTGTGTGTGCGCGTGTACATGCGAGTGCATTTTACCACTTCCTAAAGAAAGTTCTAGAACTTCATTTCATTGAGCTGTAAAACATGGGCACTAACAGCAACAACAGACCTGGTCAAATTTTTTTAAGTGTTGTACATTCTATCCTCTCCTTGGAGCTTCATAATCTTCATTGCAATGAATATTTGTTGTCATATTCACTGTAAATGAATAGAAAGCTCTAGAGAGACCCTCAGTTAAGAAAACTGTTTTACTTTGTTATTTCCTAAACTCTTTGATTTCAGAGCCACTTTTTCACCTGGCACGTATTAATGTCCATACCTGTGTCTCTGGAAAAAAAAAATCTTGCCAAACAGTGAGAGAAAAATATCTACATATCTACACAGTCAGTTTACAAAAATAGAATCTTATCATATATTCTGTTTTGTAATACTACATATGTTTCCAGCTAATCCCTGTTATTGGATAGTTAGGTTATTTCTCACTTTTTATTACCATTTATATTATCATAAACAGCACAGAACAGGAATAATAGATGGAGTGTGAATTAGAAATAAAAAACACAAAAGGAAATAACAAATTCTAAAACATAGATAAACATGTTGAAAAATACATAAAGATTGCAAAACCCTCCCCATGGTACACCAAAATTTCCAATCCATATATACAAGAGTATCCATTTGTTTAACTAATATTTATGGCACCTACTATGTACCCGACTCTATTGGAAGTTCTGGGGATACGGTTAATTAGACAGGCAGAAATTCCTGTCCCCATGGCGATTACAGCAATGAGCTAATTAAACAGCGGAAGGAGACAGGAGCGTGGCATAGGAAAGGGGAGAGGAGCATGCCTCAGCAAAGCACCTGTGGGAGGTAAGGGGACAACCTATGTAGACACCTTGGGGGGAGCCATCCAGGCGCAGGATGTGCAAACACAGAGACCCTGGGTCTGGGGCCCAGGACAGGGAGGGGCCTTGCCATTTCACAGCAGTTGCAGGGTGGAGGTTGGGCTTCAGCATCCTTATTTCAGGGACATAAAGGGGACAACATTGCATCCCAAACAGTTAGGGGGTCAGAAATAGTTATGTTTAACCAATTCATTGTTTTAACCAGATTTTTCTGGCATCAATGGGCTTTTGACTACACTACCCCCTGTTGCTCCCAGGCCATAACTCTGTTTTTCTCTCCCAAGGCTGACGATGCTGTCTCCGTGCTGTAGAGCTGTGACAAAAGCCCCTCACTCCCCTGAGAGCTCCTCAAGTGAGGCCAGGGCTTCAGCCACCTCCACCTGCTCTGGCTGGGCAGCTCCTTCGTGCCCCACAAGCTCTGAGCCCAGATCAGGGAATGAGAAGGGGGCTGGCGGTGGGAGGGGCAGGGCCTGCAGGACGTGCCTGGCTCTAGGAGACCTGCCAAGCAAATCACCCAAATAGCCATGGCTTTTCTGCAAGGTGGTGCAAACCAGGAGCGGGAGGAGGCAGAGGCAGATCTAGACACGTAGCACAGAAACCACAAAAGGAACATAGGAAGATGGAGGCAAAACACGGAGGAAAGACACAGCAGACAGGGGCAGAAAGGGAAGTGCAGACGCTGAGGGAAACGAAGACAAACAGAAAGTCTGACCCACAGGAAGGAGGAACCGGGACATAGGCAGAGAGACCAGAATGGCTGACGGTACCTACATGGCCACCATCGGAGGGACACACTGGTGGGGTGCAGGTAGAGTGACAGGGTCGAGTCAGGGGGCTCAGGGCTCACAAAGTTACTTCCGGTGGTCCTTACTGTCACCGACACGTGGAGCCCAACAACCTCCTTGCAAAGCCGGGGGAGCTGCCAGGAGAGGGTGTACCAGGAGCAGCAAGGAGAAGCTGGCCCACATGCCCAGCCCAGGGGTCAGAGACCTGCAGAATCTGGGGTCAGACTTGGGCCAGCTCAGAATGTTGCCTTCTGCAACATCTTTGGTGTGAGAAATGTAAAGAACCTAGGGATTGCCCTCAGGCAAAGGCAAGGTGATGGTGAGGATAAGTGTTCCAGCTCCCGGGCCAGACTGCCTGGGTTCATATCCTAGTTCTACCATTTCAAAGCTGTGTGACCTTGGGCCAGTCCATCACCTCTCTGAACTTGTTTCCTCTTCTTCAAAATGGACATTTTAAATAAGATAAATAAGTGGTTCAAGTAAGATTGCGCACAGTGACTGGCACGCAGTAAGCGTACCGTGGTGACCGTCGGCTGGTAGCAACATTGCTCCCTGGCCTCCCTGCCTGGGAGAGCAGTGATCGAACAGGAAAGCCCATGGTTGAGGACCTCATTCTCTCCCAGTGTGAGTGCAGGAAGGGCCTGGATGCTCTCCCAGCTCCCATCTCGCTCACACTCCAGATTGGCGCTGACAGGTACACACTTCAAACACCAGCGCCAAGCATAGCTTCCAGGACTCTCCAGGCAGGCCACGTCGGGTGCCCACCTCCTGGGGGCAGGATGCCTAGGGCACAGGGTCCCAGCCAGAGTTGGCTCCCAGATCCGTTGGCCTCTAGCCTGCCCCAAACCAGGGCCCACAGCTGTCCTGCTCACCGTTCTGCAAGCACTAAACCAGCCAGCCTTGGCACCCTGAGGTGGAGCCTCAGGTCCCTGTACCTGTCTTGATCCTGGCCTCCACAGCCACTCTCTTCCCAAGGCTGGGGTTCCTCCTTGCACCCTCCTCCTCCACCTAATAGGCTGGGCCTCAAGCCCAGGTCCAGCCTTCACGGAGCCCAGTGCTGATCCAGGTAGGTCTGAGACTGACAACGTGGGGTGTGTATTACTCCTGTGTATGAGATCCTGTCTTGCTAACCTTCCCGATACCTTGGTCTCTCCAGGCCAGACCCCTTCCCAAGGGCTATAATTCTGCTGCTGGCACCAGACCCTCCCTGAGACTTCCTGCTGTCCCCTCTACCACTCCACCCACCTGTCAGAATCCCTGCTGCTCTATCTTGGGTGCTACCCCTAGTCTAGACCCTAGCCCTCATTCTAACCTGCCCTGCTGCCTGGTCCAACTGCAGAGGATGCTGTCCTGGAATCCAGCCCCTCTGGGACCTGGCAGCCTCTCCACCGTCACAGTTTAGGGGGCCTGAGACTTGACTTTGCTCAGTGTGAGTTTCTCACCCAAATAGGAGGAAGGTTCTGCCCTGCCTGTCCCAGGATTGATGCGAGGAGGACCAAAAGACCCTCACCCAGTTCAGGGAGATGCCTCTCCTTTGTACACATGTGCACTAGTTCAGACTCTGCCCTTCACTGGGAGCCAAATCCCTCCTTCTCCTTCCGCAGCTACAGAGGCTGAAGCCGGCCTGCTCAGCCCTCAGTCCCTCAGCCAAGAGGACACGCATTCTCTGCTGACATGCTGGTCCATGTTTTTCTCTGTGCCTTTATCTTCCTCCTTCACTTTCATGCCTTTGACAGTTTTAGGTCTGTCCTAGCTCCCTGCAAAATAAGAGGTCCCTGTCCCTCTGCATCCCTGGCTTAAGAATGCAGGCACGAAATAAATCAAACTCAAGTCCATTTGTCTGCCCCTGCACATCCATCTGGCTGTGATCCTCGGTCCCTCTGTGTGTTTGGCTGTCCCTCTCAGACTCGGACTCTCCACATGTCTCTTTCTCTGCTCCGGCTCCCTCCCCGTGCTCTCCCCTAAGTTGCTGTGTTGTCAAGTATTTCCACCGTCAGCACTTGCCGAGTTGAAAGTTCTTCCACTTGTGCAGCAAGCCGCCCGGGCAGGCTGCGTAATGTCTGTTTTACCCTCTCTGTAATGAATCCCATCTTCTTCTCTTCTCAGTGATGGTTATTGATTCTGTCTTGACACCTTGGTTTGTTTTCTGCCGGCTCCTACCTTCCCTTCATCTTGCTGTGGTCATTTCTCCACTCTTATCTGTAATTTCCTCTCTTGTTACAGCTGCCTCCCTCCTGGGCTGCACAGCGCCGAAGCCGGGGGTTTTGTATTAACTCGGTAGTGCAGCTCCATCAACCCTTCTCTGATGGGGTGAGTTTGGGTGGTGGCCGTGATGGGCACATAATGACGGGAGGGGGAGGAGAGAAGAAGCGGGAGCCGGGCCTGCTCATCTCGGTGGTTCTAAGGCAGAGGCTGGACCATGCTGTGTCTCCTTCTTAGAAACGCCCTGTGGTTCCCTTTGGCCGCCAGACAAAGGATGTCAAGCTCAGCCGGGGAATAAAGTCCTTCACATCCTTGCTCTGATCTGCCTCATCCCCAGGCGTGTCTCTCACAACGACAAACTTCACATGCAGACGCGCAGACCTGGCCACTCGCCATTCCCTTCCATGTCCCCGGGCCTCCGCTCAAGCTGTCTTTCCTGCCTATTGTGCCCTTCCCCACCTCTCACTCTATTTTTCACCTGGAAAACTCCTACTCATCCTTCAAGGCCCAGCTTCCATGTCATGATTTCTGGGACGCCACTCCTGGCAGGCCCCATGCCTGCACTAATGCTAGGCAGAGTTAAGTCTCCTCCTCACTGAGCTCCCACCTGTCTTTATATGACATGATGACTCTTTGCATCCCTAGCCCCTGCAGGAATGGGGTAAGTCATGTTCACCTGGTACCGTGGAAGAGTGTGCTCAGCAGGCTTGAATGGAGTCATCTGGATCATTACAAATAGTCTCCAGAGGAGATAGGTCCAGAATTTGCAGTGGGTCCAGCTGGTACTAACTGTGCTGAAGCATGGGTGTGGGCCACAGGGACTTAGAAGAATCTGGGGCCAGGGTCTGGGTGCACACCAAGGTGTCCTAATATAGAGGTGCCTCCAGAAACCAGCAGCTCCCCCATTGGCTGGCATCATTTTTCGCTGGACTTGGGAGCCAGAAGCAGTGAGTGGTCACTTCTGAGTACTCTTCACCTTCCACAGAGCCTGGGCTGCTCACTCTGGACAAGCTAAAGGGAGGGCTCAAACCCAGAGTCCCTGAAGTCAAAGCCTATGGACTTCCTCCAACCCCACCAGCTGGTACAGGGTTAGGACACGGGTGCCTGGGGTCTGCCTCTCCACTCCTCCTGCCTCCCTCCGTTGCCCACCCCAGCAGCCTGCAGCGCCTCAGCTGGGGCTGGCAGCCTGGCATCTTCTTCCGGGCACTGGGCAAGCAGCTGTTTCTGGCAGGCGTTGGTATTCCTTGTATTAATGAGTGCAGCATTATGGAGAGGAGGCCTGCGATACCCTGGAGTGGAGGGCTCACCTAGCAGGTAAAGAGGAAGAATTTGGGGTCCATGGAGCCATCTGTAGGCATTTGGCCATACCAGGAGAGGAAGAAGACATAGCCCCTCTGCACCCAGCCCCTGCGACCCAGGAGCTTGCCTGGGGAGGAGAGCCTGGAACCTTTCATTTTCCATTTTGTTTATCTTGCCCAGATGTTAGTATATACTTGGTGGGGTGACATGATTTTTTTTTTAGACAGGGTCTCACCATATCACTCAGGCAGGTCTTGAACTCCTGGCCTCAAGTGATCCTACTCCCTCAGCATTCTGAGTAGCTAGGGCTATAGGTGTGAGCCACAGCACCTGGCAGAAACTTTTAATGAATCTCTTCCCCCTGGTCAGCGGCCCCAGAAGGTGAATGACAGGTGACCAAAATGCTTGTGGCGTTTGTCCTGGAATTGGGAGGCTAGAACCCTGGAAAGAAGCCTCATTTTCTGAGGCTGCCCATGTGCCACACACCCGCGGTCAAGCCCTGGGCAGGCATATGATGCAGGACATGCACCCCCTCTTAGCAGATAAAGAAGTTGAGGCTAAGAGAGGTGAGGTTATCTGCCCAAAGTGGCACAGCTAGTAAGTAACTCAGTTGGGATTAAATCCCAGGTCTTTCAAACGCTAAGATCAGTGCTCTCTTCATTATCCCCATTCCCTTGGGTTCCCAATCCCGTGGGAAGCTTCAATCCCAATGCCATTCCTCCCCTAAGCTTTCATCCTCCCTGCTGTGGTACCCAGATTCCAAGCTGGCCTCCATTGATCTTCTTGGAATTCAAGTCCTTATGTAGTCCCCTCCCACACTGAACCAGGGCTGGACTGTGTGATTGATCAAGTACAGTGCAAGTGATGGCACGTGACTTCCAAGGCCAGGTCATAAAAGGCATTGCAACTTCCACCTTGGTCTCCTGGATCGCCCGCTCTGCAGAAAGCAGCCTCCAAGTTAGGAGGGCGCTCAAGCAGCCCCGCAGAGAACCCACAGGAGAGGAACTGACTTGCCAACCACATGAATGAGCCACCTTAGGAATGGACCCACCAGCCCCAGTCAAACCTTCAGATGACCACAGCCCCAGCAACATTTTGGCTGCAGCCTCATGAGAAGCTCTGAGACAGGACCAGCCAACCTGGCTGCTCCGGAGCACCGGACACTATGAGAGATATTAGACAATTATTGTAGTTTTAAGCACTATGTTTTGGAGAGATCTGTCACACACAGCAATAGGTAACTAATGTGCTTGCCCTCCCCAGAACAAAGGGCACTAATGTTTTCAGGGCCTTACACAGAGCCACCAGGCTGAGGGATGAACAGCTCTTGGCTTCTTCTCAGGTCTCTTCACCTCAGTGTAGAAAAAGCCCTGCAGTAGGCACTGAAGCCAGAGGCCCTCTGCCTGGGAATCCCTGTGTCCAGGGGCTCATCACTCCTCTTAGGGAGAAACAAGAACCCATCTCTCTCTGAGATCTCAGCAAAACACTCTGCTCGCTGTTCCAGCCTTGGGTGAGACAGGATGAAGGTGAAGTTGTCCCTCAGACCTCATCAGAGGAAATATCTCCTTCCCTCCCTAATGAAGATAGATCCCAGCATCTGAGGAAGACACTAAATGGATACAAATGACCTGGCAGTGCTGTCAGATGGATGTGTCTGCTCGAGATCTACAGCGGATGGCACATGGATTGCCACCCCAGCCGACACCCAGCCTGCCGTCCCTGGAGGAGGCCCTGGAGAGCCCTGGGTGGCACCTCCTCTTGAAGAACTCTGAGATCATCTCAAAGAGGCTCCGTCCCCTCTGCCCTGGTCTCTCCCGATTCTAGCTGGACACTATGTTGCCCATCATGACGTCAAACCCAAAGGCCGCAGAGTGGGCTGGCACTCAGACCCCCGCCCCGGCGTGCTGTTAGATTTCCAAAGATTCCATCAGGCAAAGAAGGCCCACATCACTGTTTCAACTTCCTCTTGCTCTATAGGGGAGGGCGGAGGAAGTCATTTTCAGGCTGGGAAGTTCTGTTCTTATTTGCAAGGCTGCCTTAGAAGAAACCATCTGATTGGTTTATCGGCTTCTGATTGGTTGAGGACCTTCTTCATTCCTCCGCCTTTACACTCTGAAGTCTGTGTTTGTCATGTGATGGGCTCCCTGTGGGGAGCGAGGGAGATCTTGATGCCTAGAGACCCCACCTCAGCTTCTAAGGGGAGTGCAGGCTATTTCAGTTTCCGGGGCTTTTCAGAACAAGGAGCTGGGAGCTGGGAGTCGGGAAAATGGTACCAGCCAGCCTCAGAGACTTCGTCTCCTGTCCTCTCTAAGCAGAGAGAAAGCTTTATAAAGCCCAGCCGCCCCCTCCACCCCCCTGCCCACCCCTGCTCATACCTGTCCTAGTCTATCAAATGCCATCTTTCTACACAGGCAAGTTTCCTTGCCCCCGCGCCCTCCTGCTGCGGCTCGGTCCCCTGGAACCTGCGTGCAGCATCTGTCTCCTTATTTACTCGTCCCGCTGCGCCGACCAACATGTTGTTTATCCTTGCTCAGGCCAGCCCCTGCGGCCTTCTCAGTCATGCTGGCCCCGCCAGCCCTTTGCCCTGCTCAGGGAGCACAGCACAATGGCCAGGAAGTTCGTTCTTTGACAACATTTTCCATCACGGCACCTGTGTCTCTGCAAACACTGGAGTCCTGGGCCAACTGTCCTGGGAGAGGAGGGAGCTGCCAGTCCTTTTTTCAGAGTTGTCTAGGGAAGGGCAGCCCCTTACTCTTGTCTGTCACTGCTGTCATCTCTTATGGCTGTGGATCATTTATGCAAAGTTCTGCCCAGTGGCGGGAGGCTGGAGGGGACAAGGCAGTCTGGCATAGTGGGATGAGCAGGGTCCTGGCATCGGGTGCAAACCGTGGCTCAAGTCATTCCCAACTTTATGTCCCTGTGTCTCATTTCATCCTCTGTAAAGTGGGTTTTACTCGCTGCACCAAGGAGTGAGGCAAGGCATAGAAACAGCTAGCAGGTGGTGGTTTTATAAAAAGGATAGCCATTGTGGTAGTGATGACAGGCTGCTGCCGAGTTGGCGTGGGACCTGCCTGCACTGAGAACCAGGGAATCCAAGAAGCCAAGAGTCAGCACCTGCCAAACGCCACTCAGAAAGCAGCTCACCTGCGTCAAACAAGGTGGGGTTTTAGTCTTTTAGGGCAAACATAATCCCAAGCCCTCTTGTTCTAACCCCTCATCTACCAGCAGACAGAATCAGGACCCACGGGGGGCAGGGGCAGTGACTGGCTCAAGGCCCCCCTGTACACCAGGGGAACCCCAAGTCTCTGACACCCCATTACCACCTAGCTATAGGCTACACTGGCTCCCACTCGCAGGCATGTAGAGACAGAGCCACTCCCCAAGGACTCCATCAGCAGGAGCGACAAGGGCTCTGTGGTCCTGCTCCCCCAGCCAATCTGCCTCTCCAGATCATGTTCTGGGGGCCCCTCCCAGGCCCAGAGACCGTGGCTCAGAGATGGGGTCATTTAAGAAGAAACCATTAGCCTGTGGGCTGCTCCCTGAAGAAAACCATTCCCTGCCCTTTAGTCTTCATCCTGCCTGGCGCAAGGCTGTCTGCAGTTCCTCCATAAAGGCGGGAAAGGGAAGGGATGGGCACGGGGCAGAGGGAGGGGATGGAGCAGGGGTCTGGGAGGAGAGGGAATGTGCCTCCACCGAGCTGCTCTGCCAGAGCAGAGCCCAGAAGGTGTCAGGTCATGACCCCGAGAGTGTGAACACCATTCCTCAGGCTCCAGGAAGGGGGTCATGTCTCCTAAATATAGCCCTCAGGAGGGCCTGGTGCGCCAGCCCCTGGGCACATTGGTTTGAGGTTGAGGACTCTCAGGAGCAGTCTTTGCCCATGAAGGAGACAAGGGGGAAGTCTCAGCTGGAGCTGAGAACTGGGCGGCGAGAGAGGGAGGGAGATGGCTGGGGCTGGGGAAATGCCACGCCAGGCCCTGGTTCTACTCTGGGACAGACAAGGACACAGGCAGCTCAGGGGCCCAAAGCCAGAGCACTTGTGACCAAGAACAAAGTATTGACTAACGGAAAAAGTGACCCTTGCTCTTCACCCTCCCTTGTGTCTGTGTTCAGCGCTTGCCGTACCCCGTCATTGGCCGCTAGGTCCTGTGTCGTGTGTAGGACAAGCACCACGCCCTATTTGCAAATAAGGAGGCCAAAGTCCAAGCTGGTTAACCTGCTAGCTCAAGGTCACCTGCAGACTCATATCTTTTCTATTTATTCGTTATATTTCCTCTGATTTCACAAACAATTTGAGGAGTCTTGTAATAAAATGCATGCTTGTGATAAAGTGCTTTGAATGTATCCCTTCCATAGTCATTTCATGTTCTCTGTGTGTCTGGCATTGTCCTAGACTCAAATGTGAATGAAGAAATATTCATTCTTGTACTCAATCCGTATTGTACAGTTCGCATTGTGGTAAGTGCCACGAAGGAAACGAGGGTGAGTGATCATTACTAGAGAGCAGGTGAGGTGGCACTGAAGTGGCATGCAGGCCCAAGGCACACCTGTGTGTTCAGGTGTGGGTTTGGTGTGTTCGTGCTGCATAGAGAGGCCTGCGTGGCTGGAGTGTGGTACAGGGGAGAGACAGGTGTCAGCCGAGACAGCAGGGAAGGTCCCACCTGGAGACCTCCGTGATGAGCAGTTGGAGTGTGTCCTTATAGGATGGGAAGCCACTAGGGAGTGCTGAGGGGTGAGTGGCAGGATCCCAGAATCTGTTAGAAGGATCCTTCCTGCTGCCTGGAGAAGAATGGGCCGTGGGGAGGCGAGAATGGAGGTGGTTGTACAGTGAAGCAGGTGAGAGGGGACAGTGGTTGGACCAGGGGCACAGAGTAGAGCTGAACAGAAGAGCAAGGCTGTGTGCGGTCTCAGGGGCCTGGGCTCCCACCAAGAGAGGGCCAGAGAGAGAAAATGAAGAGAACGCTCATAATAGCAGCCCATGACCGCTCCTCAGGGATGAGGACCGAGGGCTGAGGACTGAGGGCCAGGGTGAAACCTTGCTGGAGGTAAGCTGCCAGATAGGGCCAGCTGACATACAGCGCCCTGTGGTCCTCCTGCAGAGACCCAGGCCTCCAATCACCTGTTGCTGTAGGATAGCAATTCAACTTTGCATGACAAGAAGGACAAAGGAAGCATGGTGTAAGGCACACGGCACTCCCACAACCACGCCCATGGCAGACATCACTAATCAATTATGCCATTTCTCCCAGCTCAGCCCAGATTCACCGTCATCGTCTTTCCCAAAGTGGCCCTCCAGGCAGCTGGGGATGGTGCAGAGTTAACCCACTCATTCACAGTGCAGAGAAATGAGCACCAAATTTGGAGTCCCAAAGACTTGGGGTTTCACTCCATTTCTGCCACTTAGTTGCTGTGTGTCTGGGGACAATTTATTTAGCATCTCTGAGTCTCATTTTCCCATCTGTTAAATCAAATTATTATTCCTATGTCATATGTTTGCTGCAAGGACTAAATGAGATAATGTGAGAAAGCACTTAGTCTAGTTCTAGTTCTGGCTATCAGTAAACATTAATATATATATATATATATATAGAGAGAGAGAGAGAGAGCCCCCTTTGCCCCACCCATGCTTCCAATCCCAGACCTGCACACATGCACTACACACTCCTACACTCTCTCAAACAATGTACATACAGGCACACACTTACACACGCACATGCATACGTTCACACACAGAGCATAAGAAGATAGAAAAATTTATCCTAACAGTTGGCACTGGAATTGATCTTAGGGAGGGAACTGGCTTTTGTTCAGGAAATTACCTTGATAAGCCTCTAAGGATATGGATTAGCAAAAGTCAAGGAAACAAAAAGATAGCTGAACTGCTCTGCATTAAAATTGAGGCAAAATCTGGGGGCAGGGGAAGTAGAAAAGCCCCGCAGTGCGGATGCCGCACGTCATGGTGGAGTAGGCCGAGGGCATTTTAAGAATGAGTGAGTCAAATATTCAACAGGAAACTGTTTGCACTTTTTGAAATTTAAAACATCTCTGTCTCAGAAAGGGTGCACACTGCATGATTCCATTTATATATAAAAATCTAGGAAATGCAAACCAATTCTCCATGGCTGCTGGGAGTGGGGAGAGGAGGAAGCTTCCAGGGCAGGGCCCTTGCTCACTGTCTTGTCTGGGAGGATGGTTTCACAGGTGTGTGTGTGTCTATAGACATAGATCTCTATGTCAAAACGTAGCGACCTGAACACTTTAAATATGTACCGTTTTTATTTGTTAATTATACCTCAATAAGCTGTTAAAACATTTTAAAAAGTGGTTTATATCAATTTGATCCAAATAATTTTGTCTCTCATGCTTTCACATGTTCTAATTTTTCCCACCTTTCAACAAACACTGACCCCTGAAACCGTTTTTTTCCGTCTCCCTTCACCTTCAGGCAAGTCAGACCCAGATGTAAACGCCTTCTGTAGGATTAAGGCTAGATTTTAAGGAGAGAATTGAATCCGAGCACCTGAGTCGGAACTGCAGAACTGGAAGCGTGTGTGACAGAGGAAACATACCCACAGACTGAACAAATTGCACAGAAGCACGAGCTCAGAGCCAGGGTGTACATGAGAACTTAAACTCACTCCCTTCTCTGGAAATTCTTAGAAATCTTGGGAGAGAACACTGAGCTTCCGTAGGATGCAAAATAGGGGTTCAGGCCAGCGTCCTAGATGCCAGTTGACATCTGTGCTAATTACGCAGACAGGAACACACGCACCTGGCACCAGGCACCTGCGGCCACTCCTCTTTTGCACCCTGAAGGGAGGCCCTCTGCCCTCTTGTGAGCCACATGTTTAGGGAAAGGAGGTAGCTGTTGACTGAACTGCATTTTCTATCCAAACAAACTTATCAGGAAAAGCAAAGATCAGGGCAAGGAAGGTAAGTCGGCCCCTCTGCAAACCCAGGTGTGCTGAGCCCCTCTCTTTCCCTGGGATCATCAAGTCAGTCCGTTCTAACCAGCCTTGTATACTTCATGGCAATATTCCACACCCCCCACCCCATGAGCCGTCACAAAAAACAGAAACACGAGTCAATTTGCTCCTGGCAACACCTAGCGCTGCAGCCAAAGGCTCTCAGCTCTGCAAGGTGCTCTGTTCAGCACGGCCCCATCCCCTCTCGCCTCCCCACTCCTCTCTCCCTCTCCTCCCCCCTACCCACCTGGAGCACCACTGTAGAAACCGAATCAGCAGCGCCTTCCGAGGGGATAATCAAAGTGCAGTGTCTCTGGAGAAGACCGGCTCTGTGGAGCAAGTCTTTAATTTCAAGCTGACACGGTTGGGAGTGCGTGCCACAGGCTCCTCCACAGGCAAGACGATGGATGGCAGGGAGTCCAGCTGGTGAGAGGAAGGGGGAGCGCTGGACAGCGGCCACAGATGGCCTCCCAGGTGGGCAAAGGGCCTCCGTGTTGTAGAGTCTGTTTGCTCTCTGCAAACTCCATCCATACACATCTCCCCACACTGCTCAGGAGATGTCTAAACCAGCAGACCTGGCCCCTGTCTGTCCCCTTCCCAGGGTCAGATATCACTTGGAGGGCAGAGGTGGGACCCTAAATACAGACCTGGGTGGAGCTTCGATGCTCCTCAGGCTCCTGAACCCAAAAGGCTGTCTTGGGAACAAGACCTCGCTGAGATCAAGAAATCGAGACTGTGCAGACCACTTTCAAGTGCTTAAAGCAGGTGTTGCTGGGGCTCTTGTCATTGTCTGTCATCCAGAGAGAACAGGCCCAGAGAGGGTAGGAATCCTGCTCAAGGTCACAAAGCAAGGCCATGATGCAATCAAGAACAAAATACGGTGGACTCTTTGGCAGTCCTGAATAATACATCCCAAGACCTTGGTGAGGCCTCAGTTTCCCGAATAAAACGTGGAACTGTTTGAACAATACCAGTGACCCCCTGGGCTGCAGCGGCTGAGCGGACAGCAAGGTCCCATCCAGTTCAGTGACTCCTTGCACATACGCTCAGTGGTTCAAATCCACGCCTCAGCAGAGGGACAGATTACGTTCTGCCTGGGCCTTCAGCGCACTCTCAAAGCGCTGAGATGGCAACTGGCAGCCCGGCAAACCAGCAGGCTTTCCTAAGGCTCTCTCCTGTCCTGCGCCAGGGCCCCAGCCATCGGCTCCTGCCATGCTGTGTTGAGTCAGTGACGAGGAGGCCCCTGTGGGCGGCTGAGCAAGACCAGGAGAGGGAGGGAGCTGCCTGGGAGCCTGGCTCCCAACTCTGAGCCCAGAAATGTGCCACCCCCCTTCCGCCAGTGCTGGGTCTGGGCTTCGTGCACCAGAATCCAAGAACTTGGACACCGTCCCTTTGGGAAGCTGTCCTCCTTCTCCAGGCTCATGGGTGCGCTGTGTTCCCACTCCACATCATGTGGGTTTCCTTGTACTTTTGTGACCTTAAGTGCCTGGTACAGTGGCCCTTGGTGGGTGCTCAGGGTTTGCTGACTACAAGAAGCTTAACATAATCGTGAATCGGGCTGCCTAGAGCCTGGTGCCTATTTGAGCCTAGCTCTCCTCCCTGAGGGGAAGATACTCGCTGTCACCAGGCACGAGCACCAGCCAGCAGGTGGGGGCTAGTAGAGTGATATGGAATGAATTGTGTCCCCCCAAAATCCATATGCTGGAGCCCTACCCCCCAGTGTGATGCTATTTGGAGATGGGGCCACTGGAAGTTAATTAGGTTTAGGTGAGATCACGATGGGGGCGGGGCTGGTGGGATTAGCACCCTATAGGGAGAGACCAGGGAGCTCGCCCGCCCGCTGTCTCTGCCAGGTGAGGACACAGCAAGAAGAGAGCTGTGGGCAAGCCTGGAAGCAGGAGCCCAGCCAGCCAGCGCCTTGACCTCGGGCTTCCTGGCCCCCAGAACAATAAGAAATAAACGTCTGTTATTCAAGCCTCCCAGCCTGAGCGGAGATACAGGGGTATCAGGGTACCCCCAAATTCCTCCTGACCCACCCCAGGGCAGTATCAGCAATGCCTTAGCCTTGCCTGTGAGCAGAACTGTGACTGCTGAGGCAAAACGCATGGGGCTGGGTGCTCTGAACCTGGGTTCTAGGCCAGCCCTACTGTTTACCAGGCAAGGGATGGAATCCCAGTACACCAGAGTCGGCATCCACAAGGCCTCAGTTTCCTCATCTGTGAAAACGAGGGGAAAGGGACCACCGAATCCCTGCTCTGCCTCTTCCTAAGGGACACAGTGAGGCTCCCGGGGGGTGGCAGGAAGGATGTGCTGGGATGCAGATAGGCTGCAGGGATGTGCCCGAGGCCAGGTGTGGCTGTCATCACAGCAGAGGTGGGAGAGGAGGCTCCTGGGGTGGCAGAAGAGCCACCAGGCCATGCCCAGCTCCAAGACCCAGGGCAGATTTTTGCCTGCCATTCCCCACCCACCCACATTCCTCGGGCCTAAGAATCCGCATGTCTGGGCCTGTCTGCTTGCTTTGTCACACACCTCTGGGAAGCCTGTCTCATCTCCGGGCTCCACCAGAAACCTCTGGAAGGCAGGTTTGGGTCTGTCTTTGTGTCCTCCTCTGGACTGGACTTGACTTGGCCGATCCCCTGCTCTCTGCAGGGACCCAGCCGTGTCCCGTTGGAAGGGAAGCTGCCCTGGCACTTGGCACTGCCAATGGCGAGCAGCCCTGTCCACCCGGGCTGCAGGGGTAATAGAAGACAGCTGGGAGTGGGTCCTCGGTGCCCTTCCTGGGCCTGGCACCCTCTGCCGCCACCTGTGCCCTCAGGCCAGCACGACACTGCACTGCAGGACACTCCGCCCTGCGTCCTGGCTGATGGAAGAACTGATGACCCCAACTCCCAGTGACATGGGGCTGCTGGAGGCTGCACGGAGCCCCCACCCCAGGAACCCAGCTGCCCCTTCCTGTGCCCACGTGCCCCGCGCCCTGGGCTCAGGTAGAGGTGTGAGCTGGCCCGCTCCTGCCTCCTGCCTTCTTCCTTGGTCTTTAATATTCATGAGCACTCCTAGCAGGGGAGCTAAAAATGTTCTGCTCCTAAATCTAACTGCTTTATGGAAGACTAATTAAATTCTTTGGTGGAAGGGGAAAAAAAGTGACCTTCAAAACTGCCAAAGCTATTTGGAGTAGTGTGTCCCAGAAACCTTTCCCCTTCTCTCCTCCTGCTGTGAGTGGCCTTTCCTCTGGTGATGAAATTCTCCCCCTCCCCCGCAGGCTAAGGGTGCAGGGATGCCCCGGGGTTGGTGGGAGCCCCAGTGGCGAGACTGCGTCCTGTGGGAGAAACACAGACAGGCAATGATCCTGGGCCCTCAGGTGACCATGCGAGCTCAGCCCTTGCTGGAAACTTCCATCTCAGCCAGGGATTGGGGCTGGGGGAAGAGAAATGGCAGTGGGGGAGGGGGAGGCTCTAATGGAGGGATAACTGAGCCCCGCCCCTCCTGGATGGGTGTGGCTGCAGCAGGGTGCTCTGCGACTCTCAGGCTTCCTCTTTCTCTGGGCCACCTCGTCCACGCGTCCTGGCAAGACCCTAACAGAGGCACGGGGTAGAGAATGGCCCTTTACAAACCTCTGCACGGGAGCCTGGAATTGGAGCTCACGCCCAGTTGCTTTTCCTATTTACTAGGGATAAGTAGTAATTTCCCTAGAAGCCAGTGGAGGAACCTGCCCCTTTTCGAGGGCTGCTGGCTAGAGGAGACAAAAGGGTCTGAATCTCCCACCCTCTTTCCTGTGACCTGGCCTCCCAGGAGGGGGAAGGGATGAGCACAGGAAACCCAGGACCCCTCCCTTTGCAATGTCAGGATTCACCCAGGACACAGGTGAGTTCCAGCAGGCTTAGTCAGGGACCCCACAGACCCTCCTGCACAGGAAGTAAGAGGCTGGCTAGGGTCCCCCAGGCAGGGGAGCTAGAAGATTGCTAGAGGTCTAGATCCACACAGCTAACAGTGTCAGGGCCTGGCGCTTTCAGGGCAATAACTGCATGCCCGAGAGGTGAGGACAGGTGGGATCTGAGGGGCCAGCTGCTTTCTTTTCCATTTTGGGAGGAGGTCATTTCTATCTGGTCCAAAGATGCCTTCTGATTGGTCGCCAGTGAGTCATCCTGAGAGAGTGTCGCAGCCCACACTGTGATGATTGGCTGCTGGTGACACCTGGCTCTCCATGGGCCTGTCATTCCTGGGATGCATGTTCTTCAAAATCAGTTTCTGGGTCATTTTGGGGCCATCAGGACAGACCCTGCTTGGTGCGTGCAGTCTCAGGGAGTGACCACCCCCAATTCTAGCCAATGCCCAAGCAGAGTCCAGAAAGCCAGGCCACCAGGTGGTCTGCAGAGGTCAAGGCTGCCATCTGCTCCACACAGCCAGAGAAGACACTGCCTCCTCCCCTCATGGCCTCTCCTGATCCACGGCCTCCCTCCACTCATTCCTGACTCCCACTTGGGCTGCTCCACACCTCCCTCTCCCTACCCAAATCCTGCTTGCTGCTGCGTCCAGCTTCATGAAGGACAAGTGCCGAGGCCAGGCCAGGGGGCAGCGCCCCACCCCACCTTGACTCTCCAGCTGACCAGATCTCTCATCCTCCCTCCGATCCCTTCATCCGAACCTCACACCGCAGCCCACCCTTAATTCTTCCATGTGTGGGATCCTCAACTCCTCAACTAGATTTTCACCTCCACGAGGCCAATATCCATGCTCTAAATGCCTTTGGGAGCTGCCGGTTGTGCCCTTAGAAGACTCAAATGCTTTGTGCATGAGTGAATGAATACCTAGCCAAACGAATGAAAGTGGGTGAGTAAATGATGAAACTTACTCTTTTGACAAATATTCATCCAGTACTGTATGCCTGGCACGTGCTGGGTGCTGGGGAGGCCCAGGGGTTGACAACAGACCCAAACCCCGCCCTGGTGGCCCTTCAGGCCCTTATCAGGGCACATGAGCCTGCTGCCCACCCTGCTGGCCTGGTGCGGCTGCCCCTCAGGCCAAGGCCGGGGAGGAGGACCTGGAGCAGAAGGAGGCAGGCCTTCTCCCACTCCCACCCCATCAGGTGGGAAGGAAGGGACACTTCAAATGCACCTGGAGATGGCCTAGCAACTGCACAAATGTTAAACCATGTTATCCTGAAGAATAAAAATAAATCATGTCCTGGTGTATGAATTAGGGCAAAAGCAGTAAATACTTTTTATTAAGATACTTTTAATACTGAAACAAAACTTGAGTTTGGCAGACCTGGGCTTGTCTTAATATTGCTGCCATGGCCTCGTTTAACCTCTCTAGTCTATTATCCCTGTGACTTCAGGCGTGGCCCTTCTATCTTCCCTTTGATGCAGCAGGCGTGAATATGGTAGAGAGAGAGAGAGTGTGCGTGTGTGTGTTTGGGTGAAGGATGGAGAGGTACAGAGCTAGCATTTCAAATTTTATGCAAATATTTCAAATATAATTATGCAGCTTTGAACCATGAGAAAAGAATATGTGATTTGGAGTTGACCTGGGCTCAGATCCCAACTCCATCCCATACTAATTCTGTAACCTTAGACAAGTTCCTCGCTGCACCTCCATTACCATCAGTGGCTATCTTGGCCACCCGGACTCCTCCTTCAGGTGGCCAGGCCCTACCTGCTGTTGGCTCATAGCCAAGTCCCCCCAGGAATTCCCTTGGCAGAAGGGAGCTGCCCTCCCAAGGCTAGGCACTTTCCCAAGGCTAGGCACCCTCCCCAAAGGCAGCCTGTAACCCAACACTGGTCCGTGTGGGGGACAGAGGCTTGACTCCCTGCCCCAGTTTGAGATAACTCTGCAGAACCACCCAGACTCAGAGCTGGGGTTGGCCAGGTCTTTATCATAACTACATCACGGTCACCTCCTCCCTCTGCCCAGTCTTGCTTCCCTCACTCCCCTACAGGTATTGTTCCCGGGGAGCACTCCCCCGAAAGCCTCCTGCCCACGGAGCTCTGTCTCAGAGTCCATTTTCTGGGGGACCCAACCTCAGAGAGCCACTTTGCAGTCAGGGAAACACAGAGAAGCAAGTATGAGGGCTTAGCACAGCGCCTGGTATACAGGGGACTCGATTAACGATGGCTGTTATGGTTCTCCATGGAGGTCGTTGTTGCCTAGCCCTGGGTGAACATCAAAATCAGCTGTGAAGCCTTAAAAAAAGGCCATTTGCCCAGAGAGCCTGATTTAGTAGGGCTGAAATCAGACCCAGATGTCTGTATTTTAGAAACTGCACAGGTGTTTCTAATGGACAGCCGGGGCTGAGAACCACTGACCTGGGTCATCTTTCTATGCCACCATCACCCCTATAATTTACAGGCAAGAACCACATACCCACGTAGGGCAAAGTGACCTGTCCCAGGGCAGACAGGTACTTAGTTGTCCAGAGAGGGCTCAACTCATTAATCATGACTCTCTCAGGATCATTGCTTAGGGTGGGGGCTGGTGGGGATATAAAAGCCCGTGATTCCAACTCTGTCCGACACAAGCACAAGGTAGTCACCTTTGCTAAACAGATCCCAGAACAGTCAGCCTGACTGGCAATACCAGGAAGTAACTGCTGCATCCACCAGTGCAGGCTGTGGCCATTGTCATCAGGGAGGTCTTCAAGGAGGAGGTGGGCCCTGAATTAGATTTTACAGACTGGAGAGGCTTCAAAGAGGGAGCAAACAGTAAGGATGCCAGACCCCAGAACTGGTCATCTCATTCTGCATTTGGTCAGTTTCTAAGGAAACCAACCCTGATTTGTATTCTCACCATCTTCCGGCAAGACAGGGGGGATTTCAGGGGCACTCAGACTCATGGACCAGCAGGTGATGACTGCCCAGTTTTTACAAGAACATATTTTATTCTAAAGATTAAAACTTAGGTGAGGGTTTTCTTAAAATTTGTTTAATCTATAGTTCATTAGCCCCATTTTTCTCCGGGGCTGGAGTCCCACAGCCATGCGGCTATGTGGTATAGAAAAAGCTTGAGCCTGGGTTCAGGCTTTGTCACTTATAAGCTGTGTGACGTTGGCCAAGGTATTTAACTTCTCTGAGCTTCTATTTGTTCAGCCTTAAAATGGGGACAATAACAGTTCCCTTCTTTCCTCTCTGGATTGTTAAGAGGATCAAATGGGATCACAATAGTAAGAAAATAAAAGCACTCTGCAAACAGTAAAGCACACTACAAGCATCAGCTGCTACTATTTTCCACATTTCTTTTTTTAAACTCGGGATGCAGGAGCCCAGGAGGTTTCTGCCATTGCCCAGCGCCCTGCCGTGAGCCAAATGGGGAGCAGAGGCAAAACCAAAGTTCCCCAAACCCTGCTCTAATGCTTTTTCCAATACAGCAGCACGTCTCTTCCTCAAATCTTTCTTCTCCCTCTAATTTCTTAGGCACTACAGGGAATTGTGCATTCTCACCTTGCCCTAAATTTGTAGTCTTTGATGCCTCGTAATCTTTTGATCCCCTCTGCAGCAGCCTGCCAGCCTGTGCCCTTCCTGCCTCCACGTCATCTTGTGCGTCTATCTATACTCTCTTCGTGTTGGACGTCCTGAGCTCAGCCTGGGATGAGCCCCCACCCAGACGATTATAACCTCCTCCTCCGTGGGATCTCCATCCTCCCAGGTACAACGATAGTGAAATGTTACCTTCTGATTCATTCAGAACAAGGCACTTAGGCACTTGGGAAACAGAGTCAAAAAGCAGTCTGTAAAAGGGCCCTTGAAAACTCATCAAGATCTTTACCAGGCAGCGTAATGAGGCCACGATGGAGGGGGCCAGACCTCTCCGGAAGCTGGGGCTGGAGGGCTGGACTCTGGACTCCAGACCTCTGCTTGTTCCACTACCCGGATATCTCTGCCCGGTGGACTAAATCTTCTGCTGCAGAAACCTCCTGCTGCTCTGTGCAGCCTCCGGGTCTCCGGTGCCAAGCCTTGGTGGCCCACTGGCTCCTCTGCTCCCCACCATTCCTCCCACCAGCCCTGCTCCCCCTCTCCCCACAGAGACCCCCCCCCAGTCGAAGCTGCCCTCCCCACCCCCCAGGCTCTCGATTCCAGGAGACAGGTCACGTCCACCACCCCGGGGTGCGGTGCGAGCCAAACTAATCAATGGCAGAGCGGTAGATTAAGGGGCCCGGCTCGAAGCCATCCATCACTGTCGTTTACCCGGGCCTGTCAGCCTGCAAATGGAAAAGGAGATGATGTGAAACAACCCATCTGCAGGTTTTTAAACGCTCTTTACAAATTGCCGTGGTGAATAACTTGTTGCCTGTATTTATCCCTTTTCAAATTGTCTCTTAGCTACAGTCATCCGTCTTCATTCTACACCCTGATGGCGCGTGCACCGCCAGTTGGGCAACCTCATTATGTCCCTGGCTGCTGCCTGGGGGAGGCAGAGGTGGAAGAATGGGGAGCAGGAGTGGAGGAGAGAGTAGGAAGGAGGTGTGGGAAGGGGAGAGGGTAAAGGAGGGACTCTGACCAGTGGAAATAGCTGGGGCTTCTCAGCAGGGACCCTTCCACCCAGAGGTCCCCACATCCCTAAGCCCATGGTGAGAGAAGAACCTGCCTCCTCTTCTAGGGAGTTTGTGAGTAGGGACTGTCCTCCCCAGAGGGGACCAGGTACAACCTCAGGTTGCCAGAGCAGTCACCAGAATTTCTAATCCAAGGTCATAGTCTGTGGTCTCTCATCATTCCTACCCTCAAGGAAGGGAGCCCATCTGCCAATCCTCTTATAAAGCTTTATCATGTAAAGTCATCTTTACTGTTCCTCCTTCCTCATCCCACGTGCCAAAACTTGCTACTTCTAAAGCTCTTCAATGAGACCCTTCCCTGTGCTTTGGTTCCCACTGCCCCAGGTCTGGTTGGCATTCTTTCTTCCCTAGCTCAGAGATGTAGCCTCCCGCAGTGGACTGAATGTTTTACGTTCCCCTAAAATCATGTGTTGAAATCTTCATCCCCAAGGTTATGGTATTAGGAGGTGGGAGGTGATTAGGTCATGAGGGTGGAGTCCTTGTGAATGGGATTAGTGTCCTTATAAAAGAGACCCCCAAAGAGGTCCCTCACCCCTTCTGCCATGTTAAGGCACAGCATAAAGTCACTGTCTATGAACCGGGAAGTGGGCTCTTACCAGACCCTGGATCTGACAGCACCTTGATCTTGGCCTTCCCAGCCTCTAGAACTGTGAGAACTAAATGCTTGTTGTTTATAATCCACCCAGCCCCGTGAGCTAGGCTACTCCCTAGTGGGTTGGTCTTACCTCCAGGCCACCCTCCTCACTCTCAACACTGAACTGAAAACTTCTTACAAAGGCCATGTTCCTTCTTAACTCAGTATTTTTCAGTGATCTGTGAGCCTCCTGTATTAGGATCACTTGGCCGCCCCACCCCAGGGCTAGTGGGCGAGTGGGGCACTGCAAAGGCTGAGGGCCACACCTGAGAAATTCCTCTTGACGCACACACGAGGCATCCGAGACACAGAAAGACAATAATTTGCCCAAGGTCACACAGCTAGTTAGTAGCTGAACAGGAACTGGCAAACAGGCATCTTTCTTACCAATCTGGAGCTCTTCCTCCTGTACAACAGTTAGATCTTTTATGAATAATAGTTATTTGTGAGTCTACTGTGACTTGAATAGAAGCTCCTTGAGAGCAAGGTCCCATGCACCTCCATGTCCCTCCATCCTCCTGCAAGCTCAGCACAGGGCTTGGTTTATCATTGGTAAGACCGGAAAAAGAAGAGCAGTGTGCAACAGGCCACATCCCACGTTCAGTTCCTCCCCTGGGGAAGAGAGCCCCTCAAGGGGCTAGGGGCCCCACCCTTCTTGTTAGGTGCTATGGACCGAACCAAAATCCACCTGGCTGTCAAGTGCTGCGTTTCTGACATTGCACCCAATATTCCCACTGGTCTTCCACAGCAGACTTTTACGTGTTTGAAAACAGCTGTCAGCATCCACTTACATGTTCTCTCTTCCAGTTTAAGGTCTCCGGCTTCGTCAACCATTCTTCACGTGGCACGGTAGAGAGACCCTGGGGCATCACAGCCCCCCTCATCCAAATGCCATCCCATTTGTCAATGTCCTTGCTCAATCGTGGCTCCCAGAATGAAACGCAGTGCTCCAGATGTGGTCTGACCACTGCCACGCACAGAGGGCCATGCCATTATCTCCCCTCTTCTGGGCCCTGTGCTTCATTAATATAGTCCAAGATTGCATTAGCTTTCCTGGCAGCCTCACCCCATTGTTGGCTCACACTGCAGTTTGTCTGCTAATCCATCTAACTCTATTACTGCCTAATACACAATGGTCCATCCTGTTCCCAAGGATTACATCAAAGTCTTTACAAAACGCCCTGCTGAAATCCAGATATGCCATGTCCGGGGTGCACCACGTGTCTGCCAGTTTAGAAAACCTATCAAAGGGAAAGGACTTTGTTTTGGCTGGACTTGCACTTGGTGAACCCAGGATGATTCCTAGTGATCGCTCCTTTATTCCCCATGGGCTCATGAACCACCCACTCAGTAATCTTTCTTTAGTGCCCTCTATGGAACTTTCCTCAGTTATGAAGGTGCTTGTTCAGTGTCTGGACTGAGCAACTGCAATAGGTGGCCTGATTGATTATGCCTGTTGTGAGGTTTATGGTGGTGAACAGAGGCTGCCTGGGGAAAAGCACAGAGGGGAATAAGTCCAAATACCACAAACTCAGGAAGGCCCATGGAGGTTGTATTTAATAAATAGCTTGATAGAGGGATGTTGAGTCTCAGGACCAGGAAATTTATTAGCAATGCCAAATGTATTTTACTCTCCCCACATGACGTTTGATTCAAAGAAAATATGAAGACATCACTGGAATCCCAATTCTGCCAAACCATTTCCTTTCTCCTATAATTAGGTACTCTGAATTTTTAGTATCATTTTTTGTGTGTGTTTGTTTCTTCTGATTTCCACAGACTATTTTTAGACCAATCATGACTCACTTTTTGAAAGGCATTAGGAAAAAAAAGAGTCTTTTTCCCCAGCAATCAAATGTTCCTGTCCTCTGGGTGACACAAATTTAGGTAAGTCATAGCTGGGTGACAGACGTGGGAGCCTGGGTGGGGGGACACACAGGAAGAAAGCCCCTGCTATTGGGGGTGGGCGCCTGGAAGGGAGAGATCCACACTGGGAACTTCAGCCCCTGGCCAGCCCCACTGATTAACCCCACCCACTCCGTCCTCCAAAGAGATGGATCCAGAATCCAGGTGACCCAGCCACAGGAAGAGCAGGTTGCACCGGGGCAGTGCTGGAGAATCATCCCACCCTGGAAGAGCCACCTGGGAGAACCATCGGGCTCATTACTCTGCAGGCAACACCAGGGGAGACACTGATAAGGAAATACAACTGGCTCAGCCAAAGAAAACTAACTACGAGCTGTTTGACAGTGGAACAGACTACCAGGCAAAGTAATGAGTTCCCCGATTCTGGAAGTGTTCAAATAGAGCTGGAAAACAGCATCAATATCCAAGGCCCCTTCCAATACTGACTGTGTGAAATCTGCCAGGGAGGCTGCTGGAAGAATTTCTGCTCTAAAAGAAAAACTGAGTCACAATATCCAAAGTCTTGTCAAACGCTAGGACTCTGGGAAGAAGGAGACACCTGCACCTACATGTGCACGTGTTCCCCAAAGCAGAGACAACGGGGCTGGGGGGAATTTCACCTTCCCCATTTGGCGCTCCTGGAGCGATCCATCTGGAGACGGAAGTCTTTGAATGTGCCCCCAGCCTTCTCCACGGGGTACACTCTCCCCACCGGCCACACGGAAAGCGCTTTAAATACGATTTACTGGCCAGTCATGGACTCATTTTCCACTACTTTTATGTACTCAGACCTTTTACAGAGACCCTTGTAGACTCAGTTCCTCCTTTCTGGCTCTAAGGTAGATGTACTGAAACTAACACGCGTATAGAACACGCTGCCGCACACGGTAGGTCAGACCTGCATCAACTCAATGTCCTTGGGTGTGAGAGACGGCGAGATAGAGGTGAGAGAGGGAGGGAGAGAGGGAATGTGTACGTAGGGGAGGGAGAGTGTTGAATTTCCTCTGGGCCATCTTTAAACTACATGGGTCCTTTCCTTGCCCACCAAGAGTCTGCCCTATTCCCTCGCTACACCCCACAACATTTAAGAACCAATCCCATGAAGGGTCAATGTCACAGATGAGAGGAGACCCAGAAAACCCCTGGAAGAACTTACAGCTTGCAAATCCCTTCCCCATCCACTATTTGTAGATTGTCCGTTCATTCGCCAAATATTTATTCAGCATCTACTATGCTCCGGGCACTGAGAGTACAAGAATGACCAAAACCAGACACATTGCCTGGGCTATTGTGCAGCTTACAGCCCGGAGGAGAAGGTGGACATTAACGAACAATCAGAAAAATGTATATTTACAGTAAACGCAGGCAAGTGCAATGACAGAAAATCATTGAGTGCTGTAGAGTGTGTAACCCAGGGAGCTGACCTAAACCTGGGCTCAAGGAGGACTTCCTGGAGGAGGTGACATTTGAGCTGGGATCTGAAGGATGAAGGATAGGTAACCAGGTGAGGGGTGGGGAGGATATGAGGGAGACTGGTGCTTTGGAGGACCGAAAGATACAACAACTCCATGGTTCATCCAGGAAACATGCAGCTCCTACACGTGTGCCAGGTGCTGCTGGGCACTGGAGACAAGTGGTGTCCCAGATAGACAGCCTGAGCCTCCTGATCCTTCAGTCTTCAGTCTAGAGAGGCAGGCAGACAGCTTGAAACTTCATGAATAATTACTTTGTGCAGTTAGGAAAGTGCTCCCAAGGAAATTTCAGTGTGCTGGCAAAATAGGAACAGGACCGACCTGGCCATCCTCAGGAGTTAGAATTGATCAGACGCGAAGGCTGGGTGAATGATGGGGGCTGAGGCTTCACCGAGATGGGGAAAGTGGGAGCCAGAGCACTTTGGGGCACATACTATGAGCATGATTTGGGCGTGTTCAGCCTGTCCCAGGTCCGTCTTCTCCCTAGGAAAGGGGAAGAGGAGTTGAGGAAGGCTTCTAAGAAGAGGTACTCATTAAGCTTGTTCTTGAAGAGCAGATAGAACAGGAGGAGGAGGAGGAAGGAGTATAGCGGCGAAGAATTCCAGGAAAGGGCCACGGCACGGGCAAAGGCCCGGAGGCACGGAGGAGCGGGCTTGTTTACAGAACCGCAAGTAGCCGTGCTAGGCTGGGGCAGGGTGGGGCACAGGTGCAGAGCGACGTATGAACAGACAGCCCGCAGCGGGCAGGAACGCTAAGGAATTTAGACTAGTCCTAAAGGTAAAGGGAGTCATTGAAGAGTTTTAAGAAAGAAAATGACACGATCATACTTGTGTTTCTGAAAAAAAGAAATGATTGAGAGCAAAGTGGAGGGTGGCTTGGCGAGAGTCGGGTGAGGCCCTGGGGGAGAGGGCTCAAAACCCAGGGCATTTAGGAGCTCTCACTGACAGGACCACGGGACTCCATGGGTGTAGAAAGGTTGACCAGGAAGGGTGTACGTGACAATAAATCCCAGGGTGATTTTCTACCTGGCTAATTGGATGTTGAACTTGAGAGACTTATGAAAAATACACTCCACCATGCCCAGGAGGTGTTTGGATAAATGAATTTGGGGGGCAGGAGCATGGTGAGGAGGGAGACGCAGGATGGAGGTGCATCCAGTCTTTAGGGTGAAGATAGAGTCTGGGAGACACCATGCACCCTATCCAGAAACAGCCTTCCCCCTGCTCTGTCTTCTTGGGCTCCATGGTGCCAACCATTTGTCCTGTTGCATAAGGCAGGCACAGAGGCATTCCTAGTCATCCCTGTCCCCCAACACTCCCCCCACATGCACCTGCCGACCCTCTCTCCCAGGCAGGTGGAGCCAAGTGTCCTCCCCTCCCTCTGCCCTCTCAGCTCCCGCCCTGCTCAGAGCCCCATCTATCCCTGGAGTTGTGCAGAGCCCCCAACTATGTCATCCCCACTCTTGCCGGCCCCCGCCTCCATAACCTGTTCCCCCACAGCAGCCCGAGTGCACAGACCACGTCTGTGCAGAGCGCCAGCCCCTCCCGTGTGTCCTCCTCACGTTCAGAACAAAATGCCAGCCCCGGGCCTGGCCAAGGAAGCTCTACCTGAGCGGACCCTGCACCCACACCCCACCCCCTCCCGCCTCTGCTCCTCTGCAGCTCCCTCTGCACCCCTGCTGTTCTCGGGGCTCAGCACCCACTATCCTGACCCTTCCAAGGCTCACCTGTCTCATCGTTGGGTCACCTGCTCGGAGAGGTGCCCCGACCACGTTGAAAGCAGCCCAGGTGCTCTATCACATCACCCACCACAGTTCAGCCTGTGCTTTGCACTGTTTCCTATCAGATGCCTTTCTTGTTTATAAATTTTCATATTGTAGTCACACATGCACACACACACACACACACACACACACGGTATAAGCTCTGACAGCTGGGATCTTTTAACTCTGACACCGCAGGGTGTCTCATAGTAGGTGCCCACAAATATCTGCCGAATGAATGAATGGGTGAACAAATTAGCATAAAGATGATGCTTGATGCTAGGAGGGATAAGCCCCCGAGAAAGAGACAGTGCAATTGAGAAGGGAGAGTCTAGCTGGAGAAGGAGGAAGAGAATCAAGAGACACTTATTGAATAAGTCAAGGGAAAAGAAAGTTTTAAAACAGAAGGACTTGTCACAGCATCAAATGCTGCCAGAGAGACCTTGTAAGATTAAGGCCCAGAGGCATCCACTGGATTTAACAAGAGAGTGGTTGCTAAGGACCTCAGAGTGCGCAGAGGAGCGTGGCGGGCGCTGCCGAGGGGCGGAGGGTGGAAAGGTAGAAAGCGTGGCTGGGTGGACAGGTCAGGCACCATCTGCGGGAAGCGGGTGGCTCCTGAATTGAGCCGAGAGAGCAGAGTAGAAAGGAGAGTACCTGAGATGACACAGCAAGGGACTGGAACTTGCGCCTGAGAGATTTACAGAAACATATAGGTATTCAAGCAGGGTCAAAATTTGACCCCCGTTCAAACTGAGATTCATTCCACATGTGCCTAAAGGCACAGTCGAGGGATACCTGGGAAGAGTCAAGAAGGGGTCTTAGGTGACATGGCATGGCCTCTTCCCCAGGTCCTAAGCAGGTTAGCTCTGGCCTCGAACACACACCCCACACCCCCAGAGCAAAGCCAGAGCCTGGAGGCTGAGTGGGCCACCCTCCCCAAAAGGTGACGGAGGGATCAGCTATTGCTACACAGACATGCCCCTTTGAGGTCTCATCCTGGAGCCCAGTGGATTGCCAGAGTTCTTCTCCCAGCCACACACCTGCAGCCGCAAGAGGAGCCCCAGTCAATACGGTTCTCTCCAGTCACCGTGCTTCCGCCCCCATGTCAGCACCCCACTTCGCCCGACACCCCGGCAGCCGCCCGTCTTAATGCAGCTCCAGCCAGGGCCCGGCGCTGCCAGGTCCTCTGTGCCCTCGCCTCTGCTGGGCAGAGGGAACGTGTCCGGTTGTGGCTAGTGCAAAGTTGGAGTGATGAGCCAAGAGAAAAGATGTGTGCCCCCCAGGCCTGAAGCAGTGAGGGGTCGGCTCTGAGCCCCAGCCCACCCCCACAAAGCTACCCTGCAATTTACAACGGCAGGAAATCTGATGGAAGAAGATTCAAGAGATGTGAGTTTCAGTCTTGGTCCTGCTCCCAACCAGCTCCGGAACTTTAGGTGGGTCGCTTCCTCCCTCCGGATCGGTGACATAAGGGAGGCGGTGAGGGACCCGGATCTGACCCCTCCAATTCTTTCCACTTCTACCTTTCTCGGAGACACCCTGGACACCTGGGTCTGAAAAGTGTTCGTATCCCTCAAGTTCAACAGCCAGCTCTCAAAGAATGTGTGGTCAATGGGCAAAGGAGCGAGGCTCCCTGGGGATGCCTGGAGCAATGTGGTCATTGCGTTAGGACGTGGAGAGGGGCTAAAAGAGGGGCTCAGGACCGCCATGTGGGGAAGGTTAATTCTCAAATCAAAGACAAGAAGTCACCTATGAGGATCAGACACCCTCTGAGAAAGGAACTGTGTTTTGAGCACAAGCGGAAAAGGAAGAACGGAGCTGGTCTGCTCCAGGAAGAATTAGTCCAGCAGAGAGAAGACACACCCAGGAACCCGAAACGCCCGCAAAGAAACATTGTCATCGTGGGGAGGAGGGATGAGCGAGGGGTGGAAGGTGCTGGCAGCCTCCAAGCCAAGCGCAGCTAGTCCCAAACAGTTCCAATAAGACATCCATTTTTAGCAGGTTTTGAGGAAATTGAGGATTATGAATTGGCCCAGAGGTGGCGGAGGCTTATCAGGGCTGGGGACAGGGAAGGATATGAAGTAGCCAAGCACATATCACGAAGAGTGGATGCTGGCTGCCAGGAGCAGCCCTGTCCTGCTGAGGGCGGTTTGCCTCCCGAGTCTTCTCTTAAAGGAAGATCCTGGAGCCCTGTCGCTTTGTTCATTTAAAACCGGATGGGCCAGGGCCCCCAGAGCACGGACAGCGGGTGCATTTGAAGGTGTCTGGGGCGGGCCTGCTAGATGCCACGTGATGTGTCATGAGCGCTGCAGGTTCCTCTCTGGCAAGGGCCCCCTCTTCCACCTAGTGAGGCGTTGCCCCACTCAGACGCTCTTAGTCTCGTTGGCCTGTTTTCATGAATTTTCACCCCTTGTCCCACTCGCGCCAAGCCCCGGCGAGGTGGGAGGCCAAAGGGAGCTCAGTGCTTCAAATGAAAAAATAAAAATAAGCACAGCTTCCCAGCCAGGGCGCACAGGAGTGCTCTGCTCCGCCATCGTAAATGTGATCCCTTTTATGGCATCTCACTGCCCACAACACACAGCTCCCTGGGCCTCCGGGAAGTAAGATTTAGAGGCTGGAGGGCAGCGGGCCCTGTGCCAGGAAGCCACACACCAGTGCTTGGAAGGCCCATGACAGATGCCTGGGTGCCACCTATCAGGGTGAAAGGGAGCCTGATGGGGAGTGATGCCTGCTGTCTCCCAGGCCAGGGAGAGCTGCAAAGCAAGGAGCTACAGGAATCCAAAGACACCATGGGTTCTGCTGCCCTGGGGAAGGGCCTGCCAAGGGCCTGGGCCCCTCCGTTCTCCCCTACAGGGTCTCCTCTTCCCAAACCTCCTTTGTCCACCTGCTTTCCCTGCCAGGGCTCTGAGCAGCAGCTCACGAAGAAGTTTCCCCACCATGGCCAGTATAAGAAAGGGACTGAGCAGAGTCAGCCAGGGTCTCAAGAGATTTCCCAAAGTGGTCTGCACGCCCCCAGGATGGGCCCAAGGCGGAGAGCTGGGTGAAGGACACTACAGCTTCCTTCCCCCAGGGGAGTAGACAGACCCCCACGTGCTGGGAGCACAGCACCCTTTGGGAAAAAACCTGAGGAGGCTTCCAGATTTTGCAAACAAAAATACAGAGAGCCCAGTTACATCTGAGTTGCAGATAAACAATGAATAATTTTTTTAGTATAAGTATATCTCACATATTGCATGGGACATACTTATACTAAGCAATTACTTGTTGCTTACCTGAAATTCAAATGTTAACGAGGCATCCCATATTTTATCTGGACCTTCTATGAGAGGTAGGAAGGCTGAAAAGGGCACCAATCTAGGGAAAACTAATTCCCCAGCAGGCGGAATCGGCACATGGCTCCTAACCCTTCCCCAGGAGGCTCTGCAAGGTCTATTTAGGAGGACTCTATGCTCCCGGGAAACCCTGGGGCACGGCCTGGACTCCCACATACCCTACATGACACATCAACATGAAGCTGCCTCAGGAGCACCCTCACGCCCAGTGCTCCCTAACAGGGCTGCCCCTAGAGGGTGGAGGCCAATCCAGGCTCCAGCCCTGTCTCCACCCCTGCCCCTGTCCTGCCAGCCTGAGAACCCACTTCCTGGTAAGCGCTCCTCTGCCCTCGTGAACTGAAATCCATTTGCTTTCACTCAGCCTGGGTGCAGATGCTTTCAATGAACGAGAACTTCCAGTCCTGCGGTTTTGACTCCAGTCTGGAACATTTTCTTTCAAAGCAAGAGCAAGGGGAAAGCTAATGCCTGCTTTTCTCTTTGTCTCTCCTCACAGATCCCCCTAAAATGCTATGTGTCCCCCACATACGAGGTCTCTCCTGGGCGCCCAGCCTTTCCAGGGACCCCAGAGCCCTGCAAGGGGAGCCCCAGCTCCATTCTGCCTGGCTGCAGGTTTTATTACCCATGCTGCCCTTTGCTCCTGCCTGGGCTGATTGAGGCTGGCACATGAGCAGTGGCCACTAATGGCCTCCTCCGCACAGGCTCTCAGCCAGCAGATGGGAGGTACATGATTGCCTCCTTTCCCCGCCATTAAGCGGAGCAGCCAGCACCACGCACCAGCTTCGGGCTGAGCAGCGTGGCAGATGGACTAGCAGGGGGTGTGGGGGCTGGGAGTTCCCCTGCCCCAACCCTGCCCACTTAGCAAAGGCCCTGGGAGCCTCCTTAAGGTGCTGGGGTCTATGGCTGATGGGACGCCAAGGGACAAACTCCCAGCTGTCAGGCTGCCTGGCCAGAGGCTCAGACCCAAGCTTTCTCCACATCGACCCCTTTCCAACAAAGGGCACACAGAGCAGGCCCCCTGGGCCTCTGGGAAATGTCCCACTGCTCCCGGCCCTGCTCAGGAGATGGAGCAGATTGGCTGGGGCAGCCCAGCCCAGGGTCCTCTGGAGGGGTTCTCATACAGGACAAAGCAGCAAGGGCTACCCATCCCCAGGACACTGCCCTCCTTTTGCACTCCACTAACTCCTACACATCTTCCAGGATTCCACTTCAACATCACCTCCTCTGGGCTGCCCCCCTGATGTCCTGAACGAGGTCCGATCTCCCAATACATATTCCCACAGCACCCTGAGTTCCCTTTCACATCACTTGTCAAAAATATCATTACTGCAGTGAGGGATGGAATTTACACGCAATGACTCAGAGAGTTAAGACAAAGTAACTTTATTTCCCATCATGACCACTGCTCGATCCAGGCTGTCCATTCCTGCTGGTAGTCTGGAGGCCATGGGAAGTCATGGGGGTGGCAGAGGAGACCAGCTTGCCAGTAAACAGTAGCTCCCTTTAAGCTCCCTTCAATCAAAGATTGAAGTCCCCCTTTGGTGTCATTTCTTCCATCCTCCTTCCCTGGATGGCCTTGGAGTAGGGATAGTTTATGTCTCCTTGTGGTGGCCAGGGGCAGGGCTCCAAGCCCACATGCAGCCCTCTGGGTCATTCTCTGTGAGATATTCTCTGGCCACCTATCACTAGGTGTCCTCTGGCCCTAGCTGATCTTTCCTGGGATCCCAGTAGCACACCCAGATGAAGTCACTGCCACCACCTCTGGGCATGTGGCCTCCTCATCCTGACCTCAGGCCCCTCTGTCCACAGTTCTTTCAACACTTCTGCAGTCTCCTCTCTGGGACACATGGGAACGTCCAGACCCTCTACTGTGTCGGATATAGGGCATCGGCAACCAGGAGGAGCACTGATTAAAACCCACCCTGCACAGCTCCCTCAACCAGGGCCGTACCACGTCCAACTGTGGGCCATGCCAAACCGGACCTTCTCTGGGATGCTTGTCCTCCCTCGGCCACAGGCAGAGAGCAGGGCACAAGACACACTATTCTCAGGTCCTCCACATCCACCTAGGGACGTCTATCTCTCACCAACCCCTACTCTGAGGTTTGACACAGTGACAGTGACATGGAGGAACAAGGATGCTCCCTGTCCCCTCCTCACTCCCACAGAGCCTGGAAGAGCGTCCCCCTTCCTGTGGAGCAGGAGGCTCCCTTCCCGACGCTCTTCACCATGACCTAGCTTAAACGCTACGCTCACACCTCCAAGCTTCGCTCTGGAAATGCAAAGGTTGCTTCATAAATGTAGAAAAGCATTTTATCTCTACAAATTAGGCTGTCAAGACCACGGTTTCACTAAGGTCTTTAAAAAGCCAAGCAATGACCTCTTTCTCCCACAGTCATTCACTCTCTTTTATGCTTTCTTGAATATAAAAGAAAGGTGAGGGCGACAGCTTTCAAACCCAGATGTTTTAATAGCCTTGGGAGCACGCTGCAAAGGTGAACCCATCACTCACGGGCAGCTCCCGGAGAACAGGTGGTGGATCCCTGCAGCCCATGGTTTCCCGGGCGCCCGGAGCTCTGCCAGTCCGCAGCGTGTGCCCCAGCGAGGGGGCGAGATCGATGAACAAGTAACTGGAGCGCAAGGCAGGGTCCAGAGAGTGCCACAGGGAGGTCAAACGGGAGAGGACTCATCAATTAGAGTGCAAGTCCCCCACGTTTCTCTCAGTGACCTCAGTGATGCTTTCTCTCGCTATCTACAATATTATTCCACTAGTCAAGACAGTTTGTTAACTGCACTCTCGACAGCTTTATGAACAAAAACAATAGACATGTTTTGATCTTTCAACCTACACGTTCTCCCTTGCCTCCCCCCACCCCCACTGCATGCAGATTCGGATGAAGCTCCAGCAGTCAGGGAGGCTTCAGGGGTGGCATGGAGGCATGGAGAGCTTGAGAGGTAGGTGAGATCCAGACAGACAGAAGTGAAAGTGTTCCAGGCAGAGGGACCCCGACAGCAGATGTGCAGGGGAGTTGGGGGCTGTGCTTGGAGAACGGCGAGGGCCGAGTCTGGCTGGCAGTGGGGTACGCAGAGGGGAGGACTGGGAGAAGCCCAGGTCGGCCTTCAATACCAGGCTCGCGGATTTGTGCTTGGAGCTTAAAGCTGCTCTGAAGGCTGGCTTGGGGCTGAGCAGGGGAGAGAGTTTGTCCAGCCAAATAGGAAGGGCCCAACTTTCCAGGATGTGGAGTCTCTGGCTTTTTATTCCTCCTTCCCTCCCTCCCACTTCCAGCCTTATCCCTGCCCCTGGGGACTGAGTTAACCTTCTGGGAGGGAAGTTCATCTGGAACCCTGCCCAGGCCTGTGAGGACACTCTTCAAGAGCTTTCATGAGACCTGTAATTGGAAGAACAGAAGGGATCAAATTTAAAAGATATTTATATTAATTAGTATATTATCCACTATATAGAACAGGAAATCCAACCCCAAATTACTTAAACAGTATGGAATTTATTAACTTGTGTAATTGGAATGTCCACAGGAAATGTCAGCATCAGGATGGGTTTGATCCAGAGGTTTGTGATGTCCCGTAAGACTCAGCTCCATTTCTCTGTGATTCTCTCCACTCTGCCTCCTAAGGTGTCAGCCTCATTCCCAGACTGAATTCCCTCATGGTAGTGAAATGGTTACTAGCGGCTCTGGGGCCCCATGCTTCCTCTTTCATAACCAGGGAGATTTAAAAAGCTTTTCTTACCGAAACTTTTAACAAAAATCTCAACTTTCTCTCTGATTGCCCAATTTATATCGCAAGGTCACTCTCAAATCACTGTGGCCAAGAAAATTCTTTGCATTGATTGGCTTGGTCCTGGGTTACATGCCTTTTCCTCAGCCAATCACTGGGGCCGGGGGCGGGGTGGGTAGAAATGCCATCATTGGCTTAGGCCAGTTAGGCCATCCTTAGGCCAGTTAGGGCCCAACCCAGGAGTTGAGTCCTGCTCAGGTAACATGGCTACCACATAAAGAGAGGGGCAGATGGATGCTGGGGGAGTAGACGATGCTGTCTAACACAGATGTCTGTTTTGCTTCTTTCATGAAAGGTTGGGTGAGAGAAAGAAGAGATTAGAATTGGAACTTCCAAAGCAATTTGAGGGTCACACATAGACTTAACTCACTCATATCCCCAAGGATATGGCTGGCTGTAAATATATTCTTTCATCTTTCTTACTTTTTCCTTTTTCTTTCCCTTCCCTTTTCCCCTTGCATGTTTCCTTATCCCCTCCCTCGCCTGACTTCCTTGCTTTTTCCCATTCCTTGCTGTCTCTCTGTAATCAAATGTTCCAGGACTCCTCTATCCTGCCTCTTCCCAACTCCTGGGTCTCTTATTCCCAGCCTGTTCCTCCCTCCCTGCCCACTTCTCCAGCTACCCTCTCCTGATGCCTCTGGGTTCAATTTCACCTCCTCCAAATTGCTTTATTGGTTCCACAGAAAGGGAAGGCTAGGTAGAGCCATTACGGGTGTATATGGCATGCATTAGACTCAAAAAATATTTAAGGAAAATACTCTGGCAAATGGAATCAATAAACTCCAAATCAGACATTTGCTGGGAAGAGGGAGAAAGCTACCTGCAGCTAATTGTGCCAGGAAACTGCTCACTATTCAGCAGCAAAAGCCTGAAGCCATTTCCCTGCGCCACCCACAGTGCACGTTGGCTGGAGCAAGCCCTGGGTGCCACATACTCCAGCCTCCCTCTTCCCCAGCCCTGCCCTGCTCTGACCGCACCTCCCCTCACCCCTCCAGGATCCCACTTCTCCTCTCAGCTGCTGAAGAGCCCAGTGGCATCCATGCCTGCCCTCCAGGACAATAGTCAGGGATGCCAATTAAGAAAGAAGGCACGGTGATGGGGAGAGAGGGAAGGGGACTGGGGGAACAGACACATTTGCACTATGGCATTTTTAGACCCAAAGATGACATCTTCCTAGCACTCCGGGAGGCTGAGACGGACAGATTGTTTGAGCTCAGGAGTTTGAGACCAGCCTGAACAAGAGCGAGACTCCGTTTCTACTAAAAATAGAAATAAATTAGCGGAACAACTAAAAATATACAGAAAAAATTAGCCGGGCATGGTGGCGCATGCCTGTAGTCCCAGCAACTCGGGAGGCTGAGGCAGGAGGATGGCTTGAGCCCAGGAGTTTGAGGTTGCTGTGAGCTAGGCTGACGCCACGGCACTCTAGCCGGGGCAACAGAGTGAGACTCTGTCTCAAAAAAAAAAAAAAGAAAAGAAAAGAAAGATGAAATCTTCTATAATCATAAATTTTTCTTAAAAGAAAATGTGGTTTGGGTGGGTGGCACTTGTACCCCCACCTCCACTTTGTGCTCTCCCTGCAGCAGAGGGGCAGGAGGAAGGAGAAACAGGAGAGATAGGAGAGAAAACCCAATGGGGAATTAGTCCCACAAAACTGAGGTCTTTCAGGAGCCTTCCACCTGCCCCCCAAAGCTTTGGTCTGGTGGAGTCCAGGAAGGGTGAGCCCAGGCTAAGGTCACACTGGGAATCTAGGCTGTCTCCCAAGCTCTGGGCTGCCCTGGAGCCCTGTTTGATATGAGAGAGGAGAGAACGTGACTGCAGGAATCAGCTTCCCCCAATGGTACTTTCATCACGACCTTATTCTCTCCAAGAGTTTTCACATACTCCCAGTGCCCTTTGGGCTAAAAGCAGCTAGTACTGACTTCCAGGCTCCACCGGAGAATGATCCCTTTCTCCAGAAGAGTTTCCTCTCACGGGCCCTCCACCCGCTGACATTCCCCCAAAACATCTCACAAAGCTGATTCCACCACCTGCAAATGAATGAGCGTGCCTTCCCCTCAATGCCCAGGGAGAGCACTGCCTGTCCCCGGAGCACAGCAGCACCACTGCACCCTGGACGGTTCCGAGACACTCGGGTGCAGTGAGTGGGGAGAGGCACCAAACCAAAGGGCAAGACACTGGGGGTAGAGTGCTGGCGCTACCACCAGCTGTGTGAATTTAGACCAGTGTAGACCTGTTTCCCCACATTACAATGAAATAAATGGTAGATAGATCAAAGGATTTTAGACTAGGACCCATGGATACCCTGAATTTGCATGGAGAATGTTGTTTGTGTGTGCACGTTTCTAGTAATAAGCTTCATCACACCCTCAAAGGGGTCTAACAGCCTCAACAGTTGAGAGCTATAGAGGAAGCCAAGTTCGCATGTGGCTCAAGTGTTCTAAGCCTTTCCAAACCTCCAGGTGGGATAGCTGTTCAGCTTCGTCCCTTCGTCCCTGAAGGTATGTGCCTTGGAGTACCCTCCCCAATGTGCATGCGTGGCCTTCACAGGACAGCTGTGCCACTTTGCTCCACAGCCCACACCAGCACACAAACCCCTTTGTTTCTTGCCTTTAGTAGAGTTTAGGCAGGCTCCTTTTATTACCATACATTTTGCTAAAAAGTGAAGGAAAATGAATAAAATACAAATAAACATTAAGTTGGTCAGGTTCTCAAAAGCCCTGCAAATCCCACTCAGAGTATCAAAGAGCTTATTTGGAGGCCAGATTTCCTCTTCCTGAAGTAATTGCTGTCTTCACAGATGGGCCAACAACTTCATAGGCACTGGCGTGGGTCGTTTTCCATCAAACTGCCTTTGCCCCAAACCAGTCTTTAATCCCCATCATCACAGACCTCCAGGTGCCCTCTTGCTTCTAAGCACCCAGACACTAAACTCCCTAAACATCTTGCCTCACTCAAGACAAACATCTCCTTTAAAGCTAAGACTTTCCATTTTCTGACCAAGTGCCAATTTTAGTAACTCAAGCCTAGTAGGTACTCAATAAATAAGTGTTGAATTGATGAATAAGTAAATGAATAAATAAAAGAATGAATGAGTAAATTCATGAAGTAAACTAATGAAAACTTTACTTCCATTACTCTCCCAACTCTCATTTCTTCTAGGCTGGAGACCTCTAGCTCAATTCCCATCTAGGCCCAGTCATTTGCAAAGTATAGTTTCTGACCCCTCTGAGCCAGTGAATGACTGAGCCCTCTTATGTCTGGTACAGACCAATCCACCTCTGGAGCCTTCTTGAATGATAGCTTGATGTCTTTCCTCAGTAATAAAAAGTTCCAATATTTCTACTACCTGATTATCTCTCTCCTCTTTCTCCTTCCTTCTGAGACTTCAATTAAAAATATATTAGATCTTCTCATTTTGTCCTCCTTGCCTTTTATCCTCTTTTCTGTATTTTCCATCTTTTTGTCTCTCAGCTACATTCTAAACAGTTCTGATCTACATTCCAGTTTGGTAATTTTCTCTTTAGCTCTGTCTAATCTGTTATTAAACCCACCCATCAAATTCTTAATTTCAGTGATTGCCTTTTTAGTTCTATAATTCCTTTTTTGAAATTTGTTATGTATGTAATAGTTTCCAATTTCCTGCTGAAGTTTTCAAGCTGGTGTTTTTTATTTCTTTGAACACAGTAAGCACAGTTGTTTTATAATCTATGTTTAATAAGTCCAATATCTGAAGTCTGTGACTCTGTTTCTATTGCCTATTGTTTCTACTGGTTCTTGCTCATCGTCCCTTGTTTCCTTGTGTGTTGGTCATATTTGAATGTGTGTTAGACATTCATGTCACCCCAGCTACTATGTTTTCACCTTCCCAGAGACATTGGAGGATGAAGGACATTAATTCAAAGGGCTGCTATTCCTGGCAGGATGCCATCTCATATTGTTGTTCAAAGTCTAGTTGGAAAACTACTCAAAGAGGTCTGATATTGGGACTCATTCTTGTCAACATCTGCCACCTCCCTTGGATTGTGCTGAAGTGTGCTTGGGAGTGCAGGGTAGGGTGTGGGGGGCAGTGGTAGGGGAGAAGACTCTTCTGGTAGACTTCTTCCTACTCCATCACAAACTCACCAAACCATGACCCCACCCAAGGGCATCAGCACCCTTTCCTGAGCACCCAGAGCAGAGGAGACGTTCAACTGAGCATGCCTGGACCAAGGCAGGAATGAAGTCAGACTCCAGAGCTTGCAAACCTGTCACCTGCCAGAGCAACAATCGGTCTGTTAATGTATTTTTAAAATTTATTCATTTGTTGTTATAAAGCACTGCTCAGAACAGATTTGGACCAACTTTCAAAAACCAGGAGATGCAGCTCCTCTCAAAAGACCAGAGGATCTGGCCGCACTGAGCTGTAGTACCCGGAGGTCACGAGTGGCTGGAGCTGAGAAGCAGCTGCCCTCGGAAAAGCAAACGTTCTTCAGGAGCCGCCGTGGCCACCACTCAGGCAACAAGCGTATTTGCACTCACTCTGCCCACTTCACTTAATTACCGCCTGGCCCTGTAGGAATTTAATTTTTCAGTCCTTGACCTAGACAAAAGACAGTGTGCAGTTCTGGTCCCTAGGGGCTTCCAAGACTGCAGGAAGCAGCACAGAGCCGGCAGAGCGAGGGCTCAGAGAGGCAGGCGGAGCCCTCAGAGGCCCTGCTCACTCTGGAAAAGGTGGCGCAGAGCCCGCGCGGCCCTTCCCCACTCTCCTGCAAAGACCCCGCCCAGGCCAGGCGACTGCGTCAAACACAGCTCGGCTGTTCCCTGTCAGACCAACCTCGTTAAACAGCTCTAAGCCACTAATTCCTCATCTGTAAAATGGGAACAGTCATAGTTCCTGACTCACAGGCTTGTTGTGAAATTAAGTGAGGTCATGCGTGAAAATAATGATGCCGATTATAACATCCTGTAGATTACAAGTGTCCACAGTGTTACAAGGGCGCCTGCCGCTCTTCCCTGCCCTGCCTACTCTCCCACTCCCCGGCACTCTCAGCACCAGAGACTCCTCATCCTCTTTGATGTACAGATGATGAAACCGAGGCCCAGAGGGGTAAGGGCCCTCCAGATGCGGGAGTGTGAGCATGCACCCTTAGTCCAGTGACACAAACCTGTCCAAGCCAACTCAGGCTCGAAGAAAGGGCTGATCATAGCCAGGAGTGAGGGTGGGAGGGAAGGCTTCCTGGAGTGGGCAGGCTCTAAGCAGGATTTGGAAGGAACAGTGGGACCGTGTTAGCAGGGAAGGGAGTTTCCTTACATGCTGTCCCCCAAAACCCACACTTTGAAACACCAAAACTGAAAGTATTTTTATTGTCTTTAAGCCCCAGACAATAGCCCTAAACCTGTCCCTACCCACTCACCCTATCCCAACAAATAGGCTCAAAACAGTGGTCCTGGTGCCCCCACCTGCCCTCCCAACTGGAACTGAAAGACAGACAGACAGACACACACGTATTTATTTGTCTTCTCCTCCTGTGGGGCCCTCACATCGCCGGCTCATCTCTCCTGTGGCGAATCCCTCAACAGAGAGAAACCCCGACATTCCTTATAAGTTTCCTCTAAGGCAGTGAGCAAAGCCATCTTACTTACTAAGGAAATTAAGACGGCTCCGGCAGGAATTGCCAACGAGAACCAAACTCATCAAACTCAGGCACTTGCTTTTGTTTTTTCTAATGAGTTTTAAGCTGGGCCCCATCCCCTTTGGGACATTTAGCAAATAGCACAGTTTCCTGAAGTTCCTTCTTTCCCACTGCCTGCTGCCTCCCCTCCTCAGGGCTCTCAGGACCCTCCCGGTGGCCTGGCTTCTCCCCTTCTGCCACAGCTGCTGCCACCAACACACACACACACACACACACACTCACGCACGCACACACACGCACACACGCACACACAAATGTGCACACATGCATGCTATGCCATCACCATTCCTGGGGTTCTCTCTCTGCCCCACCCCTCCACTGGAGCCACTGTGGCCCAAGCCATGGTCACTTCTCAGTCCTCATCTTATTCCACCTCTCAGTGGCCTTTGACCTGAGAGATCACCTTCCTTCTGGAAACTCCCCTCTCTGGGCTTCCCTAACCCGACTGACCTCGTTCTACGACTCCCTCTCAGTCTCCTCCTCAGACGTCCCTCCCTGACCGCGAAGTGCTGGAACACTGGGAGCTTCTTAGGCTAAGAGTGCAGTTTCACTACGTCCTCACCCACACTGGGTGTTATTTTTATTTTTAAAATCTTTGCTAATCTGAAAGCAAAAATAATGTTTCATGGTTTAAATTTCCATTTTGTTTTTCCTGTTGGAGGATTCCCTAGGACCTTGTAGGCCATGGTAAAGAGTTTGGATTTTATTCAAAACTCCAACGGAGGAGTGAGATGATCTGATATCCATCAGATTACACTCGGCTGGTGAGAGGATACTGGACTGAAGGAGGACGAGCACGGAAGCAGGGGACACCTTGGAGGCCACTGCGCCATGCCAGCAAGAAAAGGTGGGTTCGCAGGCGTGGGCAGCAGCGCAGGGGGTGGGAAACAGATGGACCCTGATTTGCTGGTGGCGTGGATGCTGCAATGGGTGGAGTAGGAGTCAGGGATGACTCTTGGTTTTTGGCCTGAGAAACTGGGGAAGTCATAAGAACAACCGCGTGTACAGCGTGACTGTGTCTAAAGAAGATGCATGTCGTCACTCTTGCCATCCCCTCAGCTCCGTGCAGCAGGCACTGCCGCCATCTCCCACCCGCAGGTGAGGGCACTGAACCAAGCAGGGATTCCAACCCCAGCGGTCTGGCCCCAGAGTCCACACTCCCAGTAGCCACACTTACCACCTCTAGGGAGGAAGGCTGAGCGCTTAGTGAGACAGAGAAGACTGAGGGCTCAGGAGGGGTCCCATCCTGGGATGGAGCCCAGGCATCTGCATTCTTCTGCCCCGGTGGCCTGACCACAGGCAGGTGTGCATGGTGCCCGTACTATTGAAGCCTTCGAGAAACATGCCAGGAGGCAGGAGGGTAGGAGGACAGAGAGCTGAGTGGGCTTTAGGAAACATCTCCAAGGCAGGAGGGTCTCAGGTTGAGAGCGAGAACAGCTGACCTCCATCTGACCTTGTCCTCCCCACACCTCCCTTTCTTACTCACACTCCTGCCCCTTGCCTCTTTTAAAGAGATTTGCCTTATTATTAAAAAATAATTTTGTTTTCTCAATTATAAAACTGTGTATTTATTATAAGACATTTGGAAAACGCTGAAATGTAGGGAAAAAGTCAAATCAACCATAGGTCACCCAGAGAGTTGCCATTAACAGTTTGGTGTTTATTTTGGATAGAAAGAAAAAGCACTATTTTTTTAAGCCAGCATCATAATATACATTCAGTTTTGTATCCTGATATTTTTCATTTAAGATACAATGGAAGCATTTTCCTGCATTGTTAAATATTTTTCTTAAACAATAATTTTCGTAACTATATGGCAGCCCTTGTGTGCGTGTACCACCATCTACCCAGCCCCTCATGGTGAACATTTCTGTTGTTTCCAGGTTTTTTGTCGTTATACCTAAACCCATAATGAATGCATGTGTACGTAAATCTCTTTGTGCACCTGATTATGTCCTGGAGTGGCATTGCTGGTCCACAAGGTCTACACCTTTGCAGGGCTTTGGGTACACAGCCCTCGCCAAAGCCCTGGCTACGGCCACTGTAATCTCTCTCCTTCACTGCTTCCACAGGCTCCTCACTGTCCTTCTTTCCTCCTCGATTACCGCCCCAAGCTATTGTCACAGCAGCCAGAGTGGTCTTTGTAACACAGGGACAACAGACTGTGTGTGTTCCCCTGGCACACAGGGCAGGGCAGCGTTTGCAGAGCGTTGCCCACCATCCACCCTCTTCTCCCACCACTTCCCTCCACGCTCCCGCTATGTCCTCCCTGGGCTCTTCTCAGCTCACCAAAAGATCTCCGCCACCACAGGACCTTTGCACATGCTGTTCCATCTGGCAGGACCATTTCGTCCTCTTCCTGTGGCTTGTTCTTTCTTGTCATTCATGACTCAGCTCAAAGCTACTACCTTCGAAAAGCCTTCACTGACCTCCCTTACCCCAACCCTCACCTCCCACTCCAGCTCCCTTTTGTTTCCTTTAAGACTCTTTACATCTTGTAAATATTTAGTTGCATTTTCACTTGTTAATTTTCAGTTTCCCCTGCTCAATGGTATGCTCTGTGAGGACAAGGACTTACTTTCACTCAATACTATGCATCCAGGTTCTAACCTGCTCAGTAGTAAGTAGGTCCTCAATAAATATCATCAAACTAACTTCCAAAAAGGTTGTACTCACCTACCCTTCTACCAAGAATGCGTGAGAACGCAGTTTCACTACATCCTCACCAGCACTGGGTATGATGCTTTAGGGGGGAAAAAAGAAAAAAAAAATTGGCTGATCTGCTGGCAAAAACAGTATTTCATTGTTTAAATTTGCATTATTTTGCTTGCTAGTGAGGTTGAGCATTTAATGTTTACCAGTCTTCTTTTGTGATCAATAATTAAAAGTCCCGTTCATGACCTTTGACTATCTTCCTCATTCGTGAAGCTGTTTCAGAAAAGAAGGTACTTCAGCCTCAGTTTCCGAACTCTTCTAGAAGTAAGCGGTTATCCCTGAAGTCTAACCTCAATCCTTCCTGCTGCTGTTTCCTTTTTTATCTTCCTCTTATTGAGCCTCCCGTGGGGCTGCCAAGAAAGCATGTAAGTGCCCTCTTGGTCTTCTCATCCCCAGCCCTCTCCTGCCTCGTCTGCCCAGCCCGCAGGCGCAAAGCTTGCGTGTGTCTCCCTCCCCACACCCCCAAGCGCTGAGCCGCAGATTAAACGATTCGATTCGAGAAGGAAGGCTGCTTTGGTGAGATGCAATCATCTCTGACTAAAATCTCTTTTTCAGATATATAATGGTCTAATCAATATTAATAGAGAGGCTTATCTGTTTTCCTCATCTCCCATGTCCTTAAGAGCAGATAAAATGCTTGTAAAATAGGATCCTATTCAGCATATACTGATTGCTTCCAAAACGCATTTTCTCAAGATCTGTCATCAGTGCAAGTCATTACTGAGCAGCTAGGCCCAGCACCGCCGTTGACAAATTTTGGGAAGATTCTTTGATTATTTTGCCCAACATGCGATTTAAGGGCTGCAGCTCCCCTGGCTTCCACATTCCTTCTTGCCTGTCCTGCAGGCGGATCTTGGAAGCTGGAGGAGTTTTAAACAAACGGAGGTTGGGAGGAGGGGAGGCTCAGGGCGGCTCTGGAATTGAAGTGTCGTCTTGACTCCCGGAGGGCAGGGCCTTGGGGGATGAGCAGAGGTCCTGCTTCGGAGGGAGGTGACACAGGAAGAGGACAGGGAAGCCTCACAACTTGGGCAGCCAGGAGGTCAGCTGTGCCCCAGGCAGGGCTGCGCCCAGAGCAGGGGCCTGGACTTGGCATCCTCAGACTTGGGTTTCACGTTCCACTTTGCCACTGACTGGCTGTGTGAGCCTGAGTAGGTCACCCAGACTCATTGAGCTTTTTGCTTGTCCTGAATCCAAGAAGAGCCTGGTGGCTTCCAGACTCAAGTTCTCAGCCTTCATCCACCTCAACATTCATAGTGGTGCATAAAAATTATGACGGTAGCAAAACAAAAGATTAGAACCAATTTAAAAATCCATAGCTGACTAAACAAGCTGCTTCACATATGTGCTTTGACACGGTTTATCACACATGACATCTGTTAACACATAATCCAGTGTAACCATTTAAGAGAATCATGGAGATCTCCGTGTACCAATGCAAGAGTGATCCAAGACCTACCACTGAGCGAAGAAAGTGAGTTGCAGAATGACTCATGCAGTATGGGGCAGGGCAGGGGGAGAAAACAGAACATAGGGCATGTGTGTGTGTACATGCTCAGGAAAAATTCTGGAAGGATGTAATAAACGGATAGTAATGGCTACTTCTGCGATCCCCGCCTGCAGGGAAGGGACACTGATCCAGATGGTCGGGTGGGGGCTCCCAGGAGGTTGCAGCGCTCTCTGTATTGCCTTTGAACTTTAAAAGTGGAAAAGCATTCATATATTTCTTGTGTCAATAAAAATTGTTAACAAAGACACTTGGGTCAATTGGATTTCCAAATGGAAAACAAGTTAATCTTGATCCCCTATTTTATATCATCAGCAGGAAAAAAAAAAAAAAAAATCCCAGATGGATCATAGACCTGAATGTCAAAGGTCTCATAGTAAAGCTTTTAGAAGAAAACATAGGAGAATATTTAAAAGGTTGAGGTAGGAAAAAAAATTTTTTAACAGGATCCAAACAGCATTAACTATAAAGGAAAAAGCCGATAAATTAGATTACATTAAAATTAAGAAACCTTCAAAGGGAGGGCTCTTGCTCCCAGTAGAAAGCCAACAGCTGACTGGCAACAGTGGAAGGAGAGCTGAAGTCGGAAAATCATCCTTCTGGAACCATCACAGTAAAGATTGGTTTGGGCAAGAATCATCAATGGATGTTAAATCTAGGGGACATTTTAATGAGAAGCAGAATATTTGCCTGGTCTCAACCTGCAAATCCCTACAGGTAGCAAAAAGTCGTAACCACACATTGGAGAAACTGTATACCGCCTTGACAGGTGATGAAAATTAACATCTATAATGAGGGACACTGTGTGGCTACAGATGTGAGACGCTAAGAAGGACACATCATCTATATATTAATACTGTTCTAGCTGGCAATGCAATAATTCCTCCAATCATGATAAAATATCAGACAAACAAAATGAGGAACATTCTATTTGAAAGGGAAGAGGGGGAGGGGCAGTCTTCTCCAAAACGTCAATGTCATAAAAGACAAAGGCTATGGAAATGTTCCTGACTAAAGAAGACTAAGGAGACATGACAACTAAGTACAATACCTGATCTTAGACGGGATTCTGTATTGGAAGGGAAAATGCTATAAAGTGCGTTATTAGATCAACTGAGAAAATTGGAACACAGAAGACTGGATAAAAGTATTGTATCGATGTTAAATTGACTGAAGCTGATAACTGTAGTGCTGTTGCGTAAGAGAATATTCCTAAGAAATATATATCTATACACGGACCTGTTTGGGAGTAAATGTTGTCATGTGTGTAACTTACTCTCCAATGGTTCAGAAAAACATTTCATGGTGAGTATATGTAGAGAGAGGGATGGGGGAGGGAGAGAGAGAGAGGGAGGGGTGTGGGAAGGAGGTACGAATGACAAAGCAAATGATGTGAAATGCTAACAAAAGGTGAACCTGAGCAAAGGCTGTAATAGAACTCTTGTGCTACCTTTATTCTCATAACTTTTCTGTGAATTTGAAAATATTTCAAAATAACTTTTAAAATAGAAAATGAAACAGCAAGCTATAAAATGGAAGGAGATATTTGCAATACAGATGTTCAACAAAGAGCTCATAATCAGAACATAAAAAGAATTCCTACAAACAAGAAAAGGATAAATTACCCACTAGAAAAATGGGCAAGACTTGAAGGAGCACTTCACAGAAGAGGATATTCGAATGGCTAATTAGCACAAGGTGCTCAACTTCATTATTCATCAGAGAAATGCAAGTGAAAACCACAATGCAATCTTGCCACACACCCATCATAATGTCCAAAAGAAAAAAGACAGCCGACACCCCGTGTGGTCGAGTATGCAGAGCAATTGGAACTTGTCATTTCTGGCAGGAATATAAATTAGTACAACCTCTTTAGAAAAGAGCTCAGTAGTATATTAGTTATCTATTGCTGGGTAACAAATTACCCCAAAATGTACTGGCATCGAAACAACAAACATTAATTATCTCACAGTTTCTGTGGGTGAGGACTACAGCCGGGCCAAGCTTGATCCTCTGGCTCAAGATTTCCCATGAGGTTGCTGTCAAAACCGTGAGCCAGAACCACGGTCTTCATCCGGAAGGAGTCAGCTCCTACGTTCACTCACGTGGTGGTTGACAGCATTGGGTTCCTCATAAGCTGTTGGCTGGAGGCCCTCTTCAATCCCTTGCTATGTGGGCCTCTCCGTGGGGCAGCTCACAACACGGGAGCTGGGTGAGCAAGAGACAGCACTCAAGACAGCAGCCACAGTGTTTTCATAGCCTAATCTCAGCAGTGACAGCTACTTCCGCCATATTCTATTTGTTAGAGGTAAGTCAGTAAGTCCAGCTCACACTCAAGAAGAGGGGATTATGCAAGGAGGCGAAGACCAAGAGTTGGGAACATTGTAGAGCGGCCATCACAGAGGCAGCCGCCACAGACAGTGTCTCCCAAAGCTGAAAACAAGTGCACACGCTGACCTAGCAACCCCATTCCGGCAGAAATGCATACATACATGCACCTAAATATTATACAGGAATGTTCATAGCAGCACTGTTCATAATAGACCAACTGGAAACAATCCAAATACCCATATGCAAAAGAATGGAAAAATAAATTGTGTATCATCATACAAAGGAATACTACACATCAGTGAGAATGAACAAAGGACAACCACACACAATATAAATAAGTCTCAGAAACAGTGCAGAGAGAAATTATTAATATATGATTATTTATACAAAATGTTATTTTTTCAAAAAGGGGAATCGAATTAATTTGTGGAGTTAGAGGTCAGAATGGAGGTTGTCCTTGGTGGAGGAAAGGCGAGAGGCAGAAGAAAGCAACTTCTGGGGGTTGATGATGTTCTGTTTCTAGGTAGAATGATGGTTTCCCAGGTGTGTTCACCTTCCATGAATTCATCCTGTTTGCACATTTATGAGTTTGCACCTTTAGGTATGTATGTTTCAGTTAAAAGTTTCCACTAAAAAGGGACATCTGGAGACTTGTTCAGTTCAGAATCTAGAATCACTCATGGCCCCTCTCAAAATCCCAAATCAATGGATCAGGGTGGGCTGAGTGGAGGTGAGCAGGTCCCAGAATCTGCCTTTGCAGCAAGCCACCAGGTGAGTCCCCTTGGTTCTGGGTCACACTTGGAGAAACCCTGGTAACCCATTTCTATGTTAATAAAAACACAATCCATGTATGTGTTGTGACAGCAGGGAAAAGTGGGAATGTTCTAGAACAGCCATCTCTTCCAATTGTCCCTTTTTCCCACCCCTCCCCGGGGCATATAATGTGCCTAGAGGCTCCTTTCTTTGGATCTTTAAAGAAAATATTTAAGAGTCAAATTCCTACTGGAATATGAACTCCATGGGCAAGAAGCTTCCCTGTCTTGCCCACTGCTGTACCCCCACCTAGCAGAGTGCCTAGCTTCCAACAAGTAAATAAATTAATTGACTCATTTAATGAATAAATGAATGAGTGAAAGATTGAAATGTGGTTTATTCCGTACACACACACACACACACACACTCTAAGCATGACTCAGGGGTGGTCAAATCCCATGCAGGAAGGACATGCCCTGCTTTTATGATGATGCCCAGGTATCTCCACCTCCCCTGAGCACCTGGACTACTCACTGCCTTCCCAGGTGACATGGATTTGGTCTTAGCTCCCCAGGGCTCAGGTTCCGTTTCCCGTCACCATCAGACTCTCAAGTAGTGGCTACTGCCCCGAGGAGCTATCTCTCCGCCATCTTCAGTTCTAACATTAATACCTGCATGTGACTCATGACAGGGACATCTTTGCAGAACCTTCCGGCTGCGGGTGCACCTCGCTAGAACTACTCCAGCTCTTCTGTGCTATTTCCGTCACAGCAATGACGGCATTTATTAACAGTGCCTGTAGGAGACTGTATTCCCCAGGGCTTAGCACAGTGCCTGGCACCTCGTAGGTGTTTAATGCACCTTTATTAAATTGACTGAATAGAAGGATCCAAAGTGGAAAGCCCCAGCCCCTGCCAGGAAAATTCTACCTCATAGTCTGCCCGGGCCCATTCTCACCTGGACGCTATCACCACGGCCCTTTGCTAGCAGCCCCTTCTCTGGCCCCTTCTTCTGGCTCTCAGTGGGGCTCAGCACCACTCTCCCTTCCCGACCCTCACCTGGGTGGATGCGGAGCCCTTCTCAATAGGAGATAATTCTGACCTTCTTTAGCCTCCATAATGTCACCGCCTGACCACACTCCCAGCTTTGCCAATTAAGCATCTTCTCCAGTCCTCGTTCTCCAAACCCCAGCACCACACTGTCCCTGCGGAGATGCTACCTAGCTGTGCTCACCTCCTCTCACTGGGCCCAAGACGAAACCATCTCTGTTTGTAAACCCTCACCCCTGCCTTCAGAATGGAAACCATCCACCCAGTTTAGAACTACAGGTAGTTAAAAATTTTGGAGAGGGGAGGGGCAGGAAGGAAGGATTACAAAGGGGTACGAGGAAACTTTCGGGATATGGATATGTTCAGTAACCTAATTGTGGTGAAGGTTCACAGATGTACACATGTGCCAAATTTATCCATTGAACACATTAAATATGTGCAATTTATGTCAATTATACCACAACAAAACTCCTTTTAAAAAAAAAAATCAAGGACGACTTTGGAGACCATGCAGCCCTGGGGTTCTCAAATATGGTTCCACATCAGAATTACCTGGGAAGTTTGGTGAGAAGGTACAGATTCGCCCCAGATGAATGGAATCCAAGTCTTTGGGATCCAGGAATCTAAGTCTGCTTAGCAAACAACTCCCACCACCCCCATGATTCGGAGGCTAAAAATTTGAGAGTCATTCATTCAGACGAAAGCCTCACTTAATTGACGATGACAATGAAGACCAGACAGGGGAAGTGATTTGCCCAAGGTCTGTCAGAGAATTCTGGCAGAGTAGTCTTGCTCCCAAACCTCCTGTCTCCTGGCCAGTACTCACATCGTGGTTTTCAAGCCAAATGGAAAGTTTCAAGAAGCTTTTCTTAAAACATAGAAAAGGCTGTGCTCTGTCCCCAGGGAGTTATGGGGACTTGGCTTGTAACAGAGAGAATGGCCTGGGGGAAAAAAAGGGAAAAAGATGTTTTCTGTCTCTTTAAACCCCCCCCCCACTTTTCGGGAACTGAAGACCTGCATGGCTGACTCGAGCAGGTGGGGAGGGGGAATGTCTTGGAGGTCTGAGTGGGCCTCCCAGGTGGGTGGGGTCACGGCTTTGTCTTAGGCAGAGATGGTGCAGAGACAGCAGAGATGGGAAGATTAAAATCACTAACTGTAGTTAAAGGATAGTAGCCTAGAACTGAGGGCCTTCCCTTTAAAAGCTGTATTTCTGCTTATGTACAGGAATTCGGATTTTGAGACGATAGTCTACTGTTTTCCTCCTTTGCTGGCAAAGTAATAAACTTCCCTTTCCTTCTCCTCAAACTACTTGTTCTTGTTCTTCTGGTGTGGCCTTGAGGACAGGTGCCGGGCTTTCGGTAACAGGCTCAGTTGCGGCACAGACCCACCAATGAGGCAGAGGGATGAGGGTGTGGACAGACCCTGGCTCCCTCGTGGGTGCATTGCCTCAGTTAGTGGTCACCGAGCACTCTCTTTGGCCAACCTGTGCCGGCTGCTGAGATGCAGGACTAGGACAGTGCCTGTCCACAGGGTCTCCCGGTCCACTGGGGTGTGCAGACGACTGCCCAGGTCACCATGGGGTGATGCAACAAGTAGGTGATGCTTAACCCGGATCGGGCTGACTTCATGGAAGAGGTGATGCCCTGCCCAGCTTTGCCCCTGCCAGGGGCCCCCACGTGCACCTTAGCTGTCCCACTCCCCCGACCCCTTCCCTTGCTACCCCTCTCTCTGGCCCAAGTGTTCTCAGACCCCTTTCTTCTCTTCCTTTCAGCACGGCCGACAGGCCACCTTTTTATAAGGAACTTTAGAGAACAAACAAAGAATATACCAGAAGTCCGTCTGCCACAAATTTCTGATCCTGCCACGGCCAGTAACTCCTTACTCCACAGAACCCGATTCCTGTGCAGCTGCTCCTCCCTCTCCACGTGGACGCCCAGCGCTTCCTAACAGTTAGCCCCGGGCAGACACGCTCTGCACAGACGCCGGGTAAGAAAACGTGTAAGAAACGGCTGAGCGCCCCTCACCCCTGTCCACAAGCAGGCCCAGAAGCCCGGACCTCCTGACCCCATCCCTATGAGCGAGTCAAGCTGCTTCCCCTACAGAGGCATTTCCAGAAACTGTGGCCACAGGAGGACAAGTGGAGGGTCTTCAGAAGAGAGAAGAGCGTGGCGGGGTGCAGGGTCCACAGGCAGCACCCTCTGGGGGAAGACTCCCCTTCCACACACCCCATTCGCAAATCGCCTCACGCCCTTACACCCTTCGATCCCCACTGGGATCTTCAGAGAGGTGGGCATAGTCTCAAAGGGCTGAGGCAGCGTCCCTGTCTAAGGGAGCAAATACGGGCTCCTGGGGTAAGTGACAATGCCCCTCCCAAGGCGTCCCTCCCCCGATCCCCAGAGCCCATGACTATGTGACCTTACCTGGCAAAAGCAACTTTGTGGGTATGAGTAAGTTAAAGATCTTGAGCTGGGGATTATCCTGGATTACCTGGTGGGCCCGTGTAATCACAGGGTCCTAATCAAAGAGAGAGGGGGAGAGTCGGGTCAGAATGACGCAGCAGGGGAAGGCTTGGCAGCCACCGCTGGCTTGGAGAGGGAGGAGGGGCCACGGAGCCCAGGAACGCAGCAGCCTCTACAAGTGGGATCCCCAAGAAAACAGATTCCCTCCTAGAGCCTCCAGAAAGGAATGCAGCCCTGCCAGCACCTTGATTTTAGTCCAGTGAGACCCACTGAGAACTTCTGGCCCCCACAACTGTTGAGATAATAAATGTATTTTAAGCCAATGAGTCTGTGGTCATTCGTTACAGCGGCAAGAGGACACTAGTCCAAGTCCCCAACAGAGGGCAAAGTTGTCCACCTGCAATATCGCCTTGGATAGTCTCGGCACCCCCATAATCTGATGTTATCCCCATTTCACAGAGGCGGGCACTGAGGCCCAGGAAGAGTGAAGTGACTTTCCCCAGGCCCCCAGCTAGTCTTACATCTGGGCTCCTTAGAAGCAGAGCTTGATTCCGGGCATGCGACTCCTTTAGGCAAAACCCATAAGGAGTGAGGGAAGTGGCCTATGGAAGGACGGGGTCCCGGGGGAGCCACCCCTTGGCCTGATGCACATGTCGCTCTGGAGCATAAATCAGCTGAGAAAGTTATCCCCACTCCAGCAAGGGGCTCAGCCCTGTGTACCCAGAGCAGGCCCATCGCTGGCTGCATAACAAGGGGCTGGAGGTGACCTCCCGGGCTGGGGGCAAGTCTCTGCGGTGGGCAGCTGGGGAGGGGCGCACCAGCCCATTAAGCGGATGTGGGCAGGTCACACAGCATGTCTACGTAGGCGTGGTCATGTCCCTCTCTCCCACAGGCCAGAGAGCAACATGCACAGTGTCAGGAAGCACGTGGGGACACATGTTCGGGCACTACAAGGTGCCAGGGAGGGGTGGGTGCCCCACGGTGCCCAGGCCTCCCCATCCCGGCAGCATCCTCGCCCCTCGGCCATGACTGGGAGCTGCTTGGTGGGAAGAAAACTGCAGCGTCAGCACCTCCGACAGCAGCACCTCGGTCCCCTCCCTCCCCGGCTCCTGAGCTCAGACAGCCCGATCCTCTGAGGAAATTGGATGTTAATGGTGTTCACAGTTCCCTTTCTTCCTTCTCCTTCCCCTCCCCTGTTTCTTTTTGAGCCTGTCCCTGAAGCTATTAATATCCAACTTGAACTAAACGGCGACTGTATTTCAACTTTCCCGTTTTATTTGCCACAAGCCGAGTTGTTTATCCACGGGCCGTGATAGGAGTCGACTCGCGCTCCATTCCGGCCCGCGCTCTGACGGCTGATAACACGCGGCCTAACGGCCATTACCGAGTCCAGGAGGAGACTGAGTGTTTCATTTTCTGCATGTTTTATGTGGCGGCAGCTCCTGCTCCCATCGGAAGCTTCGCACACATTTCACGTGCCGGCCTAATGGAGCAGAAACGTGTTCTCCAGTGAGAACCGGTGCCAGGCCACGGGCAGTGCTGGGAGGGTCTCAGCCTCTCGCTGCAGGCCAGTGGCCCAGGACACTTGTCGGGGAGGTTAAAGGAGGGTGGGTGTCAGGCACCACGGGTGAGGTGGATATTGAGGCGCGAGGCTGGAAACCTGCCCAGAGATGACCAAGGTTGCCCCTGCTATTCGGAGAGGAGTCTGCTGTCTCCGACATCTTATCAACCCTTGAGATCCTGCAAGGATGCCAGGGCTCACCCTCATCTCACAGGAGGGGAAACTGATGCCCAGGCGACTTCATCCTCACCCGTGGGCGCTGGAGCAGGTCAGTGACGGAGCTCAGGTCTCCTGACTCCCAGACTCCAGATGTGGCGTTGTGAGGTCAGGCTGCAGCTTCCTGAGCTGCTCTTCCCTTCCAGACCAGCACACCAGCCAGCCAGCAGGGCACGTGCCTCCCACCAAGCCCTTGCCCCCAAACCCCGTCTCCTCCATCTACGCACTAGGCAGCAGGTGAAGGACAAGGGCTAAATTTAAACCCTCCAGAGCCAAATGGCTTGTCCCAGCCCAGACACCCAGCCCCACCGGTGCCCCCAGACAGTGGTCTTAGGGATCAGTTTGTCCCAGACACAAGCTGACTTCAGGAAGTTAAACAGTCCCAGGAAGATTTGCCTGGGACAGGGGGACCCTGGAAGACAAAACACCCCAGATAGCTCCTGGGTGTGGCTAATGGGCTGCAGAGCAGTCCGCCACGTTTGGCAGCCCAGGGCTGGCCTGCGGGGGAGGACCGGCCATGGAATTACGACTGTGGAGTTTCTGCCATGTGCCGTGCACTGTGCAAGGAGCTTTGCCTGAGTCATCTCCAGTCTATACATCCAGCTCAGGACAGATGCGGAAGCAAATATCCCTATTTCATAGGTGAGATGAAAGAACAGTGCCCTCTTATGAAGGTCCTTTCCAGCATATTTCATCCTCTTAAAAACCCCTAGTGACCATCATGACAGAGAGGATGAGCCTCCCTTTGCTGAAGAGGAAGGTGAGGCTCAGAGAGGTTAGGCGACTTGCCCAAGGTCCCCCAGCCAGTCAGTGCAGGACTCACCCCCAGGCCTGTATGAGCCCAGGGCCTAAGAGGTTTCCACCATGGCTCCCACAGACGGTACCGGCAGCAGGTACAGGTGGGCTTCTATGTCCAGGATGGGGTCCACAGACTGGGCATTGGCCAGGAAAGCTGGAGGGTTCCCCCCACCCCCGCACACACACTCACAGTCACAGACAGCAGCCCCTGCAGACAGCCAGGCTGACAAAGACGCTTTGCCCCGGGAGGAGGAAGGCCCCTGCCCTGGCCCTGCCCAGGACACTGCTCTCCTGAGCCCGCACCAGGGAGACGCTCATCTCTTCAGTGGGCACACGTTGAGCACCTGCTCCCTGCCGGAGTCCGTCCTAGTTTACAAACACACGGCTGGTCACCGGCGGAGTCCGGCTGAAGTTCTCCAGCTCTGTCACCGGGTCTGGAACTCTTACGGCCCACTATGTGCTCCCTGTTTCACACACTCCAGAAATGCATCCATGTGCACGTGCACATAAACACACACACGTACACACACTCCCGTCTGTGCACTCCCGCGCTCACATAACACGCACACACGCACACACATACAGCCTTCCCTCACCAGCCACCCCTAAACTAGGTCAGGCCCTCCAGCCACAGTGAGGAAGAGCAGAACAGATGGAGCGATGCAGTAGCTCAGCGACAAAGTTCCGGAAGAAGAAGACTTAGAGGAGGGACTGGAGAGGGGACGGAGAGGGTGTCACCTTTCTGGGAAGAGGGGGCAGCCTCGGGGAGGCAGCAGGTGCTCTCTGCAGGGGACCCTCAATGTGAGCCCGACCTTGAAACCGCCGGACTCAGGCGGCTTTAGGGAGGTGGGTGGGGCTGGAGAGTCAGCCCCGAAAGGTGTGCAGACCTGCTCTGAGCCTCCTCCCTCCACCTGTGCAAAGGGGATGCCGTCAGTCGGTCCATGCCTCACAGATGACTGTGGAGATTACATGGGACCGAAAGTGGGGTGTACAAGGACTTCACTGGGTGTGAGTCATTTGTAGGGTATCGATCTGCCTCCATTCGCACACTGCCAATCACAGCCCGCACAGGCTGAGCCCAGACTCTGCTGGGCCTCGTTCTATGCACTTCACACCAGTTACCTCCTTGAATCCTCATGCCCAGCCTAGGAAGGGAGCGCCATTAGCCCTATTTCCAAGAAGGGGATGAAGACACAGCGCTTGCCCAGGGTCAGGATGAGCCAGGCGGCGAACCCAGACGGTAGGCACGAGAGCCTGTGCCCTCCCCCACCCTGCCACCCACCGTCTCCGCCCCTCTCCTCACGGCACTGAGACACGGCACAGGTGGGGCGGGGTCTGCTGCAGGCCGAAGAACAGCCATTTGGGTTCACAGGAAGTGGAAAAGAAGCCCCCAAAGGCCTCTTGTCCAGAAGCATCTCCCTGCCTAGCTTCCCCCGAGACCTTTAAAACAAATTTAGGCACCATCTCCAGAAGGTCCCTGTTAAAATACAATCAATATCTGGGAAGCTCTCGCCCATTATCTCCGCAGCGGAGATTAGTCATTAGGGTGGGGTAGTTAGAAGGTTGACTGTGATTTTGGAGGGGTGTGGAGGGGAATGTGGTCTGGAAGAGGAGCTCAGAACCGTTCAGGGGGCAGATGAGGGCAGGCAGCTGACAGGGAAGGGCAAAGTGGGGCGTAGCCAGGAGGTAGCGCTGGGCGCTAGCCAGGGGGTGTGGTGGGGTGCAGGGCAGCAGTCTTCACACTGTTTTTTTGCAATATAATTCTGTTTTTCATACATTTTACCCAGAAATGAAATACAGATAGAAGAGGAGGGAGCACCACTGGCTAAAATGGAGAGATGAGGAAGTGGGAATAAAGCCCTAATTGCTCCATCCCCCTTTTACCCTCCCATATCATGGCATCCCCAGGGCATCTCTGTAGGCCTTGGGGACCCCAGGAACCCAGTTTGCAAACCACTGGTCTGCTGTACAGAGTGGTGGCCCTGGGGTCGGGATCCTGGGATCCACTGCTGCGTGACATCAAGTTGGTCTTTTCCCCTCTGTGTGCTTAAGCTTACCTGACAGTCCTCCAAGGTCTCTCCTAGCTATGGCATTTCACGCAGTGTTGGGAGAGGCATAGAGGGGCTTGGCCGGGAGTGGTCTCTGTTGCTGAGTGAGCAGCCATTCTGAACCCAGGCGGCTCATCAGGGCCATAGGCACCCAGCCCAGATCAGGGCTTCTCACTGAGCCCTGACCCTGAGCACAGGCCTGAGGTCATGCAGCTGAGCCCTGGCAGAACCATAACCAGGACTGGGACTGGCAGGCAAGAACGGGATGGGAGACATCAGGAGAGCCTGGTTTCGGGGGTCCAGCCCGAAAGGTGCTCTTGATCTCCTGACTTCACACAAAGTCTCCCCATACCCACCCAGGCTCTTATTCCTGCGTTTCCATGCGAGGGGCCGTGGGGGTTGGTGGGTTGACATCACCAGGTCTGGAGCCAGTCCCGCCACTGCCCAGCCCAGCGAGCCTTCGCAGGCCATTAGGAAGCATTAGCACGTTTTCTCCCTCGGAAACCCTGTGGGGCCAGGAGGGCAGAAAGGATTCTTTCCTTCTAGAGCTGAGAAGTGAGGCTCCGTGAGATGAAGTGACTTATCTGAGGTCACGCAGCTGGTGTGACCCCCACAGGGCTCAGAGGCCTGGGTTAGGAGCCTCAGCGCCAGGGGCAGCTGGGGGAGGGAGGGGCCCAGACCTCCTTTTCAGAGTGCAGTGGGGTGTGTGCGGGGCTGGGTTGGTGGTGCAAGCCGGCTTCAAACAGGCAACGGGGCAGGGCACGAGGGGCTTAGAGGGCCTGTGTGCATTCTCAGGCACTCAGCACTGTGGTGGCCGCCCAGGAGAGCAAAGTTTGGCACGTGGTAAGCAGGCCGCCAGGGAGACAAACGCCCCTGCTGCAGGTGAGCCTGCGGGACCCAGACACCCCACTGGGGCGGAACTGGAACAGAGCAGTCAGCTCCTAGACAGAAGGCTCTGGACCCTGGGTGGAGGAAGAACTGGAGCCCCACACAGAAGGGGACTCAGACAGAAGCCCCCAGACATGGCCTGGGCCTGGCCCACCTACCCCACATACTGCAGGGCTGCGTGAAAGGAAAGGTATTTCCGGAGTCTGTGTGGGAGCCCCGGATCCAGGCTCTGGGGCAAGACTTTGAAGGAGGCAGGAGGTGCGATGAGGACACTGAGCTGTCATGGCAAAGGGGCGGGGCATGCAGCAGGGACTCAGTGTGGGCAGAAGGTCCCACAAGCAGGAGAGGTGCGTCCTCCCCCATCAGAGCCTGTGCCCTGTCTCACATCCCCGCCCCTGGCCAGTGTGGCCAGGAGACCCTGCCTCAGGCCCCGTCACAGCGGGAGAGGCTCCTCCCCATCCCCGCGTGTGTGCTCCCCCTGCCCTCCCTCTTGCCCACCGCTGATTCAATTATTCATTGAGCAGAGCACCCAGCGTTGGAGTTCATCTCTCTCCTCTGGGCAGCTCCCCACACCCCGCACCCCAACCCAGTTTGGGGTGGGGAAAAAAACGCCGGCGGTTCCGTGTGGTGTTGATTAGAGTATCGATCCTGGCTGCAGCCCTGGCCGTCGCCTGCCTGAGCATCCATCAATGCCAGGTGCGGAGGCCAGAGACCGGCCTCGGGGCTGGGCCCAGAGGCTTGGTCCAGACCAAAGGGAGGGAGGAGGGGCAGGCAGGGGTCAGCCCCTGGTGGTCAGAGGTGTGCGCACTGGTGTCAGTCGGGACCGGAGCTCCTTTGCTCACGGCCCGGCCCCTTGATTCATCACGGCCTTTGTCCGGCCACTCTGGCTGATGGCTGTCCCTTCCAGTTATTAAATGCCTCCAGTACTCCAGGACCTCTTCTCAGGGTTTTTAATTCTCACTGCAACCCACCGAGGTCCGCACTAGCGTTCCGATTTTCTACATGCAGAAACTGGGGCTCAGGGAGGGCAGGTGAGGTCAGACTGCTGGTCGGAGTGACGGCCGGTCTGCACGCCGCCCTCCCAGCAGCCACACGCTGCCCTAGCAAACGAACAGTGACGTGAATTGAGCCACCGTGTGCCAGGAACACTTCTCCCACTGAACACATGCATTTGTCTTGTGATGTAGAGGCTCACTGTCCTCGTTTTACAGACGATGACACTTAAGTAACTTGTCTGCAGGTTGCACAGCTAGGAAGTGGCAGGGCTGGGCTTCACACCGTCATCTGTGGGACTCCGGACCGAGCTTCTTAAGTTCATATGGCAATTCCCAGGTCAAAAGCAACCTCACCTACGCTGTTTCATTTTCTCTTCACACTCACCTGCGAGAGAACTGGAATTTTTATCCCCATTTTACAAATGGGAAAACTGAGGCATGGAGTGGTTAAGTGGCTGACAGTGGCAAAACCAGACTCCCCTGTGCATTTGCTGACTCCTCCCACTTTTATGCCTCCCCTGGGCTGGACTGCCGCCTCCCTTCTGCCTGCTGCTCTGCCTCCTGTCCACCTGAAATCCATCTTCCTCCTCTTCAGGGATGCCCTCCTGGACTTCTCATGACAGAGAGGCAGCTTCCCTCAGCCTCTGCTCCTCTCTGGAGCACAAACCAAGGATGGTACCAGGGCCTCTCTCTCTCCACGAGTTTAGTTCCTCTCCAGAAGAGAATGAAATTGCTCAGTTCCACTTAGGAGCCTTTGATCCGGCCCTTCTTCCTGCAGGAACACCCCACTCCTCCCTCCGCCAAGCCACCCCTCTTCCCTACCTGCCATCCCTGTTCAAGTGCCCTTCCTCCAGGAAGCCCCAAGCCTACCCAACCCCCATCACTCACGGGATTGCCCACCACTGACCTCAGGGGCTTCAGCAGGCTGCTTCTCTCAGAGCCTCAGTTTCCCCACCCGTCACACCTATGCATGTCATTAGAATCACCCAAAAGCTTGTGAACCACTTAAATGCTAAGGCCCCACTAGTGGGATTCTGATCCAGTGGGTCTGCGGCACCCCCAGATACCCCCACTGCTCCAGTTCCACCTCCTCCTCCCTCTCGCCATGGAACGCAGGCCGGAAAGCAGGTGACTGCCACCCCAACACCAGCCCTCGAGGTAGCACCAGTGCTAGTGCTTGGGCTGGAGAGCAGCTATGATTGCAGATTGATCTGTTGTGCACTGGGCTGGCCACGGAGAAGAGAGAAGCAAGCTGTCGATACCGCATTACCCACCGGGATCCAGAGCCTCTCTCCCTTGGGCTACCCAAAAGGGGCGCGAGAGGGAGGGAGATTCTGCGCTGCCCAGGCGTCTTTGTAGGGTCCTAAGGAGGATGGGTGGGAGCCCAAGGCTCAGTCCCAGCTTCTGCTTCCCTTGGCCTGGATGCCCCTGTTTCTCCTTCCTCCTCCAGAACCAACTTGGAGCTCAATGTGAAACCTAAAAGCTAAAACAGCACATAATTTAGAAATTTACTTCCATTTGGTTTATAATTGTGTGGTTTGCCATGGATCTGGGAGCAAAGAACAGACCATCTGCCTTCACTGGGCTTCATGGGCATGTGCTTGCATTTCTCCAAGGCTACCAGAGCAGGGGGCTGGGAGGAGCGATGGGACACAAGGGGGCCAGGGTTGCTCCTTTGGAAGCTCATCTAAGGTGTGGTTTTTCTGCAATTAGAACATTTAGAGTCCAGCCCTGCCAGCTCTACACTGAGCCCGAGTGTTCTGAGGGTCTCCTTCCCTTTCCAGCCCAGCGCTGTGCTAGGCTGTGCAGTGGGAGGAGAGGGGGCCCGTGGGTGCCCGGGCTCACTCACACTATGCCAGCTGGCATGGGGGGAAGCAGAGACCCTGGCTCTGTGCCAAAGTCTCACCATCCAGCTGACCCACACTCGGGCTTCAGGCCAGGCCTGCTTCCCAGCAACCCTGGCCCAAGCCTGGCCATGTAACCCTCCTATCAGGTCCCTACACCTCAGCCTCACGGGGCCAAGGGGACAGACACACACCAAATCACAGGTAGCCAAGTGATCAGACTTACAAGGCACAGTGGCTCATTGTCAGGGTCGGGGCCCCCACAGGGTCCCTCCCTCTATTCCTCTCTGTCTCCACTTCATCTATAGTCACAAGCTTTAGAACCAGGTTGGAAGTCGGACACTGGCTCTTCCTAACTGCATGATCTCATCTCTCTACAGTGCAGTTTCTTGTCCAAAAAATGGGGATAAAAATACCTCCTCATAATGGTGCTATAGAGCTAAACCCCAAGCACAGGGCTCAGCACGTAATTAATTGTGGCTGTAGTGAGCCACAGGGCAGGTGCCAGCTTTAACCCCTGCTGACCAGGAATGCTTTCCAGAAACCCAGGGTCCCGCAGCCCCAGGCCAAGCTGTCAGTCCTGCCCATCAAGGGGGACTTCCCTGCTCCCATCACCTGTCCATGGATCTGCCTCTTCTCTGGATGACAACAGCAGTGTCCTTCCACTTTGGGGGGTACACTGCCTGCCCTCATAGGTCACACTGTCATAACAGAACACTTCCCAGGGACTCCAGCATTTGCGCAAGAGCAACCATAGATGTATACAGTAGAGGTTGCCATTAATACATACCCTGACAAGGAGATATTTTTAAGTACAAGAAATGGCCACTGTTGTTCATTGTGTGACTGTCTACCGAGTACCCGTTGTGCACCAGGCACAGTGTTTGGCGATGGGCTGAAGCCCTGCAATGAATTAGTCCTGCTCCAAGGACGCCAGGCCACACAGGAGAGCCAGGCAAGGGCGGCTGCAGAACCACCGGCACCAGACCACTAGGCCAGGAAAGACTTCCCAGAGGACGGGAGGCCCAGACAGAGTCCGGAAGGATGAGGAGGGGTCCCCGGGCAGCTGCAGGAGGGAAGGCCTTCTGGGCAGAGGCCACCCCTGATGCAGAGGCTCCTATGTGCCTACCACAGGGAGCCACTCTGGGCTCTCCCGTTGAATTCAACCAATGGCTATGGAGCAGTTGGGACAGCTATCCACCAGGTCCCAGGCTGGCGCTGGGTGGCTGAGTGGTGGGCGTTGGAGAGACGGGGGAACGATTCATGGTCCCTGCACCCAGGGGGAGATTAGGTAGGTATCCAGCAGGCACCAACTCTGAACAGACAGAGGAGCAAACCGCGTGCAGAGGGAAACAGGGAAGGGGAGGTTAGTGCTTCCAGGGACAGGATGGGAGGACAGGGACTTGGGAAAACTTTGGGGAGAGAGTGTGGCTCACCTGGGCCCTGGAGGGAGATAGGATTGTGTGAGGTCCCAGGAGCAGTGGGTGGTGCCAGGTAGGATGAAAAATACGGGATGCAGAATCCACACACCTGGATTCACATAGCTGTGTGATGTTGGGTGAACCAGAGTCCACCAGTCTCCAAGAGACATCAGTGGCTCACAGAAATCAAGATAAACCAAGAAGGAGTTAATATGTGCTGGCAGGGAGTAGGTGGGAGCAGAGCTATTGACACCTCAAGGTCGGAGGAAAGTGAGAGGTTACTAGAACCTGGAAGGAAAGGCCACCATGTGGGGAGCATAGACCTTTGGTCAAGGGACATGGCCAGTCTCAAGCTACCCTGAGGGGAGAGAGGCAGAGGACACATACCTTGGCCTCTCCTCTGTACCGTGGATTCCCTGCCCGGGCTCCCTATTGGCAGAGCCCAGTGGGAATCTGGAGAGACACGGGGTCTGCTGGACTTGATCCTTGCAGACCTACTTCCCAGGGCAGAGGGCAGGGACAGAGAGTGGCCACCTGGAGCCATGTGGCACCTGTAACATCCCTGCTGCTGGGATTCCTCCTCTGAAAGTGGGACAGCACAATCACAGTCCTAAGAACGTCACAGGGTTTGTGAAAGGATCACACGACAGCAATGGCCAAAGGCTTTGTACAAAAATAATCTGTGCTCCTTACGGCAGGCGTCCAGGCCTTTTTCAGCACCAGTTCTTTTAGAATTCATAAGGAAGATAATTTTACAGATGAGGAAACTCAAGTTCAGCGAGGTAAGTCACCTCTCTGTATTAACTCCTTACTTTGCAAGAGACAGAAACCCAAGTCAAACTGGCTTCAGCAAAGAAGAGAAAAAGAAGGTAATTGGCTCCCATCAGTGGACAGTCCAGGAGTAAATGTGGTTGCAGTGTTTCAGGCATGGCTGTATCCAGGCACTGGATCATTATTGAGTGTCTGTTTTCTCTATTGCTTTGCTCTGCTGTCCTGTGTTGGCTTTGGTCTCAGGAAGAGTCTCCCGAGTGGTGACAAAGCAGCTCCAGGTATACTTCTACCAGCTTTGCAATGCTGAGGGAGAGAGAGCCCCTTCCCCAAATTCCCAACCAATGACCTAAAGCTGACTTCCTCATCCCTGGGCCAATCCTATGGCCAGGTGAGAAAAGCCCTCTTTGGCAGCCCAGGTCAAGTTCCCCACACCGCCCTGCCCCGGAGCAAGGGGGTAGGGCCAGCAGGGCTGAAAAAAAGGCCAGCACAGGGTGGGGAAGGGGGGATCAGAGAGCTGACTACCCGAGGGCAGGTGGCTGGGCGGCCAGAGCAGAGAGGGGAGCAGAGCGGTGCCCAGCCGCCCGTGCATGCCCATGGCCGTCCAGCTTCCAAGCTCTGTGCGTTTGGGGTTTCCTTGTTTGCTGTCTATTGCTAAAGTTTCTAAATGCTGCACACTATGCAGTGAGGCTTGAGGAAAAGACCCAAGCATGTGCAGGGTGTGGGGGGCGGTGGGGAGGGAGGTGTGGGAAAGGCAGGCCACCGTGAAGGGCCGGAGCACTCGGCTATTCTGACCAGGCCCCTCCTCCCTAGGGGCCCGACACTCCATCTCAGGCCAGAGGCTACAGGGCCAGGAGCTTGGGGACAGACCCGCGGGGGGGGTGCCCGCCTGGATGAGTCCTCCTGCCAGCACGGATGGTCCCTGTACCCACTCCCTCCCTCGCTGCTCACTCCCCTGTGAGAGCCTGATGTACAGGAGGCACCAACAACACTTTGATCTATTTTCTTTCCCACTTAAAGTCCTCCCCGCCCCCTATAAAGGCATGGTGCTGTGCACATAGCATGTGGTGCCCCCTCCTCTCTGGGGTTGTGACAGCCCCATGGGGGACGAGGGCCACAGGCAGTAGGGAGTGGGGTCTTTACAGCTCTGGCTCCTGGCCTCTCTCTCTCTCTCTTTCCTTACCACCCTTCTGAGCCCGCAGGATCGGCAGGACATGGAATTTAATGCCAAAGCACTTCAGGTTCAGAGAGATGAGATTAGAAAAGGAGGGCGAGGGGGGAGGGGAGGGAAAGAGGGAGGAGAGGGGAGGAAAAGGGCATGGACGGGGGAGGGATGGAGGCCGAGGAACAGAGACTGGTGGAGAGACAGCCAGGCTACATCCAAAGCCAGAGCCTCGACCTCCCGGCAGGAGCGTGGGGTGGCCGTGCAGAGGGAGAGGATGCAGGGGACTGTGGGGGCGGAGGAGCTGGGGCCGATGAGCGTGTCTTGGCCTGGATGGGGAGGCAGATGCCCCCAGCCTCCCTGGCGTCGCCCTCCTCTTCCCCAGAGGGCCGAATTCCAGCACATAGAGCATAAATGGACATGACAGGGCCCCTGCCCCTCTGGGCTCCCCGGCTCCTTCCCAGCTGGCGTGCTGCGTGCCCTGCTGGTCTCCACAGCGCCTTCCTCCAAAGGGGTCAGCACGCAGGGCTCATCTTGGGGCCCTCCCAGCCCCACCCCACGGCCCAGCCAGACCAGGGTCAGGGACTGGATGCCAGCGCTGCAGCAAGGACAGGGTGTGGGGCCTGAAGTCCTTGTTCCCCTGCCAAGCCCCGGAGCCCGTCACCCTGATGGGAAACGGCAAATGGCAGGTATGAATGAACCTTCTGCAGAGTTCCCACTCCAGCCTGCCGACCCTAGAGAGGAAGGAGCTTAGCCTACACACGCGCTTGGCCGGGGGCCCTGGAAACTGCCCACCACATAGGTGCTGCTTCCAGTTCCCACTGTGGTCCCCAGAGCAGGGGCTGAGTGCTCACTATTCCAGAGATGCCTCAGCCCTGGTACCGCTGCCCCGGTACCTGCCCTCTCCCCAGCGCCTGCTCATCTGATGGGGTACAGAGGCCTGCACAAACCAGGGCCCACTGGGGTCCCCCATGCTTCCTGCTCTCCCCATCTCAGCTCCCCAACCTCGGGGTCAGCCCATCAACTCTGCCTCTGTGAAGGCTGAGGGTGGCTGGGCTTTCACCGCCAGTGTGTTGAGGGATAGAGACACGGGACAGTCATTATTGCACACCAAGGAAGTCCCCAGACCAGAAGCCGGCAAGAAATAGCTGGGCAGGCAGCTTCCTGGAGCCTCAGAGCTGAGCTGGGGAGGAGGGGATTTTCCATGCAGCCTCCCTCTGTTCTGTGACTCACCGTTCAGCCTGGGCCATCATCCTCCCTCCCCCTCCCTCTCTGCATTTCTGGAATCCGAGGCTCCATGAATTTTGCATCAGGTTCAGAGGTAGAAGACATACCGCTGACTCTGCCAAGCCTGCTTTCATGTCGTGCTGAAGTGTTTGCCTGTGTGCACGTGTATGTGCACACTGACACACGCCGCCGCTGCACACGCTCCTGCACACTGACCCCGACACACCAACCCTCTTGCCTACACACTTCCGTGCATTCCTACTGCCCAGCCACAGCCTCGCTGTGCCCGTCCTCACACCCTCCCTGCACACTCGTGCATGTCAGCGTGTGGTCACACTCGGACGCTGACACACCCGCAGCCCTGCCCTCGGCAGCCGAGGGCCCCTCTGATGCGCCTCCTCGTCTCACCCAGAGCAGACCCACATCTGGGTGGACGCAGTCACACACCGTGTTCTGACGCACACCCACCCCGCCTGCCAGACACACTCGGACGTTCCCAGCCCCGCAGCCCGTGACTCACGCCATCCAACACTGGGGACACACGCGGGAACGCTCGCTCTGCCTTTCCTCGACATTCATTCACATGCCCTCTAAAAAGCTATATGTTTGCCGCTTACAAAGCATCCCATGCAGATTATCTTACTTATTCCTCACAACAGCCCAGAAAAGTGGCATTGGGATTGCTATCGTTACTTTGAGGAAAGGAAAGCTCAGAGTGGCTGGGGGCCTTTTGGGGTCACATGGGTTGTAGGAACCGAGACGGGCTTGGACTTCTGTCTGTCTGATTCCAGATACTCTGCTTATCCTCGCGGCTGTGCCACTGTACAGCACCCTTGTGCCAATTAGAAAAAAGTGCCTCCTCCAGGTAGACACAGCTCTGTGCTAGGCGACCGACTTGGCAACCAGAGCACAGCCCCAGCTCAGACCTCGCTCGGCCCTTGGCTGGGTGCGGACGGGCCCTTGCACCTGTACAACCATGCTCGGAGGCCCCTGCACCTGTACAACCGCGCTCGGAGGCGCTGCTCTTCCCAGGCACCTCCTGAGTGGTCCCCCCCCTCCTCAGCACCTCCCTCGTTCCTCTGTGCACTGGGCACGGCAGGCCCCTTCCTCAAACCCCCTGTGAGGCAAAGCCCCCTCACTTGACTTTGACCAAGAACCCCTGGCCCTGGGCCCAAGATGCCTGGGAAACCCCTCCTGCTGGAGCCCAGAAGGAAGGTCCCAGAGGCAATCCCAAGCCAGACAGAGGGGCTGGGTGGGGAGTGCTCTTGGGGGCCCAGCCTCCCATACTTGCCTGGCTCCTCCCTCCTCCTCCCCACATGGCATCAACATTGGAGCACAGAGGCCACCTGACCCCTCTCAGAGCTCCCTCCACTTCGACTCCCTCCCTCTTTCCAGGAGCTTTCTGGGGCTCTGCATGCTGTTTGGTAAATAAATCGAGGGCAGCGGGAATAATATACCTGTCAAACAGCAGCCAGCTTCCAATTTCCGCTGTCAGGCATGCCCAGCCGTGCTACTCCAAACCCACTGACATGCTGCCACAAGCAATACATTTCCCAAGGCCCACGGCATCACCAGGGAAACCCTCCCCCCAGTCAGTGTGTGCTGCAGGGCAGACCCGAGGAAGAACTTCCCAGTGGAAGACCTGGCAGGAGAAGAGCTGAGACAAGGTTAGGGGGCTTCCTGGGAATGCAGGGTGGTTCTGGCCTGCCTTGGAGGGCAGTGGAGGCAGAGGCAGGGGCACAGGTGGAATATGACCCTCAGGGCCTCTCTGGGCAGGAGAGAGTCTGAAGGGTCGTGGCTGACTGACACTGGTGCTTCCTGATATCAGGCTGAACGGTGACCTGGTGCGCAGCACAGAATGAAAGAGGTCAGATTGAAGGTAGAACCTCTCTGGGAGAATTTTCTTGTTAATTCAAGGATGAAAGAATCTTCTCAGAGCAGCAAGGCCTGGCCCCCAAGAGGACAAGCCACTCAGTAGTGTCCCAGGCTCAAAACAGTGCCCTCTCCCTGTCGCCCCGCCCCAGCCCACTCCAAACCAGTGCCGGGCCATTTCTCTGTTTCCCTTCGAGCACTGGCCCGTGCCTGCGATCCCGATTCCAACCCCTCGGCATACACTATCGGAGATGGAAGGGAGCCTGGAGCTCTCTAATCTGACTCCCCATTTTACAGAGGAGGAGACTGAGGCCAAAGAGGATACACAACCCATGGAGGAAGCACTCACCATGGGCAATGACTTCAGGCAAAGCAGTTATGCTTTCTGAGCCTCAGTTTCCCTACCATAAAATGAGAAGAAGGTACCTGTGTGCCACAGTCAGCAGAGGTGCACTGCACGAGGGCAAGGCTTTTCTGTTCTGTAGCTGCCACACCCCAGTGCCAAGAGTGACAGTGGGTGTCTTTGATCATATGTTTGAGTGAATGACTGCAAAGCACTTAGTAGGTGCTCATTAAATGGTAGCCCCTGCTATTCAAGACCGTAGCTGAGCTAGCAAGAGACCCAGGCCCCTGATGCCACCCTTTCTGGGCCTCACCTGCACAGCTTCTCTCCCCTGCCCACCCCTCGGCCCTGCTCCACAGCCCCTGACCTTTCCTTAGGGAACTGGAATTGGGGCAGGAGAGAGGGAGTCTTTCCATGAAGAAGCGGGCAGACCCAAGCCCTCCTTGTCACCGCCTTCTGAAAGCAGAGACAGAGCAGCGGGACAGAGCACATTTGTTTCCATGTTGTGCAGAGGAACCAAAATAAACACAAACAAATTTGGCAACACAAGCTGAGGGTGGGCTGGGCCCCCCTCCGCCCCCTGCTGAGCAGCAGCCATTTGCTCATGGATCTGAGGCTGAGCAACTCCCAGCCACCCACTGAGCTGGAAGCCATCCCAGCCAGGCCTCCAGTGCAGCCCCAGGGGCAGGGCCAGCAGGACACCCACACTCTTGCTCCTGCTTCTGGGGCCCTGGAGCCTTCCAGGGGAAAGGCCTTCCCTGGCTGTGGCATGTGGGACTTAGATCAGCTCCACCATGGGCCTCCTGTCCCCTCAGTTTGCTGTACACACCCCAGAGAGGTCATGGAATGGCAGTCGGGGGGCAGGGGGAGCAGGGACACTGGGGGCTGGTTAAGGGCTATCCTTGGTGGCTGGAGATGCACGAGTTACCTTCTCAGGGCCAGCCTAGATGTGGAGGTGCAGCAAAGTGGCTCCCCAACACAGCCCAGACCAGTCCTCACTTAGTCCAGACCAGAGAAAGGGATGACAGGGACAGAGGGGCACTGTCCAGCCTCCCCCTCGGCCACTCCTTGCAGCCATGCACCAAGGCATGCACTCACATCCTTTCTGTGTCCCCCTCCCCCTAACACACACACACACACACATGCACACAGGATCCTCCTCTTCACAGCAGGAAGCTGGTCACGGGTGCCCATGGTGGGTGGGGCAGATGCTGGGACAGTGACCTGCACATCTGGAGCTCCACGCATTGCCCCATCCTGCCCCCGTGAGGGACATGCAGACTCTGGCAGTCAGAGGGCTGGGAGGGTCTGGACAGGACCCAACTGCTGCTCCCCACATACCCTGAGCACCCCAAGGGAGGAAGCCCCCATCAAACCAGAGGTTCCCACACATGCACGTCTGTCCTCACGCCAGCCCCTTCCTGCATGCGCACACGCACAAGGCCAAGGAATAGGATCCAGATTAGCCAAACAAGGAACTCACGCTTGACATGGAAGCCAGCAGGGCCCAGAGCAGGGCTGTGCGGGACGTGCTTTCTGTAACGCACACAAAGACGCGCTCTTAGCAGCAGCCCCGGTGTGGCGATCCTGGCTGGTTCCTGGTGGCCCTGCTTCGTAAGCACCGCCCCTTCCAGAAGCCTCTCCAGGGACCCCCCCAGGCAGTCCTCTCTCCCTCCTCTTCAGGGCCACAGCTGCAGCACCACATATGGTCGTGGAATCTAGTGGGCACACTTTTCTTTAGCCTTCAAGTGAATTTTGCACACTCAATACACACACATGCGGACACAGGAGTAGACACACATGCATGTACATGCGAGCGCGCGCGCACACACACACACACACACGAAAGGAGAGTGCTCTGCCTCCCGCCCTTGGGTTCCAGCTTCAGTCTGATGCCATCATTCTGCTATCCCGTCATCATCCCTGTGAGGGCACTGGCTTGTGGGGTGACGCAGTGTAGCCTCAGTCATCCCCCAGTGTCCCACATAAGCTCCTGGGACCGTGCATGATTAAGGGCACAGGTGGTGTCACCAGACCTGGGTCCAGTTCTTTTGGCTGAATGACATTTTAGGCAAGTCCCTCCCTCTCTCTGTGCTCGGGCTCTGGCTCTGCCTCCCTGGTAGTGTCGTCGTGAGAATTCAAGGTGGTCGTGGCACGCGGAAAGCGTTCACTCACAGTTATTTCCGTTACTGTCCCTTCATAGAGGATTCAGCAGATGATGCAGGCGACGGCAGATGCCAGCTCAGAAAGCCACGAGTTTTTCTTTTTCAAAATGTCCAGTCTGCGCGGGCAATGTTGTCTTCTAACTCAGGGAAAGATTAGAGAAACCCAGGCAAGCTCTGTCTTGCTGGGACCCGGGACACACTCAGGATGGTGGCAGTCCCACGCTAGCTCACGCTAGCCCACGCTAGCCCCTGCAGGCAGCCCGCCTCATGCACAGCGCAGTGGGCACAGCTCCGGCAGGCCCCTGATGGCCCCACCCCCCAGACACACACCTTGTGGCCCATAGACATTTAGTGGGACCACCAGGAGTGAGCATGAGGCAGGAGGGGGCTGGAGGGGGTGTAGAAAGAGGGGCAGCCCTGATGGCAAACATCAGTGTCCTGCAGAGTCACGTCAACCCCAGCCTGTGGTCACAAGGACACACTCAGCAAAGGACCAGCCTGGTGCTCTGCCCCCAGCCAGAGACTCCAAGCCGGCCCAGGCCCTCTCAGGCTCCCAGGCAGTTCTGCCGCACACACGGCGCGCATGTGTGCAACAGGGCTAGAAGCCACTGAGTCTAGGACTTCTTAATCCAGACTCCACAGCGAGCCTGCAGGGGGTCTATATGTACCCACCATAGGAGGCACATCTGTGACCACACACGTCATGTCCACACACACACGTGAGCCTCTGGACAAGGACAAGGGTCTGTCGCACCAATCAGATTTCAAGGGATTCATGACCCCCCGAAAAGCTAACAGTTGCTGTCCTACATTATAAGTTCATTTTGCAGTTGAGGCAAGTAGAGCTCTTAAAGGTCACCTCTCAGTCCAGCTCCCTTGGGGACAGCTCTGGATCCTCAGCTAGGGACCCAGAGAGGACCAGAGGGGCCTGCCCTTTGAATCCACTCAAGCTGAGCTGGTCTCTGCCTCTGTCTCCCTTTCTGGGGTGACAGCTCCCCCCCCTCATTTTCCTACCTCCCTGACCCACCCACTCCTCCACTGGGGGTGGGCACTTCCTCACTGGCCATCCTCCCAGGCCCTTTGTGAAAGACAGAGGAGAGGAGGGAAGCATTCCTGGCAAGACCGCCACCCTGCCAACCGCGAGGCACCCGGAGCAGGCCAGGAAGCAGACACATGTGAGTGTGTATGTGTATCGGTGCCCCTCAGCACGCCTGCCTCGACAGCCCTCCCGGGCCACCCTGCTGCCTGCGGGAGTGATGAGTTTATCTCCACGGGACAGAGAGGTGCGTTTGACGGCAGAGATGGCTTGGGCTGAACTCCTCTGTAAGCGGGTTCCCCGGGGGAGGGATGAGAGAGATGGTATCGCTCCTGTGTGTCAGTCAGTGGGGAAATGAGTCTTCAAGCAGCCCCCGCCCAGTGTCGCCTGAGCTCAGCCTGGCCACCCTGGCAACTGGAGGAGCCGTAAATATCCCACAGGCACAGGGCGCTGGAGCCCTGGGGACTTGGGGAGATGAGAAATAACTCACTCAAACCAGCCTCCCCCCAAAAGAAAAAGAAACCAAGCAGTCCTCCCTGGCCTGCTGTCCTGATGCTCCGGCAGATCTCTGAGGTTTGGGAAGTGTCAGCAGTTTGAGAGTGGAGAACACATCTGGGAGAGAAAGGACACATCTGGACCAGTCCTGTGGGCTCCCCAGGGGGCCTCGTCTCTGGGCCCATGTCATCACCTCCCATGGCTGGCTGTCACTGCCGGGGCTGCCTGCTCCTTCCCTGAGACCACCCACTCCCCGCTCGCCAACCCAGGGGTCACAGGTCTCAGCACTCCAGAGCCCAGAGATGTGGATAAAGGAGATGTGGCCAAGGAGGGGAAGAGTTAAGGACCAAGGCCAGTGCATCGGGCAGCCAGGCCCATCTCCCCGGCTGTTTCTGGCACCGAAATAGAGGCCAAGGGATAGCCCACATCCAAGGTTAGGATGAATGTCAGTCAGACAGGGAAGGAGGCTGAGAGGTTATCTGGCCTCCGGGATGGGGAAACTGAAACCAGAGAGGGGTGACCAGAATCAGGTCTGCACCACGCTCAGAGGGGACAGAAGGTCTCACCAGGCAGTGGCAATTGTGACCAATCGTGACTCAACAGATGATAATGCGGTGGAGGGGCCCCCAGGGCTGCCTCTGTGCCTCCTGGCCCTGCTCCCACCTGGCCTCAGGTGGAGGCCCTGGCTCCTCCTCTCTGTGTCCCTCTCCAGCCAGCCAGTGAGGTCGCAGGGAGCGCCTGGTGCAGAGGGCTGACCAGAGGCCCTGGCAGCTTCTTCCCAGGGCCAGGGCATTCCAACCCCCAGCCACCCCCACCTCCTCCCATCCCCACCCGGTCTTGCCGTGTACTGCGACGTGAGGAGCATGATCTCTCCAGCACTTGCTGACTGTGTGACCTCAAGAAAGACGCTGAACATCTCTGAGCCTCAGTTTCCTTATCTGTGAAGTGGAGATGCAGTGATCTCCCTGTTGCACTGTTGTAAGAATTAGAGACAGTTCATGTAAGGAACCTGGCACGTCCCAGACTCTCCATACATGGTTATCACTATTCTCATTATCGTTGTGACTCTCTGGGGGGAGAGAGCAACACGTGTTGTCAACCAGGCAGCCCAACTGGGCTGCAATGATGAAGGTCCCTGAGAGAGGACGGGACTCGTCTTCCATCCCAAGCGAACGCCCTTGAGCACGAGGTCTCGTGCTTCTGCCCCGCTTCCTCGAGCAAGGCCCAGCCTGAGGAGTGGAAAAGCTGCCCAGCTCTGGGCTGAAGAGGTGGGGACCCATTTTTCCTTGTCTAAGCCATAGAATGTGGGGCTGAGAGGGGCCTCAGAAACCACCTAGTCCTGTGCCCCCCTCCCCATTTGACAGAGGAAGAAACTAAGGTCCAGAGGGGACAATGTCTTGTCTGAGGTCACCCAGTGGTGACCACTGGCTCCTGCTCCGGTGCTCTGTCCACTCCCCAGAGCTAGTGCCATCGTGACCCCACCCAAGGGCACATGGTCACCTCCTCACTCGCTTCCCTGAAACCCTGGCTGCTGCCAATCCAGAAGACCCCCCGCTTACAAGAGATGTCTCTAGGACAGACAGAATGAAGACAGGACATACAGCAAAAGGACGTGGGCGTCCCTACCCAAGAGGCGTGGGGGGGGTGGGTGCCTGCTCCTCCCCCTCCACCCCCAGAACCACCCCCAGCACAGAGCACAGCCAGGTTCCCTGACCCACCACACACAGAAGCCACCACCAGGGGTGCAGGAGGAAGGGGAGCCTGAGGGCCTTCTCATGTCTCATTCGGTACTTACACCAGGAGCGGGCATGAGGGACTTGGAGAACACAAACCCTGAGGCAGGTGCCCTGAGAAGTCACCCAGAAACGGAAAGGGTCTGTCTTTGTCCGTTGGGTCTGCTATAACAAAAATACCATACACTAAGTAGCCTATAACCCATGGAAATTTACTTCTCACAGTCCTGGACTCAAGGTCAAGGCACCAGCAGATTGGTGTCTGGTGGGGGCCCCCTTCCTGGTTCACACACCACTGTCTCTTTGCTCCCTCCTCACGTGGCAGGTAAGAGGAGGGATCCCTTTGGGGTCCCTTTCATAAGGGCACTAATTCCCTTCATGGGCTCCACCCTCACAACCTAATCACCTGCCAAAGGACCCCCTCCTAATACCAGCACATGGGGCTTAGGATTTCAACATACGAATTTCAGGGAAACACAAACCTTCTGACCACAGCAGGGTCTGAGAGGTCAGGTACATGTCACCACCCCCAGGAAGACTCTGGGGTTCCCTTCCCCCAGCCCTGGCTCATCTCCAACTGCCCCAGAAAGGATCAGGCCCCCGAGGAGCACTGGAGACGGCCTCAAGGTGCACCTGTGTCGTGACCAGGGTCCTGCTACCGCAAAGTTGGGTCAGGAACCCTGAGCAGGCCTCCCAACCTCTGCAGGCAGGGCACATTTAGAAAATGATAACTCAGTCCCCGCTCCCAGAGGGAAATGAACAGAGTGCCCCGGCCCACCCCAGGAGGGGCCACTGAGGCCGTCAGAACCGGGGGTGCCTTCAGCACACCCAGACACCTTCCGGAGCCCGGCGTGAGGCGGGCGCTGGTCCTGCCCCTGCCACTGCCCTCCTTTGGTGCCCGGGTCGCCCCTCTGGCTCTCAGTTTAGACCGAATAGGCGACTTTTAAACTTTTTTTTTTAGAATTGGAACTTTCATTCTTTTTAAACAAAGATGATTGTATTCACTTAGTAGCCACAACAAATTAGCACACAATGGGTGGCTTACAACAACAGAAATTTATTCTCACCGTTCCTGAGGCCAGAAATCCAAAATCAGGGTGTCAGCAGCCCCCACTGCCCCTGAAGGCTCCAGGGGAGAACCTCGTCCTATTTCCGGTGGCACCAGGCATTCCTCAGCTTGTAGCTACTTAACTCCAATCTCTGCCTCCCCCTTTGTGCAGCCTTCTCCCTGTCTCTCCTCTGTGTGTCTCCTACAAGGACGCTTGCCACTGGATTTAGGTCCTCCCCAATAACCTAGGATGATTCCATCCAGAGACCCTTAATCACATCCTCAAAGATCCTTTTACAAATCAGGCTACATTCACAGATTCTATTGATTAGGAAATATCCTTTGAACGTATCTTTTGGGGGCCATCTGGTCAAACCCACTACAACGATCTTACTAAAACCCTATTATATTGCCCAGTGTGCTAATAAATGGACTTTGAAATAAGAATGAAAGCTGGAGTGCCACCCCCCCTTTGTCCCCTCCTCTTAGCCCCCAACCCTCCCTCCGTTCCCCCCTCAAGGCCTCTCCAAGGAAGCATTAGACACCCAGGTCCCCTCTGCCACTGCCATTGCGCCTGTGGTCATTGAGACTCCCCCTTCTGGGGGCCTCATTGGAGGTGGCCTCACTGTCCACCTGGGCTCCCAGACACCCCAGCAGGCCCAGAGTCAAGCTCCCCACTGTCGTCTGAGGGCCTCCCGCCTCTCCTGCCACCACGAGGTTGCTCAGCTGGGCGGTGCTGGAGAGAAGTAGCCCTCCCTGCACCTGCACGGAGCTGGGGGGCTTCTTGTTCTGATGCCAGAATTCCAAACCCTCTGGCTCCTGCCTCTTGGGCAGCAGGGTGGGGAGGAAGCCAGGCGCAGGAGAGCCCAGGCCCACGGCAGACACGTGGCTGGCAATGGTGGGTGTGAGGGGCAGGGGGAGGGCGGGTCCCTGGTAGGATCTGTGGGAGGTGTTGGGGGTTCTCTGAGGAAGGGGTCACAAAGCCCCCACCCCCAGACACAGAGGGCACAGCCCTGACCCACCGCATCTCCTGTCAAGACACGAGTGTTTGCGTGATCTTAGATAGGTCCTTTCACCTCCCAGAACCCTACTTAATGGAGATAGAAACAACATCTTCCTTAAAGTAGCAGTCCCCAACCTTTTTGGCACCAGGGACCATTTTCATATAAGACAATTTTTCCATGAACTGGGGTAGGGGGGATGGTTTCGGGATGATTCAAGCACATTACAATTATTGTGCACTTAATTTCTATTAGTATTACATGGTAATAGATAGTGACATAATTATACAACTCACCTTAGGTTGGACACCCCTGCTAAAGGACTGTTGGTGGACCCAAGTGAAATACAGGCTGTAAGACCCAGTCCGCAAATCCATCTGGCAGGTAACAGTAAACAGGGCAGAGCTGGCGCCTTTCCTGCTACAGCTGACTTCTGGATGCAGAACTAACCGGAGCAGACATAAGCAGGGCTTGGGCATGGGGAGGCCGCTGGGAAGAGGTGGCCTGGACCGAGGCAGGACAAAGGAGGGGGCAGGGGCTGGCAGAGGAGAGGTGGGGCCGGTGCACAGGGGGCGGTGGGGGAGTGCTCTCCAAGGAAGGAGGCCTGAGGTGCTGTCTTGTTGGCAGCGTGACCCTACCCCAGTGGCCAGCATGGGCCAGGAAGGGGCAGGGAGCCCCTCTCTTCCCGCCCTCTGCTCCTGCCATCACGTGGAGCCCTGGGCCTGGCACACAGCAGCTGGGGCAGGCTGAGCTCTCTTGATGGAGGCTGGTAGGCTTTGAGCTGATCCGCTCACCCGGAAGGTGCTAATTGAGCTGATTAATTGAGCCAATTACCTCAGCCTCCCAGGAGGGCTGGGAGCGGGCCTGGCTCCTGGGGACCAGGTGAAGGCTGTGGCATGGGCTGACAGGGGAGCCAGGCCCTCGAGGGGTGGGGCTGTGCCCTGTGCCCCCAGCCCTGCCCGCCCACCCAGGGGTCGGATGGAGGCTGCTAGTGCCCATTGGAGCACCGTGAGTTTGGCTGCTCTGTAGAGCCAGGAGGGTCCGGCCAGAAGGGAAGGCAGGGCTGGAGAAGATGCGGGAACCCCAGGACAGGAATGGGGTGTCCTTAGCGAGTGAGTGATTCCACAGAGAAATGAATTGCCCTTTCCTGCACACCTACTGCCAATTTTGGAGTGTGAATGAAAGAGGGAATGATTGTGAAATGCCAGGCATTTGGGACATGCAGGAACAGTACAAAACACCTTCTGTCCTTCATCTCAGCCAGTCTCCACAGCCACCGTGGGAAGCAGACCTGCTGCTCTCATTGCCATTTTATAGACAAGGAAAGTGAGGCTCAGGCTGACAGGGAAGGAGATTCGAACCTGAGTCCTCCAGGCTGCAAAAACTATGAGTTAGGCAGCCCGAGGCATGCATGGGCTTGGGAGTGAGCAGGTGTGGCAGCCAGAGGGACAGTGAGGCCTGAGCTCCTGTGAGCTGGCCCGGCTGGATGTGTGCAAGGGCAGGGGCCACAGGAGTATGTCTGCCCACAGCGTGCACCTCGGAGCACGTGGGTCTTTCCCTTGCACCGCTTGCTCGCACTCGGAACCACAGTCTCCAGCCCTGGGCCATGCTCGGCTGAAGGCCACTACCAGAGGGAAGGAGCTCTGTGCCCCAGCTGTGGGGTCTCTGCTGTCCCTGTCTCCCTCTGTCCACCGCACCATCACCGCAGTCCACGCCGACACCCTGGCTTGCCTAGACTCGTGCAATAATTCCCGCGTTCGCACACGCTCCTTCCCAATTTTGTCTATGTGCAGAGGCCAGAGTGATTTTTTTAAAAAAAAACATAAATCTAATCATAACCCATTCCCATTTTTGCCTTATTTTGTTTGTGCAAATGGTACGCCTCTTTATTGTGGTAATAGAAACTACTCATTTCAGAGCAGAAAAAGTGCCTTTTTCAAAAATCAACTTTGTTGACATTTAATTTACATAAAATAAAATGCACCCACTTAAGTGTACAAAGGATGAATTTGACAAATGTATACACCTGTGCAACCCCCACCCCATCACATTCCCATCACCTCAGGAAGTTCCCTCCCCTGCCTCCCCACCTCCCACCCCAGGAAATCACTGATCTGTCTATCATCGAAAATTAGTTTTGCCTTTTCTAGAATTTCATATAAATGGAATCCTGGAGTACTCACTCTTTGTGTCTGGCTTCTTTCACTCAGCATGTCATTTTTGGAGTGAATCCATGCTGCTGCGTGTGTCACACACGCGTGTGCCAGAGTCCGCTCCTTGTCACTGCTCTGTGGCTACCCCAGTTCGTCCATCCTCCAGTTAATGGGTGTTTGGCCTGTTTCCAATTTGGGGCTGTTATACATAAAGCTGCTATGAACATGTGTGCAAATCTTTTTGTACATATACTTTTATTTCTTTTGGGTAAATACTTTGGAGTAGAATCACTAGATACAATAAGTACTGTGTAGCATTATAAGAAACAGAGCTGCTAAACTGGCCCTTAGGATGAATCTAGAGCTCTTCCGCCTAACCTTCAAGGCCCTGTATGCTCCAGAACTTCCTCTCCCTTCGGCCCCACCTTTCCTCTCTTTCCCCTTGCTTCCTGCATGTCAGCCACACTCTCTTGCTCTTCCTGTCCAGGGCCAAGCTTTTTTTGACCACAGGACCTTTGCACGTGCTGGTTCCTCTCCCTGGAATGCTTTCCCCACTCTTCTGTTCTTTGGGTCGTATCTTAATATTCATTCCTCAGGGAGGCTTGTTAACCATCCCCCAACTGTCTATATGAGATACCTTCATGCCTTCTCAAAACTCCCTGTACTTTTCCCTTTATAACACACATCACAGTGTTAATCACACAGTGGCTTGTAGGACTCCCTGTGTAACCATCCTCTCTTGCACTCAACTCTAGACCCTGTGAGTGCAGAAATCATGACCCTCACCTGCTGAGTACCTAACACAGTACTAGACACAGAGCAGCTGCTAGATAGATGTTTTAGGAAATTAAATGAAGCCCACAGGTCTAGGGTGGGGCCCCCAGGCCCTGCTGAGGAATCTGGGAGCCCACGACTTGCTAAGAGGACCAGACAACCAGGCTGGACAGCGACTGCACCCAGATCCAATGACTAAGGAGAGGGAGGGAAGCAGAGAAAGCAGGAGAGGAAAAAGAATGACTCATCTTCAGAGACAGGTGGCAAGGGAATGGGAAAATGCAATTCGGCAGCTTGTTGACCTTTCTTTTGTGTGGGGGACAAGTGTTCCAGCCCCCAGTGAGCAGGAGGTAGCAATTAGGTACTCCCAGAACCAGGGAAAAGCACTTGCTTGGGTCCATGAGCAATACCCAGAGAGATTTCTCAGGCTCAGTGAGAAAGCATGTTGCTGACCTTCTCCCTGTCCCCATCTCTGCCTCTGTCATTGTTAAAAAGGTCCCCTTGTCCCCAAGCTCCCCAACAGGGCCTGTCCCTCCCTGCCCCCATCCCAAAGGCTACATGCAGCTCTGAGGCAGAGAGAAGAGAACTGCCCAGAGACAAAGTGGCATCTACCCAGAAAGACAATGCAAAATGCAAGGGGCAGGATGACCCAGGTCAGGGGACACGGACTCCCTGACCCCATCTCAAAGCACTAGGATGAGGCTCAGAGGCAAGAGCACCTTGGATGTGAGCAAAGCATGCCTGGAGCAAATTCTCAAAAATTGCTTTTTGTACATGTAGAAGGATTTCTACATGTGGGTGGGGGGCACACAGAGCAGATTATAAGTAGGGAGGGCCCATTTAGGGTGGGACTTGCTCCTTCTACAAGAGGCCGGTTAGGGCTCCGGACTGCTCCCTGTGTGGCCTGACTCAATGAAGCAATTCCCCTGTCCCTAAACAAGAAACCTGAAGGGGCTAGGCAGGTTCTTAGCCTAATGGGGAAATGGCCCAAAGGCCTTGCAAAGCCACAAGTGCTATGGATACAGGCTTCCCTTGAGGGACCATCGCCTAGAATTTATCGGTAGCAAATTGTGCTTCTAACTTCTCACTGACCAGAGCTCCTCTTGTAGTTACATAACCACTTCTTCAGACGGGGCTTGGTTTATTGTTCCTGAGAGGTTCTGAATTCAGTTTCATACCCCTAGTATCTACCCAAGATAAAGCATGATTGGCTGGGTCCTGCCTCCAAGGAAGCAGTCAGGATCTTGAAGGCTGCGGAGCAGATGAATGAGGCAGAGAAGGGCTCAGGGACCATGGCCCAGGGCTATTCGTGGATCTCACCATTTCACCAAATTCTTCAAGGAGTAGTCAGTAAGGTCAGGGCCAAGGTTAGGGAGGGTGGTGATGTGTGCAGAGGTGAAAGCACGGACTTCATGCAAGGCAGTCCACATTACCAAGCCTTGTCCCTAATCCTGATGGGAGATAGAAATTATAATAATAACACCTGGTCAGGATTAAGTAAGGTAATGGGTGTAAAGCCTTGGTACATAGTAAGTCCTCAAAAAATGGTAGCTCATATTAGAAAGAAATCTTAAATTCTGTAATAGTTTGCTTTTAATCCTCTCATTTGTCAAATATTTCATAGTTTATAAAATACTTTTACATTTATATCTTTATAGCAATCTTGTAAGTACACAGGACAAATACTACCATCCCCATTTTACAGATGAGATAACAGAGGCCCCGACAGTTAAAAGAAATTGTGCAATTTCTACAGGACCCAATGAGCAGCAAAACTAAAACCTTGTAACTCCTATCCTGGATTTTTTCCCCACTGGACTTCCACCTTGCCAGGTACCCCCGCCTGCTGACATCCATTGGGTTCAGCGTGCAACCCCACAGTCCAAGGAACTTCAGAAGCTTTGTGGAGACTTTAAGAGCTGAGGCCCCTTTCTTCCAACTGAAGAAAAGGATTTGCAGTGAGCACAGCTGAAGGCCTTCGGGTAACGCATGTCCATGGTGCTGAGGCTGCAGCTGGCACTGGGGTTGGGACAAAGAATTGTCCCTCCTTCACAGGGCCAGAGGGAAGTATGATGCCCATTGGAGGGGAAGGTGGTAACACTTGGCCCTTCTCCCAGCCTTCCAGGTGAAAGGTCCTTATAAAACAGATGAATGGTGAGTGGACCATGGCACTTGTGTTTCCCCTAGCAGAAAATGGAAAGTGAGTTAAAATACTTCCTGCAAAGTGTCAAACACCTGAACAAGACAAACAGGTATAGAGGTGCATCAGTTATCTATTGCTGTGTAATAAATTACCCCAAACTTACTGACTTAAACAAAGGAATATTTATTATCTCACAGTTTGTGTGGGTCATAAGGTTGTGAGAGAACACTGGCTGGATGGATGGTTCAGGCTCGAGTCTTCTCATGTAGTTACAGCCAAGAAGTTGGCCAGAGCCGCGGACACCTGAAGACGTGACTGGGGCTGGAGGATCCACTTCCAAAGTGGCTCACCGCCATGGCTGTGGGCAGGAGGCCTAAGTTCTTTGCCACATGGGCTTCCCCATGGAGTTGCTTGAGTGTCTTCATGACACGACAGCTGCTTCCTCCAGAGTTGGGAGAAAGCCACAATACTTTTTGTGACCTAGTCTCAGAAGTCACATGCCATCACTTCTGCCTTAGTCTATTTGTTAGAAAAGACTCTCTCAGTCCAGCCCACAATCCATGGAAGAGAATGAAGTTCCACCTTTTAAAGGGAGCATCAAAAAATTTGAGGACATGTTTTAAGCCACCACAAAGGGAATAAACATCTTCAGATGGGTGCGCTCAGAACAAACCCAGAAGACAACCTGCAGGTCAGGACCAGCATGTTGGAGGACCCCCCAACACCAGGGAGGCCACTTCACCCAGCCAGAGTTCCTCCCTCCTGCCTTCGTCTTCATGCAACTTGGGCTACTCTGGACCAGGAGACCTGCCCACTGCAATCCCAGGTATTATAGTAGTTGAGATGGAGGGAGGAGGGAGCTGCCAGGGAGCTGCCTGCCCTGGTGGAGGCTGCCTTCACTCTCACCTGGTGGAGGAGGGATTGGGGTACTGCACACCCTCAGCCCCTGCAGCTGAGTGGGATAAGAGCTCCATGTCTGTCTGGCAGGAGTCACAGACACATGTCCGGGGACACCAATGCCAATATTCATGGGTCTGGAAAGGAAACTGTCTTTTGTGATTTAAACGTTTGTCCCCTTCAAATCTCATGTTGAGATATCATTGCCATTGTGACAGTATTAAGAGGTGGGGCCTTTAAGAGGTCATTAAAGCATGAAGGCTCCAAGCTCACGGGTGGGTTAAATCCTTAGTAAAAAGCCTTTCAGAGTGGGCTCCTCATGCCCTTCGCCTTCTGCCATGGGATGATGCAGAAAGAAGGCCCTGGCCAGATGCTGGCCCCTCAGTCTTGGCCTTCCCAGCCTCCAGAACAGTGAGAAATACATTTCCGTTCTTAATGAAATACCCAGTCTTTGGTATTTTGTGATAGCAGCACGAAACAGACAAAGACGCTGCCTTTCACGGGATCCTCGCTGGCCCAGGGGCGAAACCAAGGCTGTAGAGGAGAAGTCCGCCTTGCCGGCCGGCTCTGACAACCCTGCCCACGGCAGTCCCGGAAGGCCGCGGCAGGGCTCGCCAACCCCTGCCCGCTGGCCTCATACGACTGGGTCAAAATGGACACCTGACCAAAAGGAGACACTCTATTGGCTGACCAACAGCCAATCAGAGACTCCTTCTTAAGATTTTTGGCACTAAGGGTCCCTGAGCCTGGTGTCGGTGGTGGCTGGGCCCAAAGCTGAGGTCAGGCAGCGGGGCAGGCTGGGGGAGGCTGGAGCAGCTATTTTAGGATCATGTGTTGATGAGCAAGCAAAGAAAGCTGACGCGCAGAGCAAAGCAGGAAAATGGAGCTGCGAGAGCGGCAGGGATGAGACCCGGCGAGGCTCAGAGGGGGAGGAACAGGCGGGAAGGCAGCCGGCCGCGTTCTGGGAGCTTCTCGGCTCTCCCAAGACCTGGCTGTTCTTCTGGCCGTGGGTCCCACAGGCCCTCTTGCATCCTCTGACAAATCCCCTGTTCCTTAAGCAAGCCTGAGAGGGTTTCTGCTCTAGGCAGTCAGACACTCCATGCCTGCGACCCGAAGGGGGTGCAAGAGACAGAGGGGGGCCCTGGCATCTTTGCAATAGCACTAGGAGGACCTTTTGGTAGAAGTGCCACATTCTACATATACTCGTTATGCCCAGGTAATCCAGAGCGACAACACATGGCACTTCACTCTTGCACTCATGTTTTCTTCTGGCAGTTCCGTTCCTTCTTACTCTACCTATAGCTGGAGCCCAGCAGCAACGAGAAATCAAAGTTATGACACCGCACAGCAGATAATTACTCTCTCAATCCCTGTGGCGAGAGGTGAGCAGGAAAGACAACAAGTTTACAGAAAGGGCAGCCCTCTGCAGGCTGGTGTTTGCAGTGTCCTGGGCGGTAATGCTAACAGCCAGTGCAAGGAGAGGGAAGCGTGGGCCGCTGTCACTGCATGTGATTGCATCGTGTGGTCTAAAGCAATGTGAATCCCTGCAATAGTAACCATACCTGTCATTAAATGCAAGTTCAGTAGAACGGATGGACTTTTGGATTATTCATTGATTCATTCCACAAACATTCATTGAGCCCTTTCTGTTTCAGGCACTGAACTGGGTACATACTTGAAACCAGTTCAGTCCCTGTCCTCGGGAAACACAGTCCAGTGGGGTGGTAAGACATGGAGAGCACTCATTAAAGGACACAGAAAGGGAGCTGTAGTAGCCACGGGAGAGTAAAATAGGCCATGCCTTGAAGAATGGGCAGGATTTCAATGGGAGAGAAGGACTCTCTAGATGAGGGAATGGAGGAGGCAGCCGGCTGTGTGTGGAAGATGAAATACTTGACAAGGACCTGGGAGGCCTGGGTTAACTTGGAGAATCCCCTTCCCCTCTCTGGGTCTCAGTTTCCTGTATGTCAACAGGAGGGGGTTGACTTAGCAGCTCTGCCATTCTAAAGTCCATGGCTGCAGGTGTAGAGCTGGGGAGGGGATGGCTGGGGAGTGGAGTTTTTACACAGTTTAATATTGTACAGTGTTTCCCAAACAGCTTGCCTGGGTCAGATGAGCAACTGCTCCTAGACCAGGCCAGGGAGCCCCATCTGGGAAGACTCTGCCTCGCCCCTCTTTCTATGAACACATTGTTAATCCAATAAAGGGTGGATCCTGGGTGCCATCCCCTCAGACAGGGATCCAGGGGTGAAGCCCCAGCAGGCCCAGTGACAGAAAACCTGAAATACCTTGGCAAGGTCCTGGGTGGCCTCAGGGAGGATATCTTGTTTCCAGCCTGCCCAGCAAGGTCACTCACATAGATTTTTTTTCTCTCTCTCTCTTTTTTTTTTCCTTTTATTTCATCATGTAATGGGGGTACAAATATTGTTAGGGTTACATACATTGCCCCTACCACCCCTCCCCCCCCAATGCCAGAGCTTCAAGCGAGTCCAATCCCCAGGACTCACATAGATTTTAAGGCAGAAAGACACCATTGGGCTGCTTTACCAGGTTCCAACCTAGCAACCACGTTACCAGGACAGGCTTTACTGCCCCACTTCAAAGCCCACTTCTCAGCAAAAGGGACAATAAACTTGTGATTGTGTTAATCTTCAATCTTCCTAGAATGGTTTGACCTCAGCCTCCTATAGACTGACTACCTCAGGGAAATAGGCAGGCTGACCCTGGGACTTGCACTAGGAACAGAGAATAGCCCAGCATGACTGGTATTGAGGTGCCTTGGAGAAAAACCAGACTAGAGCAATCTGTTATGGTCAGATCACAGAGTGCCTCACCTACTGGGCCAAGGAGTTAGGTTTTGGAGCAAAGGGGTGGCTGATGGTAGCTGAGCTTCAGGAACATGTCCTGACAGCAGCACGTGACATGGCGGGGGGTGGAGGCGGCCAAGTGGACATGCAGGCAGGAGCCTGAGCCAGGCAGAGGCAGTGTGACTGCATAGGAACAAGTAGGGGGAGAGATTATGCATGATCAGGAACCCACAGGACTTGGTCACCAACCAGAAGTGGGAAGCAAGGAAGAGGAAGGAGCACGGAAGCCAGGCTATGTTTCTAGCTTTTCCTGCCCAGCATAGATCCAGGAAACCACAAACCTGGAGTCTCAAAACACCATGGAACTCCAACGTTCAGAAAGGTCCCTGGATGCCATCAAGTCCCCAAATATCAGGCTAGCCATTCTGCTTTTTGTCTAGATGCTTGCAAAGGGCATGGGGGTCATGAGGCTTCCCTTCCTCCCACCCCCAGGGTCCCCCCAGGCCACTCTTCAGGAAGGCAGCAAACGCCAAGGTGCTGGGTGAAGGGGAGACCAAGCCCCATGCTCTCATCAGAAGCCTCGCTAGTATTTTTAGCGCCGCAATCAAGAGCAGGGCCCGCCTCTGGATCAGTTCAGGCAGCCAGGCCGGGCAGGGCTGTTAAAAATGGAACGGCACACACTGCAATCAGTGGTGGCGGGCGAGGGGCACCCAGCAGGGCAGCAGCTGTGGCATCTGAAGCTCTTGGCCCTGGAGTCGGAAGGGGACTTGGGGAGCAGCCTCCACAGAGTGCACTGGGCCCCCATGCCTCATGTCTCAGACCACCAGTGCCCAGCACTGCCTCCACCCTGCCCGCACTGTGCCACAAACCCACCCTGAGTGACCCACAGACTCCCTTCCCCACAGGCCTCTCTGATGGTCAGCTCTGGGAGCTTGGGGTGCCTCAGATGAAAGGGGAGGGGAGCACAGGCCAGCGCTGCCAGGGCTGGAGCATCGAGGCAGCTGGCTGGAGCAGGATGTCGAGATGGGGCGACCGTCTTCGGCTGCCTATGCCACCCTCCACTTCCCTGTCGGGGTGGGAAGCAGAGCTGCCCTGAGAGCTCCTGCCAGGACCGTGTCTCTTCCAGGGTGGGAAGGCACAGTAGGCAGGCCAGACAGCAGTGAGCTTACCATGCTAAAACCCAGAAGGCCTGGGTTTTGATCCATTTCTCCCACTCTGTGACAGCTTTGGGGCCTCAGGCAAGTCACTTCCCCTTGCTGGCTTCCATCACTGTATCTGTGAAATGACAAGGCCGAAGTAGAACACAGACAACACAGATTCTCCGCACCAGCAACAAACCGAATGCAGGGCAAGGGACACTTCAGGGGCCCTGGTCACAGCCCCTCCTCTCCATCCCAGAGCAGAGAACTCCAGCGAGGGACAGAGGTTGGGTCTGCGAGAGGGATGCCCTCAGTGGCCCCTACTCCGGAGCTGGGGTCACCAGACACTCTGCAGAGTAGGGGCCGACATGGGAGAGTTTTGTCCACATTGTCCTGCACACCGGGAGCTGAGAGGGCCCTGTGGGGTGGGGAGGAGATAAGGACATGGGTGGGGTACCATCACTACTGTGAAGTGGTCACAGCAGAAGGGATCCAAAGGCCATGCTGTCCCACACCCTCGTTTTACAAACCCCGGAGCTACAGCTGCACAGACAGATGATTGGCATGAGGAGCCCCAGCCAGACCTGTGCCTGCTTGGAGGCATGCATGGGACACCAGAAGGCAGAAGCCATATCAGCTTTCTTGATCCTTCCCCTGGAACCTGGGCCCTTCAAATGCCCCTTCCACGGGGGCCTCCAGTGCCCTGATTCGTCCCAGCGGAGGCCTCAGCCTCACAGACAGGCTGCCCGCAGGCAGGGGTGATAGTGCTCGTTGAATTAGTGTCCCAGCATAAATCTGTGTCCACCTGCCTCACAGTGTTCAGCTGGCAGACGTGCTGCCTTGGGAAGCATGGTTTGCCGCCTGTCCTAGAGCCTTTCTACCCCCCAGCAGGACAGATTCAGGCATGACCAGCTGGACACCTCATGTGAGGAGGTGCCTGGAGAGGTCATTCCCTCCATCCCCCTGCCTCACTCCCCTGGCTGGACCATGCCAAGTCAGCATCTTAATGACCTGCCCTGCACAAATGTGCTCTGTATTTGGTTGGCCCTGCAGATGTTCAGCAGCTGGAAGAGCCCCCGCCAAGCAAGGGAAGCCCTTGCTGCCTTCTCCGTCAAGGTCAAGCAAGCCCGTGATCCCAGAGCCAGAGGCAAGGGAAACACACTGCCTGTCTCTGGCCCTCCTGCAGGTGCCACCTCCTTCCACCTGAAAGGTAGGGAAGGTGCCACAATGGTACCCACACCCAGGGTGTGCAGACTGGAGCATCCCAAAGCTGGCATATGGCAGAGCCACAAACGTCACCATGGTGTGGGTGGGTGGTGCATCTTGTATTTCCTCAACGCCTCAGAAGGCGGGATGAGAATCTGCCGTCTGACAGCCTTGGTCTCTGCAGCCTGTTGAGGGCTGAGTCACACACCCAGCGCTGCAGACAGCTGGGCTGGGGGGCATAGAGGGGTGCAGTGGGCTCTCTCACTGCTGCCGCACTTGCTGCTGCTGCCACCATGGCTCAGCCTGGGAGGCCCTGCCATGCCCACTTCCTGGAAGTGGCAAGAGAACCGAGCTTCCCCCACACCTGGGCTGGCCTGCTGGGCAGTGGTGGGTGTGGCCATGGCCCTGTCTGAGTTTGGGAGGCTTTCTGCTGAGTGCTCAAAACCCTCACAAGCTGCTGGCTGTAGAGGACCAAGAGGCTGTAGAGGCTAAAGAGAAGGAGAAGATGAAGAGAAGCAAGAAGATGAGAGTCTCTCTGGAAACAGCCAGGGGAATAGCACATTCTCCCAAGAGGCGAGTGGGACCTCCACACTCCAAGCCAGAGAGGCACTCGGAGTGAGAGGGAGGGGCCGGGGGTGGAGGAGAGAGTGGGAAACAGGGGTGTTGTGATATTGGTCCCCCTCTTTTCTACAGCAACATTTAATCACCAAACACCCTCACTTTGTCCCATAACTGCCTGCTATAGACTGAATCCTTGGGTGTCCCCCACCCCATCAAATTCATATGTTGAAACCTAATCCCCAAGATGATGGTAGTAGAAGGTGAGGCCTTTGGGAGGTGACTGGGTCATGGGAGCAGAGCCCTCCTGAATGGGGTTAGTGCCCTTATGAAAGAGACCCCAGAGAGCTACCTAGCACTTTCCACCATATGAAGATGCAGGGAAAAGACAGCCATTGATGAACCAGGAAATGGGCCCTCACTAGACACCAAATCTACCAGCACCTTGATCTTGGACTTCCCGGCCCCCAGAACTGTAAGAAATACATTTCTGTTGTTTATAAGCCACCCAGTTTATGGTATTTTGTTATAGCAGCCCAAATGGACTAAGACATTGCCCCACTCCCAGGAGGAAAGAATTATTATCTCTACTTTACAGATGAGAAAACTAAGGCTCAGAGAAGTTGAGTGACTTGGCCACCATCACACAGCTAGTAGTCAGACACAGATGAAAAACTCATTCCTGATTTGGCCATGAAACCATCAATTTCCTGTAGCCAGTCCATTCAGTGTGTATTCCCTGAGAACCCTGAACAGAGACCACAATAGCCCGGGCTCACAGAGAGCAGAGTAGGCAGTCAAATGTGTGTTAAGAGTCGCCCCCACCCTGCTGCCCTTTCTCTGCAGTGAATTGTCCTGAGGAGTGGAAACCCTTTAGGCAGCCCAATGTGAAGGCATATTTACAGCCTGTCAGATGAAGCCAGTAGGAGGGGATCCTGGACCACTTCTGGGAGGGGCCCCCAAAATATACATCATTAATTTAGAATCTTGTTGAGGACAGTGTTAGTGGGGAGATCCAACTGTATGGCCTTAAGTCACTTCCTCTTCCTGAGCCTCAGTTTCTTCACCTACACAGCGAGGGAATGGGATTAGGAGATCCCTGGAGTCTTTCACAGCTCTGGTTCTGATTCTAGAAAGGAAGAGACACTAGTCAGGGACTCCATCTCCTGACCTCAGTCCTATCTGCTCTCTCACCCCATCCCTCTGTCTGTGGCTCCATCTTCCCATTGAGCATGTTGTAGCATCTGTCCCTGTGAGACCCTGCATCCCTCTCTGTAGATTCCTCAGTCTTTCTCAGCCCTCCCCTAAGCTCCCTACCTGTCTCTGGAATCTCTGACCCTCTCTGGTGGCATCACTCTAGCTGAGGGTCCTGTTTAGGGAAACCCTCCAGGACTTGGGGAAGAGGGAGGGGGCACACTCAGCTCTGAAACACTGAGCAATGACCAACAACCAGGTCAGTAGAGAGGGTAACGGGGCCATGTAGACACAGTGGTAGAGAGAAGGCGGCCTGCCCACAGCCCGCAGGCAGCTCCCCTTTTAATGGTGGAGACAGGAACCATCCATAAAGTGAAGAGGAAGCTCAGACTTGCATCAAACCCAGAGATAAGGCCTAGGAGTTGGGTAGAGGGAAGATAGACATGCAGACAGGCCACATGGATCACCTGTCATAAAGACCTAGAAGTGACAAGAAAATTTGGAGGGCTACCCCTCACTGGAATGAGATCCATGAGTGATATAAAGCCTTCCAGCAAAGGTTTCTGGACAAGGCAAAGAAAGGTTCATACCAACAGGGCCAAAGAGAAGACTGCAAAAGCCAGGTCTGTTTTCTCAGCATCACAGCATCCCAGAAGACTGCCAGAGACCACGGTTAGCACAGTGGAACAACACAGCGGTCCACTGGCCAGACTCCCAGATGCTCCTAAGCAGAAAGACACCATCCATATGGCCAACATGTGGACCCATACCCAAAAGACCTGGACAGGCTGGAGCAGTGGGTCACCACTCTTAGGTAGCAGATGGAGGAGAAAGGGACAATCCCACTCTCAAAGTCAAAGTGTGGCTGCACAAGCACAGGGTGGGGTAGAACTCATTTCTCAGCAGCATGTGGAAAATAGACGCAAGATTTGGTCGAAAACCGGCTTGAGATGAGATAAAAACATGATGAGGCCACTGATGTCTAAATGTAAGTATCTTGGGCTGGGCTGCACTGATAGAATAGTGACCAGAAGGAGGGCAGTCAAGGTCTTGTGCTCCTGAAGTTCTGTGCCCCATCCTGGGTCTCCCATCGTAAAGGGGACCCTGACACCCAGGGCTCCTCTATGGAAGAACAATCAGAGCAGTTGGCGGGAGGGGCTAAAATACATCATGTAATTTTACAAACATAAAATGCTGTATTCCCAGCACCCTTTCCAGTCCTCAGCACAACTATTAACTCATCCTACCCTCGTGGTGCCTCTGTGAGGCAGGCACCATTATCAGCCCACTTGGGGGGATAAGAAAACAGAAGCATAGAGATCTGAGATAACTCGCTCAAGGTCAACCCACTAAGAAGTTGTGCAGTCAGGATTCAAACCCAAGTCATCTGGCTCCAGGACTCCTGCTCTTAACCCCTCTGTTCTGCTGCCTCTTACTTAAGGAGCTGTGCAAGGAACAGGAAGTCCTTAGCCTACAGAGGAGAAGCAGCAGAGTGGCATGCAGTGTGCAGATTCAGTTCTGGGTGGCCCAAGACAACAGCCTGGGGCATCAGGACATGTTTGGGGAGGCCAAGTTCAACTCTGTCTGAGGAAGCTCATCTGTGCTGTTTCCAGGGCTCCCATACCTCCCACTGTCCATGTCCCTCCTCTGTGTCCTAGGGCACTTGTGCCAACCCCTAATTTTTCTAGATATTTCTTATGTTTCTCGTTTGTCTCCCCAACCAAACTGTATAGACTCTGAGGGCAGAGACTGCATTTTAGGTTGCTTCAGACCCTCCCATTGTCTACCTCCACTCTAGGTACCTGATGGAGTCGTGGAACCTCAAGGTGGAAAGGGATTTCCTAAAGTTCTCCTGCTCAACTTCTCCTCCATGTAGAATTCTCTTTTGCATCAGCTCAGCTACAGGAGCAAATTAGGCTAGGTCACCTCCAGTAATGGAGAGCTCAGTACCACTCGAAGCACCTATTCCATCAATGAGTGTGCAGTTCCATTAGGATGAAAGCCTCTCAGTATTCTAGGACAGCTTGCAGCAGGAGGTGGGTATGGGAGGAGGGGAGGGTGACGCAAAGTAGAATGTAGGGCCATATAGGCTAAAACCTTTTATGCAAAAGAAAATATAACACCTTCTATTTGTGGGAAACCTGAGATAGCAGGTTAGAGCCTTTTGGTGCTATAGAGAGGAAGCAGAAATGATCTTCCCCTCTTTATAGGAGCAGGTGACAGAAGCAATGAGGACCAGTCCCAGCTGATGGTTCAGAGTAACGAACAGGAGAGATGAAGCAGGAGCCCAAGATTCTGGCTCGTGGGGTTTTTCTAACCTGTTGACACCCAGCAAAGAGGCCTGGAGTGGCACTTAATGCCCCAGGCACTCAGATGGCATGTTCTCAGTATTAAAAGCTATTTAAATGCACTGTCCACCCCACCTGGGATTACCGGAGCACTGTGAAATGAGAAGTGCTGTAAGTATCAAATACTCCATAATACTGAAAAGAATAAACTATCTCGTTAATAAGTTTTCAATATTGAACACATGTTGAAAAGATACTATTTTGGATGTATTAAGTTAAATAAAATATATTTTACATTTTTAGAAAACTGTTTAAACTGTGGCATCCCTAACATGGAACCGAGACACACTTACATAAAATGCGAAATCCCTGTTAGTGCTAAAGGGTCCAGAGAGTCAGCACCTGGGAGTTTAGGAGAGAGAAAGCTCGCTGCATTGTGAGGGCGGGGTGGGGAGATGGCCTTGGGGGAGGCCTTTAAGGCAAGGTCAGAGGTGAACAAATGCCAAAAGGTGGGTTCACATGGTGGGGGGAGTGGGGTCCACTGGGAGACTGGCTGGGTGGGGAAGGAGGCTTTTAGTGAGGGCAGGAGAAAAGGAATCGGTGGGGGGTATCTCCCAGTGGGGGCCCATCCAAGGGCCGGGCTTTGCTACCATCCAGCTCCAATACAGATGTCACTCTCTGTGGCCTGTTTCCACAACATTCAGTCAATAATTAGTCATTGAAGAGCACCTACCACGTACCAGGCACTCTGTTAGGTATTGGAGTACAGCAGTCAGGAGATCTACTGGGTTCCTGTCCTCAAGGAGCTCACAGTGGGATAGTCAAACAGGCAGAAGACTACAGGGCTTATGCCCTGACCTCCCCATATCCAGTCCCAGCCACTGCACCCTGGCAGCATGTCTGTGAGTGCTCCCCAAAGGAACAGCCCAACCCCATCACCCCTTCCTGTTTGCTGAATGGTCTTAGCCAGTCAGGTCTCCCGAGAGTCCAGCCCTGAAAGCCCAGTCCACCCAGTCACCTGGAGGCCCACACCTGGGTCTACTGGGAACTCTGAGCTTTGGCACCCATGACCACTAGGCCCACTGGCCTGGTGGGGGCACCAAAGGGTGTGAAGGGCTTCCCTGCCTTCACAGGCCCTTCATGGGCCCTGTCCAAGGTGCTGAATTCACTGAGCGGTTGGTTTCTCCAAAGGGGAAAAATACTTCCAACCGTACTACCCAGCCAAACACCCCTCAAGAAAACAGGGCCCATGGACCTTAGCCTGTATTCTCAGATCTGCTAGACATGGGTTCCCAGGCCTGTCTCCTCTGGTCTAATTTCACCCTCAGCCAAACTCACTGAAGAACCAAGCTACAGAGAGCAGGAAGACAAGAGCTGGGCTCAGCCCCCCCAACTTCCCAGCCTGAAAAAAGGGAATAAACAGAGGCAGGGAAAAGCGTCTCTGGGTCCTCCTGAGTTGGACACTGTCACCCATTTGCATGACTCCTTACGTGTCCCAAAAATATAAGCGGAGGTGAAGAACCTACTGTCATATTCTACAAATCAGAAGTTGGGCTGGAGTTCTGCACGCGTATTAGTGCTATCGCCATACACACTCTGCAGCCCTCCCCCATCTCACCACATGTCGACACAATGAAAGGGACTGAAGAAATCATCCATTGCAAAGAGGTTGCCTCAATCTCTGTCACATTCTTGGGAAATCGTCCATTGCATAGAGGTTGCCTTGGTGTCAGAGGTTCTGCCACATTCCTGGCCCAGTCAGTAGGCTGGCAGTCCATTCTAGTCACTTTGACAACAGGCCCATCACTCAGCAAGGAAGCTAGGTGAAGCCGCTCAGAGGTGGCATTGGGAGAGGCTGTCCTCGTGGCTTAAACCTCCTTCACTAAAGACCTCTACCCTCCTGACCCCTGCAGCTCCGAAACACACAGTGACCACGCCCATGTTTCCAGGGAAGCATAAAAGTGGAGCAGGAGAACTGGAAGCTGGATATGAGAACAACCTCTAGAATGGTAATCAGGAGAGGCCGGCTTTGTGTGACCTTGAGCAAGTCATGTTTCCGATGGGCTCCATCTCACCCTTCTTTCTAGTAGAGTGAATTATTGCTCAGGCCCTTGATAGCCTCAACACTGAAGGCTCCAGGGTTATACATGGACTCATCCTCTAGAGCCTGGCATGCTGACAGCATGCACATCAGAACCAACGTGAACAACATATGTGCCAAAGGATGGCAAACGTGTCTGCAGGAAATCAGCCTGTCACTGCTGTCTATGGGGATATGGGAGGAACACAGCCCTCCCCTCATCCCATGACACCCTGGAGCATCTCTCTATGTGCATTGTTAAAGGAGAACAAAGGAAAAAGCCTGGCACAGTGCCTGGCCCACAGCAGCCACTCCAGAAGGCCCCAATTCCCCGCCCTTCCCCTCATGCCTTGAATGTTTGTCTCTTTTCTTAGGTGATGGTGGGGACAGGAGAACTGGAAAGAGGAGGGGAAGAACAAGGTCAGGAAGGCTGGAAGAGTAAGAGGGACTATAGCTGCCATCATTAATCACCTTCCTTGGCAACATGCATCTTGTGAATCAGCATCTGTGATACTGATAATGGCTGCTGGAGGGATGGAGGTAACAGTCACAGGCAGGATGTGATTGCATGGGGGAGGAGGAGGCAAGGTTGAGTCCTGCTCTCAGGGCTTAATCTCAGTTGGACACGGACACACACACAGACACACTTGCGCACACACATTGCCATTCTGCAGGCTGCAGAGCCCCCTCCTCCTGCTGCCACCCCATCTGTGCTCAGGCTGTAGCCCCCTCTGCCTACTCCCCATGGCCAAGCAAGACAAGGAAGGCAACTGCTGATTAATATTTTACACATTAAGAATTCTATGAAGCCAGTTCCATTAGAGGAGCAGAGACTCTGTAATGAGGCAACTGGTGTAGTGGAAAGTACATGAGCTGGCCTAGGACACATCTGCCCCCTCCCAATCCTCACCCAATCCCTGCTTGCTGAATGAATAGGCATTGGTTTGTTCTGAACAAAACTTGCTACCAACTAGCTGTGTGACCTTGCACAACTCACATCTCCTCTCTGGGCCTCATTTCCATCATCTGTGCAATGACTGGGTTGGATGACAAGATCCCCAAAGCCCTTTCTGGCTCTAAGAGTCTGTGATTCTCCGATTCTATAAGCTATTTACATGTCCCAGCAGATGGCCAAGTGCAATAGTCATTGGTTGAGCTGGTTCCCACCAATTCCCTGTAAGAAATGAGCACATACAGCAAATGCTCTTTTTGGCTCCTAGCCATGCAATAGTTTATGATAAAAATTCTGAATTATCAACTGTTTTCATCATAAGCAAATAAGGGGAGAGCAGAACAGAATTGCGGGTGGGCGCTTTATAACTCTTTTGTTCTGCTGACACGGAGCAAGGACCCACCACTGCCTGTTGTCTTTAAACACGCAAACATATCTCCCTCCCTCTCTGTCTCTCATCTTTTCTCTCTCTCAAAATGAATGAATGAATGAATGAAGTTAACTATTACAACAGCCAGAATGCTAAGTCAGCTCCAAGATCCCTGCCTCAGGTTAATCCCCTTCTTACCGTGTGGGTGGGGCTCATGAATACGATGAAGTGAGATAACTAAGGTCACAAATCAATTGGATTTGAGTCAGTTTAAAGGAAGATTATTGTGGGTGGGCCTGACTTAAATAGGTGAGAGCCCTTAAGAGAGAGACTAGCCCTTCCTGAAGAAAGAGCGATTCTCCTGGTGGCTTTAACGGAGTGAGCTGGCCAGTGAGAGAGCTTGTGAGAGCTGCGTAGCAGGACACACCGAGCAGCTTCCAGGAGCCAACAGAGGCTGCTGGAAAGCAGCTCGCAAGAGAACGGGGCCTCAGCCCTGCAACCGCAAGGAACCCAATTCTGCCAACAACCACGTGAGCTTGGAAGAGGACCCCCAAACTCCGGAAAGCGGCACAGACCTGCCAGTGCCTAGACTGCAGCTTTGTGAGACCCCGAGCTCAGAACCCAGCTAACCAGAGCTTGGACTCCCAACCCGCAGAAACCGTGAGATGATGAAGTGCATGTTGCTTTAAGCTGCTATGTTTGTGGTCGTTTGTTACTCAGTAATAGAAAATGAATACAAATATTTAACCAAATAAAACACCACACAAATAGCATCTTTGGACAGGCTTTTGCCCAGATCCCTGTCTGATGTCATGCACAAGTGGTCTGCCTTCTCTGCTGTTTGGGAGTCAGCCAAGATCCCTCCCTCTGACCCAATCGCCGAGACTAGGGCACAAGACAAGCGGCTACTCCACCCGGGGAGGGCTGCCTTTTCCCACATGAAGGCGATGACATCTGTCCAGTCCAGTGCCAACACAAGATGGCAGAGACTACCCCAGGGGACAAGTGCCCTTCCATTTCTCCCAGCCAATGTGGTAATGGCAGGCAAATGACTCTATTAACTTCCAGGCCAATTGATCGCCAAGCCATGCATTATGTTAACTGCCTCCAGGAGGGTGCCCCACTCCCACCTCCCATAGCACAGCACCTTGGCACCTAGTTCAGATGCCTGCCCTCTGCTCTTCCTCCTCTGTGTCCTCCCTCCTACCCTCCCCTCTGTCTGCCCCATGGGGCACCAGCCCTCCCTGCCTCTGCTTGCCACTTCTGCCTTACTGCAACAGAAGCCTCATCCAGTGTGACTTTGGAGGGCAGGGGACAGGAAAGCAGCTGAGGCTTGGGAATGTGCTGCACCAAGGCCCAGGGGCTGGGAGTGGAGCTCATGCCCCGACCCCCTTCTCCAAGCACCTTCCCCAACCCTCTCCCATCCCCACTACATGTATCCCAACTCCTTCACTGATTTGCACAGGTTGACGGTGAGCAGAGTGGACTTCCAGAGATGAGTAACCCTATGGCTTGCTTCCCAGGCCTAGAGTCTCTTCATCTACCCACTCCCCATCCCCTGAATCTGCCCAAACCCCTGAGAGAGGCATCTGCTCATCATGCCTTTCCCTAGGGAGCAGCCCAGGACTCCCGTTTCCCTGTCTTCCTTCTCTCACGTGCTGGTCCCACCTCCCCATGGAGGAGACAAGAGGTGAGGAATGGAGCTAGATGGAGCAGTGAGGTTTCTGGAACCTTATCCAAGGAGAGCTTGGAAGACCCCTACAGTTTACCCTCCTGTGGAAAGCAGAGGAACAGCAGTGGCCCTTGAGAAATAGGAGTAGAGGGAAAAGGAATTGGTTCATAAGCCACTGACCTGACAAAGAACTTGCCGAAGTTGATTTAGTGGCCCCGGGGCTTGTTTGCACATATCTGTACATGCCCTGCCCTCAGGCTAGGGTCCTGAATGCCTAGAATTCACAAGTATCCCTCCAGTCCTTCTAGGTGCATCCACATCAAACATCCCCTCCTTCTCTGCATGCAGCAGGCTTTTCCCTCCCCTGTATTTGCACAGGCTGGGGCAGAGCTTCTCAAAGTGTGGCCTCTTGATGCTGTACATCAAAATCTCCTGGGGAGCTTGTTAAAGAGGCAAATTCCTGGTCCATTTATCAGTTCTCCAAGTGAGTCTCATGCACATTGAAGTTTGAGACCCCTGTCTAGTTTCTCAACAGGCATTACTTTTATACTTTGCTACCAAGTAAATACCTAAAAAGAAAACTATGTAGGAGCAAGATCATGTGTTTGATCCACTTATTAGGTTATGCAGTACTGAGCAGTTTACTTAACCTCTCTCTCCAAGCCTCAGTTTTCATAGGCATGAAAAGGAAATATCCATGTGGTTGTATCCTTATAAAGACTAAAATGGCATCTATTCATTGCACAATCATTAATGAAGCTCATACTCCATGGCAGGTACAAAGATGAACACAACAGCCTCTGTTCTCCTGGAATTTAGTCTTGTAGGAGAAATAAACAAAAAATTAAGAAAATAAACAAAAATTAAGGAAATAAGAATTTGTCAGATAATGTAAAGGGATGGGCAAATAATTTAAAATAGAGTGATGGTAAACTACCAACGTTCATTTAAGAATAAATAGATAATCTGCATTATCCTGCATCTATTAAAGAAGTTGAAATTCTAGTTTAAAATATTCCCGTGAGGAAAACTCCAGACTCATATGGCTTCACTGGAGAATTTTAACAAACATTTGAGGAATAAATAATACCAAATATACACAAACTCTTCCAGAAAATTAAAGAGGAAGGACTACTTCGAAACTCATTTTATGAGGCCAGCATTACTCTGATGCCAAAACCAGACAAAGATATTACAAAAAAATAATAAACCAATATCCCTCATAAACATACATGCAAAAATTCTAAGTCAAATTTTATCAAATTAAACCCAATAATATTTTTAAAAGATAATACATCACAATCAAGTGGGGTATATCCCAGGACTACAGGGTCGGTTTAACATTTAAAAATCAACCAATTACCCAGGCATGGTAGTCTCAGCTACTCAGGAGGCTGAGGCAAGAGGATCAGTTGAGCCCAGCAATGCAGGCTGGGCTCTCCAGCCTAGGCAATATAGAGAGACCAAGGATGACCAAAAAAAAAAAAAAATCAATCAATTTAACTTGCCGTATTAAGAGATTATTACCAAAGAAAAACCATACGATCATCTCAATAGATGTAGAAAAAAGAAAAACATTTGTCAAAATCCAACATCCATTCCTATAAAAAAAAAACTCTCAGCAAGCTAGGAATTGAAAGAAATTTCCTCAAACTGATAAAAGGCATCTATGTGTGTGTATATATATATAAAACCCAGTTAACCAGTTAACATCATATTTAATGGTGAAAGATCAGAAATAAGGCAAGGATATTTGCTCTCATCGCTTCTATTTAACTTTGTGCTTGGAGGTTTCAGCCAGTGCAATGAGGCAATAAAAAGAAATAAAAGGCATCCAGATTGGAAAAAAAGAAATAAAGTCTTTATTCACAGATGGCAGGATCATCTATGTAGAAAATCCAATAGAATCTATAGAAACTAATAAGGAAATTTAGCAAGGTTGCAGGATACAAGCTCAGTATACAAAAATCTATTGTATTTCATCATCAATCAATTGGAAATTGAAACTTTAAATAAAAACACCTTTTATAATAGCATCATAAAATATGAACTACTTAGGAATAAATCTGACCATAGATGTGCAAGACAGTGAAAGTTACAAAATATTGCTGAGATAAATTAAAGAAAACCTAAATAAATACAAAGACATACTGTGTTAATGGATCAAAAGACTCAATATTGTTAGAACATCAGTTCTATCCAAATCGATCTATAAATTCAATGCAATCCCAATAAAAATCCCTGCAGACTTTTTCATTGAAATTGACATGCTGATTCTAAAATTCATATGGAAATGCAAAAAACCTAGAAAAGCCAAAACAACTTTGAAAAATACCAAAGTTGGAGGACTCACACTACCTGATTTCAAGGCTTATTATAAAGCTATAGTAACTATGGTATTGTAGTATTAGCATCAAGACAGACAGGTCCATAGAACAAAATAGAAAGGATAGAAATAGACCCATACGTGTCTGGTCAATTGCTGTTTTACAGAGGTGCAAAGGCAATTTAGTGGAGAAAGACCAGTCTTTCCACAAATGGTGCTGAAGTAATTGGATATCATATGCAAAAAAAAAAAAAAAAAAAAAAAAAAAACCCTCTATCCATACAGCATACCATATACTCAAAATGCAAGATTACTTTGTAAAATAAATGTGAAGTACAAAAGTTAACTCCAAATGGACCATAAACCTAAATGTAAAACTATGTAATTTCTGAAGAAAATCTTCATTACCATAAGTTAGACAAAGATTTCTTAGATATAACACCAAAAGCACAATCCGTAAAAGAAGAAATTGATAAATTAGACTTCAACAAAATTAAGGGCTTCTCTTCTTTGAGAGACATTGTTAAGAAAATGAAAAGACAGACCAGAGACTGGGAGAAAATATTTGCAAATCACATATCTGATAAAGGACTTGTATTCAGAACATAAGAAGCACTTCCAACTACCCAATAGTAAGAAAACAAACAACCCAATTTTAAGAGGGGGAGACAAAATATTTGAACAGACAGTTCACCAGAGAAGATATACAAATGGCAAAGAAGCAAATGAAAAGATCCTTAACATTATTAGTCATTAGGAGAATGCAAATTAAAACCACAGTGAGAAATCACCACATAGCTATTAGAAGAGCTAAAAATACAAGGACTCCCCATAGCCATTTTTCACTGAGACAGTGGAGGAACTGAAATACTCACACATACACACATGGATGCTGGAGGGAATATAAGATAGTTCAACCACTTTGGAAAACAGTCTGGGCAGTTTCTTAAAAAGTAAATATGACACAGTCCTTCCCTTCCCGGGTATTTACTAAAGAGCAACAATTTATACACAATGTTAATGCGGCTTTATTTATAACAGCCAATACCTAGAAACAACCCAAATGTTCATGAATAGGTGAATGGATAAACAAAATGGTGGTGTGTCATAGGATGGAATACTATTCAGCAATATAAAGGAATAAACTACTGATACATGCAATATGGATAAATCTCTGCATAATTATAATGAGTGAAAAAAAAGCCGGATCCTCAAAAAAAAGTGCATGATTCCATTTATGTGATTGTATGATTCCATTTATATGGAATTCTATAAAATGCAAACTAATTGATAGTGATGGAAAGCAGATGAGTGGTTGTGGGGGGTAGGGGGTGGTGGAGGGAGAGGCAGGAGGAGGGACTACAAAGGTGCACGAAGAAACTTTTGGGGCGATGGCTACATTTACTATCTTCATTGTAGTGATGGTTTCATAGGTGTATGCATATGTCACAATTCATCCAATTGAGCATTTTAAATTTGTGTAGTTTATGGCATGTCAATTATACTTCAATAAAGCCTTTTAAAAAAAACAGTGATAAAATAAAGGGTGTCTGGTGGCTACTTTAGATTAGTAATCAGGGCAGGCCTCTCTGCGGAGGTGACATTAAGTTGGGCTCCAACTGACAAGAAGGAGCCTCGAAGCAGAGGTCTGGAAGGAGCGTTCCAGGCAGAGGGAACAGCATGTGCGAGGCCCTAGGAGGTGAGCAGGAGACTGGCCTATTTGAGGAATGGACTGGTTCACCTCTAGGGTGGGGCAAAGTGGGATCAGAGGGGAAGGCAGAGCCAGGTCAGGGAGGGCTTTGTAGGCCAGGCAGGGAGTCTGGGTTTTGTTCTAAGTAGAAGAGAAGTCATTGGGTGGATCCTAAACAAAGAAATGATACGATCTGATTCCTGATTCTTTAGTGTTTTTTTTTTAATCATTCTATTCTGTGCCAAGGGCATGTATTACCTATTTAAAACTGTATATCTAAAACAAGATCATTTTCACCATCACGTGAGATAGATTGCAAATGGATAAGAGTGGAAGCAGGGAGCCCCGTTTAAAGGCATTAAAAGGCCACTGCAGTCACCAGGCGAGAAAAGGAGGCTCAGGCCAGAGCGGAAGCAATAAAGTTGGGGGGATGCCTTTGGAGTCAGATTTGGAGACAGAGTCTAGAGCACACACTGGGGGAGGGGTGTAGGTGGAAGAAAAGGGGCTTCGAGGCTGGTCCTGCATATGTGAAAGCCCTGGGCCCTCGGGACGTGCTGGCTCTCTGACCTCCATGGACCCTTGCAGTTGTTCCCTCCCCTGGGCAGCCCAGGGCACCCGGTACACACACAGAGTCACGCTGGCTCATCGCACTGTGGTTGGTTATGTCTGACTCTCTCTCTCTGGATGAAGATCTCCTCTTCCTACCCAGTGCCTGACACAAGGCAAGGATCTGAAAAATGTTTGTAGAATAAAGAAATGAAAGAACAAATGGCTGATTAGCTAATTAACTCGAAAGAGAAGGGCAAGGAAGGCATGTCAACCTGCTTTGGCCTTGGTGTCCTACCTTCTCCTCCACGCCCTGCCCTGCCCCCCCCCAGCTACTCCCCACAACCTCAGCAGCCCCCCTGCTCTCGTTACCCAGAAGCTGCAAGCACGTGGGCAGGCCGCTAGGCAGTCAGTGCTGGCCGACTCCTGCCAGCAGGCCCTGACCTAGTTTGGAGCTGGCCGAGATGATGATGTCACAGCAAATGCAGCCCCTTTGACTGGGGCTTAGCATGCTGGCTCCGAAGCTGGATTCCGTTTTAAATTCCAGGAATTTAGACAGTACGGTGTCCACGGGGATATCAGTGAGTAACGGGGGCAGGACCAGGAGCAGGACTAGAAGCGCTCTGTACATACTACTCTTTCCCTGGGTGCCCAGTGTCTGGTTCCCAAGCCCCTTTATGGGCAGCCTGGACTGTAGGCTGAGACCAGTCTCCCCCTGTCCCACAGGAAGGTGTCAGGATATCAGGGAAGGAACAGGGAGATGGGAAGAACTCCTTGAGCAACTCTTCAGTGACCTCAGTCATTAATTAGTTTGTTAATTCAAGAATTTTCCAGACATTTATTAAATCTCAGCAATGCAGCCCAAGCATAAAGCTATTGCTGAGGGTAGAGAGGTGATTAAGATGTTGCCCTCTACCCTCCCTCACTGTCAAGAGTTGGGGAAAACCATCAACAAAAACCATAACATAAGCAGATAATTGTTAAGATAAAGATATGTGCCCGATCATGTGGCCAGCTCATGGAGAGCAGGAGCCGAACAGGCTCCCCCAGTGGAGGTGGATCTTGAGAGGGGGACACCAAAGATGCACAGAATCTCTCCAGGTGGCCTCGGGAGGTCACAGTCGATCCCTGCAGAGGGGTCTGCACACACCAAGGTCCCAAGAGCAGAGTTAACATGGTGTGTCTGGGGCTGACAGGGTCACGGCTACAGCACAGCCCTCGGCATAGGGAGGAGGCAGAGGTGGGCTGCAGAGGATGGCGGGGCTGAAACAAGACGCGTGATGGGCCATGGGCACCTGCTCAAAAGTTCGGATGTCGTCCTGTTAGCAACAGGGAGCTAGTGAAGGATCTAGAGCAGGGAGGAGACCTGGGCCGCATTTCAGGGTGTCGGCAGCCTGGCAATGGGGCAAGAGGTAAGGCTGGAGGTGCCAAGGGCACTGGGGAGACCAGAGTCCTGGCGAGCGTGTTGAGGTCTGGGGTAATGGAGCTGGACTGGAAGGCTCTGGCCAGGCCCTGGGGGCAGCTCCAGCCCCTGCACTCTGGGGCTCAGCTAGTGCCCAGCTCTTGCTCTCTGCCCCCGCCTGTCACTCCTCAAGCTGCACACCCACAGAACCATGTGTCCCCTCCCCCCAAAACCCTCAGGGGTGTGGGCGTGGGCCTCTTCTGCTATCCCTTTGCTGCCTACCCCTACCAGCCTCCACCCAAGGCTGCGTATGCGGGAACTGGGGAGAGCTGCAGAGACCAAGCTGAAGATGAGTGAGGCAGAGAGGGGCCCTGTGGTGGGGAGGGGGCTGCCAGGTATCCCTATAGACCTGGGAGGGTCTTGTCTTCTGGGGAACAATCCTGCAGTTCTTCCCCATTGTAGCCTACCCCTGCACCCAGCCTTCACCTGTGAGCTAAGCCCATGGAGAGGAGTGAATTTGGCCCTACAACCCTGGACTCGCCCCCACCAGACCAAGAAATAGGAGCTCCCTCAAGGAGCCCAGATGAAACTGTTGAGGGCTCAAGGCTTCCTGGCCCCATCAAACACTCAGTCCCTCCCAAAGGACACAGGAGGCCCTAACCACATCCCCAGGGGTCAAGAATGTCACTAAGTGTGGCATCAAGCAGGGGAAAGGGAGAAAGGGGCTGGAGGGAGCAAGCCCTGCGTGCCCACTTAATGCAGTGTGACACCCAGGCCCCATGGCAGCATGAATATTCCACATCATGGTAACCAAGTCTGACATCCCCTCCTTAGTGGCCCTGGCATGCACCTTCCCCAGCCATCTCAGCCCCCAGACCCCAAGGTCAGGGCCAGGCAAGAGAGGCCCCAAAGCCCCACTGTTGTCTAGGGGGTTCCACTGCCGGAGCCAGCCTATACCCACGCCAGCACGAATATATAGGAGAAGGAGATTCTCCCAGGCCTGTGAGTCAGCTGGGACAAAGGGAGGGCAGCTGGGAGTGGGGGAGGGGCAAAAGAAGGCAGATTTGTGGGGACAATGGAGGCAAGTGAAGAAAGACAGTTTAGTGCCACAGAAAGAGCCCTGGAAGTAAGGAGTCCAGATCTCATCCCAGCTGGGACACTTTCTTGGGGTTAATCATTTAACCTCTCTGAACCTCAGTATCTTCATCTATAAAACGGGGGAAATAATACTCCTACCACATAGGGTTCTTGTGGAAAACCGAGGAGATGATATGCAGGAGAGCTCACGGAAAAGAAAATGCTAAGCAAAGGTCAAGGTAGTGGAGCAATGAAGCTATCCTGTGGCAGTCTGAGCCACCAGGGAAGGGGGCAGGCAGCCAGGCTGGGCATCAAAGCCAAACTCCCTCCCAGTGGACAGAGGTGATGGTGGAGGCCTTGCTAAGACTGCCATGGGGGTCTGGCTCCAACCCCAGGCCCAGGGAGTCATTGGGGACCAAGACTCTGGGAGTTCACCCTCCCAGGACCTTAATAAACTGTCCCTTCCCATAGCGTTTCTCAGCCTTCACAAGTGAAGGGGCAGGCAGAGGTTAGGCAGGGGGAACCCCAAAGCCACAAACACCACACCCCTGGGGCTCTCACCCTGGGGCCCTCACCCTGGGCAGCTTTAGAATCCGCCCTGACCTTCAAGAAGGAAACCCTTCTTCTTACCAGAACCACCTCTCCTGTTCAGTTGCATCCAGTGGGACCAAGTGACAAAGCTGAGTACCCATAATGTGTCCGGTAATAACAGTAACAAAATAGTACTAGCCTTTGTACAGCACTGTGGAATTGACAGAGCACCTCTGGGTTCCATCACCTCCTTGAATTCTCACTGCAAGCCTGGGAAGTAGGTGCTGAATTATTATCCCCTGTTTCAGGTGAGGGAACAAGGGCTCAGAGAGTTCAATGACTTGCCTAAGCTCACACAGCTGTGCGGTGACAGAGCTGTCTCAGAGCCCCTTCTTGTCCCCCAGAACCCTGTATGCATCTCCTGCACCTGCGAAGTTCATCACAGAGCCCGACAGATGCTTCACCCACTAAATAGTGGGCCAAGGAGAGGGTGTGACCACTTCGCTCTCTAGAAGGAGAGGGGAGGATGGGGACTTGGCAGGGGCAGAGCCTCTGGGGGTCTCTGAGCAGGATTCTGCCCCACGGGGGAGGTCCACAGAAGGAAGGGCGACCACACCCCCACGTTGCAGCCACCTCTCCTGAGCACCTGCTGCGTGCAGGGCTTTGTGGAGGTGCTTGGGATACCAGGATGAGTGACAGAGTCTCACTCTGTTGCCCAGGCTAGAGTGCCGTGGCGCCAGCCTAGCTCACAGCAACCTCAAACCCCTGGGCTCAAGCGATCCTCCTGCCTCAGCCTCCGGGATGCAGAATTAATCACATCACTTGCCCCTTGTGGCATCTAACTCGGGCCTCACCATTCCTAGATGAGGAAACAGGTGCAGACGGGTTTCTAGAGCAGGGGTGGACAAACTTTTTCTGTACAAGGCTAGAGAGGAAATATTGCAGGTTTTGCCAGCCACATTTATGTCTCTACGGCATATTTTCTTTGATTTTTTTTTCAACAATCCAACGCTTTAAAAACATAGAAACCATTCTTAGTTTGAAAACCATACAGAATGGCCTGGTTGCAGGCAGAATTTGGCCTGCAGGCCATAGTTTGCCAACCTCTGTTCTAAGGAGTCGTGCGGCCAGTTGCTTCCTGAGCTGCGGTTCATTTAACACCAACCAATTCTCTGAGCACTTGCTATGTTCCGAGCACTGTGCCAAGACTTGGGGGTAAACACACATAGTCTGCGCCCGCAGGTTGCCTGGAGATAGACAGGTAAGGAAAGACAGTAAGAGGCTATGCCAGACAGGACACCCAGAGGAAGGAAAAGTGAGCTCTTCTGGGGGTCTCCTGTATGCGACCCCCTTCCCCCAACATGGTGGCAGTGGTCACAGGGCATTTTATTCTCTATGTGCTTATCCGTGCCCAAAGTCTGTTACATGAAGATAGTGATCTGTGTCCATTCGCTCAGTACACTGTCCCCAGCACTAAGATGATGCCCGGCAATAGCAAGCAAGCGACAGTTACTGTACGAAAGAATGAATGAGCAGTACGACCACGCAGCTCTAGCTCCGTGCTAGGGTGAGGTGTCTGGTGAGAGCTGTTAGAGGCACTGGAGAGCCTGAGGGATTGTTCACCCTATCCCCCTCAATTGTTGAACAAAGTGGGTTTACTGAGCCTGGAAATACAGCCCCAGGCACCAGAAGCCTCTTTCTGCTCCACTCTCTCTCCATCCCCTCTGTCCCCCAACCCCAGCCATCCCCGCTGACTCATACGGCAGGCGCTAATCACACCCCAGTGAAGCATGCTTAATTAAGCCCCAGTTACCCATAGCTTCTTAGCGAGAGGAAAAGATGGGACTCCAGTCACGTGCCAGGCCAGAGGGAGCTGGGTCGGGTGTGGGATGGGGGTGGGGGTGGGACACTCACAGGGAACCCGCAGTAAAAAGAACACAAATAGTTCATATTCGCAAAGCACGTACCCTATGCCAGGCATTGCTATAATACTTTCTGCATATTACTTTAAATTTCCTCATGGCAAATTTACAACATGGGTACTATTATTACCTCCATTTTATAAAGAGGAAATTGAGGCTCAGAGAGGCTACATGACTTGCCAAGATCACACAGCTACTAAGTAACAAAATTGAAAGCACTCCCTTTTCCTGCTCCCCATGACCATGGGGGGAATGCTCAGAGAGAGGAAGGGCAGCCCTGCCCAGAGCCTTGACCGCATTGCCCAGTGGCCTGGGCTCCCCCCAACAACAAGGCCCATGTCAGCTCACACAGCGGAATGTGATTCCATTTTCCTCCCAACCTGCACTCACCACACACCCACTGTGTTCCAGACCCTGGAGACAGCAGACAAGGAGAGGAAGCCCCTCGCACAGTATGGGAGCAGCTCTCTAAATACTCTGGGAGTTTAGGGTCCTCTGGTGCCCAGGGGTGGGCCAGCAATAGCACGTACTGCTTACCTACCAGTACCAGACACCACAGATATCACGCCCTTTACCTTTCCTTCATAATTCATTATGATATATTTATTGGCGTGACTGATTATTCCACACTAGACCATACACTCCATGACATGAACCAAGCATAGCAGGGCCTGCCACGGTGCCTGGTATAAAGTTAGTGCTCAATAAATATTTTTAAATGAATGAGTGAATGAAACATAGCTCCTGCCCTGAGGGAACCTGCAGTCTAGGAGGGAAATTGAGAGATAAACAGGTGGTTGCAATTGAGTGTGATGACTTTAACAGGAATAAGAAGACAACCTCGACCAGTGGCACTGTGCAAGGTGTCATGGAGAGGCAGATGCTGAGGCCAGGACTGGAAGAAAGGACAGGAGCTTCCCAGGGAGATGGGGGAGAGGCGTCCTCAGGACTAAAGGACAGTCCTTGCAAAGGCAAGGAGGTATGACCCACCAGCTCTGTTAGAGACGCTCCACGTGGCTTCACAAGGCTGAATTATGGGGCAGGGGGGAGGGAGGGAAGGTGAGGAAGAGACACAGCTGGAGACAGGCACTGGGTCCAGATCCCACAGGGCCTTCACTACCAGGCCAGGGAAACTGAACCTTAATCCTTAAGCAATGGGAGTTATTGAAGGGTTTCAAGCGACAGGTTATGTGTTCTATTTGTGTTTTAGAAAACAGCCCTGGCAGGGGTGTGGATGATGGGCTGGAGGAAGCTTGGGGGAGGCAGGCCAGTTAGAGAGATGGCGAAGGACTCAGAGTGCTTCCAGAGAGCAGGAGTGGAGAGGACAGGCAGATGGGTGAGGAGAGGCGTAGAGTGAGAACGAATGGACAGCACCTAGTGACCCTGTGGCTGTGCAAGAGGAAAGAGGTCACTTAAGCTCTTAGAGTCTCAGCCTCCTCCTCTATAA